>CM049386.1:24594876-25209046 GCA_026937815.1 Etheostoma perlongum | reverse complement strand
GCAGGGACACAGGGAGGAGCCACAGGAGCTTGATTTTTTCACAGATTATCTGTCTCATATTCTACTGTCAGGACATAATGACAGTTTTAACAAATATGTAAATAATATTTTTTTACAAAAGTTACTTACTGAAGCTTTAAAGCTGGTATAACAGGAGGATTCTGTTTTGTAGTAGCCTGAAATAAGTGTATAATATGGCTTTAACAGCCTGAAAAAGATTTAAAATATAGCTTTACTTGGACATTTAAGCCTTTAATTTTAAAATCCAACATCAGAATGGTCCGATATTACCTGAGTGACACACTGGATATATATTTTCTGACAGACTTGGAATGAACCTGGCTTAGCAGTAGGATTCCGTTTTAGAGTAGGCTGAAAAAGAGTAAAATATGCCTTTAAAAGCCTAAAAAAGTGTCAATATAGTTTTACTTTTAAGCCATTTATTTTAAAATCCTACATCAGAATGGTCCGGTATTACCTGAGAGTCACACTGAATATGCTCTGTCTCCCGCAGACTTGGAATGAAGCTGGCTTAACAGTAGAATTATTTTTAGAATAGCCTAAAATAAGTATAGTATGGCTTTAACAGCCTGAAAAAGATTAAAAGTATAGCATTAATTAGACATTTAAGCGTTTAATTTTAAATTCATACATCAGAATGATCCGATTTTAGCTGAGACTGGATACATCTGGATATGTGCTGTCTCAACCAGACTTGGAATGAACAGGAAGATTCCTTTTTAGAGTAGCCTGAAAAAGAGTAAAATATGCCTTTAACAGCTTGAAAAAATGTCAATATAGCTTTACTTTTAAGATCTTAATTTTAAAATCCTACATCAGAATGCTCAGATTTTACCTGAGAGTCACACTGAATATATGATGTCCACCCCAGACTTGGAATGAAGCTGGCTTAACAGTAAAATTCCTTTTTAGAGTAGCCTGAAAAAGAGTGTAATATGGCTTTAACAACCTGAAAAAAGATTTAAAATATAGCATTAATTAGACATTTAAGGCTTTAATTTTAAAATCCTACATCAGAATTGCCCAATATTACCTGAGTGACACACTGGATATGTGTTGTCTCAACCAGACTTGAAATGAACCTGGCTTAAAAGGAGAATTCATTTTTAGAGTAGCCTGAATAAGAGCATATTATGACTTTAACAGCCTAAATAAATGTCAATATAGAGTGAGGAAAATAAGTATTTGAATACCCTGCTATTTTGCAAGTTCTCCCGCTTAGAAATCATGGAGGGGTCTGAAATTGTCATTGTAGGTGCATGTCCACTGTGAGAGACATAATCTAAAAAACAAATATCCAGAAATCACAATGTATGATTTTTTAACTATTCATTTATATGATACAGCCTGAAATAAGTATTTGAACACCTGTCTATCAGCTACAATTCTGACCCTCAAAGACCTGTTAGTCTGCCTTCAAAATGTCCACCACTCCATTTATTATCCTAAATTAGATGCACCTGTTTGAGGTTGTTAGCTGCATAATGACACCTTTCCACCCCATACAATCAGTAAGAATCCAACTACTAACGTGGCCAAGACCAAAGAGCTTTCCAAAGACACTAGAGACAAACATGATTTGCCAATGACCATTTGGATGATCCAGAGGAATCATGGGAGAAAGTCATGTGGTCAGACCAAAATAGAACTTTTTGGTCAAAATTCCACTAACCGTGTTTGGAGGAAGAAGAATGATGAGTACCATCCCAAGAACACCATCCCTACTGTGTAGCATGGGGGTGGTAGCATCAAGCTTTGCGGGTGTTTTTCTGCACATGGTACAGGGCGACTGCACTGTATTAAGGAGAGGATGACCGGGGCCATGTACTGCGAGATTTTGGGGAACAACCTCCTTCCCTCATTTAGAGCATTGAAGATGGGTCGAGGCTTGGTCTTCCAACATGACAATGACCCGAAGCACACAGCCAGGATAACCAAGGAGTGGCTCTGTAAGAAGCATATCGAGGTTCTGGCGTGGTCTAGCCAGTCTACAGACCTAAACCCAATAAAGAATCTTTGGAGGGAGCTCAAACTCCATCCTTCTCAGCGACAGCCCAGAAACCTGACTGATCTAGAGAAGATCTCTGTGGAGGAGTGAGCAAAAATCCCTTCTGCAGTGTTTGAAAACCTGGTGAAAAACTACAGGAAACGTTTGACCTCTGTAATTGCAAACAAAGGCTTTAAAAATGGTTTCTTAAAGGTTAACAAACATTTTCGTAATTATTACCCAATAACTAATATAGTATGTGAATGATATGTGTTACAATAAACTGTTTACAGCACTACTAATAATTAGTAAACATTAACTATAATTTAATTGTTAACAGTAAACTGACGATTCCTAACAATTAAATGATAACTAATAAACTGTTAATTTACAGAACTACTTATAATTAGTAAACATTATTTATTATAATTTAATTGTTTGTTAACAGTTAACTGACTGTTTCCTAACAGTTAAATGATAAATAACTATTAATTTCCCATCTATAAATGATGGTTATTAGTTACCTCAATTATTCACAAAATAAAGAAAAAACTGTAAACGGGTCCACTTTTTGAAAAAAAGAAAGGAATCCCCCCTCCCCCCTTCAAAAAAATAATCAATCAGACAGCTGCAGCTGATTCAGAACGCTGTTGCACGAGTCCCCACTAAGACCAAGAGACTGGATCACACCACCCCAGTCCTCACTAAGACCAAGAGAGTGGATCACATCACTCCAGTTCTGAAGTCTTTACACTGGCTTCCTGTGCCTCAAAAAATAGATTTCAAAGTACTTTTGCTAGTTTATAAATCACTAAACGGTTTAGGGCCAAAATACATTTCTGATTTGCTACTACACTATGACCCACCCAGACCTCTCAGGTGGTCTGGTATAGGTCTGCTTTTTGTCCCCAGAGTCATAACTAAACCGTGGGAAGCATTGTTCAGTTTCTATGCTCCATATATCTGGAATAAGCTCACAGAAAACTGCAGGTCTGCATATATATATGAATCTACTGCTCCCTTTTAACCCTTTTACACAAACAGGATTTTTGGTTGTAGCCCAAATCTAACTCAGTTTTGGGAGTAACGCGTTACAAAAGTAACCCAATTACTATAATGCATTTGTTTTTGCTATAACTCAGTTACACAACGCATTACTAATTAAATTTTGGTAATATCACACTTGTACAATGTCAGTAACGCGAGTTACAACGCAATTTAACGCAACATTTAGTGGTGTTTAGTGGTGTTTTTCTTTTTCTTTTTTTTTTAAGAATTCACACCGTGAAACATTTCTGCAGGGAAAAAAAGCCTTGCATATTATTCCCTGTTGCTATAATCGATGTAGTATACGAGTACGAGTATATGGCTGCAGCCTGGAGCGTCCAATGTCATCCGTCCCGTCTCATGCGGTCTCGTCTCATGCGGAGGTGTGTCCAACGGTAAATTCAGAGGGTCAAAAATACGAAATTAAGATTAATTTTCCAGACGGGTAAATTCGTGACCACATTTGTTGCAATCAATTGAAAAATGTTAATAACTGTTAAAGTAACAATTTTGCCATACACATAGATTGCTGATTTCTGATGGTATGGTTGTATTGACAAGATAAATGCAGACTATTGTCTGGAATAAAATAAGTCTGCATCAGTTATCATGCTAATTAATAAAATACTTTATTTTTTATGACTAAACAGTAACGGCAATCATACAAATGAATAAAATACTTAAAAAAAATATGTCTACAAGATAAATGCAGACTATCATACTGATGAAAAAAAACACTTAAAATATATGTTCGTCTATAAAATAAATGCAGATTATAGGCAAAAAATCCTTCTGCCATCCCTGAGTTTCTACTTTTCAAAATAAAAGATTGCATCTGGATTAAAATACAATCTCTTACTTTCAAAGTAAAAACTTGCGTCAACTATCATGCTATGAATAAAATATTTTGTGTTTTTTTTTAATATTTAAAAATATATGTCCGTCTCTAAAATAAATGCAGATTATAGGCAAACAAAAAAAACTTGGATCCAAGTTGCAGCTATAGAAGGAATTTCTCTCCCGACAGAGGTCAAGCATTTGGTTTTGTTTTTAATTCCCCCCTCCCTTTCAAACAATACAACACAAAATACAATACAACCGCTGGCGCGGAAGTAGAAGAAAAATAAAATCGCAATCTGGCCCAATGCCGTAGCAGCAGAGATATGCAGTCGAATGCAGGACGGGTCCCAGAGACCCGAAGTAGTAGTAGAAAAATACAACCGCTTTCTGCCCCTGGTCTCAGAGAACCGAAAGCCGAGAGAAGTCCCTGACTGCAGACCCGCAGACACGTTGAGGGGCGGAGTTAAACGTTTAACCCCACCCCTCAACGTTTAACTCCAGCATTTGATCCTGTCATTTCATCGTAATATCAGAGTGAATTCAGCGGTATGCACCCACGCTTTGGGCAGCCCTTTTCAAACAATAAATAGTGGGAGTAAGTGTGACTTTTATAGTTGTTTAGTTTTCAAAAACAACTAAAAAAAGCTGGTTATGTATATATGGATTGGAAGGCTAACTCCCTTCTTTAACTGTCTATGCTAGCTCCAAGTAATCTGAAAGTTAGGAAATTATTTCCATTGAAGGACAATGTTACAGTCGTTGTGTGCATGGACGGTCTCTGAATCATCTGCAACCAGGAGATGAAGGAGAGCTCAGATCCACAACACCTAGCACATCTTTGTCTCTGCAACCCCAGGACTAGCGCGGCTAGCGCGACCAGTGCAGGTGCTAGTGCCACGACTCGCATGTGGATGATAGCCTGTAGATCTGTCTTCAGTGTAGATCTGACTTCAGTGTAGATCTGACTTCAGTGTAGATCTGTCTTCAGTGTAGATCTGTCTTCAGTGTAGATCTGTCTTCAGTGTAGATCTGTCTTCAGTGAATGACCCCGCAACTCAACCAGTGGTCTCCTGTTTTAGCGAGTTTTATTGTGTAGGACCGCCAGAGGTTAACAGTAAGGTTTGTGAAGGCAATCTGTCTGTATGATATTATGTCGTTATATGAGATATATGGATTAAAATAATCGATTCATAATGCTACAGAGCTGCAGGCGCGTTTCTATATCAGCTGGTACTGTTTTTCCCCTCGTGGTTTTCTCTTGTTATGGCCAATGATGCTTTAGGTCTTGTTAATGTGATTTATTTCCTTTTGTTAAATATGTTTATAACATTAATTATTACACTAAAGTAACAGCTTGCCCCCCCACCCAAATTAGCAGGTATTCTGTCTATAATGGAGTGGTATGGAAATGTATAAGTGACCCCAAACTTTTGACCGGTAGTGTACATTATATAATATATATGATATATATTATAGTCTCATGATCCTTTAATTTTGATAACATTAAGAAAGTATCAGGTTACAACTGATTATGATAAATACACATTCAAATATTCCACTTTTTTCATCATTTAATGCATTATTGGGGTAATATAATACTTCATAATATTGTAAAGCCAAAGATTAAGTTCATTATTTTAAATCGCTGCATTTCGCCACATCCATTAAGGTTTCTTGTCCCTCTTCGCACACTATTAAATGAGTTCGGTAGTGGACGGTTGGAGACGGTTTGACCGCGCCCCCTCAACGTCTAACCCCGCCCCTCAACATTTAGCCCCGCCCACATTGAGGTCTACGGGTCTCCAGTCAGGGCTACTTGAAAGCCGAGGCTGCGGTAGTAGAGAAATGCATTCTGCCCCGGGTCTCAGAGACCCGACAGCCTTCTGCCCCGGGTCCCAGAGACCCGACAGCCGAGGCCGCGGTAGTAGAAAAATACAACCGCGTTCTGCCCCGGGTCCCAGAGACCCGACAGCATTCTGCCCCGGGTCTCAGAGACCCGACAGCCGAGGCAGCGCCAGTAGAGCTATACAGTCCAATGCTCTCGCCATGCTGATAAGCAGTTGTATTTGCAGCAATGTCCTAGTGAAGTGTGAAAACAATATAAAATATAAAATTATAAAGAGTCTTGGAAAGAGTGCAACATGTTTATTTTTGTATTCTTGTTCTTGTTGTGTGCAGAATCAGATCCTTGTTATCCCTCCTCAGGAGATCCTGCCGTTAGTTGGCAGAAATGCGTCGCTGATGCAGGTTTCATCAGATGTAGCTACGTTAATATGGAACAACACAAGCATAACATTCAGAAATCAGCAAACTCTGTGTATGGCAAAATTGTTACTTTAACAGTTATTAACGTTTTTCAATTGATTGCAACAAATGTGGTCACGAATTTACCCATTTGGAAAATTAATCGCGATTTCGTGTTTTGACCCTCTGAATTTGACGTTGGACACACCTCCGCATGAGACGGGACCGCATGAGACGGGACGGATGACATGGGCCGCTCCAGGCTGCAGCCATACCCGTCTCAGTCTCTGTCCCCGTGGTCAGAGCCAGAACCAGACAGGTAGGCCTTGTTAGAGCTAAATCCTGCTCCATTCTCAGGGTTCATTCAATTAGTAGTTAAAATCTCAGATGTTTAAATGTGAATCCATTTTATTACATAGGATATCCTAGAGACAAAGTTACCTGGATCAAGCTTTCGCAGCTCTCCCCTTCCTTTGTCTGACTCTTTTGCCCTCAGACCCCCAGTATTATCTCACAAAGGGTGGGGTCTTGTGCTTATTCCTTATCTTTTAGTTGGGATGTGACTGAGGGTTTATGACCCTCAGAGACTTGGAAAGCAACAGAGCAGTAGGGCCATAAAGGGTGACTGAAACCAGAGACAGGGTGTCTCTAACATCATCAATTCAGCTTCTAACACATTTGTAGAGCTGGGTTATAACAAAATGTACCAGAACATCTTATATTATAAAACAAAAGTATTGCTAAACAACTTAATGCAACAAACAACAAACTATAAACTTATAACAACAAACTTAATGCATGACCCACATGTCTTCATTTATGTTGAAATAATGCTTTTCCCTTTTAGCTTGAATGTATAATGCAAATCACCCACAATGTTTAAGCACATATAAAATTTTAAATTCCAACAGCCTACGGACAACAGATGTCCAACAGGTGACGGAACGTGTGACCGAGCTTCTGACAAATAGAAACATGTCGGGAATTAGTGTTTAGGCTTGCATTTTATCAACTGTACCTGTAGAGCTGGTCTACCTGCCGTAAATCATTTTGTGACTTTGCGAGAAAAATTGGACCCGGGCGTTAATGAAAATTATGAAAATGATTGTGTTATATTCACTTTTGGTCTTGTTTGCTGTTACAGGTCCTTTATGATCATCAGATGGAAAATTACACATTTTCAGAAAAAAAATGAAAAGTTCAGAATTGTTACTTTAAAACGTAGGACATACTTCAAGTCCCCATGCGGACCAAAGTATGGTGGAGGACTGGTCGTTGGAGAGGTGCTAGTTCACCTCCCCGGCACTGCCAAGGTGTTATACCGAACCCCCAACTGCTCGGGGCGCCTTTTCCATGGGCAGCCCTCCCCACTCTGACATCTCTCCATTAGTGCATGTATAGGTACTGAGCATGTGTGTGTAGTTCAGGCCTGAGTGTAATGTGTGTAATAACAACAGAGTGTAAATTTTAGTTTCCTCTTGTGGGATTATTAAAATGTGCATTAATATTATTTTAAGCTTATCTATTGTGCCTCTAAAACAAAAGCTAACTAAAAGTAATGAGAAATGGTGAAATCAGATCACATGGGCCGACATTTTAAAAACAGGTTCCAGCTCTAATTTCAATAACGCTGCAAAAAATATCAGTAATACAATTCAGCAGTTCATGAGTCTTAAAATAATTTATTTTCCTGAAAGCGATCGATTTAATAGGTAGCAGAACGAGATGTATGTTTTCTTTCATAAAAATCAGCTTAATAAATGTTACCAAATTGAGAAAGAACCTGTAGCCTACAGGCGTAATAAAAGAAAAAAAAAAGAAAATTCTTCCCTGTGTTAAACTCGATGAAATCAAACGTCTGGTAAATGTGGATATTTCCTACAGTGGAGAGAAGGAAGGCTTGGCTCGTTGTTAAGTGAAAGTAAAAGTAAAAACCTATGAAAAGCGCTGACACACGGCTTGCCAAGGATTTTGTTGAAGACGTTTATTTTAATTCTGAATAAACCTACCATTTCAGCATCATCTCTTCTGTTTGCATAGGATCATAAGATGTTGCACAGTTTAAAGTCCTGTGAGCAGCAGACTGGAGGAGGATTCTGCTTTGAGAACAGCCGCAGGTAAAGAAACACTGCATCCATTGTCACTGTCACTGCTAAAGTAATGGCGGATAGTTTTTCCTCCTTTTTCCCTATAAACTGTATGCTTTTTATAGGACATTGATATATAGCCCGTATTGTGTATTTCTTTTTAATAATTATAAAACAGATGGAAAACTGCAAAAGTATCAAAACGATTATATACACATATACATGTGTGTATAGCCTATACAGTGAGGAAAATAAGTATTTGAACACCCTGTTATTTTGCAAGTTCTCCCACTTATAAATCATGGTCAATCATCGTAGGTGCATGTCCACTGTGAGAGACATAATCAAAAAAAAAACAGAAATCACAATGTATGATCGTGGGAAGTCAAAATCGTGATCGTGATTAAAATTCGATTAATTGTGCAGCCCTAACACACACACATAATATACATACATTTCATTACATTTATCAGAGAAACTGTTTCCCTATACAAAAATATGATAATCTAGTGAGATATAACACATTATAATGTTGACTTAAGGCAAAGCCTGTAATCATCTGATTATTTAAGTGACATATTTTCAATATAGATTAGAGCTGCAAAGATTAATTGATTATTGTCAACTATTAAATGAATCGCCAACTGTTGTTGTAATCAATGAATCATTTTGAAAATAAACCAAACTTCTCTGATGTTTATGTGAATATCTTTTAGTTTCTAGTTTCTTGTCTATGTCAGTAAACTGAATATCTTTGAGTTATTGGACAAAACAAGACATTTGAGGACATCATGCTGGGCTTTGGGAAAACATTGATCCAAATTTATCACCGCTTTTTTTTGACATTTTAGAGACCAGACAACTTATCCATTCATCCAGAAAACTATCAACAGATTAGTTGCAGCCCTAATGTAGAATTAAAACAAATTCTGTTTTTTAAAGGAAGCACATTGAAAAAATACTGTTTTATATATTATAGGATTGTCCATATTATTGTTTCTGTCCACCTGTCTGTTTCATCATTCATCATTTCCAGGAATGCAGTGTTGGAGTCCAGTTTGTCAGAGTTTGGCTACAAAGCTCCCAGTGCAAGAAAGACAGGGACCACCATTGCTGGGATTGTTTACAAGGTGAGGCTCTGCCTACAGTGGTTTCTCTGAGACACACAAAGACGGATGGAAACTTGGCGCCTACACTGGTATTTAAAAAAAATATATATCTTATGTTAAATAGATCATTACTTTGAAGGTCCCATATTGTAAAAAGGGAGAATTTCATGTATTTTGTATAGGTGCTTAAACGTAGCGTTTCAGACATCCATCCATCCATCTTCGTCCGCTCATCCGGCGTCGCGGGGGCAGCAGCTCCAGCAGGGGACCTTAAACTTCCCTTTTGCTGTTACATTAATCAGCTCCAGCTCCTTTCAATGTGAAGGAGCCACGGCTCTACTCCGAGGTCCTCACAGACGACTGAGCTTCTGCCCCTATCTCTAAGGGAAACGCCAGCCCCCCCCTCCTGAGGAATGAGGAAACCCATTTCGGCCATTTGTACCCTGGATCTAGTTCTTTCGTTCATGACCCAGTCTTCATGACCATAGGTGAGGGTAGGAACCAAAACCGACCAGTAGATCAAGAGCTTTGCCTTCTGGCTCAGCTCTCTCTTTGTCACAACAATGCAATACATTGAATGTAACACTGCCCCCGCTGCACCGATTCGCTGACCAAGCTCACACTCCATTGTGCCCTCACTCGCAAACAAGACCCCAAGGTATTTAAACTTGGGGTAAGGATGGATGGATGGATATGAAATCAAGAGTCTTGCTAGTGTCGGGCCATACGTCTCAAGCGTTGGGTGTGATGTCATAAAACTTGTTTTTCTATTTTGACGTTCTGACAAAATCAAAAGTGTTTAATAAATATTATACTGCTTATTGATCCACAGTGGGGAAATTACGATTTACACTGTAGTAATCACTACACACAGGCCTGAAATACACACACATGCTCAGGATCTAACCATGCACAAATGGAGAGATGTCAGAGTGAGTGGGCTGCCATTGCTGGACCAGGTTGGGTTGGTACGGTGCTTTGCTCAAGGGCACCTGCCAGTGCCCAGGAGGTGAAGTGGCATCTCTCCAGCTACCAATCCGCAATCCCTACTTTTGGTCCGTACGGTGACTTGAAGCAGCAACACTGCGATTCCCAACCCAACTCTGATTCCTTCTGAAGAGACTCTCCTTTATAATATGCATGATATGGGATCTTTAAATGAATATCTGTACTTAACAAGGTAGCTAATCTAGAGTCCTAGTTGGTACATGTGTTTGTAATGAAGCTGGAAGCTGTTTTAGTGTTAAGGAAGTCTTGACATCAGCCAGGAGTGGTGAGTATTTCCTGTCCTTGTCTGTCAGGATGGAGTGGTCCTGGGAGCAGACACCAGGGCTACAGACGACATGGTGGTGGCTGATAAAAACTGCATGAAGATTCACTACATCGCTCCGAGGATCTAGTGAGTTTGCTGATCTATTCCACAGCCACACAGTGAGAATGCCTTTTTTGTCATTGCATGTCTACATACAAATTGTCCTGTCTCTCATAAGAGACACGGTCACTCCTCCACTCATTCTCACATTACCATACAAAAATAGAGGAAAAAATGTGATCAGATAAAGTGCTGTGAGATAATGTGATTATTCCTATCCCTGAATGTGGTGTGGACTAACCAGACCCTCCTCCGCACCCTGGGGTGAAAGGACTGGCAATACAAGACTAAGGCTGACCTGTGCAATACTTTGTTGATTCAGACAATTAATTGTACAGCCAGATTTGGAATTGTTACAGCTCTAGTTATATATGTTCTGTAGCTGCTGTGGGGCAGGTGTGGCTGCAGACGCAGAGATAACCACCCAGATCATGGCATCTAACGTGGAACTGCACATGCTCAACACTGGGCGACCCCCACTTGTCACCATGGTAACCCGGCAGCTGAAACAGATGCTGTTCAGGTGAGGGCAACCGAAATATTAAGGACACAAAACACAAATCACTGATGGTCAGATGTTACGGTACATGTCCACACAGACTTGTTCCTTATTCCCATGGGCGATTCCAGGATTTTTAGAATACAGCATTGAAAATCTGCATAGAAATATAAGAAATATTGGATATAATTCTGCTAAATCAAACATCACATTCATTTTTAAATTCACACATTTCACACATTTTCTGCAGGCCTCAACAACTCCAGTACGGATTCCATGGCATCAGAATTTTGCATAGTCATCATGAAATTGGCAGGAGACAAGTGACAGTACTCTGATCCAATGGAAATCACAATTGTCAGATTGGCAGCACTCTTTTCCAATGGAGGGGGGGGGGGTCTGTGTGTGAAGGGGACAATCATATTTCAGGGGGGAGGCAGTACCACCCCTTGCCTCCCCTTCTAGGCCTGTTCGTCCCATTGAAATAGTGAAAGATGCATGTTGTGGTGATATCTGTTTCAGGTACCAGGGTCATGTCGGTTCATCCCTAATCGTTGGAGGAGTTGACGTGACTGGAGCTCACCTGTACAGTGTTTACCCACATGGCTCCTATGACAAACTGCCTTTTGTCACCATGGGTATGTGTTTAATGTATTGAGTCTGTTAGGCCTGTTACGATTATTACCCTCTACCGTCGTAAGGTTTAATTTTCAGTTCTATGTTCATTTAAGAAAATAAATTCAATTATTTATGATAATAAAGAGGCATGCTTTACTCCATAGGCTGTGTTACTACATTAGCTAGGTCACATGACAGAATGAACGAATGAAAATGAAAATGTTCTAATGTTTGATTGTGGTTTCAGGCTCTGGAGCTTCAGCTGCTATCTCTGTATTTGAGGACAGATTCAAACCAAACATGGAGGTGAGACTGACTGTCTGCTACCCTTTCTTGGCAGATGTTATCAAACGGGATGTCTGCAGAGTGCGATTTTACGGGTTGGGGGTGTCATGGTGTTGGCTGTTAAGTTAGGCACTAAAACAAGTAGTAAAGTTAAAGGAGAAATCCGGGCGCAAATCACCATTTTGCCAAATCGCCAATTCTTCCCTTTTTAAGTGTACAGACAGTTTTTAAAAAATAGTTTATGGAGACATTACCGTTCACGTATACAGGCAGGCGCCATCTTGGGAAAAGAGTCACAACCAGTTGAACAATGAACGCTGTGCAACCAGTAACCAGCAACATAGCTCAAGCACGGTCTTCGTGACTTTTCCCAAGATGGCGCCTGCCTGTATACATAAACATAATCTATCTTTTTAATAAACTTAGCTTTCCCAATAAGCCAATTGCCAATAAGTGATCAGCTGAGGATTTCTCCTCCTCCTGTTAAACTAATTAAATGCTGCACCGCAACTCCACACTGACTCAAAAACTTGCGTACACGAGTTCAGATAAGACGTGAGATTTTATTGCAGTCTACGCTCATGTTCAAATTGATAAATGTCTTGCTTTGCGTAGGAATCGGGAATACGTTGTACGCACATTTAAAAAATGAGGGCCATTGAACAATATAACTCATATAAAGGACAAACTATTTACATTTCTTACATACTGTGTATCAATCTTGGATTCAGTGTATTAGTATGGATTAATTTAACAAAGACCCCGAAAGACTTCTAGGCTGGATACAAAACCTTCTGTAAGGGCTAGAAAGACAACAAAGACACCAGCAGAACGGGGCGACTGTTCGCTTTTGGCTCCAAAAGACTGTATGTTTCTACTAATTATAATAATTAGCGGTAAAGGGGCCCAAACTGGTATACTTTGACAATATTGCCCCCTAAAGGCCGATCTTTACCAAATATGGTACACACCCTCAGAGTGGCATGCCGAACAATCATCACAAGTTACGTGTTGAAAGCACTTACTGTGGCAGAGATATTGCAATTGCAAATTCCCATTTAAATGCATTGTGTTATTTGCCAAAACACATTAACGTTTGCTGATAGCTTTTAATTTGGCCATGATATGATAAAGTTTGTGTTTCTTAGCACGCTAGGAAAAGTCGTTTGGTCGTCAAATGCGCATGCTTTAACATTATTTTTAGTCAGGTCCATCTAGAAATGCTATGTTCGCGAAGATCAATCCCACGGCCTAGGACAAGTTCGAAAAAGTTTTGTACATTGCAAGATACTGTGAAAAAATTATTCAGCATAAATGGGCGTGGTCTATATAATGTGATTCAGCTTGATTCAAGGAACAGGTGAATGTAAAGTTTTGTAACATGCAATGTGCCCATTTACCCATTGTTTATCTACCTTGTTAATTTAAAGTTTTTCACTTTAGTGTAAGTGGTGAATCCAAACTTGGGTCCCATAGGCCATGCCTACTTTGACCAATCAGTATCCCACTGTAGGAGTGGCCGTAGAAGGTACCCTCCCAAATTTTAAAAAAATTGGATGTTCTGTTTATGAGATATAAACATTTTGTTCTTGTAGAGCCCCTTAGTGGCCAATTTTTGTAAAATGGGTGGGGGACCTCTAGAGGGTCATGGCAAACAAGAATCTAAAGTGTTGCATTGATATAATTTATTTTGGTCGAGAAAAGTTGGCGTTTTTATAGTTTGCTACACCAATTTGTTTATGTGTAATATGTGCAATATCTATCCTATAAAAATTCTTTTGATAATTTTTTGTCTTGTCGGTCTGGAGATGCTAAGTGCCAAGTTTCGGGCAGATTGGTCGCACGGTCTAGGAGGAGATAGGAAAAGTAGGTTTTTGATAGGCGGAAATGGGCATATATTGGCTTATATTTAGGAGATTCAGCTGAATTCATGGAATGCATGGATATGTGTATTTTTAATGTGTGACATACAGTTTGGGAGTTATAGCGAAAAACGTGTAACGCTGCTATTACACCACCTAGTGGTAAAATTGTTTTTGTCCAAGGTCAGTGCAGGGTTCTGGATAAGTCCTGAAAATGGCACACCCCCACCATGTATGACACCATGATGAGGCTGTAGGGAGAGTTCAATCAACGGAAGAATAATAATAATCTCTACAAAACAAAAGGGTTCCACATTCCTGCTGTTTGAACCACGTAGCTTTGCTACCGAGGTTCCTGCAGCCTCGGGTTTGGACCCCTAATTAATAATAAAGGATACAGTTTACACTGAAGGCATATTATGCATTGCAAATTACATCACAATGGAGATGTGCGCACGTAAAAGAAGTTGCGTCTGTTGAGTTAATATCTACCAAAAAGGATACAGAAACAAGAAATCCAAAACCCAAAAGAAAACTGTGAATCATCTGTGTATAAAAGTAGATTAAACATTATCTTAATACAAGAACAAAGAAAAAAAATGTTACACTATAAAATTGTATCTTTTATATTTCGTGACAAAAACCTATTCCTACAAAATGTGATATTATTTTTGTCATCAAACATAGTCTGCAATAGGGGACTAGAGATGATGGGTAAAGATACATGAATCAGTAAGCTTCCAAATTAGATCTACTGTATCTGCTGATGCTGCTGCTGTTATTTTTTGCATGATGGTTGGGCCCATAATTAAATAATTTTCCAAGTAGTACTGAAAGTGCAACGGCTCAGCTACATGGTTTATACCATGGCTGCGATCGAATAGTCCAAAAAATTACTTTTTACTTTCCTTAAACACTTTTCATTTACCTAGATGGAAATCGTCATGAGGTCAAGGTAAGATTTGAACAAAGGACTAAGAGAAAGCAACACTAATGGTGCTTTTCCATTGCGTGGTATCTACTCTACTCGCCTCGACTCGCCTTTTTTGGTTTTCCGTTACAAAAAAAAGTCCCTGGGACCTGCTACCAGGTACTTTTTTTCGTACTACCTCAGTCGAGGTTCTAAGCGAGCTGATGCGATACTAAAAGGTGACGTGGAAACCTGTAGGCTGCTGGTTGGTCGGATCGCTGCGTTTTTAGCAGACAAGAGTGCGGAGTGTGTGTCCGGAACAAACGGGACATTTAAAAAAAAAAAAATTCTAGCCAGACACCGACAGATTATCTACTCTCTGCACTATTCTCACTTTAACTGTTCAATATTAAGGGCTATATATTAGGGGATTTATGTTGTTTCCAATATTGCACACTGTTACTTTAAAAAAACAAGACAATATATCAAAGAAAAGTTTTTATTTAGCTTTTCAAGTAGCGCATCAAACCCTCCCGTGCATCCCGGTCTTCTTCCTCTGCACCCTGTGACAGTGTCCCCCCCCCCGGGCTCTGCTGGCCCAGATGCATCCCAGTCGTTGCCCCCACGGCTCTGCTGTTCCAGATGCATCCCAGTCGTTGTCATAAGCCATGACTCTCATAAAGATTATACCAAGCCCAGCAGGTCAGAACCAGAGATTTTACCCGTCATCGCCCACCAGACGGTCTGCGGCGGCGGTTTTGCAAAACGTTAATGCTCTGAAACACAAACGGTACACAGCAGACATATTTTGGTGTGTAATCATGGTTGCTAAAGTTCATGTACTTTATATAGCGTATAGTAAATACTGACCGGGGTCCCTAACACATGCAAATGTTAGCTAACCTTACCAGGAAACTTAACTTACCCTTTCGTGTCGGCGAACAACAGTCATGTCGACGTCTGAACTCTGTCAGAATTCCCAAACTCCTGTTTTTTTAGCGGTGATTTTAGTTGCTTCCTTTAGCTTCTTTTGAAACAAAACATTGGCGAGTAGCCGACGTGCTGTTGTGAATCACGTTGAAAATTACGTAATCACGTGTAGCTATGGTTACCAGCCACGCTGTGGCGTTACTCAATCTGCAATGGAAAACCGACCGAGAATGGGTCGAACCGAGTAGAGGCGAGTCAAGGCGTGTCGAGCCGAGTTGTTACCATCAATGGAAAAACGCCATAAGAGAATCAGACTGCACCCGGCTATGTAACTATTTGACGGCGGGTGTTATTGATGTAAAACTACAATGTTTGGAAGACAGACTGCTTAAAGTGCATCTTAGACACTTAATTCTGTGCGTTCTCAAGGTTGGTCACGTTCACCCTCCTGTGCACCTATATTGAATTCAAATGAAATGAAATGCATAATATGATTTTTTAACTATCTATGATACAGCTGCAAATAAGTATTTGAACACCTGAGAAAATCAATGTTAAGTTTGGTACAGTAGCCTTTGTTTGCAATTACAGAGGTCAAACATTTCCTGTAGTTTTTCACCAGGTTTGACACACTGCAGAAGGGATTTTGGCCCACTCCTCCACACAGATCTTCTCTAGATCAGTCAGGTTTCTGGGCTGTCGCTGAGAAACACGGAGTTTGAGCTCTCTCAGGAGACTGGCTAGGCCACGCCAGAACCTTGATATGCTTCTTACAGAGCCACTCCTTGGTTATCCTGGCTGTGTGCTTGGGGTCATTGTCAAGTTGGAAGACCCAGCCTCGAGCCATCTTCAATGCTCTAACTGAGGGAAGGAGGTTGTTCCCCAAAATCTCGCAATACATGGCCCCGGTCATCCTCTCCTTAATACAGTGCATTCGCCCTGTCCCATGTGCAGAAAAAACCCCAAAGCATGATGCTACAACCCCCATGCTTCACAGTAGGGATGGTGTTCTTGGGATGGTACTCATCGTTCTTCTTCCTCCAAACACGGTTAGTGGAATTATGACCAAAATGTTGTATTTTGGTCTCATCTGACCACATGACTTTCTCCCATGACTCCTCTGGATCATCCAAATGGTCAATGGCAAACTTAAGACGGGCCTTGACATGTGCTGGTTTAAGCAAGGGAACCTTCCGTACCGTGTGATTTCAAACCATAACGTCTTAGTGTCTTACCAACAGTAACCTTGGAAACGGTGGTCCCAGCTCTTTTCAGGTCATTGTCCAGTTCCTCCTGTGTAGTTCTGGGCTGATTTCTCACCTTGCATCTTGCATGGAGCCCCAGTCCGAGGGAGATTGACAGTCATGTTTAGCAGCTTCCATTTTCTAATGATTGCTCCAACAGTGGACCTTTTTTCACCAAGCTGCTTGGCAATTTCCCCGTAGCCCTTTCCAGCCTTGTGGAGGTGTACAATTTGGTCTCTAGTGTCTTTGGGCAGCTCTTTGGTCTTGGCCATGTTAGTTGTTGGATTCTTACTGATTGTATGGGGTGGACAGGTGCCTTTATGCAGCTAACAACCTCAAACAGGTGCATCTAATTTAGGATAATAAATGGAATGGAGGTGGACATTTTGAAGGCAGACTAACAGGTCTTTGAGGGTCAGAATTGTAGCTGATAGACAGGTGTTCAAATACTTATTTGCAGCTGTATCATACAAATAAATAGTTAAAAAAATCATATATTGTGATTCTTGGATTTTTTTTTAGATTATGTCTCTCACAGTGGACATGCACCTACGATGACAATTGCAGACCCCTCCATGATTTCTAAGTGGTAGAACTTGCAAAATAGCATGGTGTTCAAATACTTATTTTCTCACTCTATATATGCCATGGAGGCTTGTTTTGTCTGTTTGTTGGTTTGTTTATCTGTCGGCCGGATTAGAGGAAAACTACTAGGAAGGAATTTTTCACTTATGTCAATATATCCAGATTTGCTGAATTCATGTGGCGTCAGAATAATTGGACAAATGAGGGTGCCAGGCTGGGACTACAAGCAATTTTAGGGTTAACAAATATATTAAGTGTTACATACCACCTCCATAGTTTAGGTTCTACAAAAGACTAACAATACACATAAAAATAAACACAATAACACTGATTAAATGTTTACCTACATTTTATGTTTTATTGTACATGAACAATATCCTCTTTTGGGGGATAAAGGTTGGGTGAAAATGTATGAAACTATTTGCCATAGGGGGGGACAGAGAGGGGTCAAGGATTAATATTATAGGAGGCACTGGCTACCCTTGCCCTAGAACCGCTACTGATAGGAAAGGTAAATTGTCGGCAGAATTGCAAACAAACCACTGCATTCCTCAGGAATTATTTGTACAAAAATCAATTCTTAGGTCATTTTTTTTCTTGTCCTCCAATACAGCCACCATAGCATGGACTGCATCTCTAGTTATTCAGTGTTCTGTACCTTCTCAATCCTTTCCTACATTTAATCTCTTCCAATAGTCTGCCCTAACAAAACAATGTGTCTTGTTTTTTCTCTTTCTCCTCTCCCTTTCAGCTAGAAGAGGCGAAGCAGCTTGTCCACAATGCCATTGCCGCAGGGATTTTCTGTGACCTGGGTTCAGGCAGCAATGTGGACCTGTGTGTTATCACCGAGGCTGGAGTGGAGTACCTGCGAGGCTACGACAAGCCCACCATGAAGGGCAAAAAGTGAGTCAATCTATATTTATCAGAGGAACCGGTCATGTGCACTGTTTTACATGAATAAAAAAATGGTTTTATTGAGGTTCTTTGGCATCTTTGGAGCCAGGACAATGAAAGTTTGGCATTGAAAATACAATTATGCATGGAAAACAAGATGTACGTTTTGTTGGTGAATGTGAGATATTGAGTCACGCGTGCCTTGTCTTCATATCAGAAACAAGGAAATTTATTTGGCGATGTACGTGTGATCAACCCGTTCTTACTCCCGCTTGGTCATTGGCTCTCAGAAACATACTGATACAAAGTCTGGTCCGTGGGACTGCTGGGATTGGTTGAAGTTGCGAGAAACTCTTGTTATTGGTCAAATTTGTGGAAAAGTTGCGGTGATTGATCAAAATTGGGGTTGCATCAAAGTCGCGGTGATTGGTTCAATTTGTGTGAATTAACGCAATTGCGACGTGGCGATATCCTGGATGGACTGCTATATCACTTTTGTGTCTTTATTTATTACATTTGTACTTAAAGCGGTTTATCCAGGTGTTTTCAGGAAAATGTGTGGCCTAATTTCTTCTTTTACTTGGTCCTGTTAGGCAGGATCCAAATGATCCCAAATTTTGGCATAAGATTTATCCAGATTTTGAATTACATTTTGAAATATCTGTATGCAGCATTTTGTTCGAATCAAAGTTGGGATGGGACGTACCAAACTGGAATACAAATCTTCAGGAATCATTCAGAAATAATTGATTCTGCTTTTAAATACCCACCTTTCAGATCACAGGTCTGAAAGAAACTGTTGTATTCAGATAAACACATCTTTCCAAGGACAAAATGTCAAAATACACCAAAAAACTAAAATTTTAAATACATGTCTTTAATTTTTCTGTGAACCTTGTTTCAGTGCCAAAACAACATTTTTTCCAATTGATACATGTGGAAGAGTGTGGAACGTGTTGAACTGGATTTTATCTTTAAACTCTCCTACTGTAACAATATTAAAATTCTGACTAACCCCCCATATACCTTTCAGAGTGCAGAGAAGACCATACAGTACTTACATTACTGAGAATGTTTTGAAAAACAAATAAGACTCTACTTGTCTGTGCTTTTTTCAGAACGGGACAGTACAGGTATAAGCCTGGCACAACGGCTGTCCTTACAAAAACGGTGACCCCGCTCCCTCTGGATGTGGTCGATGAATCTGTTCAGATCATGGACACTGCATAAAATGCAATTCAATGTTTCTGGTGTAATGAAACCTATTCATAGTGATACGTCAATGTACCAAATAAAAATGTACATGGTGCGGTGAATGGATTTAGAACAGGTTGTCTCTACATCATTATTCCCTGTTAAGCAAGTAGTTTTGTAATAAAAGTTTTTGCTTGTTAAATGATTAGTTCTAAGTCATTCGTTTGAGATACTAAGCATATATATATTACACACATACATACATACACACACACACACACACACACACACACACACACACACACACACACACAGTGAGGAAAATAAGTATTTGAACACCCTGCTATTTTGCAAGTTCTCCCACTTAGAAATCATGGAGGGGTCTGAAATTGTCATCGTAGGTGCATGTCCACTGTGAGAGACATAATCAAAAAAAAAAAAATCCAGAAATCACAATGTATTTATTTGTATGATACAGCTGCAAGTAAGTATTTGAACACCTGAGAAAATCAATGTTAATATTTGGTACAGTAGCCTTTGTTTGCAATTACAGAGGTCAATTGATGTAAAACTACAATGTTTGGAAGACAGACTGCTTAAAGTGCATCTTAGACACTTAATTCTGTGCGTTCTCAAGGTTGGTCACGTTCACCCTCCTGTGCACCTATATTGAATTCAAATAAAATGAAATGCATAATATGATTTTTTAACTATCTATGATACAGCTTCAAATAAGTATTTGAACACCTGAGAAAATCAATGTTAATATTTGGTACAGTAGCCTTTGTTTGCAATTACAGAGGTCAAACGTTTCCTGTAGTTTTTCACCAGGTTTGACACACTGCAGAAGAGATTTTGGCCCACTCCTCCACACAGATCTTCTCTAGATCAATCAGGTTTCTGGGCTGTCGCTGAGAAACACGGAGTTTGAGCTTCCTCCAAAGATTCTCTATTGGGTTCAGGTCTGGAGACTGGCTAGGCCACGCCAGAACCTTGATATGCTTCTTACAGAGCCACTCCTTGGTTCTCCTGGCTGTGTGCTTCGGGTCATTGTTATGTTGGAAGACCCAGCCTCGACCCATCTTCTATGCTCTAAGTGAGGGAAGGAGGTTGTTCCCCAAAATCTCGCAATACATGGCCCTGGTCATCCTCTCCTTAATACAGTGCAGTCGCCCTGTCCCATGTGCAGAAAAACACCCCCAAAGTATGATGCTACCACCCCCATGCTTCACAGTAGGGATGGTGTTCTTGGGATGGTACTCATTATTTTTCTTCCTCCAAACACGGTTAGTGGAATTATGACCAAAAAGTTCTATTTTGGTCTCTTCTGACCACATGACTTTCTCCCATGACTCCTCTGGATCATCCAAATGGTCATTGGCAAACTTAAGACGGGCCTTGACATGTGCTGGTTTAAGCAGGGGAACCTTCCGTGCCATGCATGATTTCAAACCATGACTTTCCAGTAACCTTGGCAACGGTGGTCCCAGCTCTTTTCAGGTCATTGACCAGCTCTTCCCGTGTAATTCTGGGCTGATTTCTCACCTTTCTTAGGATCATTGAGACCCCATGAGGGGAGATCTTGCATGGAGCCCCAGTCCGAGGGAGATATACAGTCATGTTAAGCTTCTTCCATTTTCTAATGATTGCTCAAACAGTGAACCTTTTTTCACCAAGCTGCTTGGCAATTTCCCCATAGCCCTTTTCAGCCTTGTGGAGGTGTACAATTTTGTCTCTAGTGTCTTTGGACAGCTCTTTGGTCTTGGCCATGTTAGTAGTCGGAGTCTTACTGATTGTATGGGGTGGACAGGTATCTTTATGCAGCTACCGACCTTAAACAGGTGCATCTAATTAACGATAATAAATGGAGTGGAGGTGGACATTTTGAAGGCAGACTAACAGGTCTTTGAGGGTCAGAATTGTAGCTGATAGACAGGTGTTCAAATACTTATTTGCAGCTGTATCATACAAATAAATAGTTAAAAAATCATACATTGTGATTTCTGGATTTTTTTTTAGATTATGTCTCTCACAGTGGACATGTACCTACGATGACAATTTCAGACCCCTCCATGAATTCATAAGTGGGAGAACTTTCAATATAGCAGGGTGTTCAAATACTTATTTTCCTCACTAATTATATATATATATATATATATATATATATATATATATATATATATATATAGCCTAGACAGCCTAGACTTGGGACTGGGAGAGAGCAAGGCAATGACATGCAGCAAAGGGCCGCAGACCAGAGCCAAACCCGTGGCCGCTGCGTCGAGGAGTAAATCTCCACATATGGGCGCTTGCTCCAGCAGGTGAGCTAACCAGGCACCCATTAAGTCCATATTTTGAGGTCATTTCTCATTATTTTTGAGATGGTAAAGTTTTGTACTCTAATCCCTCAGCTCAAGTGGCTGAGGTTGAGTAATATTTCTTAGTAAGCCAATCAGAGGAAAAGTTGGGCGGGTGTTTGAAAGCAGCGTGGTCGGACACAACGAACAACACAAGTGAGTCAGTCAACGAGAGACAGGTATGGTGTTGTATTTTTCCCACTGTGGGGGGGGGGGCACTTTGTTTCTCTCACTATGACTCTACAGTGGCTACTCGCTCGGAAGCTAATCGCTGTCACTCTCTCACTTCTCCATTGCTCTATCACACACACACACGCACGCACACACACACACGCGCCGGCTCGATGCACACACTAGCGCACAAGTATAAACATCCGGCCACTTACGTTATTTGCACTACAAAGAGTGTATATATTTTTTGCTATAGTGCTTAACAAGCATTAAAGTAGTGACAAATATTAAGTGTCTATTTTTATTATACTATTCAGATTTACGTTAGTAAAGTTCCATTAAAGGGGTGAGGGGTGGAGGTGGTAAAACATTTGAGCATTTAAAAATGTACTTGAAAGTAACGCATTAGTTACGTTCTGAAGTAACTAGTTACTTTTATAATTTGTAACTGAGTATCTAATTTAGTTACTTTTTGGAAGAAGTAATTAGTAACTAACTAATTACTTTTTAAAAGTAAGTTGCCTAACACTGCAGCTGAGTCAGAACAGTGGCCACTCGTAATGTTAGCCACACCTCTGGTAGCTTTACCAGTGCCCCCCTTTTGCTTGTTATCCATTTTTACAGTTAGCTTAATTTACCAGACAAAACAGGAATAAGGTACCAAAAGGACTACTAGTAATTTAAAGATGTGGTAGCACTGAATCTGGGCTGTAAAGGTTAACTCTGGGAGTTGGAAGGGGTGTGTCGCAATAATTGATAATTGCTATGCAATGTACATAGTTGCTGAGTGCAAACGACCAAATAATACTGGATATTAAGGGGAATCAATAGACCCCTATGTAGTAAAAAATATGTTTCATTGTGTAATGATAGCTACTGGCCACTAGATGGTGGTCTAAGACCACAAATGAACAAAATAGCAGCATGCAAGTCCAATGGTCATGTGCTAGACTAGTGGCATGAATGGAATCAATCTGCAATATACATAATTGGTATGCAATATACATAGTTGCTTTGAAATATATGGAGTTGCTGTGTGCCACCAAATACTGGATAGTAATGAGAATCAACAGAACCCTATGTAGTAAAAAATATGTGTTTCAAATGCGTGAGTCAAAGGACTGACTAGGCCTTATCAGTCCAGCAGGGAGTTTTCAACAATGCTGGCTTTGCACCTAGCCGCTGAACCAAGTGCAAAGGTCCAAAATAAGAAGACGTAAAGTGACAACAACAACAACAAGAATGTGACAAATGTGTCTACAGTGTTTACTATACAGTGTGTAATAAAAAAAAAAGTTTATTAGACCGATGTCAATCCTTTGGGATTTGTTTTTCTTTCTGTCTTCCCCTTTCCCATTCCCTGTTCTTATTACAACTACAAGCCACTGGCTAGGCTCCCGGGGAACCCACGAAGGACTACACCGCGAGGATGGCAGAAATACTATTGAACATAGTACAGGTCTCAAGGACAAGATGAAGAGGGTGGTAGAAATACGATTGAACACAGCGTGTGTCACCGAGATCCCGAAGGCGGAAGGGCACGGTGGTAGAAAATGTAATCAAATACAGGACAGGTCTCGGGGACCCCAAAGGCAGAGGCCGCGAGGGTGGCAGAAATCTGATTGAATACAGCGTGGGTCCCCAGGACCCCAGAGGACGGGATGGTGGGAAGTGGGGAACTTGTTTGAGTGCAGGACGAGGTCTCTGGGACCCTGGAGGATGAGATGATGAAAAGTGGGGATACGCATTTGAGTGCAACACGGGTTCTCTGGGCCGAAGGACGAGATGAGCGCGGTAGGGGAACCGCGTTCGGGTGTAGGACGGGTCTCTGGGACCCCGGAAGCAGTGTGGGTCCCCGGGGCCGCAGAGGACGAGAAGATGGGAAGTGGGAAACACGTTCCACTGCAGCACGGGGTCTCTGGGACCCCAGAGGACAAGCTTTTGGGTCTTGGGGACCCTCGCGTACTGTCATTTCCATATATGATTCCTCCTTCAGGTCCCCGAGACCATTTCTTTGTTTTGGTCGTATTTTCTACTACCACTGCACATGAAATTTCATAACAACTACCCTTGCCTCTTCCTCTGAGTCCCGGGGACCCTTAATGTACATATTTGATTCTATTTTCTACTACTGTAGCCTCGTCCTTTTAGTCCCCGGAACTCTTGCTGTATTTGATCGTATTCCTACCATCACCTCGTCCTTTGGGTCCGCAAGACCATTGTGTATTTGATTTAATTTCTACAATCCTCACCTTTCATATCATGTTCCACTACTTTGGTCTGGTCCTCTGTCTAGGTCACTGGGACTTGGATTTCTTTCTCTCTTTTTTGTGTACATTTTCTAGTACCATCCCCTCGTCCGGTCACAGGGCTTGTAGTAGAAGTAGTAAAAAAAGGTAAAAGGGCAAAGGAAACGCCCTGAGGCTTGACCTCAACCTACTAAACATTTTTCTTATACACACACATACACACACACACACACACACACACACACACACACACACACACACACACACACACACACACACACACACACACACACACACACACACACACACACACACACACACACACACACACACACACACACACACACACACACTTGTTTTTGTTCTTCCATTTCTTCTTTTGGAACTTTGGATCTTGGTTCAGCTGCCAGCGTGGCCTGTTGTTTGACTCTTGATTTGAAGCTGCGGCAGATTCTTGCCAGCGCCCCACGCCATGTCCCACAACGAGAAGAAGAAGAGGATGAAGAGGACAAACGCAACAAACACGGCCACCATGACTCCGACAATGAATGTGAATCTGTCAGGTGTGCGTCAGAAGAGGACACAGACAAACATGACGGAGAAAAAGACTGCTGGTGCGACAACAATGAAGACGAAGAAAACAAGGGTGCTCGTGATTCTGCACATTAAGAGATGGGAGCATCTCTCTCGCACAGAAGCGTCCGCTGCGCTTGTCAAAGCCTTAAAATGAAGTCCACCACCGCCCCTAGCAATAGTGGCGAGGAGGAGGAGGACGTGGATGCGGAACAGACTGCGCCGAGAGTGCCCAGCAAGAGGAAGGGGTCAGCTCTGTCCGAAGAAAAAGAACCGCAAAACACACACCGGTGGCTGCAAGAGATACATCTGCGGGAACTGCGCGCCGGCCTACAGTCTGGACTTTGTGAAACCCTAACCTCTTGGCACCAGTTTGAGATTCAACTTTACTCTGCAAGCAAACAAGAAGTGTATTGGGAGTTATGCCCGTTCTCGGTGTCCTGCTGCCTGCCGATCAGAGACCTTGTCGTCACTTGTCATGATGAAATGTGACAAGGTCAAGTGAAATGAAAGTGCACACACCTGAATCCATCCTGAATAAAAACCTTTGGGATATATGTCTCTGCTGTGTGCAAGAATGATGTGTGAACCACCCCACTCCCACACACACACACTTACCCCACGCCCCAAGGGTCTGAGGCGAGGGTAGTCAATAAACAAGGGTCCCAAGGTCCCGAAGAACAAGGCTAGCGTGTGACATGGAATTAAATAAGTAAGGGTACCGGGACCTATGGGACGACACAAGGGTAGTGAAATGAAATCGCACAAGGAAGGGTCTCCGAGAACCCAAGGGCAAGGCCACGGTCGTTGACGTAAAATGAATTCAAATAGTACGCGAGGGTCCCCGGGACCCGAATCACAATGCGAGGCAAATACTAAAAGTGTATAAACTAAACTAAACTATAGCCTAGTCTTGACACAGCATGCTTCATATTTATTTCATCTGATTCTATATTACTATTGTTATTAATGTTATAGTAATTAGACTTTTATTATTCTTTACCATGCTGCAGTTGATTCGTATGGTTTACCGTTGTTCTCTGTTATACTAGATTATATCAGAGTTTATTGGCTTGCTTTAGTCTGCACATTAGGAAAATAAAAGCCTGACAATCACACTGTTTGAGTATTTTAACTATAGTAATAGTTAAAATATAGTTTTCAGTCACCATATTTAAGGTTTTTGAATTTATTCATTTATTTATTCATTCGTTCATTCATACATACCTTTATTCATCGATACATTCTATGAAGGTGAATACAAAAGGTGAGATCTTGTAGACTACGATGTGAGTGAAAAAAACACATTGCACCAACATTGATCCAAGCTGCTTAGATAGAAGCAGAGCTCAGCAGCCATGACAGTAGGGCTTGGCGATAGGTATGTCTGTATTTTCTCAAAGTTACTAGTTTTATATACAAAGAGGTCTAAACGTTCAGTTTTAAGTCAAAGCAATGTCACAATTTCATTTCAGACAGCTTTGCCTTCTGTTTGAATCCAACCAGACACCCGCATTTGGAAGTCAAGTTAACTTTCAATACATTACAAATCCACCAACACACTTTTGCATATATTTTAGTAATGTAGTAAGTCTATCTGTTATGTTTAATATAACATTAAATGACGACGATGTAGCTGAAATCCTTCATTAAAGCAATATTTAACTTTTCCTGCTTCGCCCCCTACAGGTTGGATGCGGAATTGTCCCATTATGTCTCATTGGAACTACAGGTACGCTACCTGATCTGGCAGACTTGCATAGTGCGGTTATAGCCGAAATGATATTGGAAACATTATTCTGACTTGCACAAAAAAGTTATCTAGTGTTTTAAAGTGTATATAGTCTGTAAAAAAAACAACTTGGTAGCTAACATGCTAGCTGCTACGGCTCAGGTGCTACGGGGTATGACTGTTGATGGTAAATGTTGAGTTTGGTTGTTTTGATGTGCCAAATTATATTATATAAATGATTATTGGTCGGACTGTTGAGATAAAACTATACTAGTTGAGCTACCACTTGTTGCCATAGCAACTCAAAACACCCTGCGCTGTAGCCGTCTCAAGTCAGAGGACACATTCTTTTGACGTGACATTCTTTTGACGTGACATTATCTGGGTCACATGACAGAGATTTTACTATAAGATTTTTTTCCAGGGATTAATTCTAAACTTACATTTTTGAAAAGTAATGACTAAATAAAACATGTTTATATATTGGAATGAAAGAGAAAATTATTTTGTTAATCGAACTATTTGTTTTAGCCAATTAATGATGTATTAAAATGTTAGCGATAATCAAAGACAGATAGGCATGGTGGCCAAAAACAAATGAATCAAATAAGAGAGATAATGTTTGAAGTAGAAACAATGTGGGCAATGTAGAGATGTAACAATTCAAATACTGTGGGTCAATGTAAAGCAATGACACTTACTTTTTGTAGATCTACCTGAAATTTCAAACCCATGAGACATGATCAGAAATGCCTTCAGGTTTGGGTTGACACAATGACACAAACGAGCAGATGAGGTCTTCTCACCTGATGAGGGAATTTAAGATTTACATCATGTTGTCTGTTGATCTTCTTCCAAAAGACAGGTTTAGTGTTCTGAAATTCGTTCTGTTTGATTCAACAACAACAAAAAAAAAAAACAATAAATACAGTCCACCACTTACTATCAAACATAACTGCACATATCCGATATATGACTACCCCCAAAATGGCTGCTTCACATACTACAGCTCCTCACGTTCATAAGGAAGCCCAACACGTCCATATCTACTGTGGACTTATGGACAAAACCCAGCTCAAACATAAACAAGATTTTGACAACTCTGTTATAAAGTTCCTTACTTTGTACTTCACCCAAATGGCAAAATATAGTTTCCTGTTGAATTTAAAAAGCTAATTAACATGCTACAGCTCCTACAGTTTATAAGGATGCCCAATGTGTCCATATCTGCAGTAGATTGGTGGGACTCTCAATGACCTTAATCCTGGAAAGAGAAAGGAACAACATGTAAGAGATGGTTTGATATATAAAAGTCAACACTAACCACACTCCTGAAAACGTCGCCCAGCATGTGGTTGTTCACAGGGTGACATGGGTGAAAAAAGCAGAAGGGGGGGGGGTGTCATGTTTTTTTATCATGCACAACAAAACAAAACATGCAACCTTGGATATAGAGCCACTCGACCAGCCATGCAAAAACACTTATCAACTTAAAAATCCAATGGCAAATAATATCAGAAAGAAATATCCCAACGTGGTGCCAACATGAGAAAGCGCTTTCAAACCGGAGAGCGGAGTTCACTTTGCGGTGAAAAAATACTTACACCCAGGAAATACTCGTTGGTTCCTCTGGAGTGTTTTTATCCAAAATATCATCTTTTTTCTAAACTTAACGCGTCGTTTTGGTGCCTAAACTTAACTCTCATGGCCGCATGGCGCTGACTTTTTTCTGTCTAAACTCCACTATCATGGCCCCTGAAAGGATTGCCATCTGGGGTGCCTGTAGCCAGCTCAGTCACCTATTGGCAGCTGAACTGCTGCTACTGGTTGCCGGCGTCCCGGAGCTCTGTAGCAGCTAAATACAACCAGCAACTGCTGCTCAGATTTAATCTATGGCACTATAAACTGTTCATGTTTGATGTCTTATGTCCAGGCAGTGCTGCCTGAAATGCACTAGGATTAGGCAATGGTTAAAGTTAGGGTTAGGTGCCTTAAAGTCGATGGTTGCAGTGCTGCCTTGAAGTTGACGTTGGAGTCTTAAAACACCATTCACATTACAGCATTCACATTACAGCGCCTTGTACTGACTCTAGAGTCATAGGGAGAGAAAGTGTCTCCCCTGTTCTGACCACGGTGGGACATCTACAGCAGGAGAAGTTAACCCTCTCCTTGATTTCATGTTGTTTATGGAGAAGGAGAAGCAGGAAATGAGTTGGGGGAAATGCAACTCTACCAAACGGTGTGCGTCACCGCAACGTTACATTTTGCGAGAGGTGCACGTCAGGCTACAGGTCTGTGTCTCCACGTACCTACACCGCAGATTTACCGCAGGACCATAAATTGGGCTTCACAGGCTGCCACCGTGTTTTAGACAGACTCTCAGAAACATCTACACAAACTATGATATGACTTTCATAACAGCTGCCCATTCAGCTGTTGATTGAGCCCTGCTGGCTTTAAAGTCTCACTGCTGTGGTCAAACAGAGGCAGAGAACACTGATCCTGCAAAATTGAGACTAGAGTGGCTTCCAGCCCCGGCCCACTCTCTCTCTACTCGACTGGCCAGTGATCCACACCTGTGCCTCTGCATCTGCATGTAGGTCTGTTCAAAGAAACAATCCACTCTCTTTACTGTGGATACATAATATTGTGTGCATGCCTACAGTACACAACAACCAACCACTGATTACCCGCATCTGACTAAGAACATTCAGCTGACACTATCAACATCCTGTCTGAGTCCTGGGGCCATAATACAGATTCTTTATTTTTCTTAACTGTTTGGTATCCATGGTAATTAAGGGTTAGGACCTAATTTAGGAAAGAAGCCATAGCAGATGAATAATTCCTAAGTCTATGTTTCTATCCTGATTAAAGAAATGAAGTGTAGCCTATTAAACAACTTCCCAGAATCTTTAACTCTCCTAACTTTCAGGTAACTGTTGAGCTGTCTTTACATTTTTTCTGCTAAGTTTGTGTCTCTCGCGCCCACGTTTGTGGATGTGGTGAAGAAAGGCTCCAAAATACGTTCGGCTGCAGATTTGTACCGGTCGTGACCAGTACCGTCTACAGACGCACAGAAAGTAGGGATGTTATGGTATGAAAATTTAACCTCACGGTTATAGTAACCAAAATTGTCACAGTTTTTGGTATTATCACAGTATTTTAAGTGTGTTCAAAATGTTCAGAAAGCACCGATAGGCCTACACAGATTAGGCAGGCCATTGGGGCTTTATCACTGTCTGATGGTAATGTTGTGCGGAATGTGGGTGTCATTTTTGACAAATCTATAGTTCATCCCTGTTTTTTCCATCTCAGGAACATTTCTAAGATCAGATCTGTGGTCTCTAAAAATGTGATGGAGATGCTTGTCATGCTTTTATTTCTTCACGTTTGGATTATTGCAATGTACTGTACACTTGTTTAAACAAATCATTGTTTGACAAATTGCAAGTTGCACAGAATGCAGCAGCAAGACTTGTCAGCAGGAGATCACATTACTCCGGTGCTTAAGGCTCTTCATTGGCTACCAATAGGTTTTAGAGTGCATTTTAAATTTTAATCACTACTTATAGAGCCTTGCATGGTCTGTTATTCTGATGTCTGTGAATTTTCCTGTTGAGCTGCTTCAATATGGAAATTTCCCCAGTGTGGGTTTAATTTAATTTATTTCACATTTAAGAAGTTGAAATCAGAGCAGTTTCAAACAATTGATTATTAAAATAGTTGCTGATTGATTTCATAAATGATGATGCTAGTGCTGGAGGTAATGTACCTGTTTACTGAGTGCATTAGCACTTGTTTGCCTTTGAAAACATGGTGGATGACTGCATAGTCAATCAAAATTAAAATCAGAATGTTTTGCCAATAAAGCTTAGTTGAATAGAATCAGATGGAGGGAATTGGGGGACGAAACGTGACTTCCTACACTCAGATTCAGGCTGAATGAGGTGCTTTGTGGCAACGAAGGTCCACACCAACACACTGTTCTTTGAATTGTTTTGGGGCAGGCCCTAATGTACAAAAACGACACTATGTCAACTCATAAAGCGTGATTTATAAAGGAGAGCAGGGTGTCTCAGCCCACTGCTTCCTGCCATTCAGGATACACAGAAAGCTGCATGAAGGCAGCATCTCCATCTCACTGCACATGGGAGGCTACGGACAGAACACAATATACAGTAGGTACACCTGCTTTTATCACTTTACCATCTGAATCATTTCTGGTGATGATTTGGATTTAGGAAAAAAAAGCAAACCTATAAGATGTTAAAGTCACTGTTAAAACCTTGTATCTTAAATATCATGGATGCAAAAACTAAGACAGACCACTATCTTTTAAGTTTACAGGTTTTTAAATGTTTTCTGAGTAGTGTTGCAATGAGGGGAAGGGAGGACCCAAATGGAGAGACCAGGGGCCTGTTGCACTAAAGTAGAATAAAGATATCCAGGATCAGAGAAAAAGCGCAGCTTGACTTAGTGTGATCCGCTCATTGCGGCTTAATCAGTTGCACACCAAGCCAGGATGAACAGGTGGAGCTATGTCCAGCCAGATGTAGATAACCAGGATGAACAGGTGGAGCTATGTCCAGCCAGGTGTAGATAGCCAGGATGAACAGGTGGAGCTATGTCCAGCCAGGTGTAGATAACCAGGATGAACAGGTGGAGCTATAACCAGCCAAGTGTAGATAACTGGGATAAGTGCACGTTCACGACTTTCTCACATAGACCACGGTATCGATCACAGATTTACTGATGCAGAGATGGAGAAGACGCATGCGCCATATGTTTCACCCGATGAGCAGCAGCTTCTAATGGAAAGTAACGAGGAGGGGAAGAATATGCAAAAAGGGAAATACAGCTCAAACGGAGAGAAAGAGCTGAATGCGTAAGGATGTAAATATATCTACTCAGCCGACTAGTCACTCCACATTTTTACAAAGTTGTAGGCTAGACTGTTTTAATTGCTTTAAATATGCTGGTTTAATGTGTTGTTTTATTGCTGTGTCTGTATTTATGTGATAAATGTGCTGGTTTTACCGCAAAGTGTCTTGTTGACTAGCCTACCATGTAAAGCACTATATAAACAAAATGTATCGTTATTTAGCCTACTTTGCCTTAAAAGTGAGCAGAGGGAATTAATGTTCTTCGGGAAATGTACCCAAAGGACTATAGGCTTCATTTCAAACCCTCAAAGCGAGAACATTTTTTACAACCATATGCACATATCTCTATAAACTATGTCTAATTCTTTGTGCAATTATTGTTCATACAGAATAATCAGAAAGGGACAAAACCAGAAAAACAAGTGACTTCAACACACGCTGTGAGCATATGTGGAAAACAATATTCATTTTTTTTTTTTGACAAGTGACAGCACCAAAATAAAAACATCTAGAAGCATTGTGGTGTTCCCGGTGTGATGAATGTAAACTACACTATATACGTATATAGGCCACGTTATTGGTCCAGGGATGTGAGACTTATTGAGAAGGTTTTAAAACCAAAGTAAGCTATAATAAAAAAACATTAGGCCTACATATTAAGGAGTAACAAACTCTTTTAGAGAAGTACAAGCAACAAGAAAATTAAATCATGAATGTATTGGTCTGACCAGTCTGCCATTAATATCATCTGGGAATATCGTTGCATTGTCCCACTTAATCTTCGGAGTGTCCTGTATAAACCTGGCTACCAGGCTAGCCGGAAAGAATAAATCTCCATGGTTACTTGGCTGGGTTTAATTCAACCTGGTTTCGTGCAACCAAGTCAAAGTTAAATTCATCCAGGATTACTTGAATGTCCCGGCTTAATCCCTTATCCTGGTTTTGTGCAACAGGCCCCCGGGAAGCAGGAAGGAATAAGTAAATAAGAAAGTTTATTTAAACAAAAATATAATGTCCAGCACTGGGATAAACTGAGAACCCAAAAAACAAAGTCCAAAATCCAAAAGGAGGCCAAAAATCCACAGGGAGAAAAATAATCAAAAAACATCAACCCAGAGAACGGCAAAGCTCAAAGGAAATAAACAGACCTCAGGGAAGTATCCAAATGCAGAGATAAAACTCAAACTGGAACACCGAGAACTCAAACACCTAACACCAGTAAAGATAAAATGATGCGACAAGAGACAAGGGGAGCACAGACACTAAATACACAGGGTAATAAGATAACGAGAGGCAGGTGACAGAAGGGCTGGGAAACAGGTGGAAAACATCAGGTAATCACAAGAGCAGGAAAACCAAGGAAGTAAAACTCAAGGCAAGACAAGCAAGACTTCAAAATAAAACAGGAAACAGAACATACAGACAAGTAAGTAAGTAAGTAAGTAAAGTTTATTTGTATAGCACCTTTCACAGATAAAAAATCACAAAGTGCTTCACAGTAAAATGTAATACAATACCAACAAAGTACAATACAATGCATAAGACACTATTAAAAACAAATGGAAAACATAAAAACAGAAACCATAAAAACCCCATCTAACTAAACGCCTGTTTGAATAGCAGCGTCTTCAGTTGCTTTTTAAAAGAATCAACAGAATTCACACAACGTAAAAATGTAGGCAATGCATTCCACAGCCTAGGTGCCACTGCATGGAATGAACGATCCCCTCTGGATTTAAAATGAGTGTGGGGAACAACTAACAGTCTCTGACCTGATGACCTCAGACTACGGACCAGAGTATGAAGCTGTATCAAGTCAGAGATGTAGTGAGGAACTTGACCATGCAGGGCTCTAAAAGTAAGAACCAGGATTTTAAATTGAATTCTATACTGGACTGGTAACCAGTGAAGTGCTGCTAAAACAGGTGTGATGTGTGCTCTTTTGTTAATGTGAGTTAAAAGCCTTGCAGCAGAGTTCTGAACAGCCTGGAGACGGTAAAGCAATAAATGGGAGAACATGACAAGAAAAACAAGACAAGACCAAAAATACCATACAATAAACGCAAGACAAAACAGAACCAGGCTAAGAACTAAACACAGGAAAACAGACTACCACAATACAATAAGACAAAAACACAAAACCATGTAGTCCATGTTGTTGCTGTTTCAATCATCTGTTAAGCATAACCAAAATGTCTCAATCTCTAGAGCTGCTCGTATTTTCAACTCCTTTTAAAGAACTAAACCTTGGACTACTACAAAACAAAGAAACAACCGAAACACTAAAAGTGACAAGGAGATAAAAGTAGCAAATCCAAAGTTGCACCAAAGAAACAAAAGCTGGTTCTCTTGAGGAAAATAGGGTTAGCTTCTTCAAAAATAGTCTGTACAAAAGGAAAAACACTTAAGAGTTACGATAAAAAGCTTTTAGTTACATGACTTCCTTTCATCAGCACAAAATGTGACTTTTTTAAAACTTACTGTAATTTAGAAGAACAGTTCAACATTTTGGGAAATGCATTTTTTTGCTTTCTTTTTTAAGTTAGATGAGGAGACTAAAGACCACTTTCATGTTAAATGTGTGTTAAATGTGTGTTAAATATGGCGCAGAAGCCAGCAGACTATTAGCCTAGCTTAGCATAAAGACTGGAAGAAACTGCAAAACTGGGTCAATCCACAGGGAGTAAATGTACCTAAGTACACCGAAATCTCAAGCTCACTAAGTGAAATGTTGAATCCGTACACAAACAGTGCTTTTAGGGGGAGTTACGTGCTGTAGCTATTGGTTTCCCCAGCTGTTTTCATGGCAAGCTATAAGCTTATTGCACCCTGTTGTCAGCAACATATACTGTGGACTAGGGTTGCCAACCCTCAATGATTGGCCTGAAGACTCCTGGAATTAGTTAAAATGTCCCGGAATAATTCAAATTCCATCCATTAGATTTTCTATACTTACACATTTCTATACTTGTAAAATTCACTTTTTTAGTCAGAAAAAAACAAAACATGGGGATGATGAAAATCTAGTCAAACAAGGAAAGAAACAAGGAAATCTGTAATTATTACATTAAATCTGAAATATTTTGTGTGTTAATGCATGTGTGTCTCCTAGTGTCTGAATACTAAATACATCAACTTGTGTGTGTGCATGTGTGTGTGTGTGTGTGTGTACTGGCTGTGTGTTGAACACGAGCGGAGTGAATTGGAGACACAGAGCAGTGATGCCGGTCCGCAGGCATACTGTACGTTCTGATCAATGCGCTAAATGATCTCAAGGTGTCCTCATGGTAGTGTTCTGTGTTCAGCTCGGAGCCTTCAGGGTTGGTGGAGACGAGGGCTCTTGTTATTATTTGATACTACTAATAACATTGAATTAAACTGATTATGAGGCCCTGTTTCCCAACATTACCAGGTTTTTGGGAGTTTTCAGTTGTTGGGATCAATGGAAGTACCCTCACTTTTGGCTCTGTGTCACCCTTCTCAGAATCACCTTGTTTGGGGTTACAACAACAGCAAACTCCAAGCAAGCAAGCCGCACGCTGAGAATGACAAGTTTTGGGGAAAATTTAAATCATGCAACAAGGTAAGGGAAATGACTATAAAGATTTGCAAAGAATATGTGTATTGCATTTTCTCTCTAACGTTTTGGGACTGTTCTGTGGACAAAATTTACATGTCGATACATTGGTAAGAGCAAATGAGGTATAACTATGTATCCAACTAATTTAAATAGCTCACGTAACTGTATAACTTAAAATGAAATCCATTTTAAAAGCATAAATTGAAGGAATATGTATGTTTATTGTAACAGTTAGGGCTGCGCATATAATTAAATTTCAATCACAATCACGACTTTGGCTTCCCACGATCAAATTCGCAAGATTTGCAAGATCAAGCGATATTTAAAAAGCATCATTCCATTCATAACACGCTCCGTATAATTTTTTTTTGTTGCAAAGCCAATCTAGCGCTCCTTAAACCACTGTCTGATCACGTGCCTCCATGAGCCAATTGGAGTTGTTCCCTGCACCGCGCAGCTTAGTTTGTAGATGTAGACAGTCACAGAGGAAAAAGTACTGTGAGGAAATTTCCACAACAGATTACAGTTGGTCATAAGGCTATAAACTATCTTAACAAAGAAAACAAAAAAAAGTCTTATGTAGCAGAGGGCGAGGCCGATGGGCTTGTCCCAAGAATCGGATCGTCATCTGTTTGGTGGAAGCAATTTGGGTTCAAGGCAAGTGACACAAAACAAGAACAGGTCATATGCAAAGAGTGCTGTAAAGTTGTGCTGGCGCCACAAAGCGACACAACAAACCTCTTTAAATACTTAAAAAAAACACCATCAAGTTAAATATGATTAATCTATGAGGGCCAAGAAATCAGTTGCAAAGACTAATCATCCCACAACATCACCTCAGGCATCCATTGAAGCGAGCCTCTTTAGCACATCACTGTACCCATCCACCTCCCAAAGACACTGTGAAATAACAAATGCAGTCCCATTTCATTTGGTCAAAGACGTGCCCAATAAACACGGTGACAATCAATGGCTTCAAATTCTTAGTCAACACTCTGGATAAATGATACGTGATGTCCTATTTTTCCAAGATGGCACTACCTGCAATGTACAGAAAATGCAGAGAGGAAATAGATCTTGGTGATCTGGTGATTGAAGTGTTCTCATTTAGTTACATTCTGTTATGGAATATTTGTTTTTTTATTTATTGTATATTTTGAATTTTATTCACATTCATTCTACAGGTACAATGCAAATTTATATTTTGCTTCCTAAAATATATTTACACAATGTAAAATAGTGCCCTGTTGAAGTTTGGCTACATTTTCTTTATTGTTTTATTTTTATAAATAATAAAGGAGATGCACTGAATTTTGGTTAATAAGATCTATTTTATTTTGATATGCACATATTTGCAGGAATGTAGTACAATATGGATGTGAAAGCAGTTATAATTAGCCTATGTGACAATACATTTTTTTGGCTAATATCAACAATTAATTGTGATCTCAATCTTGATCAAAATAATCGTGATTATAATTTTGTACCTGATTTTGTAATTTTGTACATGTACCTTTTTCCTATAAATGTATTGATGGCATGTGCTGTGCCAATCCCGGAATTTCACCCAGCTGCTCTAATGCTTCTAATACAATCCCTCAGTCACCTGGTCTCCACGTCTCATAAAGGCCCTGCCATGTCAAGCATGATTTGACTCTAACTCCCAGGGGTTTGGAGGTCAGAGGTAGAGTGACTGAGCAGCTGGCAGGGGTCACATGCCAAGATCACGCTTGGTATGTCGTGCCTCTGTGGATCAAACATGAAAACTGAAACCCCCTGAAGCAGGATCCAGTGTGTTATTGTAGTGTGATTCCCATTAAGAAAGCTCCACCAGTCACACGCATGGCGAACCCCCCGGCATACAGGCGTTAAAGTTTAGCATGAGCCTGAGCATGTTGGGTTCACTTTTAGCTGGAGCATGCTCAAACTCTGAACACAGTGTCTCGTACAGATTGAGTATGAACTTAGAATTTTGTTATGAAACTAGTTTATCTGACATGAGAAACTGGGATCACTGAAAGGTTTAAGAGGCTTTGGAGCTTTGGAGTGCAGCCATGGAGCATAAATCATACTGATCAGTTGCAGAGATAATTTATTCAATGCTGGCACCGGGTTTCACAAATCTTTACATCCATGCATTCATACTGTATCTGGTCATAAAAGACCCAAGGTTAGCTTCATGTTCAAACTGATATGATAACAACAAAGAGTTCCCTGCCCTGCAGGTTCATGTCCTCACATGCAACCTGCACTACACCAACCAACAGCATGCCTGTGGGCATATACAGTGAGGAAAATAAGTATTTGAACACCCTGCTATTTTGCAAGTTCTCCCACTTAGAAATCATGGAGGGGTCTGAAATTGTCATCGTAGGTGCATGCCCACTGTGAGAGACATAATCCCCCCCAAAAAATCTAGAAATCACAATGTATGATTTTTTAACAATTTATTTGTATGATACAGCTGCAAATAAGTATTTGAACACCTGAGAAAATCAATGTTAATATTTGGTACAGTAGCCTTTGTTTGCAATTCCAGAGGTCAAACGTTTCCTGTAGTTTTTCAACAGGTTTGACACACTGCAGAAGGGATTTTGGCCCACTCCTCCACACAGATCTTCTCTAGATCAGTCAGGTTTCTGGGTTGTTGCTGAGAAACACAGAGTTTGAGCTCCCTCCAAAGATTCTCTATTGGGTTTAGGTCTGGAGACTGGCTAGGCCACGCCAGAACCTTGATATGCTTCTTACAGAGCCACTCCTTTGTTATCCTGGATGTGTGCTTCGGGTCATTGTCATGTTGGAAGACCCAGCCTTGACCCATCTTCAATGCTCTAACTGAGGGAAGGAGGTTGTTCCCCAAAATCTCGCAATACATGGCCCCGGTCATCCTCTCCTTAATACAGTGCAGTCGCCCTGTCCCATGTGCAGAAAAACACCCCCAAAGCATGATACTACCACCCCCATGCTTCACAGTAGGGATGGTGTTCTTGGGGTGGTACTCATCATTCTTCTTCCTCCAAACACGGTTAGTGGAATTATGACCAAAAAGTTCTATTTTGGTCTCATCTGACCACATGACTTTCTCCCATGACTCCTCTGGATCATCCACATAATCATTGGCAAACTTTAGACGGGCCTTGACGTGTGCTGGTTTAAGGAGGGGAACCTTCCATGTGCCATGTAGGATTTCAAACCATGACGTCTTAGTGTATTACCAACAGTAACCTTGGAAACGGTGGTCCCAGCTCTTTTCAGGTCATTGACCAGCTCCTCCCGTGTAGTTCTGGGCTGATTTCTCACCTTTCTTAGGATCATTGAGACCCCACGAGGTGAGATCTTGCATGGAGCCCCAGTCCGAGGGAGATTGACAGTCATGTTTAGCTTCTTCCATTTTCTAATGATTGCTCCAACAGTGGACCTTTTTTCACCAAGCTGCTTGGCAATTTCCCCGTAGCCCTTTCCAGCCTTGTGGAGGTGTACAATTTTGTCTCTAGTGTCTTTGGACAGCTCTTTGGTCTTGGCCATGTTAGTAGTTGGATTCTTACTGATTGTATGGGGTGGACAGGTGTCTTTATGCATCTAATTTAGGATAATAAATGGAGTGGAGGTGGACATTTTGAAGGCAGACTAACAGGTCTTTGAGGGTCAGAATTGTAGCTGATAGACAGATATTCAAATAGTTATTTGCAGCTGTATCATTCAAAAAAATAGTTAAAAAATCATACATTGTGATTTCTGGATTTTTTTTTTGATTATGTCTCTCACAGTGGACATGCACCTATGATGACAATTTCAGACCCCTCCATGATTTCTAAGTGGGAGAACTTGCAAAATAGCAGGTTCAAATACTTATTTTCCTCACTGCATATAATTAGTCTCTATATTTGTTTAATGGGAGCCTTTTTTATTTGGCAGTAATGAGGGTGTCTTTATTGGCAGTGAGGTGGAGTTTATAGGCTCCATGGTGGACTGTGAGATGTGCTTTCTTTGTCAGATGTTCAAGTTGGTGGCCAGTTTGTTTCATTTTCCGGAGTGCAGGTGTCAACCAGGGTGAAGAGGTGTTAAAAGTGATGGTGGATGGATGGAATGGATTGTCCGTGGTGGACGTAAACAAACTTGCGGTGAGATCTTCTGTGGATGTAACAGAGTCGACGTAGAAGTCTGAGCTGTTTGATGACTGGGATACAGGATGGAATAAAGTAGTTGAAGAGTTCGACCAGTTGCAGAGTTAAATATTTGAACATGATGCTGAGCGGATGGACTGCGAGATCCGTGATAGCAGTTAGCCGTGTGTTAGGGTTGCAGTAGTGGATGACTGATGTGAGTGCCAAAATGATCCATGGCATGACAGGAGAAGATGATAGTCCTGGCTCTGTTATGGAACTAAGACCTTCAGCACATGAGTAGTATGCTGTAAATAGGAGGGAAGCTGTTGAGCTATTGGCTTGATGTAAAATTGGTACGCTGGCTCTGTGAGAGTACCATTGGACGATAAGATAGGCCTGCCCAGAGGAGATTCAAGAAACTTATGAACCTTTGGGAGCATGTAGAAGGTGGGTATTCTAGGATGTTGACATAGGAGGAAATCATGCTCCTGTTTTGAAATCTACCCAGTATCCTTGGCTGTGAGCAACAGTTGTTTTGTTCTCTCTTTTGTGTTGTCTATTGGATTGGACAACAGCCGTTGATAATAGTCTTGATTGTTCAGTTGCCGTAAGGCTTCTTCAACATGTTTGACTTTGTCCAATACCACAACAGTTCCCCCTTTGTCCATGGATTTCATGATTATAGACTCATTCTTTACCAAGGGATCTATGGCCAGCTTTTGGCATTTGGTCAAATGCTCCCTGATTCATTGATTTGATGATTGAAACCTTTTTTGTAAAAGCCGTCAAAGTCACATTCAAAACATCGTGGATTTTTGACTAAGTGGATAGAGACTTTAAAGAGTGGTAAGACATTTTAAAGTGTTATATTGGAGAATGGAGTTTGGTGTGGTGCAAGAACCATTACTTTTTTAAACTTTCACCACTGCGTTTAGGCCTTCTTGAGCTGTATGTTGGATGCTTAAAACAGATTTTTAAGAATCTATTCCTTTTAACGTTTCCATGTTAAGCATTTATCTGGTTATGGAAAAAGAAATCCAGCTCTAAATTTCCCACCCTCCTGTACTGAAACAGTAAACAAGGCAAGAGTAACTACAAAGAGACAACAGATGGAGACAGAAAGGGTTTTCTGAAGTTGTCCAATCAATGACTGTTTAAGCTTGTGTCCCAGTGACCTCACACCTGCCATGAGAATTCCCCACCCAGCAGAGCATGGGGGTGATTACCATTAGTTACTATCAGAGGAGCACGCTGTCATTTTACTTCAGAGACAGATTTCATCGGGCCTCTCTCTCCAGATATAGGCGTAGTTAATGAGGGAAATACCCAAAGTTAAACCGAGCATGGGAGCCTGAGAGGGGAGAGCAGGAGGGAGGGAGGACTGGAGAGACTGGAACTTGAGAGAAAAAGTAGCAGTGGAAAGGAGAGAGAGAGGAGGGGAAGAGTAGGGAGTCTTCCCGGAGGACGGAGTGGTGTCTCTGCTGTAGCTGTGTGGGTCTCTGGCATGATGATTTGGGATAGAAAATCAAAATCACATTGCCAGGGATTACTACACTGCTATGGTGTCCGCTACTGCTGATTCTGCAGCTGGAAGACGATAGGTTTTTTGTCTTTTTTGGTAGAAAGAGAACATCACACTTTCTTCTGCCTGCTCTGTTTTTTGTTTTGCTTTTCTCACATTTCTAAGAGAGGAGTTCTTCAAGCTGCCAGCCTGTGGATCACTGCGGAAAGATCAACTCTTTTGAGGCAAGATCCGTGGATTAGTGTGCTTGTGTCGTGTGTATCTGATCAGGTGCAGAGCTTAGTCCACTACTGAACAGGGAGTCTTAGCAATTTGTTCACAGTGGCTAAGTTCTTCACTTGTACAGAGATGATGGGGATGTATGTCAACACATCTGTAGTTCCTCACTTAAGACTTTGTTCTGACACTGTAAGAAGAGAAGAGAGAAATTGTCTTTACTTTCTTTAAGCATGAAGAAATCTAAAACTAATTTGTGCTTGCACTTTTTTTTTCATTGACGGATTTGGCTGACAACTAATCACTTTATTAAAAAGTAGAAAAGACCAAAACCTGATCCTTCTAACATTAATTGTGTGTATATCCAAAACCCGATGCATCTTATTCCTCTGTGCCATAGAGCTCCATTGTTGTCTAAAAAAATATTAAAAACATATCAGTAAGCCACACTGGGCACATGTTCCTTTGTTACCATGAACACACACATTGTACTTTATTTTTGACTTAATTCTCACACAAACCATCTTGCGGCCTGAAATACTTAAGTGCTTGAAATGTGTATTAATCCACGGCTGAAAATCGCCCCAATCAAATGCGCTATTAACCTTTGTTTAACATTGGCTTACAACTACAGCAAAAAAATGAAAAATTAAACTCAACAGGGAAGTCAGTATTATGAAAAATCACTAAAACATTATTTGTTTTGGTCTTTTCTTGGAGTTTGATAACAATAGGCATAATATAGAATACCACCAGCCTTTCCTTTAAGTGGTCCCCACTCCAATATAATAACCTCTCTAGTTAATGATGTCTCATTGAATAGACTCACGTCTCAGGTCTCGTTGTAGAGTAAATCTAATCTTTCAGTTGATTTGGTGTTAAGCATGTAGCTACATGTTAAGCTACATGAGTAGTGCCTGAGAATGCACAGCTATTGTCTAAAACTACAAAACGCCTACAACATTGTTCAATCTTTTTTCAACAGAGAATCAAAGGGCCTATGGAGAGAATACTGTTTTTAAGGTTGTGTATTTAAGACACTTCAACAAAACAACCTTATGTGTGCAGGTCCTGTGTTGAGAAGGTATATAATATATAATGTACTCATCAACTTTTGGTGAAAAGTGCAACCAGCCTGATTTTTTTTTTTATCTTATGTTCTTCACCTTCAAAATCATAGAATCTGTAACCTGCTAAAAATAGCTAAAGATGAAAAACATTTGTACATATGATAAATGCAAATTCCAAAATAAACACCAAGCCTAAGTATTGAGAGTATAGGTATTTTTTTTGTATCAAAAGGTAACGCATAATTAATAGGGGAGAATTTGACAAACTGATTTTAACTACTAAGATGTGTGAGCGATGACTGCTATTGTATAATCCACACTGGATAATGGCAATGTTGGTTTAGTGTATAGGTGTATAGTGTATCGTATAGTGGGGTGACTGCCCTTATATGCTTACCCTGTGTGTTTATATATAACTTTTTATTTATTTTCTCAGCAGAAAAGTGTATATATAACAATTCTGCTCATTCATTTTTTGTTGTTGTTCTTGTCTCTGTTTCAATAAAAGGCAACACAAATGTGAATGATAAAAAAAGTAACACTATTCACTTTTATATAAATTTGTGTTGAATAGCATCCAGTTTAATATTAATTGAACCCATCTGAAACATGATGGGTTGGTGTGGTGGAAGGGAGCCCATCTGACAGAGCTATGGGGGACAACACAGGTTGGGTACCCTGGGTACCCCCTACAGAGTCTCTGCAAGCACCAAAACAAGACACGATGGATGAGAAGTAGTAGACATGAGTCTTCTTACACTGAAATGTTTCGGAGAAACTTTGGTATTGTCATCATCTTCTTAAGATGTGCATCTTAGCCATGAAATACTCTTTCCTATCCTCCGTCCACCTCTATTGATCCCATTTTTTCCCATCAACCGCATTTATTTCTTTTTTATTTTAGAGGAGGAGAGTGTTTGCACCTGCATGGTTCTCAGATGTTAATCAGAGGTTTTGCAACTTCTCTCCCTTTGTTGTGTAGAATGAGTGACACTTTGCAATGTTGCCAGTTGATCTATTCCTAAGAAATTAAATTAAGTTTAATTATGATTATATTCAGGGGCAAAATGTTTGCCTTAGGGCTGATCTTAACAGATAATATTTTCATAAAAAGTTCAACACCTTTTGATGTTTAGTTGCCTGTGAGTATCACAATAAGAGACATGTGTTTTGCATAACAAATGAAATTGCATGCCATGCCTTGTGTAATGTGCAGAATTTAACACTTCTCTTATTGGATTTGAATTGAACGAAATGAGGGCCACATGTGGAGTCGTTAGACTGCAACATTACTCCAAGGAAACATCTGGCCTCCCTCTGAGCTGACAGCAGTTGGAGAAAACACAGCGGCTCAGTTCAGCAGGAACAGGAGGCTAGTCAACACGCAACGTTTGGTCATAAATATCAAGCAAATGATCCGTGGTGAGCCGGATACTGCCATTCTATCAGTTAAGGAAATGTTGAAATTAGAGAACAGAGGAAGTTCTAAAAGTTGTCTATGTTTGGTATTATTTAAGGACTATTATGTAAGATGACGTCCATACAAGACATTATTCTACAGTATGTTTTATATGAATATTATATGATTAATGACCTGCATTTTTTTTACCCTAGTTCAAGTTTTTATTATTCCAAAAGCAGTCATTGTCACTGAAAAGCTTTAAAGCTCCCACCCACAATGCTAATTACAAGAAAATCACAGTTAAAAAAACTAAATAAAAGTCTCACAGATTAGAAATAAAACGGTGCAAGTCACCACCTACACAATGGGGAGAAATCTTTTTCTCAAAGATGTTTTTAATTTTTCTTATTTATTATTTGTTTTTCATCATAAGTGATGGGATTCACGTGTCTACCTTGAAGCCGGTGCAGTTGGTGGTTGTACTCATTCAGCATAATGAATGTCTCCTGCTCTCCACTGGTAAAACTGAAGAACTACAACAGCACACTGCTAGTTACATCTGTTCAGTGTGAGAGAGACCGACAGACAGAAAAAATTATATATATATGGATGGATGGATACATAAATACATAAATAAAATAGATATATATATATATATAGATGGACTTTATTGATACCAAATTGGGAACTGACTGATACAGCAGCAAGTTACAGGTGCATACACACATACAGAAAAAGCAAGAAATATACTAGAAACAATAAATAAAATTAAATCAAAGATCAAAATGCCAGAACTGCTATAAAAAAACGTGTCCATACCATTGTGCATAGCTCCGGCAAAGCTACTTTAAAAATAGACCTTACCAATTATAAAGAATTACATAATAACATTAATAATAATTAAAATAAACTATATTTATGAATAGGATCTACATAAATAAATCTCCACAATTAATATTGATATAATGTGCTTCCATACATTTTTTGGTTAACATATTTTGGTAAAGTCATTGAGTTTAACAAGTATATTTACTCAAGTACTGTACTATACAGTAGCCTACAGTACTTGAGGTCCTGGTACTTTAGTCTTTTCTTTACATTTCTACATCTACTCCACTACATTTAAGCGATAACAGAGTATTCACAGTGTGGTATTAGTTAAATTAAATACTTTTACACAACTGTCGTAAACCCACGTTTTAGAGAGCAACTCCAAAAATATAACAAAAAAGGATAATAAATTCTTATGATGCTGTAGCACTCCATCTCTTCTAGAGGGCAGAAGTCCTCCAGGTCTGCCTTAGTTAAAGCAAACGAAGAAGAAGAATGCGGAAAAACAACACAAATGTGCTCACTGTGCAAAAAGACACATTTGCATTTAGAAGTATTATGACAAACTCAATAAATTAGACCGTCAAGGTCCTCACTAACATGTTCAGCCTGGAGACTTTTGAGAGTCAGATATCGGCTCTAATGGAGAGTGTGGTGGGCGTAGCGGTGACGGAGCTCAGCAGACTTTTGGCTGACGCTAACGCTAATGCTAATGCTAACGCTAACGGTATGGCCGCTCAGGAGCGCTCTGCTGCGGCTCCAGGAACGGCTATGAAGAGCGAAGAGGAAGAGAGCGAAGTGACCCCACCGGAGGAAATACACCTGTGTAATAAAGCTATAACGGTAACACACCTGACTTACGCACCCATTGGTGTCTAACCGCTAACGTCACGTGAGAACAGTTGTAGCGGTCGTGCCGTTGCTGATAACTGCGTCATCATCAAGTTAAACCCTTGTGTTGTCCTCCCGGGTCAAAAACGGACAACAATTTGACTTTTTTGTCCCTTTTTTCAGACTTAAATAATGAAGTTTTAATAAATGAAAACTTCCCTCAACAAAAACAGAACCGAAAAACTTCACGTGTTTGTTATTGTCCAACTATTGGTCCAAAACCCATTACATCTGAAAGAAGAAGAGCACATGCCCTAACCCCAAATAGCATATGGCATGTTTTCCTTGCGATTATTCTGACTGATATTGCGATTTCATGATGATATTGGAGGGCATTATTATTTTTGTATTGTTTTTGTCATTGTCATTGAAGCATATTAGGGGTGGCTGTGGCTCAGTGGTAGAGCGGTTGTTTGCCAATCGGAAGGTTGGTGCTTCAATCTCTGGCCCTGCAGTCCCATGTTGAAGTGTCCTTGGGCAAGCCACTGAACCCAGAGTTGCCCATCGGAGTGTGAATGTGTGTGAGTGTTTATCTGATGAGCAGGTGGCACTTTGTACGGCAGCCTCGGCCACAGTGTGTGAAAGGTGAATGGTTCCTGTATGATGTAAAAGCGCTTTGAGTAGTCGTTAAGACTAGAAAAGCGCTATATAAATACAGCACATTTACATATTAGTGATTTTCGCGAGGATCTGTACCAAACAAAGGATAGGATTTGTAGGATCTGAAGCACCACAATACTTTATTCAGAATGGATAATATTGCTTCCCCTCCTGCGATGTGGATCACACTAATCCATATTGTGATTTTGATAAAATTGTGATTAATTATGCATTATTTTCACAACAAATGTTCTTCAGATATATTTGTGCAGATACATGTTTTGATGTGTAACCATGTATGACTAAGCCCTCGTTGCTCTTCATTTTTTCTTACCCCATGACTGTACAGAAGCAGTTTGCAGCCCTCATGGAATCATGGACCAAAGATGTGGTAGAGAAAATACTGATGATGTTGAAAGTGTCCCTGTGTGAAGCTGAGGATGGTCCTGCTGCAGAGCAGAGGGCCGGGCTGAATGACAAGACGAGACAGATGAGCATGAAGCCGGAAGCAGGGCAAGTGGCCGGGCCCAAAAAGCCTCAGCCAGGTAATGGCTGGAGTAGACTCGCATTGCCAGACTTTCCTCCACAGCCCTGCGGAGAAAGGTCTGGCTAGTCCACACAGCATAGGAGAGAAAGGTGATCTGGTTTATTGGCATTTCTTTAGGTAGGGAGTTGGGAACCGGAGGGTCGCCAGTTCAAGTCCCCGTAGGGACCGACGTATGGAGTGTGGGCTGATAGCTGGAGAGAAGCCAGTTCACCTCCAAGGTGCTCTTGAACAAAGCACCACACCCCCCTTCCCCCCGCTCTGGGCACCTGTCCAGCCCCCTCACTCTGACATCTCTCCATTTGTACATGTATAGGAGCGTGTGTGTATAGTGTGTGTCTAACAACAGAGTGAAACAAATTACACTTTCAATAAAAAGTATAAATAAAATATGTTAAACCAATCACAATCATCTTGGGCGGGGCTATGCCCAGGCAAAATAGCCTTGGGAAGGACCTTGTTTTGGTGGAACATACGTTTGTTCAAAAGTGGTTTTAGTCGTGCAACATAAAAATTAATTGGACAGAGAGTCTAGCTAGCTGTCTGGATTTACCCTGCAGAGATCTGAGGACCAGGTAACCATAGTCCTCAGATTGGACAGATAGTCTAGCTCAGGGGTCTTCAACAAGGGGTCCGCGGAGGCACTGCATGGGGGTCGCGAAAGTTTTGGTTGATTAGACTTTTTTTTATATTCCCCCCCACCCCCTGCAATTTTCAATCAGAGTGGCATGGCCACCCTACTCACTGTGCCTCGCACATGTTTAAAATAAAAACATGAATATATGAGCCTGTGTATTATTTGAGTATCTTAGTATTGAATGCACAATAACAAGGTACATTTACACATGGCACTATAGGACCAGTTTGATATAACACAATATTATACAATATATATAATTAGGGGGTCCCCGCTCCATCTCGCCATCAGTTTGGAGGTCCTTGGCCTGGAAAACGTTGAAGACCCCTGGTCTAGCTAGCTGTCTGGATTTACCCTGCAGAGACCTGAGGACCAGGTAACCATAGTCCTCAGATTGGACAGATAGTCTAGCTAGCTGTCTGGATTAACCATAGTCCTCAGATTGGACAGATAGTCTAAGCTGGACCAGGACCAGGTAACCATAGTCCTCAGATTGGACAGATAGTCTAGCTAGCTGTCTGGATTTACCCTGCAGAGATCTGAGGACCAGGTAACCAGAGTCCTCAGAAAACACAAGGAAAGTGGAAGGTGGCGGACATCCAGCCTAAAATGAGGGACACCCGGCGCAATTTCCGGCAGCACCTGAACAATCCCAGAAATGAAGCGGTGTTGATTGTGGAGAGGCTTTTTATGTTCACGTACTGGCATTTTAAAGCAAGGTTGTATGTTGTTTTACAATTACAGAATCAACACCCAGAAGCTCTTGTCAGAAAAGAAAGAAAATGGAGGGAGGACCTGAAACAGCAATAACAAAGAAGAATGACTACATATATCACCGAGGTATTAAGCCAACTGCTATGTCATAGGATTTCTTTTTTTAAATCCATAAGTAATACCAACTGCTGCCATCGAAGAAATGTTATACAACTCAGTACAGCTGCCCTTTTAGTTCTGTATAGGAGGCAACTGCCAGATGATGCATGTTTCAAGTTAGTTACAATTTGTGTAAAGTTTGCATTGGGTGTATAGTTGAATTTTGCTGCATTAACTTGAACAGAAAGGGATTGTAGTTTGATTTAAAAAAAAAAAATGGGCCACCTCTATCACATTAAACAAATAAAAATATTGTAAGCAATGATCATAACATGTTTTGAATTCCTCTTAAAGGACTAATCGGTGGTTTTGCATCCAGCTATCGGCTTACACCTGCCGTTAGTGCTGGTCATTTTCCAAAGCATGCAGCCATATTTTAGCTTTAGTTAAAAAAAAAAAAAAAAAGAAGAGGGATCGGTGTCCAACAAAAACTGCCCAAGCTGTGGAGATAGCAAGACTATATTTTAATTAGCTGGGAGTGGCTGTACTGTTCTGTGTTGCCTGTGTACTTCCAACTTTCGAGTCCCCTTTTTTGTTTTGTTTCAGCTGATGCAGCCACACATGAGAGGAACTCTGGGTCCCCGCCTGGACCTGAATCTATGCTAACAGAGGCCTCAGCTGCCACCTCAGAGCTGGCCTCCGATGTAAGTGTGGGAGATGGCGCCCACGACCATACCGACACTTCAACTACCACATCCAAAGTGAAAAAGAAGAAGACCGCAGGGCTGTTGAAATGTCCTTCCTGTGACAAATCATTTGCTCTGAAGTGTATGATGGACAGACACTACCTGACTCACTCCAAACCTCACCTTTGCCCCGAGTGTGGGAAAGGTTTTGCTAGACAACGGCAGCTCATCGCACATTCGAGACGTCACACCGGAGAGAAGCCCTTCAAATGCTCCGAGTGTGGGACAGAGTTTGCTCACAAGTCGACCTTCGTCAGACACATGCGTCAGCACAGCCTGAAGAAACCGAGCACCCACACGTGCGCGCTGTGTGACACCCAGTTCACCGGGGTGTTGGCACTTCAGCGGCACAGATGTTGTGCCTTGAAAAAGACATTTGTCTGCTCGCTCTGCCCGGAGACCTTCGAGTGCCGACAGAGTTTGGCCGATCACGAGAATCTCCATCCGGGAGACCGAGATTTTATCTGCGAAATGTGCGGCGAGACTTTCTTCTCGTCCTCGTCCTTGGCCACCCACCGGGTGACGCACACGCAGAAGGAAAACTGCTGCGACGTGCTCGGCCTCGGGTGCAGCGACTTGAGCGTTCTCAAAAATCACCTGAGCAAACACAGCGGGCAAAAGCTCTTCTCCTGCGAGGTTTGCGGTAAAGGTTGTAGTCACAAGAGTGCTCTGCAGCACCACATGCTGACCCACACGGGAGAGAGAAGCTGTTCGTCTGTGAGACGTGCGGCAAACGCTGCGGACACGCCAGCGCACTCCAAAACCACATGAGGATCCACACGGGCAAGAAACCGGGGCAGCAGCCGGCCTGCGAGGTGTGCTGCAAAAAATTCCGCAGCTCAGTCAATCTCAAATATCACATGAGCATCCACACGGGGGAAAAGCCTTACGTCTGCGACCAGTGTGATAAGAGGTTCAGCAACCCCAGCAATCTCAAGTTACACGTGAGGATTCACTCCGGGGAGAAAAGCTACGGCTGCAACATCTGCGGCAGACGGTTCACTCAGTCCAGCAGCCTCAAGCTGCACCGACGCGTCCACACGGGAGAAAAGCCATATTGGTGCGTGGTCTGCGGGAAAGGATTCATTCACAGAGGTGACTTCAAGAAACATCAGAGGGGTCACCTGCCTGATGAGCCACGAGATTCAGCACACTCGGAAAAAACTGCTGTGAAAATCTAAAACACCATCGCTGTATCACTTCATGTATCACTATGAAGACGAAAGACGCACCGGCGCGTCCAAACTTATTTCAGCCATTTATTTACAATTTTAATCATATATAAATAAGACTTTGGTAAACTGATTTCAATCACCGAAAACAATTCGCACAACACATAATGAGTTAAGGTTTGTTTTCGATAGAGATTTGAGGACTTTCAAAAAGACAACAATCAATGTTTCATCTTTAGCGCCAAATTACAGTATCTCTTTACACAATGCTCTAGAAAAAATGTGGGCATCACTGTGCAGAAAGCTGAGTTTGTTCTGAACATTTTGATATGAAACACATGGGAATCAGTTTTAAAAAGGAACACGCCGACTTATTGGGACTTTGACTTGTATATTCACAGGGTGTACAAATAAGGTCACATGACACACAGCCATCTTCTAACTGCATACAAACTGGGAACTATATTCTCAGAAAGCTGAAGCACTGCTACTTGGGCGGAGTCATTACATAGACAGTTAAAGAAATAGTGATTAACACAACACCGAAAAGCACTGTTACTTCTTTCAACTAAACCAATGTGAATAGCTAGCTAGTAGCCAACAACACTGGGGATCATGGCTGACTTTGAGGAATTTTTACTTGGTATCAAACCAAGATCTAGAAAATATCTTTTTGAGCCAGACAAGGAGTTAGAAATTTTGGAAGCTGATAGACAAAATGTAAATGTAAATGTGCTGTATTTATATAGTGCTTTTCTAGTCTTAACGACTACTCAAAGCGCTTTTACATAGTACAGGATACATTCACCATTCACACATACATTCATACACTGTGGCCGAGGCTGCCGTACAAGGTGCCACCTGCTCATCAGATAACCACACACACACATTCACACTCCGATGCTGCGCATCGGGGGCTACTCGGGGTTCAGTGTCTTGCCCAAGGACACTTCGACATGGGACTGCAGGGATTGAACCACCAACCTTCCAATTGGCAGGCAACCACTCTACCACTGAGCCACAGCCGCCCCCCTAAATACCGAACAGACCGAGGTCGAGGGGAGAATCAGAACGAACACAGACTGATGATTATGTGGAATCCGTTTCATTAGCAAGGTAAAGGCTACAGCCATGAGCAGTAGCTCTAGTATCGCTCATTTTGTTCTGGGGTGAAAAAGCACATTGGTGACAGCACACTCATTACAGAGGATAAATTTAGCCCGAGAATAATTGCAATAGTAGTGACTATTCATGTAATAGTGTTACTAACATCACCACTGTTACAGTAGTTAGTCCTCTGAAAACGGAACACTTACCGTAGCTGCAGGGGATCCACTTTGTCCGGTCTGTCTATCGATGGGATGACCATAACCTTCCGCACACGTTTCATGATCCATGTGGCTAATTCCATTTTTTCATAATAATCATCCTCAGTGAAAAGTTCAGAGCAAACACAATGGTTCTTGAATGTGGCTACAGGTGGCTCCATATCCAGAGCAAGTGTTCATAGATTCAGCGGTCAGCGTTTTTGGTTGGAATTCTATGAAACATCATGGTCTCCCAGACAGACCATGCTTTTAGTATCTAGTAACTTCAACTCTGATCAAACTTTCTGCTCCGTGACCGGGCTCTCAGGTGTTGCGAGCACCCTGCTCAAGTAGCAGAAGTACCGGTGCTTCGGCTTTCTGAGAATACAGTTCCCAGTATGCGGTTAGAAGATGGCTGTGTCTAATGTGACCTTGTTATTTGTACACCCTGTGACTACAAATCATAACATGTAAATAGGAACATGTTGATGTTATTTTGTCACTTATTGGGAGCAGTAGCTAGTTGTAGATTCGCTCTTCACAGCCTGGTGCAGGTCTACAATTTTCTTCCTGGTGTCCTTGGACAGCGCTTTGGTGTTGTTCATGGTTGAGTTTTGAGTCTGACTGTTTGAGGCTGTGGACAGGTGTCTTCATACAGATAACGAGTTTAAACAGGTGCCATTAATACAGGTAACGAGTGGAGGATAAGTGCTTCTTAAAGAAGAAGTTACAGGTCTGTGAGAGCCAGAAATCTTGCTTGTTTGTGGGTGACCAAATACTTATTTTCCACCATCATTTTCCAAATAAATTCTTCTACAATGTGATTTCCTGAATTTTTTTTTCTCATTTTGTCTCTCATAGAAAATTACAGACCTCATCTTTCTAAGTAGGAGAACTTGCACAATCAGTGGCTGACTAAAGACTTTTTGGCCCCACTGTATACCACACTGTTCTATCATTAAGAACCTACCAAACCAAAGTAGTACTGCATAGACTGGAGTGTCCACGTACTTTTGGTGAGCGAGTGTTGCACATGACAAGACTAGACCGTGTGCAGTCAATAAATAGCTTTCCCCTTCTGTTAACCATTCACTATTACCATGAATTTATTCATGAGTTAATCTGCCTACAGAAAAAATGAGTCAAGTGAACCACTGCGTTCAAATGGAAAGTTGTGTCTTTATTCTTCTCTCTGCTGTCGCCGTTAGTAGCTGTTGACTTCCCTGCTCTTTCTAAAAGCAGTGCTCACTCTTGGTGAAATGTTTTCTTTTCACTTGATTGGTTTTACTGGAATCACACAAATGACTTACATGTGGGTAATTTCCCTTGACATTAAACAAACGAAGGGGAGGGGGTGGGGGGTAGGTCAATAAAATAAGCATATAATAACCTTGGCTAATTAATGCTTCACCATGCCTGAAAGCTTGTGTAAAAAATAATAATGTTCTCGGCAGACAGGGACTGGATTTGGCAGGAGCTGCAGTGCTCATTGTTTTATGGGGAACGGTAGCGGAATTTATACTGCATGGATATTCCAGGGTGTAAATAATCTCATAAGGACAGAAGCACAAACAGTACGTCGTGGCTGTGACTGTGCTGGACTGGTCACTTCAAATATACTATAGTACAAGGGGTCTTCAACGTTTTTTAGGCCAAGGACATCTCCATGGGACGGAGCAGGGACCCCTTATTATATATATTGTATAAAATTAAGTTGCTTATTAAACTGTTTTATACATTACCAATTTATTCATGATGTTTTAATATTACATGTGACAGTGAATATTTAAGCCTGACTGTATCTGTGGAGGGCTACCTTATACCTCTAGGCCAGTAAGCCTATTATCAATGTTGTGTAAACCCCCCCCCCAAAAAAACCCTTTACAAACCATGTATCTTTACAAATGATATGTTGGATTGATGTTAATGTATACTGTCAGATATATTTAGTTTTTTTAAACTATCAAACAATAATTGGGTGGCCCCCCTGCAGCAACTCCCAGTAGCATATACAGTATATTGTAGAGTTTGACATTCAGGGAAATAAGCTTTGCTTTTTGACATTTCCGTCTGTATCTTGGAGCTCTTTGACCCTCATGTTGTCCTCGGGTCAAACTGACCTATTTTCCTATATCAATGTTCTTTTTAATTATCCAAAATAACATGATTGATTCCACACAACGCTCTTTGGCAAGTACAAATCTCTACTTTTATTAATTTTGGGGCGTCTTATTCAATTTCATAGCATTTGGAAAACAAATTGAAGTGATTTTGAAATAGTATTGAGTAAAAGTTGACATATTCCAGTCTGTGATTATCTATGAACATCCATTCCTTTAATTTTAGTCTAAATCATTACTAATTTCTGCTTTTCTAACTCAAACATTATGATAATTTCCTATAAATGAGGTTTATTGACCATAAATTCCAAAAACACCAGTTAACCGAAGTTAATAAGTTAGTGTTACGCAGTGTTAAACATAAAAAAAAAAGTGAAAAACGTTTAGAAAAAGCATCAACAAAAGTGTTGATTTTGTGATACAAACTAGTTGTACTGGGATGAAATGGAACATTATGATATACACTGTCTGGGGCTGACATGTAGCATCAATTAGGTTAATGACAAAAACTTGATATTCAACACTTAAATTTCTTCTTAACATAATAATTGTGTGTGACCCAGGTTTTTTATGATGACATTGTTGTTTGAATATGAGTGAAAGTGTGTTTATGTAATTACCTGGAAGTGTCTTTGAAACCGTGCTGCTGCCACTTGCCAGGACACTCTTGTAAAAGAGATTTTTAATCCCAAGGAGTTTTTTATCCTGGTTAAATAAAGGTTTGAATGAAAAAAAAAATCATTTGGAAAGTTTGAGTTTGCCGTCTCCCCCTGCTGCTTCTAAGACTAAGATTACCATCTCCTGGCTCCAATCTCATATTTAACAGACAAAGCAAGAAAGCAAATTATTATTTCTAAAGATGTCAAACTGTACAACAATTAATGTTTGAAAGGATATAATTGACTGTCTAAGTACTAGATACTAGAGATAAGTCAGTCATGAGAAGAAAAATGACTTCCTTCACAAAAAAGGTACTGTAAGTACTCTTGGATTACTAATATTCTTTTTTGTCATTTATTTTTTCAGGGCATACTTACTTACATACTTTGGTCAAAAAAGTCAAATTCTTTTTTTTTTTGAAACATTGGGAGCAATACAATAGCCAGAGTTACATAACCTCATGGTCACAGTTCCTGTGATCTGGACCAAAGTTCTCCATTCCCAACATTCCCATTTTTAAAAAATATAACAAGAACACATTAGAACACAAAACAAGGGGTGCATTACTATGAGACATATCTCTAATACATATAGAAACAAAAGACAACACAATCATGTTGTTAATAAACAGTACATAAATACAGTACAATCAAATCAACCCTTGAAGAAAAGTCAATTTCATGAAATACATCACATGTGATCACATCCATCTAACTCTGTAATTATTAGAACCAAATCTGCCAGTAGAAGACCTTATTCCACATGAAAAAAGACACGCAACAGTGAATGTGTTGTCCCAATCTACCAGAATTATCAAAATGAGGAAGACAACCTTTAACACCATTTTACCATCATTTTCACTTACATGTTAATTAACATACAGTACTTTACCAAGTTATCATGTTCAGGTCTAAATAATCTTTAGCCTCCTTTCATATTTAATATATCTTGAGAATATTATTACTACTACTATTATAGTGTCATAATTCAGTTTGTCTCCTTAACAAATTGTTGATTCAGTGTGAATCCAAGCTGAGTTCCTGTGTCCGGTGAAGTTGTCCACTAGATGGTGGTAGAGGATCAACATACACAAAACTGCAACGTTAACGCAAAGTAGAATTTCGAGAAATGTATAAAAACCTTTACTTTAAGTTTTAAGAGGATGTGAAGATAGATAGATAGATAGATAGATAGTTGGGAAATTACTCTGTTACAAGCATCAAGTTACTAGGACATGCAAAAATACTCACTCACACAGAAAAAAAAACAATAAATATACTAGAAATGATAAATAACATGAAAAAATAAGCTAAAAATAAATAAGATAGCAAAGATAAAAAAATGCCATTCCAGTTAACATTTACGCCCAGAACGACATATTGCAAAAACAAAACCTCTCTTAGTAGTAAAAGTAGAAAAATACATTAAAAACTAACTGCATTACAACAAAAGCAAAACAAGAAAATGCACGAAAACAGAGACAGCAATTCAAGTAATTTTCATGATTAATTAAGATTCATTGCTTATAAAATAGGATTTTATAAGAATGTTTGAATCTGTCTCTCTAAAAAAGTTGCTGCTTTAAAAAATTAAATGAAACCTTTGTCCTCACAAAAAACCTCCATGGTGCTTGTGGCTGCAACAACACCCAGCTGTTTCCCTGTGGGACTCCATCTCAGGCTGCAATAAGAGGGTCACACACTTCTAATGCCAGTTTATTGCATTTAGTATAACCTTTAGGCCGGGCGGTGCTTAATGCCGCTAAGAATTCAGAGTTTTTACGGAGATTAAACTCCCACTGACATCGAGGTGAAGTTCTCTTTATGCACACACACTATTAGAACCGTTAAAAAATAATCATTTTAAGACAGGAGAGCAAATTAATATACAAGAGAGACTGAGAAATTCAACATGGCTTGTGAAAGTTAAGATTACCTAACTTTTAATATGATTGATATTAAAAAAAACCAAGTGCTTCCTTTGATCCTTTGATTTTTCCGTTACATGTAATTTAGGAGAGTGGATTTTATGAGTTTGGAAGAGTCCCCAGTCATGGTCTCTGATATCAGCTGCAGAATTCATAATTGTTTCTTTAGCAGGGATTCTTAATTGATGGTGGTATTCCCAGACTGTGTTTGTTGAGTTTTTAATGGAGTATCATGGTACAACTAGTAATCCTAATATTACCATTAGCAACAGTTGTTATATAAAGCACATCAAAAACATGTTGTGAGTGGCCAGGTTGGCTCTGTTGGTAGAGCAGCACACATAGAGGTTCATGCCTCGAAGCAGAGGTCCAGGGTTTGAGTCCAACCTTTGATGATAGCCTGCATGTCTCTCTCCCTTTCTCACTTAGCTGTCCTGTCCATGAAAGATGGAAAATAATCTTTGAAAAACAAAACACAAAACGGCTCAAAAAGGATTATGACGCAACAACTTCTGACCAATTTTGGCTAGAATTCACTGCAATTTTGGATCATTTTCCACACTCACACATAGTGACATTTTCATTTGAAGTAGGCAGCTGTTTTCAGCAAAAAGTTCTAAAATGCCACTGTAACTACCTGTCCAGCACCAAACAGCAACTTTAAAGATGATAATATGTCATTGTTGTGTTTCTGCTGCCCTCATGTGGCAGAAAAGTGTTATTGTAAGTTTGAATGAAACATTTACAGTTTTTCTCCATTGGTTTGGCTCATTTCTTGAAACAGAAATTACATTCTCAAAACAACATGGACAAACCTCCAAACTACTTGACAATTGTTCACAACAGAATTGAATTTCTCATTCATTTCATCAAATTGCAAATGCCTAAGTACATGCCTCAATGTCTCAGTACATCTTTGCAAATGATTAAGTACAGGTAGCCTACATTTAGCACAATTTCCAAGTGAATAGATCTTGCTGATCTAATCTGATTGCTGATTCTCGGTCTAATGGTTGTTCACTCCAAAACTTGTCAGCATCATTTCATTGTATAAGCCATTACATGCACAATAGTCTGTTCAATTGTCAAAATGAGTCAAGAACATAATACCATGAATACCACATATGAATCCCTAGGAACATTTGATAAAGTTATTTTTTTTTACAGCAATTGACAGTCAGGTGAAACTAGAACTTTACTAACGAAGGAGGAGTTTCACACATCTCAGATGACCAATCAAACAGTATGTTTAGTTACATGACAGGTGCTGTCCATGACTGTGAATGCTCCCAAACATGTATAGAAAGATCTTGACAATGCAAGACCAGCACAATTTCTGAACATGGAGGCACCTGGCCAGGTAAATGAGCAAGAGCAACTGCCTGCTCTAGTAGGAGGAGGTAGAGGAGGAAGAGGAGGAAGAGGAGGAGGAGGAGGAGGAGGAAGGGTGCGTGGTGGTGGAATAGGAGGAAGAGGCAGAGGAGCACGAAGACCTCATGCTGTCCCGGATGAAATTCGGGCCACGATTATAGACCATGTCATCAACCATGGTCTCACAATGGCGGAGGCAGGTCGCCGAGTGCAGCCTAATGTGCCTCGCTCTACAGTCTCCTCCATCATCCAAACCTTCGCAGGGAAAACAGGTATGTTGTCAGTCAATGATGGAATTACTGTATATGTTGTATAGGACAGGACACTGTTCATAGAGCAAGAAATATATGTATTTACACATTGATATTTACCTATTCATTTTGTGTGTGTGTGTGTGTGTGTGTGTGTGTGTGTGTGTGTGTGTGTGTGTGTGTGTGTGTGTGTGTGACTAATATCTTACCTCAATGCTATGTTACTAAAAAATGACAATGAAAAACATTGGACAAAATAAACTATGGAATAGTGAATAGTGAGGGAGTGTGAGGGCGGTGGCCAGGTGAGGAGAGGAAGGGTGAGGACGGTGGCCAGGAGAGGGAGGGTGAGGACGGTGGCCAGGAGAGGGAGGGTGAGGACGGTGGCCAGGAGAGGGAGGGTGAGGGCGCTGTAGGCTGTATATAATTTTCATTGATTTTTTATTTGTGTGTTTATATTACAGTGTTATGCTGTATACATTTTCTTTTTACTCTGATGTATAGAAGTTACTTTACAGTATGTGTGTGAATGATAATAAAATTCTGTCTTACAGTATATATTTTTGTGAAATCCTATTTCTTTTTTCAGTTTTATACACAATTGTATTGTGTAAGCACAAAAAAACAGTACAGTAACTATTCGTGAGCTTAGAATTATAAGGTTATATCTCCACTTTTGGTCGACATTGAGTTTTTGACACAATCTGATCCATTAGGTGTTTATTACAGTAATGCCTGTGTGGTGTTATTTTTGTAAAAAAAAAAAAAAAAAAAAGAAAGATTACATGTAATAGATAAGGCTATAATAGAAGATTATACTACATAACGGTTTTGTCAGCTGGGATGTAAAAACTTTGATGCTCAATATCTCAGAACTACCCTAAACGGAGATAGAACCTTACAATTCTAAGCTCACGCATTGTCGGGTTGTCACCATTGTTAATGAAGGACTGGGCTGAGACTGAAAGGTGGATATGAGGGATATTTCCATGTCCTCTGCCATTGTGACAAAATATCTAAACATTTTGACTTGCAGTGCTTACATAATGCTAAAGGGACAAAGCATTTTGGGGGCACTGACTGGTTAAATGAGAAGGAAATTTAGTTTTGACACATGAGTGAACTGTTTTGGGAGAGGTATGAGCTTTTGCAGGTGAACCATAGTGTTGTGCCGAACCATCCACGTTATTTTGGCCCTAAGCACCAAGAGTGTTGAGAACGTCCGGTCTGTTTCGAGAAATGAGCGAAGCAATTGAGAAGGATCTTTGCCATTTTGGTGGCACTGACTCTTTATATGAGAAATGAATTTAGTTTTGAAGCATGAGTGAACTGTTTTGGGAGAGATATGAGCTTTTGCAAGTGAGCTATAGTGTTGTGCTAAACTGTAAGAATGTTTTGCCAAATGATCTTAGAGTTTTGAGAATGTAATTTCTGTTTCAAGAAATGAGCCAAACCAATGGAGAAAAACTGTAAAAAAAGTATTGCACAACGTTTTGGTATCTTTACCGAAACCTATGGTACAAGTGTCAGACATTTTTAGACATTTAGCATGGATGTATTTAAAGAACTGGAGGCCTTCTAAGATGGCACCCCTTTAATTCTGATAAATCTCTATGCGTTAGAGACTCCCTATGGGCTCCCCAAACACATTTATGGTATGGAAATAATTAACTGATTGCTTCTTCCACATTTGGACCTAATGGATCAACCACTGATTGATACGAAGTTTGTAGTCTGGATCAGTGGAAGTACATTTTCAGGATAAAGCCGCTCCCCTTCCGCTCTCTGTGCCTTCTCAAAATCCCTTCGATATGGGAAAAAACAACAAACTTCAAACTAGCAAGCCACACGCTGAAAATTGTAAAGAACATTTGAGCAGGCATGCTTGGTTCTTTTGGTGAATAATTATAAAGATTTCCAAAGAATATGTTTATACCATTTACCATCTAACTGGGACGTTTTGTGACCGATTGGTTGGATAGAAGGAGTACACACTGCTATGAGAAAATTACCTTTAACCATGTATCCAGTTAATTTAAATAGCTCATGTTACAGTATTGTGTGAACAGTTCACTTTGTTTAACCGTCATGTTGTCCTTGAGTCAAATTTGACCCGTTTTCTGTTTTTTTTAATCACAAAAAACTGGCCTTCGAAATAAGCGCTTCAAATGTCAATATTAGAAATATCAAATAACTTTGGAAAAACATCCAAAAATGCACCCACAACATTGAAAAAGTGACAAAAATGTCGCATAAAGCGATTATAGTGTTTCATGCTTGACGGGAAGACAACACAAGGGTTAATTTTGTATATGGCACTTTCTTTTGTGGGTTGCAAATGTTCCACCAAAAGAAGTTCCTTCCCCATAACTGTTTTGCTGAGCCACTGTTGCTGTGTCCGAAGCTTAGCGCTGCCCAAGACAATTGGGATTGGTTTAAAGGAATGCAAAAAACCCAGAGCGTCTTTTTCTCCTATCCCAGACTGTATGTGTGGTGTACCAGACCTTACTCCACAACGCTGTGGAGATATGTCTGGCAATGCGAGACTGAGCGTATTTTTGACTTTCATAATCATTTTTATAATCATCCTGTATGGGGAAAAGACTCTTTAGTTGTTGATGTAATGTACCATAATGCAGCATTGATCTATTTGCATATAGACAGGAGTTATTGCTTTAGTTCATTTGTGACACGTCAGCAGCATTGCTACCCGCAGGCGAACCTGCTCCTGCCTGCCAGATTTACCTCCAGCAACTTTCATTTCTCGTCCACTGTGGCTCCCCTGTGTGTTGTCTAACTGTGATTAATGGAATACAGTTTCAGGGGTCAATACCCTGATGGTCAGCTGGAGCCATGTGGTGACAGAGTGCCACTGACTGCAAAGTGATGAACCTCGGGGATGGTGAAAAGGCAATCAGGATGCAGAGGTGCTCTCCTCCAGATCGTTCGATCCAAGGTCCAGATTTAGTCGCACAGGTAATCATACCTTCACTGTCAGAGCTCCTATCTGTAGAGATCAGGGAAGCAAATAGTTTCTTTTTCCTCGAAAGCCCTTTTAAAAACTCCCTTTAAATACACCCTCTTATATATGACCTTGTTATTTAACTATTTTAGCTTATTTACTTTAACCTGGCTGCCAGGGTTTACTGTGTTGTCATCAACTCTTTGTATTTATGATTGTTTTAATATCTGAGTATTTCATATATGAAATATGAATAATGAATGAGGAAAATTGGATGGACGGATGCATGTAAAAATGGGTAAAATGATGAGCAGATGGACGGATGAGTAAAACGGTGGATGAAGGAATACTAGATTGGGTAACATTTTGCATAGTTGGATGGATGGATGAATGTTAGAATGGGTGAAATGATGGTTAAATGGATGGATGAATACCAGGATGAGTAAAACAGTGGAGGGATGGTTTGATGGATGAATGGTAAAATGAATAAAAGGATGGATGGATGAATGTTTAAATGGGTGAAATGATGGTTAAATGGATGGATGGATGAATACCAGGATGAGTAAAACAGTGAAGGAATGGTTGGATGGATGAATGGTAAAATGGGTAAAATGATAGTTGAATGGATGTATGGATGAATACCAGGATGGGTAAAACAGTGAATGGATGGTTGGATGAAGGAAAGAATAAATAAAAAGATGTATGGATGAATGTTAGAATGGGTGAAATGATGGTTGAATGGATGGATGAATGGATGGATAAACCAGTGGATGGATGGATGAATGGAATGAATAAAAGGATGGATGGATGAATGTTTAAATGGGTGAAATGATGGTTAAATGGATGGATGGATGAATACCAGGATGGTAAAACAGTGAAGGAATGGTTGGATGGATGAATGGTAAAATGGGTAAAATGATAGTTGAATGGATGTATGGATGAATACCAGGATGGGTAAAACAGTGAATGGATGGTTGGATGAAGGAAAGAATAAATAAAAAGATGTATGGATGAATGTTAGAATGGGTGAAATGATGGTTGAATGGATGGATGAATACCAGGATGAGTAAAACAGTGGAGGGATGGTTTGATGGATGAATGGTAAAATGAATAAAAGGATGGATGGATGAATGTTTAAATGGGTGAAATGATGGTTAAATGGATGGATGGATGAATACCAGGATGAGTAAAACAGTGAAGGAATGGTTGGATGGATGAATGGTAAAATGGGTAAAATGATAGTTGAATGGATGTATGGATGAATACCAGGATGGGTAAAACAGTGAATGGATGGTTGGATGAAGGAAAGAATAAATAAAAAGATGTATGGATGAATGTTAGAATGGGTGAAATGATGGTTGAATGGATGGATGAATACCAGGATGGATAAACCAGTGGATGGACGGTTGGATGAATGGTAGAATGAATAAAAGGATGGATGGATGAATGTTTAAATGGGTGAAATGATGGTTAAATGGATGGATGGATGAATACCAGGATGAGTAAAACAGTGAAGGAATGGTTGGATGGAAATGGATGGATGGATGGAATGGATGAATACCAGGATGGGTAAAACAGTGAATGGATGGTTGGATGAAGGAAAGAATAAATAAAAAATGTATGGATGGTTGAATGGGGTTGAATGGATGGATGAATACCAGGATGGATAAAAGTGGATGGACGGTTGGATGAATGGGAATGAATAAAAGGATGGATGGATGGATGGATAGATGAATACCAGGATGGGTAAATCAGTAGATGGATGGTTGGATAGATGTATGGTAGAATGCATAAAATAGGATGGCTGGATGGATGAATGAAGTTATAATGAGTGACTGGATGGATGCATGGATGAGTGGATGGATGGATCTTGTGTCTGAAGACTTGTCCCAGGCCACAGAACCAGATCAATGTATATCACCTGACGGGGCATGTGACTGGCTGAGTGTGAGAGCAGAATGTGATCAATCAATTTGGGGCCACAGCTCACTGACATGATGACTCTGACCTTGGATAGACACCATTAATTAAAACTCTTTATCACTCAGTCCCCCCACCCCCCCCATCATGTGGACGGCCTCTGAGTCAAATCAGCAGCCGGCTGTCAACAGGGAGCAGGATACTGTGAGTATTCAGCTTACATCACGGCAATATGGCAACATTATTAAACGTATGTGGAAACAAAACTCCAACAACAGGCCGGGCTCAGAGCCTAACTGGTGTCAATGATTATGTGGACTCACAACACACATTCCATCAATACTGAGTCTGCTGGAAGTGAGTACAACAATCTTCCAAATGTGATGCTGCACAACAAAAACTCACAATTTGTAGTTTGAGAGCCAGGATGTTTTTCACACCTGGCTTTCAGTCCATGCATAAAATAAAGCATAACAGTTTGCATAAGCAGGGGCAGAGCCAGACGTAGTAAATATTTATTGGCTCCGCCTTAGGGGGATCCAGGGGCATGCTCCATTTACGACAGTTATATGCACTATTTTTCAAGCCATTTGAGATAATAGCATGCCTGAAAATCTGCACATCAAAATCTACATACTATTTGTTCTCCAACTGTCTTCATCATTCTGAAACCAGAACACAGCCAATGTTGACTCATTTTCACTCCTGCTACCAAAAAAGAGGCAACACTTACTTACGTTACATTTTTATTATCATAACACAGGTAGGGTTTGGTGTAAATGGAACAGGTTGTAAATATGTTCCGTTAAATTCCTGCGTAAATGGGCTGTCTGCTGGCGTCACTTTCATATTCGCGCCGCAGTGCTAAAAGAAACAAATTATGGGTAATCTACAGCAGAACTCCTAATAACTGCTGTGGTTTGTCACATGTTAAACGCTGAGTTAATATCAGCCAAAATGCTTGAAAGCCCAGCACGCAATGTTTTAGTTTACTGTATTTTTGTTGTGATGTAATTTAAAAAACGAATGCTATTTGTTTGAGTGAGTCAGTAATTGTAGCATCAGAGCTGAATGCCAAATTTAGCTTGTATTGCATTGCTTTTAATGCTATTCCTCCATTCTGACTTACTTTTTAGGTCAGTCTGGTTTCCCCATGTGCAGGTAACAGTTAATAAATATGATGTTGACTTGTATTACTTGAAAAATGTTTAATGTTACTATAAGAGCTATGTTCCGGTGTTGAAGACACTATACTATTTCATATACTGTATTTTTATACAGCAGAAATGCCTCAGAAGCTGAGGATTTTAATCTATTCATTTTACTGTGAAATAGACAATGAATTGTAAAAAATGTACTGATATACTTGTTAAAAATAATTTATACTATATGATCACAATCAAATAAGTTAATTTAAAGAGCAGAACTACTGAGAACTGCTGTGGGCTGTTCATGCCTCCGAGATGTCGCCATGCCTATCCTGATTTATTTTGGTTTCCCCATGTGCAGATGCACCTCCATTATATACACAACGTAGTGAGACTGTCACACAGAGGACTGTCACATAAACTGCATTCCTAATCTTGAATCCTATTTTTGTGATACTATGCTGGAGTAGAGTTCACAGAATGAATGGCTCCATTTCCCCAGTAACAGAACGTTTGCTCCATTGATTTGCCGGTCCAGTCAGAAAGACCGAGGGGAAATGACACAAAGTTGAAGTTACTTTAAAACCCTAAAACCAACACATTCTCACTCCCACTGCGTAAAATATGAACATTTGGTTAGCTGCCTTTGGTGTTGTTATTGACACTAAAAGTCTCTTTAGCGTCATATCTCTGTGCAACTCTGCAATACATCCTGCATCCTATGTGCCATTATTATTACATCTGTGCATAATTTTTCATTTGGGCAATTTTCAAAGTGCAATTTATTAATTCATATGTAATTTATTGTGTAATACTGTTTGCTATATTTTGTACACTTATCTATCTCTGTACACTTACCTATCTTGCAATTTCCCCACTGTGGGACAAATAAAGTTTTTTTTTAATCTTATCTTAAACGCGCTTAGTCAGGATTATTGTGTCAGTTTTGACGCGGTTAGGTTAAAGAAAAGGTCATGGGTCAATGGGACAGTTGGGTTTAGGAAAAGAAGAACGGATGGTTGGGTATAGGAAAAGAAGAAAGCAACGGTTGGGTTTAGGAAACGTGACACGCGGGACACAATCCCTGGTCTCCTGAGTGAAAGTCCTGTGTTGTTTGGGCTTTTATACGACTCGCTACTGCAGTCGCTCTTAATGCTACATCATCTTCAAATGGCGTGTAGCTGCTGCTCTCCCCGGTGCGCTCTACACACACGTGAAGGGTGTTTTTTGCGTCGTTTCTGATGCTGTGCACCAGCCTAAAAAGTACACAATACCTAGAACATAATAAACATCCAAATAATATAGAAAATCAACAAAGTAAACCTTTTTTTGTTGAGTTCTTTTGCAAAACATTTAAATTGCTTTAGTAATGTTAATTGAATTAACACTTTTGCAAGGCACTGTGTCCGTGTCACATTCTCATTGGGGGCTGAGCCCCCCCCCAAAGGTCTGATCCTAGAATCGCCCCTGCCCATTATTTTATCCAGTCAGTTAAAAGGTAACAGGAGATTTGTTCATAGAGGCCTACTTGTTTTTTCAATTTGATTTTAGAAGTTATCTGCTGTAGTTATGACTAATACTGGGGCGGGGCCATCACAGAAGAAAGGAAATTAAACAAAGAACAACTAAAAGCTAAAAGGGAAAGTGAACAAACACTACTGCTTCTGTCCAAAGCAGCCGCTAGAATGAACACAAATCTGAAAGTTACGTATATCCACTTTAAGTGAATATGTGGTATCAGTAAGATTTTTATCAAGTATTATATGTAGAGAGTGAGGTATTGAGAGTGAAGAATAGGACACTATTGGGGGTTTTCATGCTTCCTCATTGAAGAAGGAAGGAACAAAGAAAGTAAACAAAGGATGGAGGATAGTGAAAAGAAAGAAAAGCACAGTCTCTGAGCTGAAACTGAAGTTACTGCTGTGTTTCTGATACATTTGTTGACAACGATATTCATTTGATAATTAATGTGGGATCAGAATCTGAGGACTGTACTCCCCCCTCACTCCGGCTACAGTACTACAGTAAATCCAATGTTTTCTTAACATATTAGGTGTAATGTGTTTCAATACCCTTTGCATGGCCTTGTTTTGTTTTGTTTCTTTATCTACACATATAAAAACAATAAAAAAGATAAAATACATAATTTGTAGGGGAAATGTGAAGGAGAATTGCATAAATGAACTATAGGGGCTTGAAAAGCGGCCTTCTCCATGTAACAACAGGAAATAATTATGTCAATTTAATATAACAGAATTTGTATGTATCTATCAATACACACTCACACACACACACACACACACACACACACACACACACACACATTCAATCCATTCTTCACCAGGCAAGAAAAACAAAGGAGAAAATAAACTTGCTGTGCCTTGCCTATATGGCGGACTAAAAATGACAATATTTCCCTCTAAAATGAAGTGGAGCAAAAGTAGAAAGTCTCCCAAAATTACAATATTTCAAAAAAGTACAGACGTGTCATACTTCCATCTGTGAAATTACACAGTAATATCACAAGACATATTTCAATTGTGAACAAAATGTGTCTATATTGCTTTATTGTCACAAAAATGTCTTTTTATATAGAATATTTCACAAAAACACATCATCACTGAACTTCCATTCTACTTAACCCTTGTGTTGTCTTCACTTCCGGGCCCCTCTCGTGTCCCTCGGGTCAAATTGACCTGTGACTCATTTGGGGTTTTAAAAACAATTCTGAAATAAAATTTCCCTTCATAATATATTAAATATTTTCTTTGTCTCAATTTCAAACAATTGAGATACCAAATATGTTTAGGGAATGCAATCAGTCTCTACTAGAACACAATTAAAAATGGAAGTAAGGTTATAATTCATGTTAAAAATCCACTATGGAAAAACATAAGTGGTCATATCCACAATAATGTTCTGAATTGAGTCAGGAATACATGTTTATAAAATAAGGTAAGGCCATTGATTTTCAGGTAGAAAAAAATGTACTTCCATTTTTCTTCTTGTAAAAAATTGAAATGTCAATTTGACCCGAATGCCATACAACTCCTTTTCCCTGAAAGGTTTTCTTTGGAATAGTCTTTCCTTATCTGAATAAAGGGTCTAAGGACAGAGGGTGTGGTATGCTGTATAGATGGGGAAAGCCCCTTGAGGCAAATTTGTGATATTGGACTGTATAAATAAAATTGACTTGACTTGTACCATAATAATAATTAAACCAATAACAACTGACTGTCGGTGACGAAGCTGGCCAGAATCAATGTTTTCATAGCGAAAGTGCAGCAGCGGCAAATGATGCATTAATTTTTCCTGTGGGTGCTCCTGATGAAAGGAGGGTCATTTTATTGACTGACTGGGAAAGGTCAGAGTGGGGGAATGCCACCCCCAAGCCTCTAAAGATGGAGTGTTATTTCATGTGAAGAAATCAAAACAATCCTCCAATTGGAGCCTATGGGGAACGGACACCCAGCTGCACTATTGACAGGAGAAGAAGAAGAAGAAGAAGAAAAATAAAACGAAGGAGCTCATGCACTCAGAAACAAGAGCCACAGAGGGATCACGTCTGACATTCTGACTGTCATTTACCTGATTTCCCACTTGGTTTACATTTCCACCTTTCAGTGGAAGTCATTTCAGCTATCATGCATGCAAAAATAAAAATAAAAACATTATAAATGACTGAAGAAAGGCTTCATTACAGAAAGAAATTCTACTACTGGAATTTTTAAAATGAAATATTAGAGAGGAATACATTTGTAGTGAGTAGGATGTGGCATATACTACCTCAAATCTTGAAAGAATATAGGTATAAAAGCCTACATATAAAAAACAACAAACAAAGTATTTTTTTATTATTTTTTTTTCAATGCCATCAAGTATGCGACCCACTGGATGCCAAATACTATAAGAAATTGGCTCCTTGGTCATGCCGGCCCAGGATTTATTTATATTTACAAGTAGCCTACACACATTTTCACCTCCCAAATAGAGTTAGCTGGGTGAGTCCATAGCCTGTCTTTTTCCCAGAGGTTTTCTCAGATAGGCTACCGATAGCTGTCAGGGAGGATGGATGGGAGGAAGAGGCCAGGAGGGGCTGTAGAAGCCAGGTTGAAAAAAAAAGGCATTGGAGGAGGATGCTGCCAAATGTGCCGAGCTTACCGATTTATTTACAAGAGGACAAACACAAGTGGCAACTGGTAAAGACAGATATAGCCTAGGCCCAATGATAATTTGATAATTGATATTCGGCTAATATCATTGTAGCGTTATCAACCTATTTGCAAGCAACATATTCAATTGAATTAAAATATTAGCCTTAGTATCACCCAATATATGGTGATTCATAGACAATACTTAAGCTTGATCTGTGTATGCAGTAAAATTCTCTTTTTTTTTGAGCTTCTGAGCAGCAGGTAAGCCCTCCTCCGCTGAAAATGATGAGCCCCAAATTTGCAATGAGGAGGCCATGACTACCGGGACAGGTTGAGAGGATACCAGAGTAAACCATATGAATTAAAGTTATTTCATGTTAGAAAGAGCATTACAAGACAGTACATGAGAGCAGTAGCTGTAGATGCTGTTAGTGCTATTCACAGTGTAACTGTAAACTGTACTAGGAATTAAACTGTATCAGTTCAATAGAGGGATACATTTCAAAGGCTTTCTTTAGTTATTTATTTCTACTTTTGTTAATTCATCAACCTATCCTGTTGGAATAGTGGAATATATTTTGTTAACTCCTCAGCTTAAGTGAATTATTATTTAACCTTTACATTTTTGCTGAACCAAGGTATTAATAAAAACTACAGGATAGTAAGAGCTGAGTGGGGCCGGTCTTGGGCCTGAAACTCCCGGGCTGAAAAGTGTCCCCACTCCAGCCCTGCTCCTTGTCATATACTGGGATGGCAAGAGAGTGAACTCAACACACTCTTTACCTTTAAAAGAAAAGTTTTTAGCAACTCACTGTAGTTGAAGTTTACGGTCGGTCAAAATGCGTCGATGTCTGAATGCGGCGTAACAGGGAGGAGAGTAAAGATGGAAAGCTCCTAAAGCTTAGTTCCATATAAATGCACAGATTTTTTGTCATTTTGTCGTTAGTGTAAAACAGTATTGAACTTGTAATTTAAAAAGGAGCCTCATATAAGAATGACATTTGATAACAAAACATGATCATGCTAACATGATTATGATTAGCATGCAATGTTCACCATGTTCCCTGTCTTGGTTTAGTATGTTCAGCATGCTGTTAGCATGTGTTTAACATTTGCTAATTAGCACAAAACCCAAAGTACAGCTGAGGCTGATGGTAACATAATTGGTTTCGCAATTATGAGGTTATAAACCAAGTAGGCCTACTGGACGAATTCAATTTTGATCTGATGATCTCCAGAAATGCTCCTGCCATAATGAATAATTCCATTTTTAGGGAATAAGGAGAGCTTCATGATGTCTGTGTCTAGAACTGGTTTTCAGCGGCCATGTACAATCCATTCTTTGACACAGTAAAAGCATAAAAATCATATTTGGAGTAACCTCACATTATTTCAAGGGCTCGTTTATAGCCAGCTGCCTTAAGCACAATGCAGATTGACCTTTGATTGATCACCTGCAAAATCACAAGTAATTTCCAAAAATAAGAAAATTAAAATAGGTTTACTCCCTGAAGCAAAGAGGCTCTACGGGTCACCATCATCTTTGAAATCACTTATTTAATGATGCTTCTGTCTCCACTGTTAATAAACCTCATCCGCCTTCTCTTCCTGTCAATTCTTTTTGTTTCATCTGCCTCTACTGTTCCATTACTACACACTCAATTAACAGAAATGCCTTTTCTTAATCATGCAGTCTTTCAGGTTCACTTATCTTACAATTTTAAAGCCATATTAGAGGATGATTACATATAAAGATAATTCTCTCTAAACCTCACACTCTCTCTTGAATTAATCAAATTTCACATTTGTCTTTTCTTTTGCATTCACAGCATGAATGTGTAACTTAGTGTGAGCCGAGGTGAGCCAAAGTGTGCCTGCATGTGTGACTAATCTTCCTGCTCTAATGGCACCATTAGAGGGTTTCATTGGGGCCCAAATAGGCTAAGGCCCGCTCTTAATGGAGCTTACGCGGCTCTAAACCGAAAGCACAGTCCGGTGGCTGGAGAAGGACATTTCGCTCCAGCTATAATAAGGCATAACAAGATCTGCAAAGTGTTGAAATGGTAAAATCAATACTAAACTGAAATGTTGCCATGGACACGTGAAAGCTGGCTGAGGAGAGTGGAGAGGCGCCAGAAATCTCGCATTGATGATATTGAAGTTGAGTGTTGCATGGTTTTATACTCAGTGATGGAACAAGAAAAATGGCTGAAAGTGCGGAGATAATTTAGAAGTATCTGACTTTACATGTTAAAGATTAAATTTGGGCGGCCAGATAGCTCAGTTGGTAGAGCGGGCGTCCATGTGTGGAGGTTTTTTTCCTTGGTGCAGCGGGCCTGGGTTCGGCTCCGACCTGCGACCTTTTGCTGCGTGTCATTCTCCCCATCTGACCTTTCATGTCTTAAGCTGTCCTGTCGAAAATATAGGCCGAAAATGCCCAAAAGCCCATACAGACGCTAAAGGGTGTTTTGTGCGTTATCTGACACTGAGAGCCAATGGTGAACAGTTGCTATTTGACAAGTTGGAAGTGAGAACAGGTTGCATAGCCATAATACAAAAAGTATTGTATTGGGTTTTGTATCAATGTGGCAAAATCGTCATCTTGATTGAATAAAAGGAATTGTCTTATCCAGATGGTGCCTGGCCTTACATTTCGACTGCCATCTAATCAAGTTAAACCTTTCAAGACTTTGTATAGTACTGTGCTAGGTTAAACTGCTTCTGTATATGAACATCTTTGTGAATAATGGGCCTTTGGTTTTTACTTAATTTGTCCTTGAAAAGTGCTCAAAGGGTCCTTGAAATTTATCATTACAAAAGAGTGGCAACCCTGTTGAGATTAATTCTGTTGACTCAGCCGGCGAACAAAGAATTCTAAATGGATGATGGAGAAGCTATTCCTGTCCGTCAGTCTGACTCAGTCAGTTAACCAGTTGTTGTTTTCTTTATTTCTCCTGCTCAGAATGTCAGGTACCTCGTTAATGAGGAAAACGTGGATGTCAGAGCCTAAACTCATGGGCACTTTCTGCCCGTCTCCAAGGAAACCATTAAGACTGTTTTCATGGACAACCATAACCCTCGCTTTCAGCATGCAGGTAATATCTCTATTATATAGCTCCTCTCTGTGGGAATCATCTTTTAAGGCTGTTTCTGAGAATCAGAATATGACATTTGGCAAAGCACAAATAATACCTTCAAAACAAGTTAATGTGCTTTATTTGTCCTTTAAAATTGTGGAATCTCATGATGAAAACGTTGCACTGAAAATCGTTGTCAGTTTGCATTTAAACATTGTGTTCTTATGTGTTTTCATTGTCATGATTATGCAGTTGAAAAATGGAAATTATGGCAACCTGTGTTCTGGAAGTAAAAGTCCTGTCCATTTTCTTGTAGATATAATGTTAGGGGACTGCAACCCGAGGTTTAAGTATTAATAACGGTGTTAGAACTCCCAGAGGCATGTCTAACTGCCACTAATCACCTGAAGCTAACAATTATATTTTGTAGACACCTGATTCAACATTCAGCAGTTTATCCACCTATGATGGCATTGTGTTAATTGCAACACTGAAGCGTCTAATTTGAATTAGCTACACGCATGATTCATGTCCCTGACTGGCTTCTTCCCCACAAAAATGGCAGCCAAGGCTCATCGTAGCATTTAGAGCCAATTTCCATGACAAAAATAATGAAGAAAATATTTAAAATATATATATATATATATTTATAGCATTTTCAGTCTGTCAGTGCTGGTTCACTACTTTTGTCAATACTAAAACTATCTGGCAGATTGCAAAAAAAGTTTGTCCACAAATTTATGGTCCCCATAGGGTTTTTACTAGGGATGTTAGTGACCGCCTGACTTTTACTCTATTGCCAACATGAGGGCTATGTTTAGTTTTTATTGAAATGTAGCACAGACATGCCCCCTCCAGGATGGGTAGGGATGAAACAACTATGTCGATCCACAGTTCATTTGAATATCTCTTTGTAGTAATTTTGCGTCTCTTTGTGGTCATTTTGCATGTCTCTGTAGTTGTTTTGCATTTATTTTTAGTCATTGTGCGTGTCTTTGTGGTTGTTCTATATCTTTTTGTAGTCATTGTGGACCGTTTTTTGTTATTATGTGTATGTTCTTGAACTTTTTATGTCAATTTTAAGTTATTTAGCATTTCTTTGTGTTCAATTTGCATTTGTTCTTGTGAATGATTTGTGGGTTCTTTCAGCAACATTTTTGCAAGTCAGGTACACTGGCCTTTTGGGCCCCTGGGCCTGTGTCTGATAGGTCCATTCATGAGCTCATGATGACTTACTCCTCCATAACAATGTGAAGTGGCCGAGCAAGGACAGGGTCCTGGAGGGATTTTACGCTGTCAGAAAAGACCTGGAGATGTTTTAGTCAGAACAGAGGAATGCCAAACCCGGGCAGTTTTGTGCTTTTTTGGAAGACATAACATCTCATCAACATAATCTCAAGCTCCGAAGCCAAGGCAGCACGGTGTGTGACCTCATGGCAGCAGTATGCTCCTTCCAAAGAAGGCTTGAGATCTTCAAGAGTGACATCCCAAAGGCACATCTCCACCGTCCAACTCTTCAACAGCTGACTCTTAGGTAATCATCATCATGTTTCCTTCCTGGAGAGGCTGGCTGAAAATGTACAGATAGTGCTTTGACAGCTTCAGGTAAGCAATTGCAGCCCTACCTTGGATCTATATCTCTGCACTGAATCCTGGGACTTTTCAAGAGGCCTAGAGAATTTTCCCTTGGGCAAGGTGGAAGGGACTGCATCTCTGCAGGCAGAACTGATTGACACCTTTGAGTGGATGTTGCTTGGAGTGAATCACACTGTAAATATGTCACCTTCTGGAGAAAGATGTTCACAACAGTAAATTTTCCCAACCTCCAGGTTCAGTTCCACATATCAATGTGAGTCAGCATTCTCACCAATGAATGTTGTGAAAAGTTCATACCGCAGCAGTGATCAATGACCATGTTAACAGTTGGGTTAGTGTCCCCATCTGTCAATCACACCTTTTGTATGAATGCATTTGGTGTGACGGCGGCAAGGAAGAACTTCCTTTTAACCTCGGACACAACTTTGGTCTAGGTAAGCGGTCCATATGCCACGCCTGGTTGTGGGAGTGAAGTTTAGAATTAGGGGTTAGAAAGATTGAGAGACAGAGAAAAGGTATATTTTTTTAAATGGAATAAAATAAAATATTACACTAACGTTTTGTATTCATAAAATGAGGTATGGGCTTGGTCCGCAGTGACTTACCGATCGGTCAGACCAGGTTCCGGGTTTTGAGAAGCCCGGCTGTAGACTCTTCATCTTGTTCTCTGCACTCCACCCTGGAATGAGATCCTCCTCTGCTTCATTAGTATCTGCAGGATTCTCTACAGTCGCAATCGACCAGCTGTTCTATAGAGAACTCTGTAGCTTGGATAACAGTCGGACACGAGGGAAAGCCATTTTTTTCACACACATTCTCCCTCACACTTTCCATTCATTCTGCACAATTGTGGAATTTATCTCAAGGCTATCCTTTAACTGCAGGTGTGTGTGTGTCTGTGTGCGTGAGTGTGTGTCCGATGCTCAAAGGACCCATTGTATTGATTTAGACTGCGGGGCAAAGCTGACAGCAGTCTTGAGTCCTGGTGGACAGCAAAGGGACATGCAGCTGAAAGCAGATAGATTTCTAAGTTTACACTCCAGGATACTCTTCATTCACATGAATACTACCCTTAAATGCTTCTGTCATTTTTACATTCCTGAAGAAGATATTAAAATGTCAACCTGTTCCGCTCCATCAGGTGCTATTAACTAGAAAGCAGGAATTATTCAATCAGAAGCATTAATGTGTAATGCATGGAGGAAATGCATGGTGAGGCATGGAGTTTGGCTGTTGGAGTGGTTGGAGTGGAAGGTAGATACTAGCTCAATAAACACACGATTGTTACGTAAAGTACAAAGTAGAGACAATGACATCTGCAATTAGGCACCAAGTATGCTCCACTTCTTCTGAATGCAGCACAGACACGCCCTGTGGAAATAGGGGTTATACTTCGTCACCTCACTTTGCTCCTGTCATAATTACTGCGGTCACTAGAGGGCACCGTCCCTATTAATGTAAATGTAGCTCATAACTGCTGCTTTAACAAATGACCTATGGGAGCGTTTCTTTGGGGGGGCGGGGGGGACAGTTGAGTTGTCTTAATATAGTAGGCTACCTGTAACACTGTGTTTACAGATAATATGTGATGTCATGTACAAATACATGGAATTATGCAAAGCCCAGTATCTGTTCTAAACCTTGATAACAATTCAAAAGAAAAACAGGGAAATATACAGTACATGTTACTGTAAAGTGAACTGTTCTTGGATGGATCACACGTCTCTGTATGTCCCTGTGGGCCTTACTGTCCACCCACATGTTTCCATACATAGACTGTAATTGACAAGACAACAGATGCTCTGCTTAGTTAGTGCTGTCAGCTTTTACTGTAAGTAATGTGATGAATGTTTCACCTTTTAATTTAAACAAATCTGCCAACATCTGAATCACCGTCGCAGCACAAGACACAGTGCTCGCCACACAGATTGCTGTCTAAGTGGATTTATATGATGTAATCTCTGCTGATTCATGGGGGAAACCGACTGCCAAGATGTAGTGCTGAACCAGAGCTTTTCAAATTTCCCCTAATAAATTTCCGATGAGAAGTCTGAGTTTTATACAATCTATGGAGAAGGAAAATGGCTCAAGTTGTATATCTTCAACCTTTACAGATTCATCCTTCACCACAGACTTTGCCCCCCAAATACTTCAACAATGTTACATTTGCTTTAATTTCCTTTAATGTAAAACACTTTGTAACACTTTTAATGATGTCGACTATAAATAGCTCTAATAAATAACTAATAATTGTTACAAGGGATGTGAATGATTGTGGACTGTCACTCTTTTGTAATTGAGTGATACAGTAAGGATAGACAAGCTAATTAGCGGATAATTCATTTATTGCATTGCCACACACATCAATTATGTCTGTACTTGATAGAGCACTGTAAGCTCAACAGTAAATGAGAATGTAAGCAGTAATGAGAACAACGCTGTCCACATGATACAAGCTTTCTGTGACCGGGACCCGGTCTGACGTTACGCTGTTGCTAGTAGCCACGGAGACTACATTGCCCCCTCAGTTTTTTTCACAAATTGCACACTATATATAATATATATAAATAATTTTGAATCCATTGTTCTCCTGCTAAGTAAGCAGCTTTACAATGCCAATACCAGTGAAACAGACATTTCAGGTGTGTTTAACTCTTTTGCTCTTGCACATAAGTTAGTTGAAACAATAAGGTGAAACTTTAGAGTTGTTTTAGTCTCTGACTGCTTATTCTGCTCAACATGCTGTCCACAGATCCAGATCTGGAGGAAAAGGATATCAGCACTGATGCCAGAAAGAAAGAAATAACACCAGTGGTGCACAATTACACTGCGACGGAGGTAAAAATTATTTCACTGAAGCCTCTTTGAAGACAACTCAATTATTTATCTCAATTGGCAGAACTTTATGGAGATTGTTTATTTTTTTCTTTATTTTTGTACCAGCATGTGGTGAGTTGATTCATGAGGAAGTTTGCTCTTTGGCTTGTGCTGCTGACTGTCAGGATGGCTTTTGCTACGCCATTCATCACAGTGGGACACAGATACGGCTGCTAGCATCAGGAGAGGCAGAGTCAGTCTCCCACCGTCTCTGAAATGAGAGATGCAAAATGATGTCGTCTTAAAATTAAAAGACAAATTGTCGGCGCCTTAGCAGGAGCAAGATGAACCTGTTAAACAAAACACCGGCGGCACTGTGAGCTCGTCATGATTAGCTCGGCGGATAAAAGTGGATGCTATCAGGAACGGTGTTATAACTGCTGAACTAAGACCCACACAGGACACAAGAACTTCTTTGGGGTCCTTTTTATTGAAAATATTGATAACTGAGCTGGCTTAGGACTCTGAAATAGAAAACAAAATAAAATATTATGAATGTGCCTTCATGGTAAACCCAGGCTAATTATGAAATGCACAGTTTGACTCAGAAAACACTTCTCACATTTTACAGAACACAGACGAATACACAACTTCACTTTGATGTCTAAATACAATATAAGTACCTAAACAGTTGTCCTATTTGACCAATAATCAGTTACAATAGCATAGGTGAGGCTTTATGCATGCTAACAATACCTTGCTAACACATGGAAACACTTAAACTACACATGAATCCATCCACATTAGGGTGACCAGACGTCCCCGGTTTCCCGGGGACAGTCCCCGATTTTGGTGACCTGTCCCAGGCTGGATCTGTCCCCGGAAATGTCCCGGTTTTCACTGTGACTGACAGACCCAAAATTGGAATGAAAGAAAGAAAACTCTGACCAAACGGAGCCGATCGAGCAGCTCTGCTCAGAAGCCAGAGATGTTTTAGAAAGCCGTATTTTACCATGCTAAAATCACTGATTATTTACATGGAGTCTGGTGGGTTTAGCCAACGCAATTTTCGCGGACTTTTATGTTTTAAAAAATTTAATCTTTAACAGAAAGGTTGACCTCCTTAGAAATCCTTTCCATAATGTTATCAGACACTTAGAATATTAATCTGAGTCTGTCAGCAGCAAAACGAGCACTTTATGAACGTAAATACAAGCTGGACAATTATCTTATTAACTTCCATTGTAGCTTGTTTCTCTGCTGCCGACTGCAGCGATCTCGTTTCATACTGCATCATGTCAAAGGAAAATCTTTCCTCAATAGTTATAATAATCAACTGAAAATAGAACATTTAAATACGTACATTTTTCTGCATTGAGTACTTTTACTCGTAATATTTTATGTACATTCTACTGATGATACTTAAATACCTTTACGTAAGCAACCTTTTCCATGCAGGACTTTTACTTGTAAGAGTATTTTGTACAGTGTGGTATGTAGTACTTTTACTTAACCCTTGTGTTGTCTTCCCGTCAACCATGAAACACTGTTGTGGGTGCTTTTTTAAATGTGTTTTAAGTTCTTTGATATTTCTAATGTTGACATTTTCAGCGCTTATTTAAAACGCCCATTTTTTGTGATAAAATTACTGAAAATGGGTCAAATTTGACCCAAGGATAACATGAGGGTTAAGTAAGATTCAGGATGTGAATACTTCTTCTATCACTGGGTGTTACAACAAATGCACCACCCGGCTACATTTGGATGTTTCGTGTGTGTGTGTTGCTGTATCTCTGCATGTGTGTGAGGAGGCTGTGACAAGACCTACAGAGAGACAACAGACCTGCAGTTCATTTTTGGTAATTCATTTTAATTACCAAGCAGACAGGCGTAGTTCTGGTAGCAGATGGAGGAGTATGGTGGCCCCCAACGTGGCGCAATTCACTCATCCGACTCCTTTCCACTTCCTCCGTCAACACCCCCTCCTCCTTCCTCTGTCCCCCATCAACCCGTGGGGTCGAAGGGGTCGTAGTCGGAGGAGACAGGCGTGAAAACGTGAGACGCCGCCGTTACACTCCGGCAAAGACTCCTCTATGATGTGAAAATATAATCAACCCCCTGTCATCTGCTCCGAAAAAGACAAACAGTAGGTTCTTAAATCTTCATTAGTCAACAGTAAATGAGGTATGTTTTACACACACACACACGCACACACACGAACACACACACACACACACACTTGCACACTTGCCGTGTGCATATCCATTACACCTCAACTGAGAAACATGGTAATGGTGTCTATTGATTTCCTTTCTCTCCTCCACTAGTCAAGCATGTATGACTTTGGATGCTGGGTAATGAAATTACCTTCACTCTGGAGGATGTCAGGAAAATGTTGCAGCTGGAGAGAGGCCCCCTCGGTGAGCGTGCGCGGTAAACACAGCACCTGTTTGCATCGCCCTTAATTCATAGCCAACGGCAGAGCTTCCTGTCTCAATCAACTCTTTTTTTTTTCTTCTTCTTCCCTCTTGCCTGCTCCCGTCAGGCAACTAATTCATTTATTATTCATCTCATCAGTAGCGCTAAATGATGCAAATGACCTTCTCTGAACTGTATGGGAGTCCATTTGGACACTGTCAAACACCATTAGACATTCAGCGCCCGGCTGCTCGAGAGGGTCAGATCAACGTTGAGCGTGGGCTCAACGTTGACAGATAAAGCAGGACTGGGCTTTGTGCTCATGAATAAATCCCATGGCCACACAGGTGTGTATGTGGACGTACAAACATTATTAAAGTTTTTTTTTTGGGGGGGTGGGGGTGGGGAGACTCGTGTAGCAAATTTGAGGACCTGAGACTTGCTTGTCTTACTTTGATAACCGACTCTAATTTAACTTCTCAAGATGACAGAGCGACCCGATACCGGATAAGCGGATGAAGATGGATGGAAGATGGATGGAAGATGACTTAGACTTGAGACAGATGACTTGAAAGGACTTGACTTTTTGTTACTGTAACACGAGTCCAGTAGGGGAAAAAGGTTCATAAATCAAGTTTTTCATCTGTTCCCATGTGTGTAACGCCACCTAGCAGCTCCGATTTATCCACTGAATAGGTTTGCATGGTGTTGTCAAAGGAGGAAGAAGCAATGATGTCTTTGTTTTGCTGAAGTTACATGTTTAGGTTTGTATATCCATTTCACTAGCATGGACCACGACCACACAACCATGTGTTTAAGATTTACTGAACATTATGAATGTGCAGATAGATAAACTGATGTGGATGTCGTCTGATGGCTGGTCTGGGAGGATGTATGATGACCGGGGTTCCGTCTCAGAAGCAGTTTTCGCCCGAATAGTTTCCAGAACCCCAGGAGAGAGATATGCAACAGGAAGGGAAGAGGGGTAAGATGGATGAAGGAGAGGGAAAGGGAGGGAGGGTCAAGCAATCAGAGACACAAGGCTGGCTGTGCAGCACGGTATATGGAGGTCTGTCTGGTGATTAAAGGTGTGGTTTAGTTGTGGCCCTGCTCCCGAACCTTAGTCAACTAATTAACTTCATTTAGTCAGTTTTCTAGGTAATATCAAAAATAAAACAAACATTCGCGTAAATCGAAAATCGTATGTATCGTGAGATTTCTATATATTTTAACCAGTGATTCACCTACATAATTTCTGTTCATACTGTACTGATATCATATACATCATATCCATTTCCAGCAAAACAAAAGCAGAACATGCAGAACATCTATGTTCTTTACAAGTAAAAAGATGTTTTGTGATGTGCACATGTGATGCGCATTCTTTAGAGAAAACAATTAGTTTTTAGAAATGTCTCATGCTATATTGTCTCTAGAAGTGTATTATTCAACTTTTGTTTTTGTTAAAGCGGGAAAAGGAAATCGCAACACTCAATACTATTGAATTAGAAAAAGTAAAAATCCCTATATAAAGGGAATCGGCACCCATGTATCATGAAAGAATCAAATTGGGACAAATAGCATATCGTCCCAGCCCTACTCTGGAAACTGGGATAGCTCATTAGATTTTTGTAAGACTTGACTTTATAACTAGTAGGGGGGGAAATCACCAGACGCCTCCCGATACGATGTCATCACAATACGATATTATTGGGATTTTAAACATATTGTAATATTCTGTGATGTATTGCAATTTATACCCTTTTTTCCAACTTCTAATTTTTCCCAATAGAAAGAAACATTTCTCTTTTTGTTCATCTCACTTCAATTTTATTGCTGCAAAATGGGACAAACTGACCAACACATATATAATAAAATACCTGGCGCCTGTGTATCGCCCACCCCTAGTGACTAATAGCAGGGACTCGACTTGACATGCTTGATCTTTCCCACAGTGACTTGAGACTTGCTTGTGACTTGCCCACGTGTGACTTACACCCCCCTCTGAAGCTTTTCGATGGGATCTCTAATTAAACAATAGGGGCAGAAAGGATAAAATGGCGTGAGTCGGAATTGAACCCATAATATAGACCTACATGGTTCAGTATATGCCTTGGACTTGCCTTGAGTCAACAGAAAGTGCGTGTGTGTATGCTGTGTTTGGTCCCCCCCTGAGCTTGCTGCTCTGAGTCAGTAAACACAACGCCGCCTTTAATTAGCTCTGCGGTAATAATTGATTTGAATTCCCTGCAGCGCAATTATTTGATTTCATAGACATGCTTTCCTCTCTTTCTTTCTCTGTCTCTGTCTCTGTCTTTGACTTTTTGCCTTGCTGCATTTTCTGTTCTTTTTCCTGCCATCTCTTTGTCAAAATTCAGCTTTATTTATAACCACACCAATTAGATGGTTGGGAATGAAACCGTGTTACTCCTCTGCTGGTCATGGCCCTGGGGCTATCTGCAGCATTTAGGTCAAAAGGTCATTTGTCTGTATTTGTAAGTGTCGACCTGCAGGAGACTGTGAAACTGTTCTCAGTAAGCCTTTTACACATGCATTCTGAAAAAGTAAAGGAATAATGCCTATAATACACTAGAAGACTTTGAGAAGACTGAAGTCTGACACCATCATACATATAAAGGCAATCATCTCACATCTAACGTTAAAGACTGCCACAATACGTGTTGCAGACTACAACTAAGTTATGAAAGATTTATCCAACCAAAACTGCATAGCACCCTGTTAATAAAGACCTTTATTGAATTAAATGATATAAAAGCCTGAGCCCAAAATGTCCCGCAGAGCACACGGCACAGTAAAGAGAAAATAGTAAGAAGCCTGCACTAGCGTGTCGCTTCTGGAACTTAATATTTTTCAAAGACGCACAGGCACAGATGAATTTCACGTTGTTTTTTAAAGATTATTTTTGGGCCATTATTTCCAAAGGACAGATGAAGACTTGAAAGGGGTGAGAGAGAGGGGACATGACATGCAGCAAAGGGCCACAGGTCGGAGTCGCACCCACGGCCGCTGCATCGAGGAGTAAACTTCTATATATGTGCGCCTGCTCTACCAACTGAGCTATCTGGCCACTGAATTTCACTTTCTGTATGATCTAGACTTTACTACAATATTATCTGTTTGCACAACAAGAAGGTTGGTAGTAGAATGTAGGAGCCATGTAGTAACATTTCAATCGTATATATTAGGGGTTGGGGGAAAAACCAATACAGCATAATATCGCAATAGTTTCAGTGTCAATACTGTATTGACACACAAGCGCCAAGTATGGGTCTTTTATTATACGTTATATATTATACAGTATGTGTTGGTCAGTTTTGCAGCAATAACATTGAAGTGAGATGAACAAACAGAGAAGTGTTTCTTTTTAAATGAAACAGATTTGGACTAAGTGTCCTTTTGGGGACGTCATTTGAAATTGGAAAAAATGTTGAAGTTGGAAAAAAGGTTATAAATTGCAATACATTGCAAAATGTTTAAAATCGCAGTAATATCATAATGTGGCATAAGTATCGTGTTGATATTGTATCAGGAAGCGACTGGTGATTCCCACCCCTAATATATATGACCTTTCCACCATAGATTGATGCAGATAAGGCATACGTCAGTGCAGAAAATGTCACCAGAATGCAGGAAAATAAATATCACGCTCCCCAGACCCACCTGCTCTTAATGTCTCCCCAAAAATGTAAAGAAAACAAATATATTGTATATTGATTTTGGGAAATCTTATGTGTGATCAATTTCCCCCCCTCCACCACCCCTGGTTACTGCTGTGTACATATAATGCAGACTGCCAGCGCTCATATAAGACAACGAACTGTGATGCCAGCCTGTATGAACCCTTTGCGTATGTGTGTGTAATCACGTGTATTAAACAGCCACCTCATCATAATTCTCTGAGGTTAATGCACGTGCCCAGCAGCGCGCCGGCCTGGCATTATTGGGAGGGAAAAAGGCCCATGATGAGAAGCCATTTCACTCCATTGAAATAACACTCTGGCAAATTACTCTTTGAACTTGACTACAGGCTTAAGAGCCTCATCACAGAGTCATTGCAGCCAGAATGGCAGAGTAGCAATAAAGCATCCTCACTCACACACTGAGAGACACACACACACACACACGTCGAGACAGTTCATGAATACCAATGAGGAGCAGGACACAATCACGGTGACAAGGTCTTAAACAATGGAGAAGGGAAGGAAGTCTTTATGTGACTCCCTCATTTGTCTTTTCTGTTCCTCACACATGTACACAGATAATTAACCGAGCCAGCACACCAATCTTGTGATTGATTTGACTTTCTGTGATTTTCCAAATAATAAAATTGAACAAAAACTTGAAAGTAAGAAAATCAACAGCACCTTATTTTTATTTTTCCAAGACATTGATCATTTCTGAATATAGGCTTTTGTTGGTGCAAGGGAACATTCTCCTTCATTGACCCCCTCCAAGATTTCAATTTCAATAAGTAGTTCAAAAAAGTATTATTTCCTTTTGTTAATGGCCCTGTGTAGTGTTGTATATACATAAATCATAGTCACTCATCAGGTCCCTACAAGGTGAACCATCCAAAGGTTAGATTTAAGACTAAAGGTCAGTGGATTGATTGGGGTTAAGGGATGCAGTGGTTGCGTTCACGGTTCAGATATGTCTCTGGGGAATTAATGGAAGTCAAAACAATGTCCTCCTAAGTGACAAAAATAAGTGCGTAACACTTTACGCACTTATTTTGTGAGGGAAGAAAAGAATATTTTAAATTGCCATGATGACATAAACTGGACAAATAAGGCCCTGCATAACTCTTTGTGTCAAAATGAGCGAAAGTAAATCTCACTTGTCCCGTACCTAAGAATGACAGGGTTATCTACAGCCCCAGCCAACGCATGTCCACGTTTATTGTAGTTATGTATATAAACAACTAAGAGTTGGCAGCCATGCTAGCGGCTCTGAGAGGCTAAACTTGGTCCCATCTGTGCTTTGAGCTAAAGCACGTCAGCATGCTAACACACCCACAATGACAATGCTAACATGCTAATGTTTAGTGGGTTTGTTTACATGGACTACCATCTTAGTGTATCACCTTAGCATGCTAACATCCATGCAGGGAAAACCCAGCATAATTATCTCATGACATAGTTATCCGCATGAAGCATAGCGTGAGTCACGCAGGTCACAGAGTCAAGCTCGGCTATTATCTCAGTTCCTAAGCCAGCACACTAGCTGATGGCTCAGCTGATTCCCTCCTCAGCATATGCTTGGATTTCCAAATAGAGTGCTCTATTTGAACTGCTTTTGCCAGTGTACCTTGCTGCATCTCTGCTAGAGCTTCACTCCAGCTCCTCCTTTCAAATGTATAATCACGATGTCTGACTTAACCCTTGTGTTGTCTTCCCATCAAAATTGAAAATCAACACTTTTGTTGATGCTGCTTAATCATTTTTGTCTCTTTTTTCAACACTTATTTCAATGTTTGTCACTTTTTTTGAAATTTAACACTATGTAACACTAACTTATTAAATTTAGTTTTACAGTTATTGTTGGAATTTACGGCCAATAAACCTCATCTATAGGAAATTATACCTAATGTTTGAGTTAGAAAAGCAGAAATTAGGAATTATTTAGACTAAAATTAAAGGAATGGATGTTGATGGATAATCACAGACTGGAAAATGTCTTTTTCAACTATTTCAAAACCATTTCAATTTTCTTTCAAATGCTATAAAATTGAATAAGACGCCCACAATTAACAAAAGTAGGGATTTGAACTTGCCAAAGAGTGTTGTGTGGAATCAATCATGTTATTTTGGGTAGTTAAAAATAACATTGGTATAGGAAAATGGGTCAATCTGACGCAAGGACAACATGAGGGTTAAAATCATGATCATTCTTATCTTGGAAAAAACATAAGTGGTCATATCCAGAATCATTTTCTGCATTGAGTCAGGAATACATGTTCATCACAGAAAATAAGGTAAGGCCATTGATTTTCAGGTAGAAAAAAATGTATACTGACCCATTTCAAAAATTTGAAATGGGTCAATTTGACTCGAAAACCATACATTGTTGATGCTGCTCCGTTCTGCACCCTAGGGGGATCCTGCCACTGCTGCTCACCCTGCTCAAGGCTTTCCACGTATGCATATGGAAGAGCAGGCAGGCCCCAGAACAGAGCCATACCGCCAAATACAAATTGCAGATGAATGAATCTATTCATTGACAAAGTGGTCCTGACTGAACTCAAGTTTGTTGACATATTTCATGCAAAACAATAAATGTAAACCCCATGGGGGATCGGCAGTAGGATCAGTTGGGTTCATCCTCTGGAGACCATGGGTATCTGTACCAAATTTCATTGCAATCCATCAAATATTTGTTGAGATATTTCAGTCCGGACCAAGGTGGGGGACTGAGTCACTAACAGCCGACATAATCATTTATATTAATATCTAATACAAAGCATATGTAATCTATTAATCTATTCTATTTTGAAATACCAAGTTGAAAAGGGCCACATCCCTATCAGACAAATTCTCAGCATTGCGTAATCTCCTTTATGTGATTTAAATGACAGAGACATAACCCTGAAAATGACTGAAATCCTCTGCAAATATCTTTGATGATTAATAATGACTCCAAGGAAATTGAAACAGACTTTGAAAACTGAGCTCAGTGACCACTCCTCTTCAAAGCCCTTTTACCCCGACGTTTGGCTCTGCTTCAACACAAAGCATGCCTTTCATACAGAAGACACGCAGATGATGATTATGATAGATATTTATGTACAGTATCTGCCCCGGACGACCTTGTTTTAGGTCATAAGATGGGGGTGTATAATCTCTTTATCAATCTGCCTGCAGAAACACAGCTGGGCCAGACGTATCCCAGCATGCCTCAGTTCACATCTTTCTGGCCAAAACCAACTGATTCTGCACATAGTCAGGAATAACTCAGGCACAGCTTGACATTTGGCATAGGGAGAAAAGATATTGGATTTGTAATTGAATTAGTGTGAGGAGAAAAAAAGTTTTAGGGAACTATTTTGCTGAAACCTTATTTCACCCCCCCTTTCATTTGAGAACTCAACTAAAACCACTACTGTACTTTATTAAGGTTTGCCTTTGGATGTGGCGTTAACAAAAAAAGGTCAGATTATACTTTGTTTGTTCATTCTTGGCTTTTCTTTGCATCTGGGCTTTTATGATCTATTATACTCCATTAAAGAATATATATGCAGTATATATATGCAGTATATATCTGTAATTCTTTATTGTTATTTTTATTCAGTTAATTTTGTCTTTATATTACCCATTTATATTTTTTGCTATTTCTTTAGCTTACACAGCCTCTTCTCATGAACCATTTGTTCAAAAAGCTACGAAAAGTTAAGCACTCTAATGCGTAAGTATTTCACTTATTTTTTTTTTCTGTATTCCCTACATTGATGGCCGCTGTATAAGAAGAAGGAGAGCGGAGTTCACTTTCCGGGGAAAGCTAAAGTCTTTCACACAGGAAATGCATTAGCAGTGATCCCAACCACAGTCTTTTTCCTAGAGTCTTCTGATACAGTATTAGGGACCACTAAGGTCTATATTAAAGAGACTTCAGATACAGTATTAGGGACCACTAAGGTCTATATAAAAGAGACTTCAGATACAGTATTAGGGGACCACTAAGGTCTATATAAAAGAGACTTCAGATACAGTATTAGGGGACCACTAAGGTCTATATAAAAGAGACTTCAGATACAGTATTAGGGGACCACTAAGGTCTATATAAAAGAGACTTCAGATACAGTATTAGGGGATCACTAAGGTCTATATAAAAGATACTTCAGATACAGTATTAGGGACCACTAAGGTCTATATAAAAGAGACTTCAGATACAGTATTAGGGGACCACTAAGGTCTATATAAAAGAGACTTCAGATACAGTATTAGGGGACCACTAAGGTCTATATAAAAGAGACTTCAGATACAGTATTAGGGGACCACTAAGGTCTATATAAAAGAGACTTCAGATACAGTATTAGGGGGATCACTAAGGTCTATATAAAAGAGACTTCAGATACAGTTTAGGGGACCACTAAGGTCTATATAAAAAGACTTCAGATACAGTATTAGGGGGACCACTAAGGTCTATATAAAAGAGACTTCAGATACAGTAAGGGACCACTAAGGTCTATATAAAAGAGACTTCAGATACAGTATTAGGGACCACTAAGGTCTATATTAAAGAGACTTCAGATTAGGGGACCACTAAGGTCTATATAAAAGAGACTTCAGATACAGTATTGAGGGGGACCACTAAGGTCTATATAAAAGAGACTTCAGATACAGTATTAGGGACCACTAAGGTCTATATAAAAGAGACTTCAGATACAGTATTAGGGGACCACTAAGGTCTATATAAAAGAGACTTCAGATACAGTATTAGGGACCACTAAGGTCTATATAAAGAGACTTCAGATACAGTATTAGGGGACCACTAAGGTCTATATAAAAGAGACTTCAGATACAGTATTAGGGGATCACTAAGGTCTATATAAAAGATACTTCAGATACAGTATTAGGGACCACTAAGGTCTATATAAAAGAGACTTCAGATACAGTATTAGGGGACCACTAAGGTCTATGTAAAAGAGACTTCAGATACAGTATTAGGGGACCACTAAGGTCTATATAAAAGAGACTTCAGATACAGTATTAGGGGATCACTAAGGTCTATATAAAAGAGACTTCAGATACAGTATTAGGGGACCACTAAGGTCTATATAAAAGAGACTTCAGATACAGTATTAGGGACCACTAAGGTCTGTATATAAAAGAGACTTCAGATACAGTATTAGGGGATCACTAAGGTCTATATAAAAGAGACTTCAGATACAGTATTAGGGGACCACTAAGTCTATATAAAAGAGACTTCAGATACAGTATTAGGGGGACCACTAAGGTCTATATAAAAGAGACTTCAGATACAGTATTAGGGGGATCACTAAGGTCTATATAAAAGAGACTTCAGATACAGTATTAGGGGACCACTAAGGTCTATATAAAAGAGACTTCAGATACAGTATTAGGGGACCACTAAGGTCTATATAAAAGAGACTTCAGATACAGTATTAGGGACCACTAAGGTCTATATAAAAGAGACTTCAGATACAGTATTAGGGGACCACTAAGGTCTATATTAAAGAGACTTCAGATACAGTATTAGGGGACCACTAAGGTCTATATAAAAGAGACTTCAGATACAGTATTAGGGGACCCTAAGGTCTATATAAAAGAGACTTCAGATACAGTATTAGGGACCACTAAGGTCTATATAAAAGAGACTTCAGATACAGTATTAGGGGACCACTAAGGTCTATATAAAAGAGACTTCAGATACAGTATTAGGGACCACTATTAGGGACTAAGGTCTATATAAAAGAGACTTCAGATACAGTATTAGGGGACCACTAAGGTCTATATAAAAGAGACTTCAGATACAGTATTAGGGGATCAAAGGTCTATATAAAAGATACTTCAGATACAGTATTAGGGGACCACTAAGGTCTATATAAAAAGAGACTTCAGATACAGTATTAGGGGACCACTAAGGTCTATATAAAAGAGACTTCAGATACAGTATTAGGGGACCACTAAGGTCTATATAAAAGAGACTTCAGATACAGTATTAGGGGATCACTAAGGTCTATATAAAAGAGACTTCAGATACAGTATTAGGGGACCACTAAGGTCTATATAAAAGAGACTTCAGATACAGTATTAGGGACCACTAAGGTCTGTATAAAAGAGACTTCAGATACAGTATTAGGGGATCACTAAGGTCTATATAAAAGAGACTTCAGATACAGTATTAGGGGACCACTAAGGTCTATATAAAAGAGACTTCAGATACAGTATTAGGGACCACTAAGGTCTGTATATAAAAGAGACTTCAGATACAGTATTAGGGGATCACTAAGGTCTATATAAAAGAGACTTCAGATACAGTATTAGGGGACCACTAAGGTCTATATAAAAGAGACTTCAGATACAGTATTAGGGGACCACTAAGGTCTATATAAAAGAGACTTCAGATACAGTATTAGGGGACCACTAAGGTCTATATAAAAGAATTCTTTTTTAACTGCTCTTTAACATTTAAATTATACTGCACTGTAACTTCAATTTTTGTATTTTATCTGTTTTTAATTCCTTAATAATTTTTAACTGCTCTTTAATGTTTTATGTAAAGCACTTTGAATTGCCCTGTTGCTATACAAATAAAGCTGCCTTGCCATTGTTGAACATCTTATTTCAAAGCCATGGGTATTCATCTGCTGCTATTCCAACACAATCTCACTCTCCCATCGTGTGAAATACAGAGGCTTGGTCATGAGACTTTGGTGTTTGTTATTCACGCTAAATATCCTTAGCGTTGGGAATCTTGATGTCACTTTTGATACTCTAGGTTTGGACGTACTGACTGATATGTGGCAAAAGAACGGAACAGTTAAATTCAGGAAAAGATCATGGGTGGGGTTATAAAATGTATGTTTTTATGACACGCTGGACAAGTACGGGAGATGAACCCGTAAAGTATCCTGGATCCATGAAATAACTGGTCTTTAATAACAAAAATCTGCCTGCCTCTATGGGAATTTAACATAGGGGTGTGTATCCTTATGCTCAATGTATTTTAAGAAAGAATATTTATTTAGTTAGAATACATTATTTGTCACAAAGAAAATTGGTGTCCTTAAAAGGTTGTATTTTTCCTATATTTTTAATTAAGGCATTAAGATCAATTTCCAGTTTTTTCCTTTTTATACTTAAGCATAGGCATGTAAATTCATGAGCACAACTGAAAAGTCAATTCTGTGTGTGTGTGTGTGTACGCCATCATTGCATACTGGACAACAATAGGTTTTAATATCCTGCTTGTACTGTATGTTCTCTAAGATTTATGTTCATCATAGAGAAACTTTCCCTCTTTATCAGATGAATGTGAACACCAGTGTCTAACTGTGAAGATATCATTCTGCACAGTGAAGCTCAACAATAAGCACACATTTGATTAGAGCACAAATTTATAAGGGAAGAAAGAGCTATAAGTAATTGTACCCCTTTGTTAAAAGTATTCTCAGGGATCAGGTGAATGGACCAAAAAGTCCAACTACTTCTAAAACAAATTTTTTGTCTTGGTATTTCATGTGTCAGCAGATGGCACACCCCGAGGGAGCGCAGCACACACCTCTGAACGACCTGTAGCATTTCCTAACAGCTTCATTTAGTTCTAGGCATGGTGTCTGGCTGGGTGCCGTAACCTGGCTGGGCCCTTTAGGGATGCCAAGCCCCACAGCACCAGCCTTATTATTCCCCCCTTTCTCTGACTGTGTAATTTGATCATGTTATTCATAACATTTTAGCTGTTGCCTCTCCCTAGAGTTAGCGTGACATTGCTATTTGCAGAGGAGAAATGCATTATAGGATGGCCCAGTGCTAGGAAATTGAGCATTAATATTTGCTTTTGATGCATATAAACAGACAGGTTTTCAGGCTCTTGGCTCCTCTATTGACAACCCATGAGGGAAGGTGGCTGAATAGTTGGGGCTGATTTGAGAGACAGGATAGGATAATCAAAATAACAATTTATGTTTGTGTTGTTATCTGCTGGGAAGGAAGCCTGCTGCGTGCCGTCTTGGCAGTTTGCTTCTAGGTGAGGTGGTTGGCAGCTATCAGCGGGGTCCCAGTGGCACATCAGTTGTCACATTGGGCTAATTTCACTCAGAAAGCATGCAGATGCAGCCGGAGATGAAAGCAGCGGTGGATGGAAGCACCACTGGGACCATCCCTGGAATTCAGCCATGCCTGGTTAAATCAATGCAGCCATTTCCCTCAGAACACCAAAACCTTTTTTTATTCTAAGGGGAGAACCCCTTTCTGTGAATCCATTCAAATACAACGATAGAAGCCAAAATATGTCCCCCATACATAACAGCCCACCAAAGTGCCTATGAGGAATAGACATTGTTCTGTCCTTGGGGCCCACACACCAGTGTTGATTGCTGTAATCTACATTTTCCATTTAACACTACCTCCTGCAATGGAGTCTTTCAAAAGAGTCATAGCGTTGGGTTGGCCCTTGCAGTGCAAATAGCGCTGTTTGACACTGAGGTCCATGCTGGAGGGATGCAGTTAAAAGGTGTTGGACTGCAGAATAGCTTCAAGCCTTAAACTAGCGTGAAGTAACCTTTCATTGAACAGCTGTTGTTATTGTGCTGTCAACCAGGGTCCAACTTCTGTTTGCTGATTGTCAGAGGGAGCTGAGAGTTGAGTTTTTTTTACTGATAGTGGCCGGGTTGGTTCAGTGGGTACAGGAGGCACACATACACTGAGAGGTTTATGCCTCGACGCAGAGGTCCAGGGTTTGAATCCGACCTGCATGTCTTCCTCCTCCCTTTCTCATCTAGCTGTCCTATCAAATAAAGGTGGAAAAGCCCAAAAAATAATCTTAAAAAAAGAGCTACAATTATTAGCTGATTAATCAAATAGTCAATTGATAGAAAAGGACTTGGCAACTATCTTGGCAAGGTTGAAGCCTTTGTGAAGATTAGTCACTTTTATTTGTCATTTGTCAAGGTAAAGGGAATAGCGTTGGGCACATACATCTTCTTATTGTCAGCTGTTAGTTTATGGACAAAACGACTAATCAAGCCTTTGGTTGCCCTCATTTGAATTTGACTTTTGAACATGTCAGGCTGTTCTGAATGTTGTTGGTCTGACCGTTTCTCAGAGACTACTAGCCACAGATCTCCCGTCTGAAAGAAGTAGCCAGTGCGAGTTTCATTTCCTGTGCAGATCTTCCCATGCTGTGTTCACATTCATACTTGTTCATGTGTCTCTTTACTGGCCTTGGTTTAACCCTGTGTTTATTTCTTTTAAAGAACCTGAAGATCTATTATATGTACTCAGATACTTGCCATGTAAAATATGATTTGTCCATTCCCACCGTGTGGTACAAAACCTTACATAAATATTTTGGGAGGATCCAAAATGGAGAATGATATTGCACTTTTTCTTTTGGGATAGCAGGTGTCTTTTTTTTCTTGTTCGGAACACACAACTTTCAATTGGTGCAAGAGTTCCGTTTCTGTATCAGACTTTTATTAATGTGCACATTGGTAGTCTAAATTAGAAGGTACAATAAGTAAGTAGACAATATTACAAGTTGTACCAATGTTATATACTGTTATTTTATATTATTTTGTATTATTCTGTAGTTTTGCTTTGTGTATGAGGTATTTGGCTCTAGTTGGACAATGTATGGGTTAACCTATTGTGTTGCGGCTGCTGTAATATGTTTTATTTGTTCTTTGTTTCGTGCAAAGTGGAGAATGTTGTGTGTGGACATTGGACTGGAAGCTGTGGAATTAATTACTGTGGTATTGGTGGCATGACGCATAAATAACATTATTAATCAGTCAATCAAAATATTGAAGGGAAGGTGTAGCAGAGGAGGATTTAAGGAAAACATCAAGAACTCTACGCTTGCTTTTTCACAAAGTGAAACATGAAGTTCAGCCCCCCACCCCACCTCAATAATATTTGTACAGTCCCTTACTGCTTATCACAACATAGTCTTATTAAATGTTGTTGTTTGTTTTGCATCAGTAAGCACATTGTGAGTAACGTATAATCCAAAGCACAATTCCTCGTATGTGTGCTCATAATTGGCAAATAAAGCTGATTCTGATTCTGATATCATAACAGACTGAGTAACATGTTGCTGTTTGTTTGCTCACGAGTTCAGAGATGGTAGAATGCTGTTACTAAGGTTCCCTGGTGTCATTTTGTAAGGATAAGCTGTAAAGCCTGTGACTTCAGCTAGCTATGACAGGGATTTTGATTTGTGTGTGCCGTGATTGGCAAAGATTATGAGGGGTGCTTGTTCTTCCTGCATGTTTGGGGAGGGGAAGTTAGTCTATAAGTGGGAGCTGAAGCAAGTTCAGTTCACAGAGCTAACACCAATGGTGTCTGTTGTTCTGCCTTTGGTTATGGCTTCTCATCATCTTTGACTTCTATCTTTAAGGAACATGACAAATCAAATGATCAATCCGACAATCCGTTAAAAATACCGTCACTACACGTAAATGACAATTGTCAGAAGATACATTGAACTATGTTATGACGAAAATGGCTATTGGTAGACAAAAGTGTTTTTCCTGGTTCACTTCTCACTGGGGACTTTTGTGGGATGTCATCTCTCTTGTCCCTGTCACTCTCTACTGCCTGAGTAATGATTGCAAAACTGTCAGAAAAATAATCTCAAAAAAGAGTGGTATGTTTTGGGGCTTTTTTGCTTGATTGACAGGTGTTACAAAGCCTAAACACTCAGTCATGGTGGTAGCCACAGCTCCATCTGAAAAATGCTGAACAAAACAGTCCAGTCATCGTTCAGCTCCTCCTGGGGGACACCAGGGCGGTCCCAGAACAAATAAAACATATAATAGCATCATATTTTTCTGGGCCTCCACTAGGGTCTCCTTCCAGTTGGCCTGGAATGCTTCCACAGGGAAGAATCCCAATTAGATGGCCAGACCATCTCAACAGACTTCTTCAACAAGAGGGCAAGCAGCAGTTCTAATCTGAGGACCTGACTCTGTCCCTAAGGGTGAGCCCAGACACCCTGGGAAGGAAACTCATTGCATTTGCCTGTATCTGTGATCTCATTCTTTTGTTCATTACCGTGAGGTTGTGAGCAAAGGCAAGATAATATATATCTACTGGTAAATTGAGACTTTTGTGCTTAATTCTATCTTGACCATGTTGGTACGATGCCTACATTACTTCTCACGAAGAGCCCTAGTTACTTGAGCATATTTACTCGGGGGAAGCAGCAGCTCAATTGTATAGCTCAAATATGGATTCTCAGACTTCAAACAACTGACCAGTATTACACCGAGTTATCCTCCAGCTAGATTTTGCAACCAATGGGCTTTAAACATGTTTTTAGCCTCTAAACATGCTCAACATGTCATTACCAGTGCCTAGCTACTGTATGTGCAGTTATTCCTTCCAAGTAAACACAGCGAATCTGACTCACGCAGATGTGACAGATTGTCGATTGTCACAACTTTTATGCCTTTCTGTTGTATCTACTGCAGTCAAATTCTCGGTGTTCACTTGGAAGGAATATCTGCACATGGGTAGGCACTGCTAATGACATTTTGAGCATGTTTAGAGGCTTAAAACAAGTTTAAAACTTGCCTTGTTTAAGCTAGTTGGGGCAAAATCTAGCAGGAGGATAACTTGGTGTAGGCAGCACCGATTTGTGTCATTTGTCTTTCTACTAACAGCAGTCCAAATAAAAAAAAAAAAAACAGGGCTACATGTTGAAATTGACTGGAATTCTCCTTTAAGCATAACTCAATCCGGCCCACTGGGTCTCCTCAGGCTTGGGTGAGGCAAACCACTGAGTCTGCTTTCACTCTGTTCTCTAACATGCTTTTACACCTAAAAAACAACTGTCTGTACAGCCAGGCTTTAGCCTGGTGGATGGGATGGGATGGGAGGGGGGTGTTCTCAATGAATCAACCACTTTTCACATTGGCATACATTGAATCCACCACAAAGCACTTATTTCTAAAGAAAATGTGTGACTTTTAATGCTGGTTCGCCTGTTACTTACATTATTTCCTCACAAGCAATGTAGCATTTAAAAGGCTATTATTAAATGGAGTCCAGCGCAGTGCTCACGCCACATAAAATGCTACATAACATCAGGGCAAAACTGCATCATCCAACTGTTTTAAATGCATATTCTCTGGTCCAGCTCAGATAAAAACACCAAATCTGTCTTCGCTTATCTTCGCTTCACCTGTTCACCTGACTTTAGCAGTTCAGATAAGACACTGACTGTCCTAATGTTACAAACAGGTTAGTTCACACTAACCATAGACAGTTGCCTCGATCGTTCACGGCAGTGCAACACTGAATGAATATAGTAAGGGGAAACACAATGGATATTTGGTGTTATTTTTGCCTTTGAAATAAGATTTTTCTGGCTTGGTGGCGTTACCTGTTATGCCAGTAAAAGTATAGGGTAAACACTGCTACAGTTTGTTTGGGCTGGTGTGAAAACTGTCAAACTGTTGTGGACTGAACACTGAGATCGCCTCAAAAGGAGGGTCTTGGTTAATTTCCAAGCAAACTCTAATGCGGTTCATTTGTGGCCTGATAGCAAAAACACCAACCCCAGGATTTTGTGGGGAGTAGATATGTAATTTCAGCATAAATTCAAAGACTAAGCAACTATTTAATCCATCTGCTGATTGTGAACAATTCAGGAAGTGCTCTTATGATTATTCTGTATAAGTGACGTATGCAAATCAATTGGTGACCATACATACATACATACATACATAATACATACATACATACATACATACAGCAACAGGTATGCAGGTCAGCACATTAGTGTGAGGATTTCCCTTGATCATTCACTAAAAAGCAGCAGCCCGTTGTGCTTCAAAACTATTTTGTATACTATAGCAGTTCATTAGGTCTACTAAAGTGTGTGACATAGCAACTCTATTTTAATATCCCCTGTTGTATAAGACGTTTTCTTTTTGTCCTCTCTACCTGTTTGCCATTGCTCATAATGCATATATTCTATGTGAGTTGTCAGTCATCTAAATTTTAATTTCCCCATGTGTGTCCTGGTGATACACTGACTATACAAAATGACGGTTGGTCTATATGGCGTCATAATTACAGCTCTGGTTTGGAAGAAGTAGTGTGAACCAGAGCTTAAAGGCAACACTGTATCATTTATTTCTCTTGGTCCAGACCAAAATGAACTGAACTACAGGTGTAAAAGCAACTTCCTGTAATCAATGGGCTTTCTTTGATGATCTAATGCCACACCATGGAGTGGCAGATCAAGAGTCACACACTGTAATTAGGTCTCTCAGCAGGAGGTGATGTGTCAGCTCTCGCTTCGGGAAGGGGGGGGGAAGAGGTGAATGAAGAAGAAATGAGGAATCAGAAGCAGGAAGAAAGTAAGGAGGTGAAACAGATATTGATTACAGACCAAGGGGAGGGGATGGGGGGGGGTTGCAATCGTGCATTTCTACTGGATCAAATTATTTTCTCACTAGAATGGTAATTAAAGAACTCCACAATAATTTTTTTACTAGTCAATTGTATTTCAAGATATCTACAACTTTGATTGCACTAGTCAAATCTAGATAACATATCTAAAAATCTATTTCAAATTTTAATTGGCAGTTTAAACATTGAATAGCAAGACTGGATATGTATTGCAGATTGACAATTCAGATATCCACAATGACAATATTGCTATCTACAATTGCCATTTTAATATCTGCAATAGAATTATTACTAGAAAGAACTCCCATTTCAGATATATGTGTATGGGGCTTTCAATTTCAAATATCCACAACATCATTATTTCTATCCAGAATGAGCATTCCTGATTTCTGCAATACAATTATTACTAGAAATAGCTCACATTTCAGATATCTACAATACCATTTTTACTAGTCAAAACTCTAATTTCACAAACATTCCAGATATCTATATTGTAATTTTGACTATCCAAAGGAAGTACAATCCAATTGTGGATATCTGTAATAGTAATGCTTCCCATCCAGAGTGTAATTTTATAGATCTGAAATAACTGATGCAGTGTTTGACGTGTGTCAGTCTGTAATTAACAGATCACTGAACAGATTAACCAAAATATAATAATGAATGGCAAAATGGCAAACAATTGTATTGTAGATATCTAAAATGAGAGTTCTTCCTAGTAATAATTCTATTGCAGATATCTGAAATGACAATTGTAGATAGGGAGAATGTCATTGTGCATCTCTGAATAGTTTTTTTTGACTAGGAAGAGTTGAATTACGGATATCTGCAATAAATATTTAGCCTACCTATTAAATGTTAAAATGGCTTGCCGTAATACGAAAAGAAGAATAGATGTATGGGCAGAGGAAGACAAAAGGACTGAAGAGAACACATGAAGGGAGAAATTACAGTGATGGAAAGATGGAAGCCAGAGGAGGAAGAGACAAGCAGAGAACATAATTTGCAAAGGGAAAAATGGACCATGGACCACTGTGGAGCCTAATTCCTCAGTTGTACGTCACAGTCAGCTCTTATAGGGCTAACACTTGTACAGCGAGTGTCCAATTTTGTTTTCGTCAGGGGTGGGAACAACACCCGGAGCCGGTCCAAACACAGAAAGTCAAAGTAAATGAATCACATGTTTTTCTGCCAAATTGCATAGATGGAGACTTTACGAGAGGTCCAATGGTAGTTTTTGCTTCCTAATTGTCCCTGCAGGCTGCAAAATGACCTTAAATTACAGTGAGCTGACCAGCGGGCCTTGAAGTAATTGGCACATGGTAATGCTTTCAACAGCTCTTCTTTATTGAATCGAACGCTAATGTAACATAACATTGGCTTTTGCCATTAGGCCAGTGAAGCAGCAGTGCCTTTCACTATCAATGCTAATGGCGGTGTTGCTCATTGGTTTGACAGATCTGCCCATAAATATGCTGTGAGGTTTGAGCTCCATGTTGCTCTCATTACACTGCCCGAGATCTTCTGAGTTGTGTAGGATCTAATGGGTCAAAGTGAAGTGTTGTTACTTCCTATCAGATGCTAGCTGCATCTCTCACAATTGCCTTCATGCGTCCCGCTTGGCTTCCCGCCTTGCTGTTTGTTTGACTTTCTGTAAATCAAGCAAAAGTGAAGTTGGAGAGGTGAACGTTGGCTGTCGGCGATGTTACCCAACAGGGGAGACATTCTCTGGATGCGCCGATGCCTGGGAATTCTCCATATTATCCAAGTCCCAACAACTGAAATAATGCATGTGAGGAGTTGTGTGTACATCCTTCTGCAATGTTTGCGGGGCACCCAGACGGCCTGTTAAGGGTCAACCTCGTCAACAATAAAACACTGTACCTGGCCAGAGGTGACATGGCACCATAATCACAAAGTGAGCTTCACAGAGAAATTGCTTATTAAAGGGATACTGCAGGACCACTGAGTGGGGGTTGTTGTACATTGCCAGGATAAGACTGACAAGCCCCTTTACAACAAGAACAACCTTCGAGCCATTTACCTCGGAACTTGGAAGCCGAAGCGGGGAATGACGTCACACCCAAGTTGAATGCGTTCCATTTACAAGTCGGATTTTCATTGTTTTCATTAGCTACACTACATACACTTAGAATATTAATCTGAGCCTGTCAATGGCAAAATGAGCCCTATTTGTGAAAGTAAATACAAGTTGGAAATTTGCCCCATTAACTTCCATTGTTGCTTGTTTTTCCTCTGCAGCGATCTCGCTTAATACTGGACCAATGTCAAAGATTGTTGTTCCCATGAGTCACAAAAACATAGGACAATAGTGAAAAAAAAAAAAAAAAGTTTAGTTACCCTTTAATTTATACTTTTTTAAAGCCACCATCTCCTCCTCAGTTTTGCCCTGATCACAGTGGCAGGAAATGATGTGTCGCTTTTCTAATCTCCTACTCTCAGTTTCCCCCTAGGCAACATTAAAGCTTCATTACATGTAATACATAGTGATTTCAAAGGGTAATGTCTTCTAAATTAAAAGAAAAGAAAAAGGTGAAGGCTTTTTGCCGAAACATCTTATCTCTAAGATCATTGGACTGCACTGTTGCGTAATGATCCCACTTAATCTCATTTAAGTGTGCCCAGGTTGCAGCAGAAACAGCAGAAGCAGCAGGGAGGAAAAGCATTGATCAGCAGCCACAAGTTAAAGACGTGTCAGATGTGTCATGCTGGGCAGTAACTGATCTGGGATATGAAACCAAAACTTGTGGAGCTGTGTATGCTTTGTACGGATTGAGGAATGACAGGCAATTCAAGGGTAAAGGCTCTGATTGATAGGATCCCATCTCCCCTTTGGCACATTATCAATCTTATATCAAACCAAATTGCCCTCTTCTCAATCTCCTTTGAACCATGTGTGGTTATCACCCCTTCTATGTGGAAGACGTGTCTAATGTTAAATTGATCTTTGCAGGCATCACATAGAATTTGTCTGGGATTTTTTGTTCTTTGTGTCTCTGCAAAAGCTCAAAGTGGAAGCATGCTGACGTTGGGGGAGCAACCTGTTTGACATCAGCAAATTTGTGCATTTGTGCACTGCAAAGTGTTACGGGGTGCAGGGAATGGTGGACCCAAATGCAGGAGAGCAGGCGGAAGTTTTCTTTTATGTGAGATTTATTACACAAAAAAACACCAGGGTACATACCACAAGGCAGACAAAAATACAACAAATCTGAAAACAACACCAGTCCAAAACTGAGGAGGCAAAAAAATCCAAAATCTAAAAAAGTCAAAAGAGAAAAGGATTACAAAAAAACGGGAACACAGAAGCCGCAGGGGGAGATTCCAACAAGGGCAGAAGGGCTGGGAAACAGGTGATCAGGCAATCACAAGGGTGGGAAAACACAGGAAATAAAACTAGACATGACAGCAAAGAAAACCAGACTATCAAAATAAAACAGGAAACAGAACATACAGAGACTCATGGAAAGACACAAGACAGGAACTACAACTAGACACGACAAGGGTGGGAACATGGACTACAACAGAACAAATACATAATCATAACAGGAAATAAAGAAAACAGGAAACAGCAACATAAATGTCCACAGCCACAACACAAAGCACCTAATATTAAACTGATTTTCATGCAAACGCATTTCTTGTAAAGGTGAGCATCATAACATGTTAATGATTCAAAATCAGTTAAAATGTAATCTCTATAAATTAACAATTGATCATCCTTTGGACATTTCAAAATAATGACGATGATTGAGATGGAATTAGTTGTATCTGCACTATAAATAACCCAGCTAATGACAGATGTTTTGGCACGCAGAACGTCACCAATGCAACAGTCTTTGCCGTGTTTGTCGTTGACAGGTCTAGTGAGTGGTGGAGCGGGGACATGTGCTGTGAAATTACTGGCCTGGTCACTGATCACATACTAAGATGTATAGCTCTAATAGAACATACATAATAACCTTTCATCATATTGCATTTTTAGCGGTCTTCTGCAGTTCCTCTTGGCTCCGTATTCAGGCTTAAGAAAATCTAACCATCGCAATAGACTTAGGTCAATTCCAGGTTATTTTGGAAGAGAGAGAGAGAGAGAGAGAGAGAGAGAGAGAGAGAGAGAGAGAGAGAGAGAGAGAGAGAGAGAGAGAGAGAGAGAGAGAGAGAGAGAGAGAGAGAGAGAGAGAGAGAGAGCAAGAAAGGTTCCTATTGGCTGTTCTACGCATTTCGTTTTCCGGGATTGTGTACCAGATTGTGTAGCCGCCGGAAATGGATGTGGATATTTCGTTTCAGCTGGCTAGACTATCTGTCCAATCTGAGGACTATGGTTACCTGGTCCTAAGATCTCTGCAGGGTAAATCCAGACAGCTAGCTAGACTATCTGTCCAATCTGAGGACTATGGTTACCTGGTCCTAAGATCTCTGCAGGGTAAATCCAGAAAGCTAGCTAGACTATCTGTCCAATCAGAGTTTGAATCTATCCAGACCATCCTTCGCAGCACTGTGGAGGAAGGTCTTGCAATGCGAGTCTACCTGAGTGATAAAGAGGGGATTGTGGGTCTGAAAATAAAAATATATTCTACCCACTGCAGCTTTAAGAATGTAGAGCAAAAAATTGAAGTTGCAAAAAGGTAATTTGTTGGTGGAGACATTGCAGTATTGATAAATTGATCTAAATCACATATCACAAATGACTGTTTTAATGAACCAACCAACCTTTGCATTTGCGTTGTTCTGTGACTGAATGTGGCTCATCCTTTACGTTATAATTGGAGTCTCTCTGTAGAACATTATAGTCTCCATTCACTCACACTATAATATTGCATTCACACAGTCTAGATGCTAGATTAGATTTTGCTAGTGTTAAAATGCTCATATCTATAAATCAATTTAAAAAAATCCCTGTTATTCCCCGTTGAGTATGGTACTTTGGAAATCATTGGTCAGATGTCTAAGGTTTTTTTGACATCATGAGGTCATGAAAAATATTTTTCTCCCTTTAACATGGTTTTTAGCCACATGGAGAATGGGTAAAATGGACACAGCGGAGGTTTTGCCAGCAGTGATTTCCCCTGTGCTTTCAGACCCACAGGAAATGATAGGACTTGACAGCTGCGTCCTGCTGTTTGATTTAATCAACTCAGTGTTTCTTTGTTTTATATTGATTCATGTAGCTGACCCATAAAGGTTAATAAAAGAACTCTGGTTCAAACATCTGATCCTGATGTTGGAACAAAAATCTCATGTCTGCACTTTAACAGATTATTATTATTGTGCAGTGCACTGAGCTGACTGGCGATTGATAGCTGTCTTACTATAAACACGGAAATTAAAACGTACTGGTTTATCTCAAGAAGAACTAGAGACTATGGACTACTGAAACACAGAGACAATGTAGCTATAATAATCATGCTCTTATAAGGTAATTATTAGTAAGGACATTGTACAGGCTAAGCCCAATCTTTAAACCGCTGAGGTGCCGTTTCAGGCTAGAGTAATTGACACACCTTTTACCTTTTTGATCAATGAAAGGCCAAGTCATATTTGCAGTTAAAACATTTGTTTCATTTTTTTTAAATCTCATTTATTTCCATGAGATCTGAATTGGGTTTCCAGAGAAATCAAAGATTGGTTCCTATTCATACCAAGTGCACTAATTGGCTCTTACATATCAAACCTTCCCTTCTTTCAGGTATTGCTATTAGTTTGGATTTATTTAAGTATGTGGAAATCAACATACAGAGACTTAACCATCATGTTGTCCTTGGGTTAAATTGACCTGTTTTCCTATATCAATGTTGTTTTTAATTCCCCAAATTAACATGATTGATTCCACACAATGCTCTTTGGCAAGTACAAATCTCTACTTTCATTAATTTTGGGGCGTCTTATTCAATTTTATAGCATTTGGAGAGAGAAATTGAAGCGCTTTTGAAATAGTATTGAGTAAAAGTTGACATATTCCAGTCTGTGATTATCCATCAACATACATTCCTTTAATTTTAGTCTAAATAATTCCTAATTTCTGCTTTTCTAACTCAAAAATTAGGTATAATTTCCTATAAATGAGGTTCATTGACCATAAATTCCAAAAATAACTGTAAAACTAAAGTTAATAAGTTAGTGTTACGTAGTGTTGAAAACGTCAAAAAAGTGACAAACATTGAAAAAAAATGTCAAAAATGTTGAAAAAAGGGACAAATACGTAAGAAGAAGTTAAAAACATTGATAAAAAGTGTCAACAAAAGTGTTGATTTTCAATTTTGACGGGAAGACAACGTGAGGGTTAAACCTCCATTAAACAGTGGGAAGACAGTCCTGTCATTTTGAAACGTGTAAGGCCCACATATCTTAAACTGTGCATGCCAACATATTAAAAATTTGCCACATTTCTAGGCTATGACATGATTGCTTGTAACCTAATGATGTATTTGCTTGTTGTCTTAATTGTCTTTAAAATGCAAGTTTAATGTTTTCTTAACATCTTATGATTAACGTATTTTCCTATTTGCCTGGGCCCAGACCTTTAGTCTGGCCACTCCGATGAGTAGACTGATTCGTCTGGCATCATGACATAAAACAGCGGTTTCTCCGTTTAAAACCGATCGATCTAAAGAGCGCTGCAGACTACTGCAATTGCTAAGCATTTTTAAGCCGTCTCAATGTTGCTGGACATTGTAGTTTGTTTGTAGCGGATGCGTTTGTCTTTAGTGATTGGTTAGGAGAAATCAAATCTGAGTTTAAGCGGCTGATGGTGTGAACATTATTAAGCAGTCAAAAAGTTTTTAATCCAATCAGTAAAACTTTGTGTGCACAAACTAGAAATAGTAGATAACAGCTGCAGACATTGTTTTCAGCTAATAATGTGTGGCTGCGGGAAGTTGAGATGTACAGTACCTGGGCTTTAAGTATGTGGGCATGGGTTTTACATAGTACTGTACATATACATAGTTAACAAGTGCTTAACAAATCACTTAATTACACAGAGTTACTGAGAGTTACACTGAGAGTACGGATGCTGGATGGTCCCTCTGATTATAACCCTCAGAGCGGGCAAGAGAAAACTCCCTACTAACCCACAAACTGAGGAAAAAAGAGAGTAAATCTTGAGAAGGATCATGTAGAGAGTGGGCCCCTTCTTGACAAGTCTATAAAATTGTAAGTTAGGCAGCACTTCATCACTATTTTTTTGTCCACCTCTTGATTGTTACTATATTCCATCAACTAATTTTTTAAATTAATTTATTTGTTTTTAAAGTGCTCATACTATGTTCATTTTCAAGTTCAAAATTGTATTTTGAGGTTGTACCAGAACATGTTTACATGGATTCATTTTAAAAAATCACCATATTTTTTGTACTGCACATTGCTGCAGATCCTCTTTGCACCCTGTGTGTTTAGGTCTCTGCTTTATCTAGTATTCATGATCTGGGTAAAGGATGCTGATAGCCAAGCTCTCATTGGCTAGCAGTTAGCCAATCAGAATCAAGCAGCTTAGCTGGTTGAATATTAATGAGAACTGGCCCAAATGGAGTTGAGTCTTCCTGCAGGCTATCTTTACCACGGTAGAAAGGCTGGAAACAAGGTAACCAAGTTACAAAGTCCATGGTAGGACTTCAGACATTACCACAAAGTCATGAAGTACGGGGGCAGGGCAAGCCACATTAAGCAGCTCAGGGATCCCCGAGGCCTCACCAAGCCAGAGTAGAGATATAATCCCTCCACCTAGTCCTGGGTCTTCCCCGAGGCCTCCTCCCAGCTGGACGTGCCTGGAACACATCCCGAGCGAGGCGCCGAGTAGGCATCCTTACCAGATGCCCGAACCTCCTCAGCTGGCTCCTTTCTACACGAAATAGTATCACAGGAGCAGCGGCTCTACTCCGAGTTCCTGTCGGATTACTGAGCTTCTCGCCCCCATGTCTAAGGGAGACGCCAGCCCCCCTCCTGAGGAATCCCATTTCAGCCACTTGTACCCACAATCTGGTTCTTTCGGTCATTTCTCCGCCTTCATGACCATATGTGAGGATAGGAACGAAAATAAACCGGTAGATCGAGAGCTTTGTCTTCCAACTCAGCTTCTTTTACACTAACCGTAAATGTTTATTATTATTAATTTATAAGTTGAAATATGTTTACTGTAGCTAATTGCTGTCTGTGAAAATGTCTTCTCTCACCTGTGACTCTGACGTTGTTTCGATCCAAGCCTGTGTTGTGTACATGTATTGTATGAAATGTGTATGCCCATGCTCGTCTGGTGGGAGGGGCCCCAGACAGAGAAGGGAGAGCTGCAGGACGAGGGCTTTATTTTTTTAAATTCTGGCATTTTTTGTACCTTTGCCAGAAAACTGTCTACCCCACTTTTTATAAAACACTATTGTAAATAAATTAGGCCTTTAGCACCTGCCAGTGTGAAAGCTCCAATTAAATTAATTGGCTTGTTTGTTCCACACCCTCTCTCTCATTTGCACAAGATAGAAGGTGGCTGCGTGTCACAGAGTGTTACCTCTAAACGTGCTCAGCTCCATATTTGTCTAATTGGACACTCCTGGGGACATTTGAATACACTGCAGATGTGTCATTCTTCTTTGTCTTGTATAACTGTCTCTTGCAGTAGCTATTAACATAAACAAATGTTTCATGCTCTTCGATTTCTCTGCTGTTATATTGGCTGATAACTAATTAGGGAAAGGGTTCTTTCCGGCACATGCAGAAGGATTTGATTGTTGCTTAAACTGCTGTTTTTCTGTTGACATTTGATGACAATGTCACATGACAAAACACACAAAAGAGAAAGAATAATTTCCTTTTCATTTACTTTTCAGTGACTGCTGTTCAGGCTGACATTGTTTTTCTCTCTCGTATGTTTTAATCAGCGCCTGAGCTCCTCCTCATGTTGACTTTTGCGCTGATTGTATTTCTCCTTTTGTTTTATGCCACTGTATGTTTTTCACTCAGAAGACAAAAGCATATTTGTTTGCAACATTTATGCAATTTAAAAAGTATCACAGCTCGGCTAGAAAGATGAAGACAGAAGTCTGACAGTCTGTCTTCGAGCCTGCGCTCAGAGTGGAGTGACAACCGTCTTTGTGCTAAAATGTCATTGTCGAGCAGGAGAAGAATGTCAAAGAAGTTGTGAGGAACTGAGACATATGTGTATATTATGTCAAAACACAGCGCTGTGGCATAGGAGACACCTGACAGATGACTTTCCTTTTGTCTGTATAGAATTATTAATTAATAGAAGCAGTGCGAAAGAAAAAAGGACCATTAAGCACTTTATAAGGCAACACAAGCCTAAATGTGATTTTCAAAATGTGTTGTGCTTTTTGACAGAAGCTTTTGCTGTATAAGGTACTTTCAGACTGAACAGAAAGTACATTTACAGTATGCCACGCCTTATTAATTAAATTGTCTGTTGCAGTGTTTTCCCTGTCTGTTTATTACCTACACATTTTTACAAGGATGTGACAAAACAGACAAAAGCTGTACCCAGTGACTTTGTGTGTGCTAGCTTTGACTAATGCTGTCTCAAGTCACGCAGCTCTGTAGTTATAATATTTGTTGAGTACATAGTGTGTTCACACTGACAAAGTATGGGCAATAGCAGTGCACTCCATGGTTAAAACCTTGAGTGTAGAACGATGGACGCTACGTGCTCAGGTCTCTGCAGGGTAATCCAGTCAGCTGGCTAGACTATCTGTCCAATCTGAGGACTATGGTTACCTGGTCCCCAGATCTCTGCACGGTAAATCCAGAAAGCTAGCTGGACTATCTGTCCAATCTGAGGACTATGGTTACCTGGTCCTCAGGTCTCTGCAGGGTAAAACCAGACAGCTAGCTAGACTATCTGTCCAATCTGAGGACTATAGTTACCTGGTCCGCAGGTCTCTGCAGGGTAAAACCAGACAGCTAGCTAGACTATCTGTCCAATTGGAGATTTTTGTTGACGACTAAACAACCTTTGAACGTACACATGTTCCTTCCAGAGGCTATTTTACAGCGGCACCATAGCTCCGTCGGGCGCTTAGCACCGCCCATGGCAATTGTGATTGGTTTAAAGAAATGCCAAGGCCACAAGGCCATCCCAAAAAAAACAAGACCACCAACTTATTTTAACTTATGAAAATGGCAGGCCGGAAAGCTGCAGCGGGTGATCAAAACAGCGAACACCAAACTATACAAATGTACGTGGTACACGTTTGTGTTTTTTCTCTCCAATAAGTACCACTGTAATGTAGTCAGATAATAAAATAACAAGCCGGTAAATATTCTGTCGGGCGACAGTAGGTTACGCCCAGCTGCAATTTACCATTTAACCCTCGTGTTTTCTTCCCGTCGAAATTGAAAATCACTTTTAGTTGATGCTTTTTTATCGATGTTTAACTTTTTCTTACATTTTGGTCCCATTTTTCAACACTTTGAAGGAATGTCTGTTGATGGATGATTACATACTGGAATATGTCAACTATTGCTCAATACTATTTCAAAACCACTTTAATTTTTTAAAAATGCTATAAAATTGAATAAGACGCCCCAAAATTAATGAAAGTAGAGATTTGTACTTGTAATTACAATTGGGTAGTTAAAAAGAACAATGATATGGGAAAAAAAATTTGACCCGAGGACAACATGAGGGTTAAGAGAAGAAGACAAAGAGACAACACTACTCTGTCAAAATGTGTGCGCTACACAAGTGAGTAGATACAGTACACAGTGTACTACATTGGTCCTAAAACAGAAGAAAGAGACAAAAAGCTGGACAATTTGAAAAAAATAGAAACTATAGAAAGATATAAAGGATCCAGAGCATGCCACACAGCTGCGTCAGATCAGGGTACACCTGATAATGGACAGCTGTTCACACCACACCTATACCAGATTAACCAGACTGATTGCTGAACCAATCATTACGCTGATGTGTGTACGTGGATTCCATGCACATTGTCATGCTGCCATGTACTGTTGCTCTTTGCTGTCATTTTCTATTAGCATGCTGGCTCACAGTACTCAAAATGTGTAATGATGTATTGGGTAAACTGTCTTAATATTGTAGGAGCATGTGGTTGGTACAGTAAACTGCCAACACCTACAAACTACCAACTAGGGGTTAAGGGTCTTGCTCAGGGACACATTGGTTGATGTGGGAATCGAACCCTGCTTCTTCCACACCAAAGACAATGCTTCGTAACCACTGCAAGTCCACTTTTTATTTTACATAGACTTCATTTTAGTGGACCCCAGGGGATTTAGAAACCCAGTTGCTCGCTCCTATTCTTTATTCTCTTCTGTGCATCTTTCATATTTACTAATAGACTATTTTATCATTGGCATAAATTTCTCTCTGCAATCAAGTATTGTTATTACGAGGCAATTGTCCTATCAGACCATGCTCCTCACCTATTGCAACTGGCTTTCCAAAGCAAAAACATGTCCCCAACATGGCGTTTTAACGATATATTACTGTCTGATAAATCATTTACTGACTTCATATTAGCCCAGATATAATTTTATATCCCAACAAACAATAACGGTGAAATGGTTATTGTTAAAAGACCCTTTTTATTCTTGCCTTTACTCTTTAGAATCAGAGGGGAATCCTGCTGCAATCAATGCTTTCCTAATAAATGTTAATATTACAACAATAGAGCCAGAGGGCAACATTTGTCTTAATGAGCCTATATCTCTAGAAGAATTAAATCAGGCTATTAAAAATATGGAGAGTTCCAAAGTGCTGGGACATTTTCAAAGTGGCTTTCACCCTTATTGCTTGATGCCCTTAATGAAGCTTATGGGCCTAAATGTCCCCTTATGGGCGTGAAGCGCACGGCGCAGGTACGTATAGGGCATGTCTAAATCAACTTATGCTAGTTTGACGGCGGAAAAAAGGGTCGGTGTGCCAGGCGCATGGTTCAATAGGGTTGGTTAGTATCTTCATTCATTCATTAGTCATTCATTCATTTATTTATAGGTGTGTTTTGGGCGTAACATGCAATAAACCAATCGGAGTGTCCTCTTCCATTCACTTTAAAAGCCAGGCGCGTTTGTATCTTGGCACATTGCTGTTGTGATGGAGGATTTGCACCGTAATATTATTTTTAATCTTTTACATGTGTATGTGCTGCTGCACTTTCCTGGATGTGTGTGTGTGTGTGTGTGTGTGTGTGTGTGTGTGCGCGCTTGTGTAACAAGCACAGTGTGCGCACAGTGCACGAGCCTAGGCGCATTTGGTACCACTTCAAATAAGGTACAAGGTTAGTTACTGTTTTTGAGACATTAACAAATGATTGGTTACCCGTTTTCAGAATTAGTTACCCTTCTGAAAAAGGGTAACTAATCAGGTGTTACTCTTTCAAAAACAGTAACTACCCTTTTTTGTGTACCTTATTTAAAGTAGTATCGCACATTTTACTAATGCGGTGGTAAAATTTAATGAAATGCTGCGCTATTGACTTTAGAGATTCAGATTTTGTTGGTCAACTTTCTGCTGCCGCAAGATAGCAAAGATGGGCACAGGTGCATTTGTTATTTAAAGTACGTGAGTGCAGGACGGGAAATTACTGCGTCGGTCTTAAAATAGCAAAGACAGACGTCGGGCTTTGTGCCGCGCTGCGCTGGGTGCAAGATATTGCCCTATGAGTATAACACCATTCCCCCTACTTTCTATCAGGCCACTATTTCCCTTCTGTTGAAGGGGGGAAAGGACCTGCTCAACTCAGTTTCTTACAGGCCAATCAGTCAAAAATCAATACAAAATATTTTAGCATTGAGATAGTTATTCCTAAAGTAGTCTCACCAGATCAAACCGGCTTCATAAAAAAACAGGTTTTCTAATTTTTGTAGACTTTATAATATATTCCTCTAACAAGTCCTTAACATTTTGAGATGTCCTCCTGCTAGACACCAAAAAAGCTTTCGATCGGGTCAAGTGGGACCTTCTTTTCTCTGCTCCTCAGAGATTAGGTAAAAAATGTATTTCATGGACTAAATCATTATACGCCTCCCCACTTGCGCTGGTCCAAACCAATTCCCTCAGATCAATGTATTTTCCCTTACAACGGGGGAAGAGGCAGGGTTGCCCTCACTGTCAAGCCATTAGTTATAAGAGCTTATGAATACTAGGACAGGATCCATAGGGGGAAGGTGGTACACAAAGTCTCATTATATGCAGATGATTTATTTTTTGTATCTAACAAATACACTAAAATCAATACCTAATATTATGTCTGTCCTGGGGGAATATGGTAAGGTGTCCGGTTATAAACTGAATTTGTCAAAGAGCGAGCTATGCCCTCTTAATATGAAGGCCCGGAGTCTCTCATAATCACACCTCCTGTAGAGTTGTATCAAGTTCTTTTAAACACTGGGTTGCAACTTAGAACGTTTCTGACTTATTTAAATTTAATTTTTAAACCCCTCCTTGAGTGCTACATGGATGATGTTTTTTTTAATAAACCTAGATAAAGTAAGTACCCGCTTCATTTGTAATAAAAATTATCCAAGGATAAGAAAAGAATATTTACAGAGACCAAAACACAACGGGGCTATGGGACTACCTCATTTTCAGTTTTATTATTGGCCATGCAATATTCACGCCCTGTCCTTCTGGGTCCGACCATCTAGGACTGAAAGCGATCCAGCCAAGCTGCAGATAGAGCAGGCGACATGCTACCCTACTTCCCTGACTGCACTTGCTTTCTCCTCATTACCATTGCCTTTACATTTCACAAAGGGTTATCCAATAGTTACGCAGTCCCTTGGAATACAGTCCAAAATAAGGCAGCAATTTGGATGGCAGGGTTCTTCGCTTCTCGTATCTCTATCCTCCAACCATTTTTTCTCTCCTTTAGTGGTTGATTCCTCATTTGATCTGTGGAAGTGCAAAGGTATTAAATCAATGAAATATCCCCTTCCTTTGAACAATTGCACATTAAATTTAGTCTGCCACAAAATCAACTCTTCAGATTCCTCCAAATACGCAATTTTATTAAATTCAATACATCATGCTTACCCACACTACCTAACATTACCCCTAAACTCTGTTTACTTGTGATCCTTCAGCTAAAGCAGCAATATCCTTTGTGTATAATTATTTGTCAGGATTGCAGAAAACCTCTCTCGCCCATCTTAAATCTGCATGGGAGAATGACTAGAGTATGGTTATATGAGAGGATCAGTGGGAAAACACTTTGAAGAAAGTACATACAGCATACAGTATGCATTAGACATGGGCCTGTACAGTTCAAGGTTTTACATCGCCGTTATTATTCAAAAGTAAAACTTGCCAAAATATATCCTAATGTAGATGTTACTTGTGATTGATGTAAACAGTTTCCCGCCACGTTGGCGCATATGTTCTGGCTTTGTCCTAAAATACACAATTATAGGTGGTTCACTTTCCAGACTTTATCTGATGTTCTCAGAAAGATGATAGATCCAGATCCTTTGATTGGTGTATTTGGCGTCTATGGAGACGGAAGTCCTTCCAGGGGAACTAATGATACGGTGACAGACTTTATAAAGCTATTAACAGGAAGACCTCCCTGTTATATTGTCTGGTTAAGATATATAATGCAGCACTTTAATTTGAGAAAATATGGCGTCCCTTCATAGTCTATGCTGTTTTAAATCTCCTCCCATGTGACAATTACTCCCTAGTCTTTGTCATAAGTTTATTCAGATATTTATTTTATTCTTTTTTTTTTTTTACACGGCATCAATTGATCCTTTCACATTAAACTGGTAAGCAACAATTGTTAGTAGTATTTTTCATTTTATTTATTGATTATCATTTATTTGATAATTAATGTATGCACATGTATAGTATGTGTATATTCATCTATTTTATTTTTTGAGATTTTCATTTTAATGTTTTGTCATTCTTGTTTTTACAACTTAAAAAAAATAATTTGAGTAAATCCAGGATTGTTGAGATTTACCCAGGCTTAAGTCTGATTTATGGTTGTGTGTGAGGCGTCATGCAGAGCTTTTGCCATAGCCTATGTATACAATAATCATCAATGATTGGCACTATTAATTATTTAGTGGCCAGAAGTTTATACTTGTGCTTTGTTGTGTGTGTCAAAAACAAGCGTGTGTACTTTCTGACCATGGGGGGCAATCTGTAGCAGGAAAAGTGAACCCTCTCCTTGATATCATGCTGTTTATGGAGAAGGAGAACCAGGAAAAGAGTCGGGGGAAGGTAAAGCTACCAAGCCCCAGCTAAATGGCATCACTTTGACGTGTTAAATTTTCAGGCACCCCCATTTCGGATTAAAAAAACGTGATGCTAAGTTTTATCTGGGCTGACCGTGGCCCTCGCGTGTTTAGCTCTGCACAGGCACACCTGCAGCTCGTTGATGCTAATTAACATTAAGACATTAAGAAGTGAACAGGCTCTTTCAAATGACATCCTGTACTGAACTTAAGTGACTCTTTAAAATAATATGCACACTATACATACAGTACATTTTCAAAAGGCTAACTTAATTCACATGCTCTACTGAAGCTGTGACTTCACAGTTGCATCAGCACTCTGTTTTGTTGTGCAGAGGCCATGCGGGGCATTGATCTGCAAAGTATCTTCTCTGAATATTAATAATGTCAATGGTAGTCTCACTTTGCCAGACCTTCCTCCACAGCGCTGTGAAAGAGGGCCTGTCTACTCAATACATCATTACGGGGTGGGAGATAAACGGGCCCTGGTTTATTGGCATTTCTTTAAATCAATCACAATCATCTTGGGCAATGCTAGGTGCCGAACGGAACTTGTTTTGGTGGAACATGTGTACGTTCAAAAGTTGTTTTAGTCGTGCAACAGAAAACTGTCAGATTGGACAGATAGTCTAGCTAGCTGTCTGGATTTACCCTGCAGAGACCTGAGGACCAGGTAACCATAGTCCTCAGATTGGACAGATAGTCTAGCTAGCTGTCTGGATTTACCCTGCAGAGATCTGAGGACCAGGTAACCATAGTCCTCAGATTGGACAGATAGTCTAGCTAGCTGACTGGATTTACCCTGCAGAGATCTGAGGACCAGGTAACCAGAGTCCTTATAAATCCACCAGAGAACAGAAAGAAAGCAGAAGGTAATGGACATTAGGGCAAAAAGAGTAGCATCCGGCAAAATGTCCTATGGCACTTGAACAATCCCGGAAGTGGAACGTCGTGGATATAGATTAATAGGATGGATACCCCTGATATCGATCTTTTTAGATCACCCTCGGTTCTCAAATCAGCACCATTTCCCTCTGTGCTGTTGCTGCTGCTGTGTGCATGCACGCAGCAATCACCTTTTACGTTCAGACAATTTACACAGTGGTCATTCAGTGTTTACAATTAAACATTCTTTGTGTTTGCATGCATGTGAGGAAGTAATTGACCACAAACAGTAAAAATAAGTAAAAGCATTCTGTGGTATATTCAGAAGTAGCTTGTTAATGTGCATTCAGCTCATAAGTCATGTACATAATAATAAGCTTCATTTTTGAAAAGTGTATAGCCCTAGCAGGGACATTGGGAGTTAAGGGTGCTGAGAGAAAGTATGTCCATAAAATGATGTCATATGAAATACTAAATGCTGCACGGCATTTATGATTTTTGCATTCATTTTAAAAGGAGGAGTTTCATAAAGGTGAAATACAGGAGATGCACAAGCATTATTCAATAATTGTTATTAATAAAATCAATATAATTAATGACTCTTCAAATAAATATTTTTTATCCGTCTAATTATCTATCTATCTTTCTTGATGGGCCTCTTCACCCAAGTAATGTGGCGCCACATTTTTTACCTCAAAGCCAAGGAAATGGCGGCAAAAAGCAAGGACAACTAATGACTCAGGGGCTCCATTCATTGGCTACCCGCCAGTGTGGCCGTTAGATTGACAGTTTCACCTGCCAATGGTTAAATTCACCAGAGTTTGGTGCGTGGTCCATTTCAGGCACTGCTTGTATTACATTTAAACCAAATTTTGGGGTTGATTGGGAGGCTGAGGAAGAACCTTCCAGAAAAATAGCTTTGTGCTTTTCTGTGGGAAGAATAAGTCTTCCATATTGTATGTACCTCAGGGGAGCTTTTCATCTTAATCATGAAATACCAGCGAGGTGGTTTTCCAAAACCAGCACCAGTTGTAACCACAAACCCATCGCCAAGATTATCCCAGCCCGACCGCTGACGACACGGCAGTGATGAAGGGGGGGAGCAGAATCCTGTTGTCCCTGTCCAGCAACACCTCATGAACCGGGTTCCCACATCCTGCTGAGGTTGGCCCCGGCCCCGCTGTCCACTGGGTCCTCTCTGAACCCACAGTGTCTGCTTCGTTTCCGTCAGCCGTCCCAGGCAGATTACATGACTAATGACCAGGAGCTGCTGTATCCCTCGCAAACCCTGTGCTAGAGTCATAGAGCGGGAGAGGGTCGGAAATTACTTACCTCTCTTATTACTCACATAAAAGCAGGAACTACAGTTTGCAATTACCTACAAAGGCCTCAGGATATGTGGAAGTAGAAAAGACAGCCGTGGTGCTGTAATTTCTCTTGACTGCTTGCTTTGGGTGAAGCAATATATTCCAACGCGGTGATGACACGTGCCGCTTAATTGCGGAAGAAATGAGAGCAAGTGCTAGTTTCCTCTAAATGCGACTTGCCTGTCCAAATGCCTTTTTCTCATTTCAGTGCAACAATTCATATGGACTCTGGTGTTAGTGCATGAGTGGACACAATGAATGAAGTGAATTTCCTATCCAGAGTTTACCTCATGCGACAGCTGAACTGGAAATGGCAGCACGGCTATTTCATATGCTATTCATCATCATGTCGACCACACAGTGTACAGGCAGTTTTCTTTTTGGAAATGAATGCCTGTTGTTGGTATTCTGCCAGTGTGTGAACACACTTCCAGAAAATTAAACATCGTTGTCACACAAACATGCCATGGCCCCTCAACGGGGCCCCGAGTTAGTCCCCAAGGTGACCGTAAATCACCGGCAGAGAAGAAGAAGAAACGTATTATTATCTCTCCATAGTAGCCATGCACTTGGCTATGGATGCTACTTTATAATTCCACCCATCACAGCCATGGTGAATTTATTCCATTATGTTGCTATCAGCGTGCATGGCTTAGCTGTGTGCACGTGCATGCCTTTAAGGTCTGGGTTTATCGGCTCTGCTGACTTCTCTCAGACCTGAGAAAAAGCTTGGGGGCCTCCGGACTCAAAGCCTCCGTCTTACCACAGCACGCCAGCCGGTTGGGATTCAGGCACAGCCGCTGGAGAGAGACATAAGGCATGCTGGGTAAGATTAATAGCAATAAACAGAGCTAAGTGACAGAATAATATGTATGTAGGAGTGTTGTGTTCATGTGAGTGTGAATGTGTGTTTTTCTTGGGTGTGCCATATTCTTGTGATTGCAACATGCTGGATTATTGTAGTTGAAGGAGAAGCACCAGAGATTAGGGAGAAGAGAAAAGGGAAGGGTTTTCAAGTATTTTTTAGGGATTTGGACCCAACGCTTTTGCCCAGCGATTCTCTAATTCTTCATTCATGGTTGCTCTCCAGGCCGATTAATGTCATTCTATTGTTAAAGCCCGCTCCACACTCATATAATCAAGGATAATGTCACCTTTCAAAAGACCTTGTGCAGCTCTTACTACTTACTGACGGTTTCTTTTTCATTCATTATTTTCAATTTATCAAGGACACTTTTGTCCATGCTGTCCATGGAAAAAAAGGTTGATAGAGTTTTTGGGTTTCAATCAGCAGCTACATTAACATGTATATCTGTAATCCAGTTGCAGAGGTGTGTAGATTATGTAAAAACTCAGGTAAGAGAGAAATTTATTAAAAATGTATCCTGTTGTCTTCGGGTCAAATTTTACCCCTTTCCAAAAAGTTTCTATATCAGAAATTTGGGTTTCTTTTTAACAAGTTTTCCAAAAAAGTAAAGTGTCTGGTTCCCAACAAAGCTCCTCACAAGTTAAATTAATTATCAGTTCACTACTTTCATTAGATTTGTGTATTTTTTGTCATTTGGAGAAAAAAACAATTGGTTAAAGAACTGCTGGTAAAACATGTCAATACAAGTGACGGAAATGTAAACAAATGCCAAATAAAGTGACAAAAATGTGAAAAGATGTTGAAAAAAGTAACAAATTTTAAAAAAAGCTTTAAGAATTTGGGGAAAAACACACAAATTTCAAAAGGCTCAGAAAAAGTCGACAAATGTTGAAAAAGTGACAAAATCATTTGGGGGAAAGACACAAAAGGGTAAAAAAAGACAATCTTTATAAAAAAAGGTTTTTCATTTTAAGTTTTGACTCAGAAAAATTCAACACAAGGGTTAAATAATGCTACACATGGTTTTCCTCAACAAATTCAAGCCGTCCAATGTAAATGAACTCCCATTTTTATTGCATCTGCTCTTAAAAATCCAGAATCATCCACGTCTGTATTGCGATGCATTGATGCAATAATTAATTTCACCCCTAATGGTTAGTAATTTTATAGAAAAAAGTCTTCTGCATGCATTCATACAATAAAAATGCTTGTCACTAACTATCCTTATGTTTTCTTGCCTCACAATTTTTCTTGTCATGGCTGCAGCTGCTGCCATGGTCCGGCTCTACACCCTGCTCCGCCCTACTTTGCCCCGCTATGTCCTATGCCCTACTATGCCCTGCAAAACCCTGCTACGCCCCACAATGCCCTGAACTGCTACAACTATTATTTCTAGTCATAGTTCCACTATCTTTCTTGCTACTATAATTGCCAGTGTTCCTCATTGCCACTGCTATAATTATTATGAATCATATTTCTCTATATCTGTATCAGTGTCTGTGTTCAAACCGGAAGTGACAGATGCCGCCCACAAGGAGCCTGGGTCCGTCTGAGGTTTCTGTCCAAAAGGAAGTTTTTCCTCGCAACTGTCGCACCAAATGCTTGCTAATAGGAAATTATTTTGAGCTATGGTCAAAACAAGTCATTCATGGACATCATCTTTGGCTTTGGGAAACACTGATCGACATTTCTCACCATATTCTGACATGTTATGGACCACACAACTAAACTAAAATAATTACCTGGTTAAAAAAAACAATAGTTAGTTGCAGCCCTAAGGTCAATACACCCAGTCTATACACAAGCAGAAATGTAGTAACTAGATATTTCTTGCACTCAGACATGCATGAACATGACCTTATGTCAAAAAAGTAAATGTAAATAGTGTCAACATGCTACAGTGTCCTTAAACTTTGAGTACAGATGTCCTAAGTCCCATTTCCATCACAGACAGCCACAGATCAGGTGTAAAGCCAAAATATCCAGGTGTGTCCAATCACATTGAATCACTTTCTAATCATACTGACAACGTATAATATCAGATGACTCATCAGGCTAATTAGGATACAATGATGGAATGTTCCATCACAGTTGTGTTTGAGCCCTGCACTGTTCACCAGATTGCTTAAATCATCGACATCTCACTGTTATATCACAATTTAAGCCGATTGAATTAATTCAGTTGATTTATAGGATTGAATCATAACACAAGTTACCTCAAGACACATAGTAGGTCTAGACCACACTCTATAAGAAAGATCCAAATATTTCTCACAAGCAAGCATTTGGTGCGACAGTGGCGAGGACACAGACACTGATACAGATATAGAGAAATATGATTCATAATAATTATAGCAATTGGAATAATTAACAATGGCAGTTATAGTAACAATGAAGATAGTGGAACTATGAGTAGAAATCATAGTTCAGGGCATTGAGGAGCATAGTAGGGCATAGCCCTAAAAACACAATTGTGTTCTTCAATTTGAACTGAGGAAGACCATCTGTGGTTGAAACATTATTTCAGTCATGCCAACATAAAAGTATTTTCTTTTGTGTGAATAATTTGCACTCTTTGTTCTGTCTCTGTCCATCAAGCTGCAGGGTGATTCTAAACCAGTTAACCCTCGTGTTGTCCTCCCGTCAAAATTGAAAATCAACACTGTCGTTGACGGTTTTTATCGATGGTTTTAACTTTTTTCTTACATTTGTCCCTTTTTTCAATACTACGTAACACTAACTTATTAACTTTTAGTTTTACAGTTTTTTTTGGAATTTATGGTCAATAAACCTCATTTATAGGAAATTATACCTAATGTTTGAGTTAGAAAAGCAGAAATTAGGAATTATTGAGACTAAAATTAAAGGAATGGATATGATGGATAATGACAGACTGGAATATGTCAACTTTTACTCAATACTATTTAGAAACCACTTCAGTATTTTTCTCCAAATGCTATAAAATTGAATAAGATGCCCCAAAATTAATGAAACTAGAGATTTGTACTTGCCAAAGAGCATTGTGTGGAATCAATCATGTTATTTTGGGGAATTAAAAAGAACATTGGTATAGGAAAACGGGTCAATCTGACTCGAGGACAACATGAGGGTTAAGATGGAGGGGCTAGGGAGCTACACTATGTATAAGTGATTTCAAGGGTAGCAAATCCCTTATATTAACTTTTACATGCCACCAACCCTCCATAAGTTTGGTTCTACAAAAGACTAACAATACACATATCACAATAAACACAGGACTATTTAATCAGTGAATTATATGTATTACTGTATATTAATAATATCCCTTTTGGGATAAGGGAAAATACATTATAGATGTATGAAAATGTTTGCTACAGTCAAGGCTTAATATCATGGGGGCACTGGGTTTGTCATGAGTTTGGAGAATGGCGGACCCAAAGGCAGTGTAGTAAGCAGTGGAGTAGTTTTGATGATTTAATAACAAAGATATGCAAAAACAAAGGAGTCCTGGAAAAGGCAGGCAAAAAAAGTAATCCAAAATAAAGTTCAATAGAAAACAGGAACACCACCACAAACAGGGAAGACAAAAACAAAAACCCAATGATCTGACAACAGACAAGGGGAACACAAAGACTAAATACAGAGGGTAACGAGGTAACAAGAGACAGGTGGAAAGAGGGCTGGGAAACAGGTGAAAGACTTCAGGAAATCACAGGGGCGAGAAAAACCAAAAGACAGGAAGTAAAACAAGACAGAAAACCAGACCATCAAAATAAAACAGTAAACATAGCCAAATACAAAAATAAAAAACAGACAAAAAACCAAAACCATAACAGGGTTAGGGTTGTCTCACTTTGCCAGACCTTCCTCCACAGCACTGTGGAGGAGGGTCTGGCTAATCCACACAGCATTCCGGGGTGGGAGAAAAACATGCTCTGGTTTATTGACATTCCTTTAAACCAATCAAAATCATCTTGTGCGGTATCAGACGTTCAGAAGTGTTAGTTGTGCAACAGAAAACTCAGATTGGACAGATAGTCTAGCTAGCTGTCTGGATTTACCCTGCAGAGATCTGAGGACCAGGTAACCATAGTCCTCAGATTGGACAGATAGTCTAGCTAGCTGTCTGGATTTACCCTGCAGAGATCTGAGGACCAGGTAACCATAGTCCTCAGATTGGACAGATAGTCTAGCTAGCTGTCTGGATTTACCCTGCAGAGATCTGAGGACCAGGTAACCATAGTCCTCAGATTGGACAGATAGTCTAGCTAGCTGTCGGGATTTACCCTGCAGAGATTTGAGGACCAGGTAACCATAGTCCTCAGATTGGACAGATAGTCTAGCTAGCTGTCGGGATTTACCCTGCAGAGATTTGAGGACCAGGTAACCATAGTCCTCAGAAATCCACTGGAGATTAAAAGTCCAACACAAAGAAAGATGAAGGTGAGGGACATCCGGCGGAATTGTCGGCGGCACCTGAACAATCCCCGGAAATGAGACATTTTTGAAATACAAAGAAATAATTCTTGGTTATTGTTTTATTGCACATTTACTGAATGGTTCACGTTCAGCGCCTTCATTGACCCTGTTCACAGCAGGAAGCAGTGTTTAGCTAGTCAGTGAGAAAAAGACAATTTTGATTGGTTTAAAGAAATTCCCGGAATGCTGTGTGGACTAGCCCGACCCTCCTTTGCTGCGCTGTGGAGGAAGGTCTGGCAATGTTCAACACGATAGCCATGTAAGCAATGTTTTTGTTCATTTTAAATTGATCCACACAGCTTTACACAGGGTTGTTTTTGGGCCTGTAGTGTTTGACCTTCATACATCCATTCACAGCAGTTTGAATCCTTCCTCTAACTGTCAGTGCCTCTGAGCTGCTCCAATACAGCAGCTTTGCTTGAGGGCAGGTCAACTTTTCACTTTACCGACCCAGATTTTCCACTCCTGATCAGATTTGTATGTGTGTGTTTGTGTATATTACATCACATTACATCACATAAGTGACCAGCTCCTGAGCTCTTGCTGGTAGAACTCTGGTGCCCTAGGGTCAGGATATAATAAGGTGACACTCTCCTCTCTGCCTCTTCCCCTTCAGTTATTCCTTCTGATGTCACCCAGCGCTATCCCCTCACTGCCACTCTTACTCCATCTTGCCTCAAGAACCGGGGGCACAGAGCATCCACGGAATGTCAACGACGGACCTCTCAGCTGCAGGGGGGCTCTGATGAAGAGGAGAGTGCAGGAGAGTGCTTTTTAATGACAATGCGACTCCCATTCGGTGGCAGCACAAAGACTGAGGTCGCTCCTTTTTTTCCACTGCCACAAATACAAAATGCAGGTCTTATTTGAATAGCTCCCCATGCTTTTAAACTTTAAAGTTACTTGCAGAAAGCCAGATGTTTGCCGAAGGCTTTTCCTCTAACCTGAAAATCTTTGAATACTGCATGTGAACCAGCTCAACGTGATTTCGTAGCTTATTTTCTTATTTAAAAGATTACCTTAAGGCAGTGAAACAAAAGATAGTGACATGCAAGGGAACACAAATGCAAATCAGTGAAGCAGATTTGTATTAATGGTCCTTTTTTTTTAAAATAGCACCTCCACTCTTTACTTGAGGACTTTTCTTTTGCCAACTTTCTCTTTCCATTTTGCAACTCTTCAGACCTTCTTGGTGACTTTCTTTCTAAAAAGCAAATGGACTGTTTTTATATAGAGCTTTTCTAGTCTTAACGACTACTCAAAGTGATTTTCCATAGTACAGGAAACATTCACCATTCATACACATTCACATACTGTGGCCAAGGCTGCCTTACAAGCTGCCACCTGCTCATCAGATACACACTTACACACATTTACACTCCAATGGCGCAGGATCGGGGGCAATTCCAGGTTCAGTGTCTCGCCCAATGACACGTCGACATGGGACTGCAGGGCCAGGGATCGAACTGCCAACCTTCCGATTGGCAGGCGACCAACCACTGAGCCACAGCCGCCCCAATGCAACTAACAACAAATGTAGCTACTTCAGACCATCAGGAGAAAGGAGAGATATAATATGTTGTAATTCATTTCCATGCATGATGCACATAGGTCTCACAGTCCACTGCTCTTCTCCCTGTCCCCTTTGGCCATGAGCATCAGGCAGTTAGCCGACACAGCCACTAAGCTTCAGACTAATTACACGCGACGACATCACCAATATGCAAATTAGACTATGACTTCATTTGGTGGCTTTTAGAGCTAGTGCTAGCTACTGTAGAAATTCAGACTATTGCCATTAAGTTTAGAGGGCAAAAGGAAAGTCTCTTGGCTCCCAGTCACAGCGAAGACCCCATATATCTGTGTGCAGCCCCCCGATCATTTTCATTGTCCATTCATTTGGTGGGTGCTGTGTCCTGCAGTACCTACAGTAGACTCCCTGAACTAAATTTAAATCGTTGTTGTGGCATCTCTTTACCCACACACTTCCACGTGTTGATTTACTTCAGCTAGAGATGGCCAAATGAAGCTTTGTGAACCAGTGTCTTTAGCACAGAGAGCGCCATCTAGTGGGCTCAGAAAATAAAGACACTGGTTCCCGAAGCTTCATTTGGCAATCACTAACTTCAGCTAAGGCTCCTGACGAAGGCCATTTTCTGGGCCTGATTCTGCACTGTTATATAATATTGTGTGTGTGTAACTATTGTGTGGACTTTACCTTTGAATAACTCAGCTAAGACACACAGACACTAAATCTTGGGTTTGCTCACATTTACAGTAGCTTACTTGCTATTATTACTGGTTTTCAATTAAATTAGGGGTTAATGTGGAATGATTAATTTCTAAACAAAACATCCACCTACACTCCTTTTTTTCTGACTGCAATGTGACATGCCGGTCTCGTGTCTGAATTGGCCCCAAAGTCGCTTTTATATAACACCTTTAACACAACAAAAGTCTGAATTGAATGGTGTCAGATAACTATGAAGGCTGTATTAGCACAAATTAAGCTAAATGAGATATAAAAAAAATTTCATGTACCGCGTGTCATTCGACATAACACTTCTTCTGGGACCGTGCACAGCCTAGGGTGTAAATAAGTAACTTGGAACTTTCTTCATGAATTGACATGACCTTGTGCCAAACACCACTTCAGTCAGTTTGTATCCATAACGTTTGGCACCTTGCTTTGTTTGCGTTTTCTGCAGCTGTGATGCATTTTGGACTTTTTTGTACATTTTGTATATACCTACATTTATGTGTGGTGAATAGAGTAATGTTATTTGCTAAATCTGGAGAGCAAGCAGACTCATATCGCAAACATACAAAGATTGTCAGCACAGTCAAGACTTAAATCACAGAGCTGCATGAGACTTTATTTCCAGCTCAGACATGAACATTAACTCGATTAAGTCTTTTTTTTGTCATACCACGTCACTCTCCCTAATGTAGAAGCAGAAAAAAGACATTTCGAGGGGTTATCACAGTCAAACAGATGACTTCCATGGACAACCCAGATTTCCCACACACCATAATCATCACCAGATTTCTTTCCCTGTCAGATACAAAATGTAGTGCCATTTTGACAGGAAAATACCCTTAGGGATCTAACACACAACATAAAAATATAGTTTTTACCTGATAAAAAGCTAAATCTGGTCAACTGAAATGCCTCAGAGGCTTGGAGGCTATATTGAATATTGAATTGAATACATTTGTCTTACTTTAAGTAATAACATTCTATAAATATGTTTGAACAACACTTTGACATGATATTGTAAAAAAAGCCTTTTGTAACATCACTTGAACTAAATCTTTTATCAGTCACGTGACCTGGATCTCCTGTGGTCCATTCTTTCTCACATACTGGTACTCCTCGGGGGTCCCTCCAACTCTTTGATGGAGATACAAAAGCACAGACTTGGTAGCCCCCCCCCATCTACAGTCAGTATGTGAGGACATCCTGCCTCTGAAGAGAAAAAAAATCAATTTCCCATTGACCCCTCTCCTGTCTCCACGGTGTTCTGGGGACGCCCGCCCAAACAGTGCATGGCAAGAATGGTGCACCAGAAGAGGTGTTGTTCTCTTTTGAGGTGCTGGAGTTCAAAGTGAGAGAGTCAGCGGTTTATGGTTTTTCCTTTATCTCAGTGGTCTACAAAAATAATTGTTGTGACATTTGCATGAATTTTAGCTGACCGCAAAATGCTTTTTTTTGTTGGTATTTTAGGCCTTTAAATTAGACAGTTTAGACATGAAAGGGTAGAGAGCTGGCAGAGACTTCAAATGACCAGTGCCCAGTGTGAGCCTGTTACTTTAAAATAGTCTGGCATTGCCACACCTATCTGCACAGGGCTGCGGAGAAAGGATCATACACTCCTGGATAGGAGAAAATACGGTCAGGGGCTGTTGGCATTTTTTAAACCAATCCCAACCGTCTTGGGCGGCGCTCCGCAGCGGACACAGTCAGTGTGGCTCTAAAAAATGGTTCGGGAAGGAACTTGTTTTGGTGAAACATTTGCACCTCTCAAAAAAATGAAGTTAACTGTCATACAATACAGTAACCTGAGCTATTTAAATGAGCTGCATTCATGGTTAAACATAATTTGCTCTTACTATTGTATCTACTGTACGTGTGCAGCAAATGCTGTTAACATATTCTTAACCCTTGTGTAGTCTTCCCGTCAACCATGAAAAAAAAGGGTTATTTCAACACTATTGTTTTTTTCCCCCCACATTTTTGTCACTTTTTCAATGTTGTGGGTGCTTTTTTTTCCAAATTTATTTGATATTTCTAATGTTGACATTTTCAGCACTTATTTTGAAGGCCCATTTTTTTGTGATAAAAAAACAAAAAACGGGTCAAATTTGAGGGTTAACATATTCTAACCATGCCGGCCTGCCTGTTGCACGATTCACATTTTCTCCAAAATCTACCATTGTCAGCGTGTATTGTAGCTCAGAGGTTCCGGGTTAATGTTCCTCGATGTGACCAGAGGTTCAAATGAACATAAAGAAAGCAGAAAGTAAGGGACATCTGTCAGAACTATCCGGTAGATGAACAGTCGTTGATCCAGACTGTTTTAAAATAATGCTGCTTAATGGGCTGTTTGCAGCCTTTACGCTTCCTGGTCAGGGAGTTTCTTCTTGAGCGTTAATGTTTGACTGAAAAAACACAAACACAACTCCAGGTGAATGTTGCCCTCATTTACATGACGTTTCAACATTTGTAACTTGACAGCTCTCAATCAGCCGCGCTGATTTGCAACAAATGAATGCCGCCGAATTGGTCGAGTCATCTTGTGCGTAGTAGCAGTACAAACATGGGCATGGGTAGCTCTGCTATGGCTGGGTTTGTGTGTGGTTCTGCAAATTAATGAATACAATTGTAAAGGCGACCATATACAATGCATAGGAATCGTATATACTGTATGCTAGCATAACAATAAACCTACTATTAATTACATCATCTTAATGCAGTGTAACTGTAGCATGTACATTATGCACCTAAAATACAAACGTGAGCAAAGGTTCAACAATCGCCATTATATCGAATCAACAGCCAGGTGTAACCTAGGTAACAGGTGAAGAACACAAACAACAAAATCACTAGCTAACTTACTTTAGATGTGCTAGAACAATAGACCAATACAACAGCAGGCTTAAATGAATTGACAACATGAGTTATATGACAGAGTTCTCAAGGACTCACACACACAATCGCAGCTGATTGTCCTCCAGACAGCTAGTCTTTTTCTTTTCTCTCACTTTTTTCTCTGTGTGCCGTGTCCGTGCTATTCCCCGACATGCACTCACAATCCCTCCTGATAGACGACCATTTGTACAAAACTATTTAGCCAGTTTTGTAAAATGGAAGGAGTAGAAAGTAATATTCGTGTTAAAATGTAAGTAGTAAAAGTAAAAAGTTGCCACAAAGAGTAAAATAAAGTAAAAATATCTGAAAAATCTATTTAAGTACTTTAACAAAGTATTTGTACTTTGTTACTTCCCATCTGTGTATGTAGGGAATATCTATCAGAATGTAGTTAAAGTATGGTAGCTTATTTTACCAGGTGGAAAATATATCAGAATGGCCTTCCGTAAGTACTGTAGTTTAGCTCCAGCTCCACTACCAGGTGGGGAATCTATAAGTGGAGTTTAAAGTAAGGTGCCACCGTGGGTTACCCTCGGGCCAAGACAGACAATTTACAAGCAACAGAATGTAATTTGACTGCTCTCACACTTTTAACATAACATTCAACAGCGCTGGAAGTGGGGGGGCTTTAGGGGCTGCAGCCACCACCAGGCCTTTCACTTGGTAATTACCTTAAACTTATAAACAAAGCAGTTCCTGTCTACAATAAGTCGGCCATTTGGGTCACCTATATGTTTTCCGACTGGATTTGATGGAAAGTGAAGTATACGCACTGACCTGCCTTACACAGACGTAATCAAAACTCTGAGTGGGTTAGACTCACACAGGGATTTTTTTATATTTTTTTAGCAACAAAGGTAACGGCACTAAATGGTAATGGAAGGTTGATAATGGATAACAAATGAACAGCAAGACTATCAATACTTGATATAAAAGTATGAATTTATTCTACACATCCATCCATCCATCCATCCATCCATCCATCCATCCATCCATGTTTAATTATCCGGTATCGGGTTGTGGGGGCAGCAGCTCCAGTAGGGGACCCCAAACTTCCCTTTCCCGAGCCACATCAACCAGCTCCGACTGGGGGATCTCAGGCGTTCCCAGGCCAGGTTGGAGATATAATCTCTCCACCTAGTCCTGGGTCTTCCCCGAGGCCTCCTCCCAGCTGGACGTGCCTGGAACACCTCCCTAGGGAGGCGGCCAGAAGGCATCCTTACCAGATGCCCGAACCACCTCAACTGGCTCCTTTCGACGTGAAGAAGCTACTCCGAGCTCCTCACGGATGACTGAGCTTCTCACCCTATCTCTAGGGGAGACGCCAGCCCCCTCCTGAGGAAACCCATTTCGGGCCGCATGTACCCTTGGGGACTTGCATACAAGTTCCCGAAAAGAAGCACGAGTTCCAGACTGGATAGAAGAAATATTTTGTACAACCTCCCTGGGGACAGGACAGCATCGGAAGGCCACAGCTGTTTGCTTTCATAGGAAAAGGACGGTAAGGAGCCAGGCTTTACCAATGTTGTTAAATCATCAATAAACTGCACATTGTTATGGTATGTGACAAACTCTGTCTCAGAGGGTTAAAGCTCATGCATGTACAGTAGCCTATATGATAAGGTGACCATTTTGAAAATGAAAACTGGGGGCAATATGAGTTTAGCGCCCACTATCATTAATATAGGCCTATCCGATGTTCCTAACTATTAAGAAAATAGGGAGACAATTCCAGTTGAATGTAATTTGACCATTGTATGTGTTGTTGTGCTGCAATAAACTGACATAGGCCTACTGGTAAAATTGGGTACTAGTAACTATTTAATTAAATGATTAATCCTTAGGCATTAGCCTAAAAACTTAAATTTTATAAAAAAGTGACTAATTTAAACTAAATGCAGCCCTAATCAGTGAGATGAGTGCCTGACACACTGAGAAGGTTGTGTACGAAGGTGTACGGAGCTGCGACCTGAATAACTTCAATCTTCCTTTGAGAGACGAACACGGAAAATGGTAAAATGCCACCAAAGGCAAAAGCAGAAGTGAAATCGGATGACGAATATGTGTCACTCACTCATGTAAATGAACTGGTGCAGCAACAAAAGGAAATCCTTGAACAACAATATAACAACAAAGGCTTTGTTAAAATCATGATGGACTCCACAAACAACAGACTGGATGCATAACTAAGGATCGACAGGACATAAACAGCTGGCAATTTACACAAAAAAAATGTGGATGACATTAAAAGTGACAGCGCAAAGCAAACCGAACGCTGCAACGCCATGCAGACGGACATCTTCATCTAAAGTTTGTGACAGTTTACTGGCTGTTACTGACAAGATGGAGTATTTGGAGGGAGAATCCAGGTGTACAGGAGGCACCAGGAGAGACCTGGGTCAACACGGAGGAGACAGTGAAGAAAGTAGTGGCAGAGAAGGTGAGTTGGAGAGGGCCCACCGTACAAGGAAACCTGGCGGAGACAGAACAAGGCCTGTTGCGGTGAAAAGGATAGCTCTGCCATACTACAACGCACTGAGTTACTGAAAGGATCCAAAATCTATATCAACGAGGATTTCACAGATACTGTCAGAAGAACAGGGACAGAACTGATGCCAGAGTTGAGAGCGGCGAGAGTAAGGTGGGGGGGGGACATTGCCTATCCACGACAAGACAAACCGATTGTCCATCCCAGGTCCAGTACACCAAAATAGGCAAGAAATATTCAATCTACAACCAGGTATTCTGAATCTTTGACTGTACTATGACATCCTTCACAACTCACACACGTACCGAAGCTAATCAGCTACTACAGAGGATTGTTGATCTTGACTAGAGTTGAACATCTTTACATGGAACACCACTCTCAGGACTTGGAAAATGATATTGATCCCGTGAACAACTTTTTCCTCAACAACAGCAATTGCTTTTATTAAACTAATGAACAGCTTAAGAATTCAGTTAAGACAGAAAACCAATTATCAATAATACACTTTAACAGCAGAAGTCTATATGCTAACTTTCACAACAGTAAACATGATCTAAATCAGTCTTTCACTTTAATTGCTTTAATTACGGAAACTTGGATAAACAGTCAGATAAAGGGCTCAGATTTTGAAAGTAAGGATAGGATATGTAAAAACGAAAATGTGGGTGGTGTCGCTTTGTATGTGGACCAAAAATGTAACTACAAGGTGGTGGAACAAATGTCAACAGTGGTGGATGACATGTTACAATAGAAGTGTGTAGGGGAAAAAAGAAAACTGTAATTGTAAGTTGCACCTATAGATCACCAGGTTGTAATATTGATTTATTCAAGGATTGGATGGAGGAAAAATTTCCAAAAACAAATCAGAAAGTCCTGTTCATCTGTGGGCATTTTAACATTGATTTGCTAAATTCAAATAAGCACATATGACAGAAAACTTTATATCAGTACAGTGTATAGTCTGGGCTTTTTCCCAAAATTACAAGACCCAGCAGGATTACTTCCCACTGTGCAACATTAATTGATAATATTTTTATAAACGACATAGACAATAATACAGTAAGTGGACTATTAATTAATGACATCAGTGACCGCTGACCAGTTTTTACAGTTTACATAAAACGGACAACAAACCTTCAGGTCAGAAGATCTGCTCTCACAAGACTGGGATATGACGTATCAGGAAAAAGAGATTGATAAAGTATAGGTGAATTCTAAGAATATTTAAATTCTTATATGATAAGAATTGTCCAATACAAAATGATTGTAGAAAACAAAAATATAATAGATAGACCATGGATTGCAAAAGGATTACAAAATACCTGTAAAAAAATACACTTTATAGAGAATTCATTAAACACAGAACTATAGAAGCAGAAAATATAAAAAAATAACAATTATGAGAACTTGTAAGAGAGAATATTATGGTAAACTTTTAGATAATAAAAATAATATGAAAGGTTTATGGAATATATTACTAGTATTATAAGAAAGGGCATGAGACAGTTTAATTATCCCCAGTATTTCACTTGTAATAAAAAAAAAGTTAATAATATGGTGGAAGTGGTCAATAATTTTAATAAATATTTTGCAAATGCTGGACCAGATTTAGCTGGAAAAGGTAGAGTAGTAGTATTTTCTCAACTGACTCCGGGATCCGTAGGCGCTCATTTCCATTGGGAAAAGAAAACACAAAAACATCTATTATGTTCATGTTCTAGGTTTTGTATTTTTGTTGAACCGTCTCGGCCACCTAACCAGAGGGCTCTCACACTTCAGACATTTTCCATTTTGAGAAAAAGATTTTTTGCTGTTGGTTGTATGTGTACAATCAAGTCTAGTATGGGTGGACCCAAAGGAAATGGAGCATTATTCTTGACGTCGTCGTGTTTTTCTATGGTCTAGGATTGTAACGACTCAGTGATCTGAATCGATGCACCAGGCTTAACGCCCGAGATGAATCTGTATTGATTCAAACCGCTTGAATGTGACTAAAGCTGTGAGGTGACGTATCGACGCATGTTTCTCTGAACCAGAAAGGAGCCGTCTTTGAGCCGTAAATTATTTACCATGTGTTTTATTTTGCACTGACAGCACGGTCATATGTCCCTCCACCACTTCATAAGAGTAAATTAACTTCTGTGTGGTCCGTTACCCGACCTTTTTTTCTATTTTTCTTAATATCAACTGAGTGATACATTCAGTAAATGTACTAAACAGCAACAAACTAAAATTGTTGACCTGTTTGGGATGTATGAAACCATACTGGTAAAATGTTAAACTTGTCAGCGACAAATAAAATCAGTAAAGGCTCAGTTGTCCTCTACTCCACCAGAGAGCGCTGAAATTGATGAAGCCGTAGTATAAACATAGCTCCAAGGCATTATTAATAATCAGAGCCTGTTTGAAAGTACTGTTTTATGGTGACTGGTTTTCATTGTATTGTAAATAAATGTAATTGAGCAAATTAGTCTGAAAGCAATTTGGCAGTAAGACACAAAATCATTTATTTGCATGGGGATTAGCATGGTTTAATTGCACATGGGTTTGCATTGACACAGATGTGAAACCTATGAATGGTTGGTTGGTTGCTTGGTGAGGCTGTAGCCTATCTTAGGTGCTTTGGATTGAATTCCTATTTGAGATCAAATCAGTGTCAGGAGGAGAGAGATACTGCTCCCTGCAGCATGACTTAGTCTCCCCAGAGCCGTGGTAAGCATCCACCTGTACACCACGACCTTAATCTATACCCCCTCCTCCCCCTTCCCTTCCACAGATCCTCGTGTAATTGCTCTGATGTCAGCAGGTTTGGCACGGTGGCCTTTCCCAGTTACAGATGGAACAATATTCACATACATCCTGTAATGGCAATAGACGAGGCACTTTAACAAAGGACTTCTCAGCATGTCTGAGAATTCCCAGCTGTTCCTACTGAAAGGTACAAAAGGTTATAGGATACAGAGCAATGCAAATGTAGCAAGACCATTCTTAGCACTACTCTGAGCTATATACGGTACCTTTATTCTAAATATTTCATTTACTTCTAAAAGAAAACTGAACTGAATGAGAAAAAAAAACACAAAGTGGTGGTTGGGATGGTTGGGGGAAGCCTATTTTGGGATGATACTGTTAGCTAACAATATTAAGCTTCCACACTGGGTTGAGCTGTATTTACATTCAGTCATTGGTCTACAGTTGAACAGTAGAGGAGTGAGTACTTCTCAAAGTGGTTAATTCCTGTTTAAACTGTGGATAGTTACAATGATTTAATGAAAAACTCAAAAATACACCAAAAAAAACAAAGCAGTCCAGGAAACAAGCGGGCAAAAACGGATTATACAAAAATCAGGAACAAGAAAAATAGAAATTAAAGGATCACTAGCACAAACTGGGAAGCATAACAAACAACAAAACTACCTGGAGCCATCACATACACAGTAACGCTACAAGGATCTGACAACAGGCAAGGGGAACACACTAAATACAGAGGGTAACGAGGTAACAAGAGGCAGGTGACACAAGGGCTGGGAAACTGGTGAAAGACATCAGGCAGGAAGTACAACTAAACAAGACGGCACAGAAAACAAGTAACTAATTGCAATAAGTCTCACGATTGCTCATAGTTTATCACAATTCATTTGCAAAGAATTGTAAAAAAAAATTTATTTGTTTGAAATGTACCTTAGAGGGATAGTTTTGAAGTATTTAAGAACTCTTATAAACATGGGGTTGGACAAATATGATCATAAGAAAAAAAATAAAAAGGGTTTCTTACAATATCTAAGTTATATTGATAACATATACTTATAAAAACAGATATATTAGAAATGAAAGGTAAAAATGGAATACAATGTGAGTTTTTTCTATTTAACCCATTTCTCTATCTGTAATGAGGCTCTACAGGACAATAAAGTCAAAGTACAATAGGAAGGCATGATCTTTTGCTCATAATTAATTTTCCTCTCTATGAGGCTTAAAAGAAGAAAAAAGGGGAGAAGTATCTTGTGCAAATTCATATTATATTAAGGACCACCACAGGATTACAATATCTTTTCCCAATAGCCTCTCCAGATCTAACAAACACTGCACTCAACAAAGAGCCCTCTTGAAACCTTATTTTGTCATGCATTGAAGCATCTTGCTGCATCTCACAGTGGGGACAGGCTCGCTCAGTGATTGCCTGGCAGATAATGGACCATACCCGACCATAATTAGGTTGACATTTCATGCTAATAGCCCGAACCTCTGTAATCGCTTGTTGTAGTGAATTGTAATATTCAGGGTGAGATCATTTGAGTGTTCTGCCTGCCTACATATGGTGTTATATCTATCTTCCATGAAAAGGTTATGTACCAATGTCTTTTTAATGCATCGTTGATGGCATTTATCACTCATTTTTCATGTTCTACTCAAGTGAATTCACTGGCCAGCAAGGACGAGGCTTGTATCAGACGTAGAAATAAAATGGATAGAAACGCTGTTGAACTGCTTGCCGTGGTCCTGTAACAAAATGGCAATATTTCTTTGTATTCATTAGGAGAGATACATTAGAGATGTAGAATCTAATTTTCAAGGGCATCCTTGGCAACATAAATATACACTAGAATCACAATTAGACACAACAACTAACAAAATAGCCACAAACAAACAAAGAGAGAAGCACATCATAATCAGGCAATCATATTTGAGATTTAATTTGAGAGAATGAAATTGGATATTAGCAACAATATTGGAAGTGGTGGTTACAGTGTTATCATGGTGCTGTAGAGGTGTTATGGACAGGTACTGTGGGTTCTGTAATAAGAAGACAGGAACGTTTGTAAAGGAGTGGAGAGATAACATGGATCAAAATGTTTACAGGTAGATTATTCCAATCTGAGGGAGCTTTACACCGAAAGACTTTTCTTCTGAAGAGGAAGCGACAGCGGCAACATTAAGAAATCTGTGTAGAGTGCTAGTTAAATTTAAAGGGTACCATGAGCTGTTTTAGATAAATAGGGTAATTAAAATGTATACATTTATAAATAAAGTGTAACCATTGCTGCTGTCTTCTTATCGAGGGTGATAAAAAGCAAGTTTTTCATACATAATTCAATGATGAGTTGTGAAAGATGTGAAACATCCAAGAATAAATTCTATTGTAAACACTTCATTCTATCGGATTTGCATCCTTGTATCCTAACATATTGTTTTCTGTTATGGAGATAAGAATTGAACCAGAATAGTGTATTGCGTGACCGACCAGCAGCGGAGAGTTTATTTAAGTAGTGAAATACTAGGTAGAACACTTTTGTCAAATCAATACAAATTACACCAGTTAATTGACTGCTATTAGATGCAAAGAACATGTCATTTGTGAGCTTTAATTATGCAGTACTTGTTGAGTAATTTCAGCGAAAGCCAGATTGGAATGGCGATAAGCTGTTGTACTTGTGTAGATAATGTGACAGTTGATCATAATACATTTTTTCAGATGATTGAGATTGGTCGATAGTTATCGGGATCAAGAACATCTCCACCTTTGTGGAGTGATACGTAAACATTTCCAAATGGCATTTATTTGGCATGTAGATAAATATAATAGATACACACAGTAAAGATGTTTAATTATTTACATTTGGTATAAGATGAAACTTAACGTTCAGGTCATTTATAAATCGATTCACACTCATTTTCTTAATTTGGTTAATTGTAATTTTAATTTGGCTGTTAGTTTTGGTAATTTAATTTTGCAGATGCAATTTACAATTGCATGGTCACTGAAACAGTCGGACATAATTCCTGCTTTTAAGAATCTTTAGTTGTGAAACCAATATCCAGTTAAGCAGTGCTGCAACATGGGTGGATTCTCTGATAACCTGGGTAGGATGCATCATTTCACCGTTGTGCAATGCATTCGGTTAGCGTTGTGACGACTTTCAAGAAGCGGGGAGACGAGTTGGCCACTCATTTTCTGTAACCAGTCCAGCATGAAAGCAAAGAACCAGGCAGAACCAACAAGCCAGCGAACAGTTAGGTTAGTTAGGCTTAGATTGCTGACTCTGCTTTGCCCCCAAGTCATATCTGTCACACAAAAAATGACCCAAACAAAGCTGTCACTTATCTGGCGATAGCAAAGTGCATTGTGTGAATGAAGGATTAAGTTGTGTAAATTTGACTCGTTTATCAGCTGGCTCTCTGCTACGTAAATTCACTGCGCATCTGTCCGTTACGTCTTTCCACTGGTTGGTTTTTGAGTTAAAAAAAAAGTGTTTCCACTCTGACCGCTCTGCTACGTTGATTTGAATGGGAATGGCCATTCTATCCATTTTATTTCTATGGTATCAGATATCAACAGCAGTCTGAGGAGCATGGATGAGGCCAGTAGAAAGTCATCACCACCATCTCCTTTCCTCTAATGAATTCGGAAGCTGTTTTTCAGCATCTGTGTCTTTGCATGAGGCTCCCTCTCCATTGTTTATCAGCCAATTTTTCTCCATCTCACGCCTCCACATCCTCTCATCTCTTCCCTCCACCTGTTACGCACCGTTTTTTCCAGATTTAGTTATACCCTGCCTCTAATAAAGAAAAAATAGATGTGTCAAGAACTACTCGGGGAACAAAACGTTGCCAGTACTCTCAACCAGCAGCTGTATCTTTTATCTAAGATACCCTGGTGTGATTATTGTACATCCAATGGGAAATCCTAGTCTGTATTAAGACTTCACAAGGAGCATATGTGCAAATAATCCTTTTTTGAACAGTGGAATACATTTCCTTCATGGTTGAAAATTAAATATACAAGATATGGAAAAGTATATAATGTGTGTATGTATTTAGTCCAGGGTACAAAAATAAACAAGTAGGCTTCAATTAAACACTTCATTGTATGTCACAAATTGGCCTAAATAATAATTACAATGAAAAAGACCTCTAAAGATCACAAGTAGCCTCGGTGTGGGTAAGTCCCAGCAGCAGCTGAACACAATTATGACCTTCATCACTTGATTTTGATTAATTTTTTTGACATTCTAAATCCAATTTACCAAAGACAGTGAGTCATGTTACAGTCATTTAAATTGTAGCTAGGATTCTGTCTCTTTACTTTTTATTTCCAACAAAAAATAATAAAATATGTATATAGCAACACATCAAAAGGAAAACAATATCTATAAAGTGTCAGAAACCTTATGTTCAATCTGTCCAAAAAGGAGACGGACAAAACTGAAGCTTCTTATTTGTCCCATCCCTTATTCAACTTTATAAAGTTCCTGTATATAATATATATTTTGTAAATTAATATATCATGTATTTTATATTGTTGTAGCAAGATAAAAAATATACATAACATTTAGGTTTTTATTCAAAGATGAACTGCATTAACAAATAAAGCACAGTCGGAAATACAGGCTGAGGAATAATGGAATATCTATACACTGGCATTATCTGTACGCTAATAAATTGCGTGATTAATTCAGCATATTGTACATAATCAAATGACTAACAGTATCTCTGAAACCCTCTTTAAGGGAATGAACACTAAGTCTACAGCCATGCTAGCTCAGAATAAGTTGCTTGCAATCATGCACAATACGGAAATACATAATGATAAAATCATCAAAGACTAACAAGTGTTCATCTACAGTCATTAAATGATAGACAAAAGGTTCTTTCATTCCAATCATCTTTGAAAATGGATTTACTATTTTTAGTAATCACTCGGTTATTACACAATAAATGTCAAAGTATCTCAAAAATTGTAATCTATTCCTGCTTTGGGGAACATAAACCAAATTATCACAATCCATCCAACAATTAAGATATTTCAATGAATATATACAGTAAAACCAAAAAAGGTTTACTTCATTAGGGTGCCACGGGAAAAGTTAAGGAACCAAAAAAATCTTCTGGGGAAAATGAATGTCTGTACAAATTCAATTTCTGAGGTATTTCAGCAGATGGATGCTCAGCATATCACGAGATCCCACGAGAAAAAATCCATCTTGTCAAGTAATGCATTTGTGTCTGAACTAGCAGCTTCCCGAACCAACCAGCGTCCTGTGAGGACCTACAGGCGTGGTTTGGATGTGTGTGATGGGAGTTATTATGGAACCTGCGCAACTTCGAGGCAAGGCTCACCCTTCAAAGCATTCACACACTACTATTGGCCAGGCATCCAAGCTCACGCAAGGTAAAATGATTTGTTCAAGTCATACCCAACCAATCAGCTATCCTAACCTCAACCACCCGAGGTCAATGCCTACCCTAATCGAGCTGCGTCGTAGGGCGGGACCTGCCTAGAAGATACATGGGATCCATAATAACACGTGTGACGGCCACGACTGTTCGTTCAAAACAATGCCGGACATGATAGACAGATCTGCACAATGTTTGTGTGTGTGTGTGTGTGTTTGTGCCTCCTAGAAAAAGTCCTATTTCAGGTGATTTAGATAAATCACAAAAGTGGAATCAGGTTCCTCAGGAGTGCAATACAGACAGAAGTTACAGCCCATGAAACTCAATACTTCCTACAAAGGTTTTAAAATATAACCAGGAACAGGGGGGGTCATGTCATTTGAGCTGTTGGAGGGCTTTTAATGTGAAACATCTGTGAAGGAAGCTTTACCTTTCATTGACAGTAGCTTAACAGTGATGGAAAAAAATACAGAAAACAATATCTGTGTTTAGGCTCCAACACACCAACTGTTGGCAGAAAAGGCAGTCGGAGTGACAGTCTCCCTGAGTTTGTTAAAAAAGCCTTGGAACACACCAAAGTCACGCCGACTCAAGTGTATGCTCTGCGCATGTGCGAGACGAAATACTTCTCCATGACAGCAGGCGGCGCTAATCTGTATTGTCGCCCAAAAAAACAAAAACCTGCAGCAGATTGGACGAACGCGTCACGCGGGTCTTGGAATAAGATCTCGTATTTTACAATAATAGTTCACCAAAGCATGTTTCCAAAAAAAAAACTTAAGTGAGAAGTAGGCCATGCAGTTGCCTTTAGGGAAGAGAAACAGAGCAGCAAATTGTCGATCAGATTTACTGTTGTATTAATGAAAATTTATTCTATGGATATGGATATTATCCTGAATTTATCAATAAGAGGAAGTTGGCATAAACATCATCAACATTATCTGACTGGAAAACAAGAAGGGCATTTTGCCTGAACTATGATAACATACTAATAAAACAGAGGAAATGACTAATGATGCTTAATAAAGTCCTTGTCTCTCTTCATGCGTTTCTTGAATATCCATTACTATGTTTGTTGCTGATTGAGCACCATGTTGCTTTGTTTCCTGGTTGGATATTAGCATCATCATTTCTGTTTAATGAAGCCAAATGCACCACTGACTGCCTCGTAGCTTTGGACCGGATGATTACATCTTTACTGCACGTTGTAAAACGTACATCTGGTCTTTAAGTGCTATACAACTGCAATCAGAACAGCCAGTACTTTTTCTTTTTTTTTTCATATACCCGCGAGTAGAGTATTGTGCCTCGTTTCAAGTTACTCTGACTCAAAGCAAAGTGCTTAAACTGATTTCATTTGACAGTTGAAATTGCATTCAGGTAAAGACTCATGACCATGAAAGACATGATTATGAAATGACTTGTTTCTGTAGTGTTGTTCCGGATGAGTGGTGGAGGGTGAGAAGGTTGGGAGACTAGAAGTGAAGAAGGAAAAAGAGAAGAGGAGGTGTGAACCTCTGGCGTCAGCGGGGCGGGGGGCCTTTATTCATACGCTCTCATTGCCCAAGTGTGGAATAATGGGTCATTCCCACAGTACATCTATTCAGAGAGGGCGCTCACAGACCATCACTTCCACATGGCTGGACACAATTAATGAGACAGCGACAGGGTGTGATATAGGTGGGGTTACAGTGGAACAAGGATGGTGGAAGAAGAAAAGAAAAGGGTCAGGCAAGGGAGTTCAAATGGAATTACTGGAATTGTTGTAAAGTATAGAGTGCGGTCTATACCTACTCTACCTGTAAAGTGTCCTGAGATAACTCGTTATGATTTGATACTATAAATGAAATTGGATGTTGAACTATATATATATCAAAATGGAACATACAATTTACCAGATTTGAACGTCAAGTAAATGAAGGCACACTGTCTGAAAACCACAAATTTATTTGAATAAATATTCAACCCCAATGATTAAATGGACTGTTTTTATATAGCGCTTTTCTATTCTTAATGAGCTTTGAGTCTTAATGGAATCTGTAGCAATCCTCTTTGTTATGGCTGATAATAATATAAATATGCAAATAAAAGTATTAATGGTCAGTGGAGTCAGTAACAGTCTTCTCTTTATTCTATCTGATAACAATATATTCTGCAGATAAAGAAATTAATTAATTCTACACTGTGTTTTGTTACTTTTCTCTGACTTTGTTTCCTGTCCCAGTCACCTCACTCAGTTCAGTCAGGACTCTCATCAGGGTTTTAACATTTTGTTAAAACTAGTCTCAGTAACCCCAGACCTTCCAGGGATTAAAGTATTTACTAGCAGAGGGAATTAATGTTCCTCGGGAAATGGACCCTAATTTCAAACCCTTCTTCACAACGCGAGAACATGTTTTACAACCATATGCACAAATCTCTATAAGCTATGTCTAATTCTTTGTACAATTAATGTTCGTACAGAACAATAAGAAAGATGAAGGAAGAAGTGATGAGTCATGCTCTCATCTGCTCCAATAACAATCCCTCTGTTTCTCTTGAGCAAGTCACTAAAGCCCAGCTGTTCCTCTGGAGCTGATCTGTGTTTCAACATGTATTTGCTTCATTTTCACAAGAGCATAATGATGAAGATGAAGATCAACCCACCACAGAGTCTAATGCTGTTGAATATCATCTCATCATATTTTACACAAGTGAGATTCTGAAAAATGTATTTCATTGCCAAAACATATCCATGTATCTAACAGAGCTGTGTAAATATTATATGAGGGCATCCTCAACCTTACAGTGGGCTACTGGCTAGTAATGTTCACTCAGAGTTTTGTTGTTGGACTGTGTAAAAAGAGCGGTGCCGTTAAATCACCGGTTTCAGGTACGTACGGTACCGTCTGGATGGTTTCTATATATTAATAAAGTGTTTCTGCCATATTTTATAATCATCAGAAATCATTACATTCATACTGTATATTCAAACATAAACAAACTGGTGTCCCATAGCAACAATAGAATCAATAACCATTTACATTGAAAACATAAGAATACATGTTGTTGTTGTCATAACAACACATTGAATACTAGGACAACTTTAGTTCTGACACATTCACTCAAACAGCAGTTTGTAGCAGAGAGTCATTTGTGACAATCCAAAGGTGCACATTGCAACGAGAAAAAAACAATGGAAAACATGGACTTCAACTCCAGAGAGACTGAACCGCGAATTAGTTTCTACCTCAGTTACCTCGAAGAACAGGTACGGTGTGAGCTGAAGGACAGCGAGGCGACGCTCACCCAAGGTGAATCTGAGGGAAGAGTTCATCTGATCATCCGAGAGGACCTGCTGGCCGATCTCCTCGATCAGCTCCAACAACAGAGAGAGGGAGGCAGTTGGAGCCATGAGAGAGAGCTGATGCAGAAGGAGATAGGTGAGTTGAAAGTTCAGCTTGCTGAACGTGTCCCCTCCCCACCCAGGGAAACAGAGCATCTGAAATCCCAGCTGGGAAAAATCTGCACCAGGCTGCGAAAAGCCCAAAAAGATCTGGACCTGCAGTATTTCATTACTGAAGACCTGAAGGTCGAATTGGAGCCGATGAAGAGAGAGAAGGAGGCCCTGAAAAGGGAAGTGGAGACTCTCAAGGTAAGTAAGACCAACGTGGAGTTAGAGTTGGAGAGCTTTCTGGAGAGGGAGAGGGCTCAAGCTCAGGAGCTGAAGGCAAAATTAAGAAAGATGGAGGAAGCTCTCCGAGAACAGGAGAAGGAGGCAAAGGAGAAAATGGAAAGATCCCAGGCTTCCCATAGAGCCCAGCTGGATGAGGCTCTGGCTCAACGTGTCCCCTCCACACCCGGGGAAACACAGTATCTGAAATCCCAGCTGGGAAAAATCTGCACCAGGCTGCGAAAAGCCGAAAAAGATCTCGACCTGCAGACCTTAGTCACTGAAGACCTGAAGGTCGAATTGGAGCAGATCAAGGGAGAGAAGGAGGCCCTGAAAAAGGAAGTGGAGACTCAGAAGATCGAGCTTCATAAAGAGAGACAGATGCTTCAGGTAAGTAAGACCAACGTGGAGTTAGAGCTGGAGAGCTTTCTGGAGATGGAGAGGGCTCAAGCTCAGGAGCTGAAGGAAAGACTGAGCAAGATGGAGGAAGCTCTCCGAAAACAGGAGGAGGAGGCAAAGGAGAAACTGGAAAGATCCCAGGCTTCCCGTAGAGCCCAACTGGATGAGGCTCTGGCTCCCCACCCGAGGAAAACAGAGCATCTGAAAACTCAGCTGATCAAAACCAGCAACAGGCTGCGAAAAGCCCAAAAAGAGCTGGACCTACAGTATTTCATGACTGAAGACCTGAAGGTCGAATTGGAGCAGATGAAGAGAGAGAAGGAGGCGCTTAACAATATCGTGGCAACTCAGAAGTTGAAGCTTCTTGAAGAGAGACAGGTAGGTAAGACCACCAACGTGATTCTGGAGAGCCATCTGGAGATGGTGAGGGCTCAAGCTCAGGAGCTGAAGGATAAACTGAGCAAGATGGAGGAAGCTCTCCGAGAACAAGAGGAGGAGGCAAAGGAGATGCTGGAAAGATCCCAGGCTTCCCATAGAGCCCAGCTGGAGATGCAGGACCAAAGCAACAACAACGTCATTGCTGCTCTGGAGAAGAAGAGTGAACATCAGCTGGAGAGTGAGCGTGTCCTGTGGCAGCAGGAGAAAGCCTCCCTGCTGGAGGAGAGCGACAAAACAAGAGCCTCCCATGTGGATCAGATTGACGAGCAGAGCTTTGAGAGTGACTGCCTCCTGGCTGCTCTGAAGGAGACTGAGCAGCAGCTGGAGACTCATCTCAATGAGTGGAAGGCGGAGAAGGCATCCCTCCTTCAGGCCACAGAAAGCCTGAAGCTGACTCAGCAGGAAAAAGAGCATGAGTGGGAGATGACTGAGAGCACCTTAAGGTCCCAGCTGGAAGATCTAGAGAGCCAGATTATGCAAAAGCCAAAAAAGAAGAAGTGGTACAAAAAGCTTCTGCCTGGCTGAGGAAGAGAAAATACATTTGTACTGGTATAGTATCTGTCTTTGTGTCTGTCTGTCTGTGGGTCTGTCTGTGTGTGGGTCTATGTTTGTCTGTCTTTGTGTGTGTCTGTGTGTGTACGTTTGTGTGTACAGATCATACAAAAGCTGCAGTAGGAGTGGAGGAGCTTCTGCCTGGCTGAGGAAGAGAATGCATTTGTTCTGGTATAGTATCTGTCTGTCTGTCTGTTGGGTGCGTGGGTGAATCTGTGTGTTTGTCTGTGTGTAGCTGGCTCTGTCTGTATGTGTGTACGTGTGTGTGTGTGTGTTCGTGTGTTTGTCTGTGTGTAGCTGGCTCTGTCTGTATGTGTGTACGTGTGTGTGTGTATGTGTGTGGCTGGCTCTCTGTCTGTATGTGTTTACCTGTGTGTGTGTGTGTGTGTGTGTGTGTGTGTGTGTGTACGTGTGTGTGCATGTGTGTGGCTGGCTCTGTCTGTATGTGTTTACGTGTGTGTGTGTGTGTGTGTGTGTGTGTGTATGCATGTGTGTGGCTGGCTCTGTCTGTATGTGTGTACGTGTGTGTGTGTTTGTGTGTTTCTGTGTGTAGCTGGCTCTGTTTGTGTGTGTTTACGTGTGTGTGTGTGTGTGTGTGTGTGTACGTACGTGTGTGCGTGTGTGTGTGGCTGGCTCTGTCTGTATGTGTATACGTGTGTGTGTGTTTGTGTGTTTGTCTGTGTGTAGCTGGCTCTGTATGTGTTTACGTGTGTGTGGCTGGCTCTCTGTCTGTATGTGTTTACGTGTGTGTACGTGTGTGTGTATGTGTGTGGCTGGCTCTCTGTCTGTCTGTGTGTGTGTGTGTGTGTGTGTGTGTGTGTGTGTGTGTGTTTGCTTGCTTGCAGGGCGTGTGATGCGTCAGTGCAGTAGTGTAAGAGGAGTTAGTGCTTGTAGTTAGCACGTAGCATGCAGCATGCACTACATGCTGCATGCTGCTTTTGCTCGCCACTCTCTGATTTCAGCTACTGCCACCGGACAGCCCTTTGTTTTCAGGGGTGAAAGAGGAGTCGAGTGTGTCGCCTCCTCCGCCGGTACATAGCCTCTCCACTGCCAAGACCTCGTACACGCCTCCCCGTGGCACACATGGTAACTGGGCCCTCGTGGTTCCAGGCTAAGTTGTACAGGATCTCGGAGCAGCAGTGGGCCCCAGAGACGCGGCATGCAGGCCCATCGGTGAGTGGAAACACCCTGATGCCCGTCAACCACTGTCCCAGCTATGGGTAAATAGCCCCAGCTATGGGTAAATAGCCCCAGCTATGGGTAAATAGTGAAGACCCCAACAGCGGTGCAGGCGGAAGATGTTGGTGTGAGAACCACCGCAAGGTCTGGGAAGGAGGAAGAAGGCAACCCCACAGCCACGTGGGTAAACTCGGGAGGGTACAGCGGCTGGGGGAGCAAACCCTGTGGCGATGTGAGAAAACTGAAACTATTCCTCACGACTATATAATAACTTCTTCATACACACAACTAGCTGTAAAAATGATGTCATGTTTGTTGGTGTGCCGGCCCTGGGCCTGTCCTACATGTGTACTGTGGTGTGTCTTGTTAACTTGCAGGTGTAGCGGCGGTGATAATGAGATGCCTGTGATCACCGGGCCGGTCCTCCCAGACTATTCGACCCACCTACCCCAAGACCGGGCGGCCGCATCCTCCCGACGGCGCACCAACATGTTTTCTCTCCATTTGTTAACTACTGACAACACGCACCTCACATTCTCCATTACATCCATCCACCTTCACTCATCACTGATACTGACAATCACACCTCATCGTGCTCTTGTTTGCATCATTATTTAATAAATGTTACTTTATTATTGTTACGTCGCTGTGCATCTGCGTCTTTTGTTGTGGCCTCTGAGCCGGTCATAACAAGTTGAGGGCTCATTTGCCGTGAGTACAAAACCAGTGTGGTTTGTGGTTTTCTTTAAGTACTCCTAGTTAGTTGCAGTTGAGGCCATTTGGTTAACACTCATGTTGTCCTCGGGTCAAATTGTCCTGTTTTCCTATATCAGTGTTCTTTTTAATTCCCCAAAATAACATGATTGATTCCACACAAGGCTCTTTGGCAATTACAAATCTCTACTTTCATTAATTTTGGGGCGTCTTATTCAATTTTATAGCATTTGAAAAACAAATTGAAGTGTTTTTGAAATAGTATTGAGTAAAAGTTGACATATTCCAGTCTGTGATTATCATCAACATACTTTCTTTTAATTTTAGTCTCAATAATTCCTAATTTCTGCTTTTCAAACTCAAACATTAGGTATAATTAATAATAATAATAATAAATCTAACAGGACATACCTCTGTCCATACTGTAAATATCTGTTCTATAGTCTATACACAGTAATTATATCTCACTTCCGTACAGTATATCACGTCTTCTATTAGCATTGTTTATTTCTGTAGCAGTAGCTTATTCTATATAACATATGTACATTACTCTGCTTTTTGCACTTTAACTATATGTCGTCTCAGTACTTTTTAATCAGTACAATTACAATAAAGCTTAATCTAATCTTGAATCTAAATTTTATTGTGGTTTCAAACTGTATCTGAATGTAAGATTTATTGGTTATTTTAGGAGATGCAGCAGTTTGTGTTACAGGAGAAGTTATTTTAATTGACTTTAATTCAAACATATTGGACTACAGTAAGTGTTTGGATTTAACAACTAATCAAAGTGTTTTAACATAGTACAGGAACCGTTCACCCTTTACACACATTCATACACTGTGGCCGAGGCTGCCGTACAAGGTGCCACCTGCTCATCAGATACACACTCACACAATACACACCGATGGCGCAGCATCAGGAGCTATTCAGGGTTTAGTGTGGTTCAGGCCTGGATCAAACCACCTACCTTGCGATCGGTAGGCGTCCGCTCTTACCACCTAGGCCACAGTCACAAACAATTCACAGATGTGATGTGTGGACCCTACAAATGACAAGAAAATAACCTGTCAATTTGTACATAAACCAATAAAAAAAGTATAACAATGTAGCATTTTGTAAGCATTTTTACCATCCATCCAGACTCATACAGTATTTTAGGTCACTCTACACAACAGAGCTTTTGGAAAAAGCTCCTCTTTAAGTCAATGGATTTTTGGAGTTGGTTTTTGGTTGGATGCCTGAAATAAAGTCTGTGGTTAAGAGACTTTGACATGTTTTTGACAACATAACATACATCAGTAAATACCGTATTCATGAATTTTGAAGCCTAAAAAGGCGGTTGCTGAGTGGCAAAATGAGAAGACAGATGTTGACGGGGATATTCCGATACGCCGAACATGCAACACTCCAAAATCTAATGGAAAAATCACCTTGGCTTTATGTTGAGGGAACCAGAGCGATGCCAACTTCAGGGTGGGCCTGCAAAAACACATCAACCCTGCAGCACTCTATGGTTAAGTCATCACAGTTCATACTGTAGCGGGACAAGAATGTCTGCATAACATTTCATGGCAATCCATCTAATAGTTAAGACATTCCACTCCAAACCAAAAATGAGCAGCTTGTCGTGGCATTGAAGTAAAAGTCAGAGAATCCTGAAAGTCATTTGGGGTAATTGTCTCGGAGTCATGAATGTCTGTGTAACTTTTTTTTTGACAATCCATCTTGTAGATGTTGAGATAAATGAAAACCTTGACCCACTGGTGGTTCTTTTAAAGTCAGGGGATTACCAAATTCATTAGGTTTTTTCCTCTGGGCATCATTAATATCTGCACCAAATTTCATCTATTAATTGTTGAGATATTTTAATCTGGACCAACTGAAACAGCAACATTGCCATCCCTAGAGCCATGTTGCTTGCGGATATTAAAACCAATAACAATGAGCCGGATATTCCTATTTGTAGCAGTTTCTGAAATAGATTGGATTTAAGTAGAAAAAAAGAGTGACAGACAAGCCATGCACAAACTAGGAAAGTGTATAGGTCTATCTGGATTGGGCATGCTGTCTGTTTCTTGAGACTTAGATTTCCCTGGGACAAAAAAGGCCCATAAGTTGCAACATAAACACTCTAATGAAGCTATATTTATGATGATCTGGAGGATTGTGAAATGCAGTGAAATTCAATATAGTTAAATAAAAAAATAGCTGCCAGAGATCCGTCGCACACAGAGTTAATCTCTCTTCCTAAAGGCCTGAGCTCTGTTGTGCAGAGAGACAGATAGGAGGACGAGGACAGGAGAAAGAATTGTTCACGCTGAGAGTGACCAGGCAATTTCTCCTCATCCCTGGTTACGCATCAATAGTGCACTTCACAAGCATAATGCACTGCAGGTCGGGGAACACACAAACACACCTTTCGGGCGATGATGCTACGCTTCTTCACTGAGTCATGCACACAACATCCTGAATGTAGCGCACACACACACACACACACACACACACACACACACACACACACACACACACACACACACACACACACATATCACGTGGCCTCTCACATTTCAAACTTGCTATCCAGACACCCTGTCACCCTCTATGCTGTGTCCTGCTGAGGCCTCTGTCAGCCGTGACTGACAGGATGACAGGGGGACGCTGTTATGAGTCATGCCTGGGCTGGTGGCCTCACAGCTGGGTACCTCCAGCACCACACCTGGGTACACCGGCTGCCAGCCACACCAGCCAATCCCGACGAGCGAGATGGGAGAGGCAAGCATCACTCACACAGAGAAGCTGGGATTCAAAAGAGATTATTCAAGATGGAAGGAGGATGTTGAATATGGATGTGTGCCAGACAGTCGGACTTAAGAAGCTTGTAAGGTGAAACCTGCGTTTTAAAAAAAGTGCCTATCTGCAGGCAATGTGCGTGCAGCGACAAACCAAAGACACAAAAAGGACACATGTGAAAAGTTTGGAGGGAATTCAGTCAGAAGCCACGGAGCTGTTTAGTTCAGAATGTAGGATTCAATTATGTTTTATTGAACTGACTTTTTTCACCCGTATCATTGTCAAACAAAATGCATCCACTGTCTCAGGGCAAGGATCTATGATTCTCTGATCAAGGGGAAGAAAACTTTCCAAAGGCAACTTTTGATTGCAGGGACTTTTTCAGAGACTGATCCCAAGAACTTTACCTCAATTTTTCCCACAGGAACCAAATTTCACTTTTGGGTCACATGTTGTGGTTCATAGCTTATTAGCACTTAACACAAAAGAACAGCTGATGGGTCATTAGTTTTGCAGACATTTGGTCATAAACCAAAGTATTACACATATACTGTATCTCTGACCTGGTGATGGAAATTTCAAACCTTTATTACAATTCATCATGAAGGGGGATATGAATGATTATGTTCAAATGCATTACATAATATTCAGTTTTTTTGACCTTATTTCGAAAGAGACGATATTCTGACTATGTTGTTTATATGTAGCCTGGAAATCCAGACACAAATCCAAAACGATTAAGGGTCTGGTATTGATTAATGAAAGTGGCCCATCTCGAGGGGGGGCACCAAGCGTGCATTTGAAAGTCTCACTGCATGTAATTGGATAACACTACGACCAATCACTACAACACACGGGGTTACGTATCCAGAGCCCCGTACGCTAACTGGTAGATTAGACTGTTTTCATCTGTTCAGCTCACCTCTGGCCCCGCCTACATCAGATACACCAATGTGATTGGTGCAGCTTGCCTCTGGCCCGCCTATATCAGATACACCGCTGTGATTCTACTTTTCAAAATTAAAGCTTGCGTCTAGTTTGTTATTGTCCAACGTACTTTGGTGTTTTGGGTGTTTAAGTATGCAATAATAAGTTTTAAATGTGGAAGCATTTCCATTCTATTCTAAAATGGTGTCATGGTAGTATATTTGAAGGTTTTCTGAATTATGTGTATTTTTTTTTTAATGAAAACCCTGTAAGTGGGTCTCATGCTGCTAGTGCCATAATCTCACATGAGCCTGGTTTTGGCAATTACAAAGCAAATCATGTCCCCATCTGAAATTGTGGTCCGTAAGGGACGCAATTCCCAGGGACACATTTTTGTCCGAGTCCACCCCTGGTGTGTGTATAGGATAATGGTTAATTTATCTGTATTAATAACTCCTGAGCAAAAGTAATGATACATGTTGTTAGCAGTGAAAGAATACGGACATGGATACAATAGTACTTGGACGACAACTGGTCACAAAAATGTTAAATACCAGTTAATTGGTCTTTTAGGCATATTTTCAAGAATTAACAGAGGAACAGTTTTTTTGCCATGTGGGAGAAGTCGTTTAATGATTTAATCCCCCTGTTGGAGGTGTGCTGCTGGCTCCGAACAAACCAAAGGTATCGCCTGCAGCTCTTCATCTCACAGCTCACCGTTGCTATTTCCAATTTTTTTTTTACTACAGTTTCCTTTCGCTCCCAGCACATCGAAAAGCAATGCTTGGTCAGGTTCCTTTGGCGTATTTTACCGATGCAAAAAGCGGCTACCCCTTTGGTATCATACATATATATTAAAGGTCCCATGGCATGATAATTTCACTTTATGAGGTTCCCCAAGCCTGTCTATGGTCCCCCAGTGGCTAGAAATGGCGATAGAGCTGTAAACCGAGCCCTGGATATCCTGCTCTGCCTTTGAGAAAATGAAAGCTCAGATGGGCCGATCTGGAATCTTGCTCCTTATGAGGTCCTCTCTCCTCCTCAAAAGCTACAGATTCAGAATTGGCACACACCAAGGAAAGCTCATTGTAGGACTGGCTCTAGTGGCTGGAATTCTGCACCAAGGCTGAAATTTGGGAAAGAGACTTCAGATACAGTATTAGGGACCACTAAGGTCTATATAAAAGAGACTTCAGATACAGTATTAGGGACCACTAAGGTCTATATAAAAGATACTTCAGATACAGTATTAGGGACCACTAAGGTCTATATAAAAGAGACTTCAGATACAGTATTAGGGGACCACTAAGGTCTATATAAAAGATACTTCAGATACAGTATTAGGGACCACTAAGGTCTATATAAAAGAGACTTCAGATACAGTATTAGGGACCACTAAGGTCTATATAAAAGAGACTTCAGATACAGTATTAGGGGACCACTAAGGTCTATATAAAAGATACTTCAGATACAGTATTAGGGGACCACTAAGGTCTATATAAAAGAGACTTCAGATACAGTATTAGGGGACCACTAAGGTCTATATAAAAGATACTTCAGGGGACCACTAAGGTCTATATAAAAGATACTTCAGATACAGTATTAGGGGACCACTAAGGCCTATATAAAAGAGACTTCAGATACAGTATTAGGGGACCACTAAGGTCTATATAAAAGATACTTCAGATACAGTATTAGGGACCACTAAGGTCTATATAAAAGATACTTCAGATACAGTATTAGGGACCACTAAGGTCTATTTTAAATTTTTTTATTTAAGGTCTAATTTCCAATTTTTCTTGGGATCAATAAATATCTATCTATCTATCTATCTATCTATCTATCTATCTATCTATCTATCTATCTATTGAAAAGACTTCAGATACAGTATTAGGGACCACTAAGGTCTATATAAAAGAGACTTCAGATACAGTATTAGGGGACCACTAAGGCCTATATAAAAGAGACTTCAGATACAGTATTAGGGGACCACTAAGGTCTATATAAAAGAGACTTCAGATACAGTATTAGGGGCCACTAAGGTCTATATAAAAGATACTTCAGATACAGTATTAGGGGACCACTAAGGTCTATGTAAAAGAGACTTCAGATACAGTATTAGGGGACCACTAAGGTCTATATAAAAGATACTTCAGATACAGTATTAGGGACCACTAAGGTCTATTTTAAATTTTTTTATTTAAGGTCTAATTTCCAATTTTTCTTGAGATCAATAAATATATATCTATCTATCTATCTATCTATCTATCTATCTATCTATCTATCTATCTATCTATTGAAAAGACTTCAGATACAGTATTAGGGACCACTAAGGTCTATATAAAAGAGACTTCAGATACAGTATTAGGGGACCACTAAGGTCTATATAAAAGAGACTTCAGATACAGTATTAGGGACCACTAAGGTCTATTTTAAATTTTTTTATTTAAGGTCTAATTTCCAATTTTTCTTGGGATCAATAAATATCTATCTATCTATCTATCTATCTATCTATTGAAAAGACTTCAGATACAGTATTAGAGGACCACTAAGGTCTATATAAAAGAGACTTCAGATACGGTATTAGGGACCACTAAGGTCTATATAAAAGAGACTTCAGATATGGTATTAGGGGACCACTAAAAATGTAAAAAGTCATGTGACCTTTAAGACACTCGGTTGGGACTCTAGGCGTCACTTTGGGACACACTGGTTCGAGACGTACGTTTAACTGACATGGGGCATAATAATGGGACATGAACCCCAGTCTCCTGGGTAAAAGTCCTGGGTTTGACCCATCCACCACTTCAACCAACCACCTTACACAGATTTCCGGTCTTTATACTACTATGCTACCGTTGTCGCTCTTGATACTACGTCATCTTACAGCACCACAGTCAAACTACTGCTGTTGGTCTATTTACCTAATGTCCCTTGTCACAAGTTGTCAAGTGCAGTGAAAAGTCAAGAAATTAATGGATGTATAGTTCTTGATTAAGGTCACAAGATTAGTAGAGATGAGCAAACCAATCAGAGCAAATTGCCAGCTGACCATCCAGTTGTTCTGTATGTCCACATTACCGAAATCTTACCATCAGCCAAAACACTCACGGCTATGAGCTCGTTAATTTCTGCGATGGGCAGAGACATGTTGGCAAATGTGGAACACGGTCACCTTGTTTACTTGTTTACCGAGAAGAAAAGTTGGCTCGGCTGTAAGTTTTGGGTGACTTCGGCCATCAGAAGCTAATCACAGCAGCTGAATGTACGGCGAGAGACGAGCCCTGACCCTCCGACAGACACCCGGCCAAGCGCCCAGTCCTCAGATGCTGCTAATCTAATCACCTCGTCCACATGGCAGCTCACCTCCTTTCACCTCACAGACACACAGTAACACACACACACACACACACAAACACACACACTCCAGAACTTGTTGTGCCCCAGCTGGGAGTGGAGCCACCCAGACACAGCTCACTGGAGCAGGGACCAAACCAGCACCTGCTGCCTGGCCAGAAGTACCACACGCACACACGCACACACACACGCACACACACACACACACACACACACACACACACACACACACACACTGTTCTGTCTCATAGGCTTTGTTTTAAAGTAAATCGCCTGCCCTCCCTTAAGAAATGACCTTTACTTTTAATGTATTCTCTTTTATTCTCTCCTTACCCATCATCCCTTCTGTCCTCTATTCCTCAAGTTGGTCCCCTTAGTCTGTGACGTATCACTCATTTTCCTGTCTGTTTTCCTTGGCTCCTCTTAGGCTATTCTATCTAAAATATTGCTTATATTTCTTCATTACAGTCTATTACACAGACAGATGTAATATGGTCACATGCCTCTGGTGGTCCATACTGCTGGGTGGGCATGTGACCATATTTAATCAGCCTTGAACAAATAGGAATTTTGTTTTTGACAGTCGGTACTCACAGTCAGAACGCCATACATGATCTGGATTCACCAGTATGTGGTGAATAACACTTTATAATAACCATCATTTGTAGATGGTTATTAATCTTTAGTTAATGATCATTTAACTGATACGAAACAGTCAGTTTACTGTTAACAAACAATTTAATTATAATAACTAATGTTTACTAATTTTAAATTAACAGTTTATTAATTATCATTTAACTGTTAGGAAACTGTCAGTTTACTGTTAACAAACAATTAAATTATAATTAATAATGACTACTAATTATTAGTAGTGTTTTGTTAAGGGTTACTAGTTGGTCTGTAAACCGTCTGTAAACAGTGTCTGGATGGTTATTATAAAGTTGCAACAGATGACTATAATACCTTGTTAAATAGTTAATAAATACTTTTTAAACAGTCTATAAGAATTTTTGGAATGCCTATTAAAAAATTGCAACTGGTGGGTGGTTTAAAATAATTAGTTAATTATAAATAAGTTTTTAAAGCATCAAGTTACTTTATTTGGTACACTTAAAGCTTGTATTAGTGGTACACAAAACAGTGATTATTTGTGCACTGATAATATAGTATGATCAGTAAATTTAACCAATTTGTGAAGAAAGTATTTGTCGTGCAACAATGTACCGCAGTTGAACACGGGGAGACAAGAACAAAGGGATAACTAAAACAAAGTTAGTACAAAAACTTAGCATACAAAATACAATAATCTAAATACTGGGGTAGGGGTACTTTAGAGTCCACAATAACAATAAAAGACACAAAGCGATTAACATCACAAGCTCCAGAAACTTGACCATTTTTTCTATTTATATTGCTTAGCAATATCGTGGAGCGGGCGTCCTAGTGGACCATTATGGTGTTTTTAACCCAACCATTCATTCCACTCAATCACAGTCAAATGGTCTCTGAGCAGATCCTCGGACATACCCCTATTTATGGTGTATACTTATTTTAAGTCGTCAAATGATTGACAAGTTTATCTTTATGAACTGTTGTCTACTTTTGCAGTCAGAAGCCCAATAGAGATCATCAAAAGATACAAGAGGGTGTTGAGGGGATGCAACCATGGCATGAAAATGGGAGAAGCATGTGCACATGCTGGAGTGACAGAGATGACAGCGAGGTCTAAAGCGGCGATTGCAGAGCTTGCCATATCCTCCCCACAACAGTTTGAAGAACTAGTGGCAGGATACAACAAACTACATAAGATAGCTGACTTCCTCAGCAGATGTGAAGACATCATTAACAACGATCCGAAAGTAAGGGCCAATATAGCTAAAAATAAAGCGGTGGGTAAGCTCATACAATAAGAGGGAGCAGAAGTAATCGGTTGGGAAGCTGAGTGGAGTGATGTTGAAATTGTAATGTTCAGAAAGGACTGTGCAATGTAAAGGTTTGTGCATGTTCATTTATTTTTCATGTATGGTCATTGTTTATTTTAAATTTTAGACCACACTGTAAAATTATAGGTGCACCAATATCACTTTTTTCAACACAAGCATGGAAAACTTACGAACAGCACTTTATTTCATGTTTTAAAAAATGTAAAGCTGCAGTAAGTAACTATGATTGAATTTTTTTGTAATAAAGGTTTATTAATAATCTGGTGTGTTTTTTATATCCCACCCTGACTTGCAGGTGTGTTTTTCATTTATATATATATATTTGTTTTTTTGTATATAATTTAATAATGGGCAAAACATTTCTCATTGCTTTACCAAGCACTTACTAATAACTATGAAAAACATCAGTCGCAACTTTATAACCACCCAGACACTGTTTACAGTTTACAGACCAACCCTTAACAAAGTATTAATTATCTATCTAAATAAAGTTCATAGACGGTGTACAAAGTATTTATTAACTATTGAACAAGGTATTATAGTCATCTGTTGCAACTTTATAATAACCATCCAGACACTGTTTACAGACGGTTTACAGACCAACTAGTAACCCTTAACAAAGTATTAATTATTTATCTAAATGATGTTTATAGACGGTTTACAAAGTATTTATTAACTATTGAACAAGGTATTATAGTCATCTGTTGCAACCTTATAATAACCATCCAGACACTGTTTACAGACGGTTTACAGACCAACTAGTAACCCTTAACAAAGCACTACTAATTAGTAATCATTATTAATTATAATTTAATTGTTTGTTAACAGTAAACTGACTGTTTCCTAACAGTTAAATGATAATTAATAAACTGTTAATTTAAAATTAGTAAACATTAGTTATTATAATTAAATTGTTTGTTAACAGTAAACTGACTGTTTCTTAACAGATAAATGATAATTAACTAAAGATCAATTTACCATCTATAAATGGTGGTTATTATAAAGTGTTACCTGTGGTTTCTTCATACTGTTTTTAATAAGCGTCTGTGCACTTTCAACCCGTTCTCACTCCGAACGTGTAAAATACGGACTTTTGGACAGTGGCTGTCAGCGTGTCGTTGCATGTAAGTATATTGGCGGCATTGTTGTAGACGAGTCATCAACTGTAGAGTCTGAGTCAAGCTTGAGTCCCCAGTGTGCGAGTCAGCGTCCAAGTCCGAGCCACCAAAGAAGAGTCCAGGACTCGAGTCTGACTTGATCTGGACTCCAGAGTCAAAGTTAGGGATTGGTAACTCAGAGTCGAGTCCAGAACTCAAGTACTCTATTATTGCCTATTACACATATTAGTAGTCAGAAACGTCATCCAACTTCTGAGTCCTTTTTCATGAATGCGCAAGTCCAATTCCATAAATCCTAGAGTCCATGTCATCAGTGCACTAGTCCAAGTTGAGGCACGAGTCCAAAGAAAAGCAACTCAAGTCCAGGACTCGAGTACAATCCAGGACTTGGAGACTTGAGTAATCCATCACTAATTGACAGTGCACATGTGGCTGCTGGTTCCAATGTTCTCACTTGACCAATTTCAAAGATTTTTTGATCCCATTTGTCAATTAGACACAAATGCATGGGGAAATTAGGTCCAGGTTGAAAAATACCTAAATTTCTCTTCAACCAAGTACTCTTACTGCTTTACATGTTTACAGTGCAGCCAATCAAACCGTTGTTTAGAAGATTTTCTACGCCACATTGCTCAACTTTGTCGTTTGACATAATACTGAACTCATTATGGTGTGTTGTGCTCTGCGTTATATCCAGTAATGTGCATGTATGTGTGTATGTATGTATGTATGCATGTATGCAGTATGTTCACAGGAACACATGTCCTGTGAACCTCTTGTGGGTCGGTATGATTTATGCTTTGTTTTTAAGTCCATGTGCAGCTGTGGCACCTGAGCTCCCAAATCCATGTAACCATGTAACTAACTACACAGCTAAAGAGATGGCTCACTAAAAGAAAAAAGAAACATTAGAAAGTACAAGTAGGTCAACTTTCTCTGTTTACACAAACCATTGCATATTAGTTCTTTTTTTGTTTTGTCATATTTGTTTGTACTTTTTCAAGGTTTTTCTTCTGTCAATGCTGGTCCTGTCGTGGTTCTACATAACCTGCTAAGTAGCCAAACATGCCATGGCTGTAACTGAGGGATTTGAATTGGAGAAAAAGCTGGAACCGTGGGCCATGGTGACACATCTGCTGCTCCCTTCTCTGTTTGTTTTTAGCTCATTGCAGGCCTGTAGCTCATCCGGCCACTGATAGTCACAGTCAGTGGTCCAAGGAAAAGGTTGAAGAGGTTCTGCTGAACACACTCATGGCATGCAGCCCCTCTGAGCATCATGCAAATGTAACCTGTGGGTTAAATATGGTCACGTGAGACACACGGAAATAAAGGCTCGGCCGGTAAGCGCTGACTTTCCCTTTCTGCTGCTGTCGCTGCCTGGCGTGCTGTGTGGTCGGGACGAGCGTTCGGTTGGTGTGCGGGTTGGCTGGATGGTATAGCCAAGGTACGCTGGATGGTACAGCCAAGGTACGCTGGATGGTACAGCCAAGGTACAGCCAAGGTACGCTGGATGGTACAGCCAAGGTACGCTGGATGGTACAGCCAAGGTACAGCCAAGGTACGCTGGATGGTACAGCCAAGGTACGCTGGATGGTACAGCCAAGGTACGCTGGTTGGTATAGCCAAGGTACGCTGGATGGTACAGCCAAGGTACGCTGGATGGTATAGCCAAGGTACGCTGGATGGTACAGCCAAGGTACGCTGGATGGTACAGCCAAGGTACGCTGGATGGTACAGCCAAGGTACGCTGGTTGGTATAGCCAAGGTACGCTGGTTGGTATAGCCAAGGTACCCTGGATGGTACAGCCAAGGTACGCTGGATGGTACAGCCAAGGTAAGCTGGATGGTACAGCCAAGGTACGCTGGATGGTACAGCCAAGGTACGCTGGATGGTACAGCCAAGGTACGCTGGTTGGTATAGCCAAGGTACGCTGGTTGGTATAGCCAAGGTACGCTGGTTGGTATAGCCAAGGTACGCTGGTTGGTATAGCCAAGGTACGCTGGATGGTATAGCCAAGGTACGCTGGATGGTACAGCCAAGGTACGCTGGTTGGTATAGCCAAGGTACGCTGGTTGGTATAGCCAAGGTACGCTGGATGGTATAGCCAAGGTACGCTGGATGGTATAGCCAAGGTACGCTGGATGGTACAGCCAAGGTACGTTGTTTGGCATGTTGTGCTGCATGTTTTGCCAGACATTGACATACACTAACTGTCGTTTCTTTCCGTCCATACAGCCAAGTCATAGTGACATATAACTAGCTTATTTTATTAGTATATTGCATGGTTTTAGTGTTTTGATATTTGCATGTGGTGTTTTGTTCGCTGTCTTAATCTTGTTATACGATCCACCTATGAGGACCGTTGCAACCATTTTAAATAGTTTCTTCCAATTTCTTAAACACTTAACTATAACGAATGTCACTCTTCCTGTGCCTTGGAGATTTGGTTGTTTTGTTGCCTTATTGTTCTTTTATAGTTATGTTTAAGTGAATGTTGTTTGTTTTTGAGTTTGTAATGAATTATTTTTTGTAGCTTAAAACAACCGCGTCTCTGATCTTTGCTGTGGGCTTGCCTGTGTAGTGGGAGTCCCTGGGATTGGTAACAACTAAAATCATATTTTGGGTGAAAGTCCCAAGGTGGCGTTGTCAATTGCCTCTATTGGGCCTGGTTACACACACACACACACACACACACACACACACAGCTGTGCAAATCCCTATAAACACAAAAACATTTCAGCATAGCCCATTAAGTGTTATTACAGAATGTTACAGTATATCACATTAAAAAAAGCACAATAAGCTGACGATGGAACATAGTGAAGAAAAACATCCATAAATAAATTTGGTACAGAAGCATAAAAAACACCACACTGCATGACAACAGGAGATTCTAATAGAAATCATCATTGTGTTACAAGAACAGGTAGACGTTGATGAAGGGATAAGCATAACGGAGCAGAGATCAGTGATCACACTCAGGCAGAGGCAGGCCTGGCTCTTTAATTAGAAACCTAACCTGGAAGTCCCAGCAGAGACTGTATGAGGATCTCACTGTAACCGGAGAATATCCTGCTGGTCAGAATCTAATTATAGACTGAAATGAGTGTCACTACAGATGTGATCACTATCCACACCCACCGTATCATATAGGACCACACTCACCCTGGTCATCGCTTGTTCTCCCCCCCCTATCAGAAAAAGATACAGGGCAATCAGATCGAGAACAGAGAGACAAACTGATTGCGAAAAAGCTTTTTTTCCCCAAAGCCCTCCACAGCGCTGCGAAGAAGATCTGGCTAGTCCACGCGGCATTCCAGGATGGGTAAAAAAAACATCGTATTGGGTGGTGCTCAGTGCCGGACACTATAACGGGTCCTACACAAAATAGCCTTGGGAAGGAACTTGTTTGAAAGTAGTTTTAGTCAAGAAAAAGAAAACTCAGATTGGACAGATAGTCTAGCTAGCTGTCTGGATTTACCCCGCAGAGATTTGAGGACCAGGTAACTATAGTCCTCAGATTGGACAGATAGTCTAGCTAGCTGTCTGGATTTACCCTGCAGAGATCTGAGGACCAGGTAACCATAGTCCTCAGATTGGACAGATAGTCTAGCTAGCTGTCTGGATTTACCCTGCAGAGATCTGAGGACCAGGTAACTGTAGTCCTCAGATTGGACAGATAGTCTAGCTAGCTGTATGGATTTACCCTGCAGAGATCTGAGGACCAGGTAACCCTAGTCCTCAGATTGGACAGATAGTCTAGCTAGCTGTCTGGATTTACCCTGCAGAGATCTGAGGACCAGGTAACTGTAGTCCTCAGATTGGACAGATAGTCTAGCTAGCTGTATGGATTTACCCTGCAGAGATCTGAGGACCAGGTAACCATAGTCCTCAGATTGGACAGAGAGTCTAGCTAGCTGTCTGGATTTACCCTGAAGAGATCTGGGGACAAGGTAACCATAGTCCTCAGATTGGACAGAGAGTCTAGCTAGCTGTCTGAATTTACCCTGCAGAGATCTGAGGACCAGGTAACCATAGTCCTCAGATTAGACAGATAGTCTAGCTAGCTGTCTGGATTTACCCTGCAGAGATCTGAGGACCAGGTAACTATAGTCCTCAGATTGGACAGATAGTCTAGCTAGCTGTCTGGATTTACCCTGCAGAGATCTGAGGACCAGGTAACCATAGTCCTCAGAAATCCACCGGAAGTTAGAACGCCAACACTAAAGGAAGTGTAAGGTGTAGAACATCCACACCTTAACAATCCCAGAAGTGGAACTTGGTCAATACAGACTATCCAATCTGTTACTTCATACTAGCTTCAATCAGGAAAGGTAACAATCTTTTTAGCATGTCCTCTATTTCTTTCTAGTCTTGAGCGAACATGTTAGCCAGTTAGGTAATCACATACAGAAAAGCCAGATGTTCTACGAAATAAAGCACATTTCAAAATAAAACACCTAGATTTATGGTGATTTTGGAGATTTGACTTTTCAGCTGTATCTAGAGTGAGACAGTCAATCAGGCACGGACAGAGAGAACACTTGCCTGCTGGCTTCTGCTCTCTGCTGCTACCAGCAGCAAAAGTGCATAGGGACGTCCACAAATTCCAACACCAAAAACAGATAGAACAAAAGACATTTATTTTGTCAGTCTAGTTCATATGTTCTTGCACAAAGTGGAAGATTCAACTTAAAATTCACTGGTTAGCCAAAAACATATGTGGATGCAAAGATGTCACTTTCCCCTCCCATTTATGATATTTGACACAAGCACACAATTCAGACAGGACCTTCAGAGTAATATTCTATTTGTTATCATATATCTATCTGGTACATTTATATAATATATTAAGGTGTATAATGAGGTACAACTGTTTGTGTTGCCATGGATGCATGGTGCTCATGAATGGATGTGTAAAAATGTCATTTTTTTGCTTACATGTCATATTTATATAGCATTTATATTAAGTCAAGGCTGTGTTTTTAGCAGTTGTTACTTTTTTGAAAAACTTAAATGTCTATTCAATAAAGTTTAAAATGCAATCAACTGAAACTGGTGTGTCATATGTTATGCCTCTATGTTTTATGACATGATGCTGATATGGGTTGAATGGAGTTAATGGGGAATATTGCTTTTGATGAGGCCATTACAGCCAGTTAAATGCATTGCAAAAGAACCAGTCATTATTGAACAATAGAGCTAATGGAACCTTAAGGGGCTGCTATTGATCAGTGAGCTGCCACTGTTTTAGACTAATGTCGTCAATAATTCAGCCATAGCCTGAAAAAAAAAATCATAATAGTGCCAGTGGCGTGGCACTTACTCCTTTTGTGAGAAATGTGAGAAGCACACCTAATACAAAGCATTTCCATTTGTGAGACTGCAATGAAAGCTGCATGCTATTGTAAGTAGATGCTATTAATACTACATTTTCATGGCTGAGATAGCACTTTTCTATGAAAGGCCGGCTCTCCGTCTCAGGGAGGAAGAAGCAAGCTGACTCTGAATGGTAAAATAGTTTTGATACATGGATAGGTGTAATGCATCCAAGGGTGGATGGGGCATCTGGCATACCAGGCACTTTCCCAGTGGGCCTCTGTGCTTTTATATATGTTCTTATTATTATTATTATATTGTTTTGTCCTGCCCATAAACCCCATAAAAGGGGTTGGCATACATAGGCGCCATTGTTTTTTCGATTGACAGTAGTAAGTAAGTATTTAATGTGTCAACTCTCTGACTTTAGTAGTTTTAGGAGTTGGTATACTTATTCAGGGGAGCCCAAGGACGGACGGTTTTTGTGATCTTGTGTGGTGTGCCGGTCTGGCCAGTCTGTCCCTGAATGCAACTAAACTTTGGAGACGGGGTGGAGAAAGTAAAAACAGGAAAATGAAATGAGGGTGGAGGGCAGAGGGCAAAGACCCGGGGTGTGAATCAGTCAGATAAAGAATAAAGCTGTTTAGTTGGTGACAAAGAGGCAAGAAAGTAGAAGGACTGAAGGGACCTTTGAAGGTTCATGTAACCATGATAGCAGGATTTGATTGTTATGTGAGAGACATGGCAGCTCATTCTTACTCCCAGCGCGTCAAAAGGTGATGCTTGGTCATGTGCCTTTGACATTTGTTGCCTTCTGTAGCATCTACCTAAGACGCACCTTTTCACACTATGGGTTAGGATGTGCTGTACGTTTAACTGACACGCAGCACAAGAATGGGGCAGTTAGGTTAGGAAAAGATCATGGGTAGGGTTATAAAATGTATGTTTTAGTGACAAGCGGGACAAGAACGGGAAGCAAACCCATGTCTCATGGGTGAAAGTCCTGTGTTGTTTGACCCATCCATCCCAACCTGCCTCTTTTTGGTCTTTCATGCCACTTGCTACCATTGTCACTCCTGATACTACATCATCTTACAGCACTGCTGTCGCACTGCTGCTCTGCTCGGTGCGTTCCATACAGATGCTAAAGAATGATTTTTGTTTTTCGGTATCAGACGCTGAGAGCCACTGGCCAAACATCAGTATTGTCGAGTTGGCCAACCTGTTAGACAAGAATACATATCCACTTGACATTGAAATATCTAGGGTTAGTTTATTTGGTTACACGTTACTTGAGGTTTTCTACATAAGTGACATGACACTGTCATGAACGTGTCATAAAACAAACAAGTCAAAAATGTTTATTACATAAGGCTTTTTTTTAGAAAGTGCAATTTGGTTTTGTCAGGACAAGTTATGTTAGGGTTAGGGTTCATGCGTCATGACTGTCATGTGTTCATGTCACTCTTATGTAGAAAACTTCAAGTGTTGGCGTCTATTCATCGGGTTTTTTTACTTTGAAAGGGTGCGGTTCTCCCCGATCAGTACTCCTCGATTTGACCTTGTAGTAAAATCCGATCACAAGTGATCAGCTCTTAGTTCAGGAGAAAATTCACCCAGGACACGTTGAGGAAGCATTGAGATCGGATCACTCAGAAGACATTGGGAGGTGGTCTAGGCAGCAAATGTCCACATTGTTATAGCAGGTAACTCTTCTGCTGGTGCCCCCAAGTTTGAAAAAAAAACTAGCAAAAGTGCCCTCTTGGAGGCCCCTATGGTATATACAGTGGGTACGGAAAGTATTCAGACCCCTTTAAATTTTTCACTCTTTGTTTCATTGCAGCCTTTTTCCAAAAATCAAAAAAGTTCATTTTATTTCTCAGTAATGTACACTCAGCAACCCATCTTGACAGAAAAAAACAGAAATTTAGAAATTTTTGCATATTTATTAAAAAACAAAAACTGAAATATCACATGGTCATAAGTATTCAGACCCTTTGTTCAGTATTTAGTAGAAGCACCCTTTTGATCTAATACAGCCATGAGTCGTTTTGGGAAAGATGCAACAAGTTTCTCACATCTGGATTTGGGTATCCTCTGCCATTCCTCCTTGCAGATCCTCTCCAGTTCTGTCAGGTTGGATGGTAAACGTTGGTGGACAGTCATTTTCAGGTCTCTCCAGAGATGCTCAATTGGGTTTAAGTCAGGGCTCTGGCTGGGCCATTCAAGAACAGCCACAGAGTTGTTGTGAAGCCACTCCTTCGTTATTTTAGCGGTGTGCTTAGGGTCATTGTCTTGTTGGAAGGTAAACCTTCGGCCCAGTCTGAGGTCCAGAGCACTCTGGAAAAGGTTTTCGTCCAGGATATCCCTGTACTTGGCCGCATTCATCTTTCCCTCGATTGCAACCAGTCGTCCTGTCCCTGCAGCTGAAAAACACCCCCACAGCATGATGCTGCCACCACCATGCTTCACTGTTGAGACTGTATTGGACAGGTGATGAGCAGTGCCTGGTTTTCTCCACACATACCGCTTAGAATTAAGGCCAAAAAGTTCTATCTTGGTCTCATCAGACCAGAGGATTTTATTTATCACCATCTTGGAGTCCTTCAGGTGTTTTTTAGCAAACTCCATGCGGGCTTTCATGTGTCTTGCACTGAGGAGAGGCTTCCTTCGGGCCACTCTGCCATAAAGCCCCGACTGGTGGATTGCTGCAGTGATGGTTGACTTACTACAACTTTCTCCCATCTCCCGACTGCATCTCTGGAGCTTAGCCACAGTGACCATTGGGTTCTTCTTTGCCTCTCTCACCAAGGCTCTTCTCCCCGATAGCTCAGTTTGGCCAGACGGCCAGCTCTAGGAAGGGTTCTGGTCGTCCCAAACGTCTTCCATTTGAGGATTATGGAGGCCACTGTGCTCTTAGGAACCTTAAGTGCAGCAGAAATTTTTTTTGTAACCTTGACCAGATCTGTGCCTTGCCACAATTCTGTCTCTGAGCTCTTCAGGCAGTTCCTTTGACCTCATGATTGTCATTTGCTCTGACATGCACTGTGAGCTGTAAGGTCTTATATAGACAGGTGTGTGGCTTTCCTAATCAAGTCCAATCAGTATAATCAAACACAGCTGGACTCCAATGAAGGTGTAGAACCATCTCAAGGATGATCAGAAGAAATAGACAGCACCTGAGTTACATATGAGGGTCACGGCAAAGGGTCTGAATACATATGACCATGTGATATTTCAGTTTTTGTTTTTTAATAAATATGCAAAAATTTCTAAATTTCTGTTTTTTTCTGTCAAGATGGGTTGCTGAGTGTACATTACTGAGAAATAAAATGAACATTTTTGATTTTTGGAAAAAGGCTGCAATGAAACAAAGAGTGAAAAATTTAAAGGGGTCTGAATACTTTCCGTACCCACTGTATAACACCATTGTGGTCTCCACGGTGGCCCAATTTGCATCAACATGAGATGGCATGCCTCATAGGGGGCCCTTCTTGGTGGAGACAACATTTCCTGACATGCAGTGCCATATAGGCTGCCCTAGACAGAATATCTTCATCAGAACACTGACTCCCCAATGCATGCAGCTGGTGCCCTTTATATCTTTTTGCCCCTGCTCCACATACAGCTTTAATCTGGGACTGTCTGGTGGTACAATGGACTCATGCCCTCAATATTTCCAAAATCCTGGCTAATGGCCTTTTTCTTCCCTACAAACCCTGAATGTAATGTTATCTTCTATCTAAAGAAAATAAAAAATAGAATAAAACAAAACCAATAACATGTTATCTTTACATTTCACATTTTATTTTGACTTTTGATCAGGATTGATTCAGGATTTTTTGCCCAAACAGTCTAATTTTCACTTACAGTGGGGCTTGAAAGTTTGGGCCTCCAAGTAAAAAGTTGTATTAATGTGCATAAAGAAGCCAAGAAAAACTGAAAAATCTCCAAAATGCATCAAATGACAGATTAGACATTGGTATAATATGGCATTTTCCAATTTAGAAGTACATTTTTAGTAAAATTGAAAGAAAAAATGTCAAAATGTTCCTAGTTATAGAACTTTTGCTTCACTGACTATGTCTACATGCACACCAATATCCCACTATCATTCTGAATATGACAATATTCCAAATTTAATACAGGTAATGTAAACAGCATATTCCAGTTGAATATTCTGAAAAAGGCCTTCCCTAAATATAGCATTTTCCAATTAAGATGTGGGATATTCTGGTATCATTTGGGTTTTGGATGTATACAGTGCATTCAGAATATGCGTCTCATTTGGGGTTTATGCACACACACCCTTTTTTTCAAGATGCTGGTTCAAGGAATGAAAGAGGGAAGATGTGTTTGCACAGTCCAAGAAGTCCACCATCGCTGATAAACGTTGTAAACATATGTAATGTAAACATAGTCATTGATTGGCTGCTCCAGTGAGAAGGACTGAGGGGTAATAACAAAACATTTTAAAAACATAAAAGATTCTGGGCCACCCCCTCACTCTGCCCCTGTCCCCATGATAAAATACATATTTATTCACATATAGAAATATCTTCATGCAAACTGTTAACCCTTGTGTTCGACCATGTACACGTCGTCCTGAAAATCAACACTTTTTCTGATGTTTTCGTCTCTTTTATTGACACTTTTGTCTCTTTTGTTTTTTGCTCTTTTTTAACGTTTCTTTTCACTACCATATATATATATATATATATATATATATATATAAACACCACTAAAACCAACTTATTTCCAGTTTTACATTTACTACATTTTTGGAATTCCTGGTCAATAAACCTTATGTATAGGAAATTATACCTAATTCTTAAGTTAAAAATCAGACATTATGAATTATTTAATCTCTTATTAAGTGAAGGATAATTCCAGAAGGGTATAGGTCAACGTTCAGTCTGGTTTTGAAACTTTTTTATGCATTTTTTTATGCATTTTTTTTTTTTAAACACCCAAAATTCAATGAAGGTAGAGATCCTATCTTTTGTTGTCCTTGCAAAGCGCGATGTGTGGAATCAATCATCCATGTTATTTTTGGGTTATTAAATTTAGAAATCCTTATTTCTGATATGTAGATATTTTGACAACACAAGGGTTAAGGAGCTATTGATACAGCGTTATATAAAATGACCAAGTGGCTCAAAGTGATTTAAGGACGCGGCTCTTTGTGCATCTTCACATTTTCTCAGAAGGGCTGGGCAAGAGATGTATTACGTCAAATCATGTCTCAACTTGTCCTTTTACCCCTGGCTATGAGGAGATTAGATTAGGATCATATCCTATCACAGATAAAAATAATAGTCACATTCATCATGCCCTGTTTTCTTCTTTAACTGTGACATGACTAAGAGTAAGTCATCATCAATCAGGCTGCCTGTCTATCTCCTGGTCTGTTAGTCTGGTTTTCTGTCACATTCTTGTGGCAGTTGTCACGGGAGATCAAACCGTCAAAGTCTTGCTCGGAGTTTCGCTCTGCTAGTTTCATTTGATTTGGATTCATGTGAAGATGTCACAACTAACTAGCACATTTATGTCAGTTGGGGTTCTTGGGAAGCAAAGATGGAGCGATACGGAGGTGGAGAACCGTTCACCATTAGACGTATTGGAGTGAAGTGGCTGCCTGTTTGTCCTTTTGACTGTACAGCTGGTCCATGAGAGTCACAATCTCCTCACCTAGTCATTATCTGGGCAGACATGCCCCGGGCGAGAATGACTCTTCTGTCTTCCTCCAATTGCTCCTTCCCTGCTCTCATCTCTTTTAAATGCCTTTTCTATTCTCCTCTCATCCTTTCTTTTTGTCTTGGGGTACTAGGCCATAATTGAACCAAGATAGATGCAGATTATATATATAGATAGATAGATACCTTTACAAGACCTTTACAAAAAAGAAATATAAACTCATTTATGAACTGTTTTTTGGTTATTTTAAATGTAAAAATCAAATGTGAATATTATTACTTCTTATACAATAATTCCATAAGTTGTACTTGTTTTGCTGGGCAAATGGAGCCTTGTCATTTTAACAGTTAGCAATTAGAGCAGAGATCTTCAACAGGGGCCCCAAGGGGGTCCTCAGAGTAAATGCAGGGTGGTCTTCAAAATGTTAATGTTTTTAAAGTTTGTTTCATCTGTAATGTGAGACAGGTGCATCGAAGGGGGATGAGTGAGTCATCAGTCATGCAAAAAATATTTAATTGGCAATGTTTCAGTACTAGTGTTACAGTTCAGGGAATTGTGGACCCAAATGCAGAGAACAGACAGGCAGGAGAAGTCTGAGTAGGACGATTTATTTAGCCCAAAAAGCAAAGAACTAAACAAAGGGGGGTCCTGAGAGGGGCCGGTCAAAAAACGAGGAGACAAGATGAATTAAACAGAGAACAGGCAGGGACACACACACATACTACAGAAAAACTCACTGGAACAAATACAAAAGGATCTGACAAGGTGAGCACAAAGACTAAATACAGAGGATACCGAGGTAACACAAGGCAGGTGACACAAGGGCTGGGAAACAGGTAAGAAACATCAGGCAATCACAAGGGGAGGGGGGAACACAGGAAGTAAAACTAGCCAGCACAGAAAGTCAAACTATCACAATAAAACAGAAAATGGAATATAATACAAAACAAGACCGAAAACTACACAATCAAAAGGAGACATAGAACCAAAATACCAGCTAAGAATAGAAGAGAAAACAAAGCAAAATACCAAAATCATAACAACTAGACCTTCATCAGGCAAAATGAATTATGAGAGTTTCTTTGCAATTTTTCAAAGTCTAAAAGTGCTCACTATGCTTTATCCCTTTCCTTTATTGTCTTATATATTTTGTGCATGTAAGGGACTGTTCCTTTTTTATTTAAGGGGCTACTGGAAGAGTTTTGGTATCTTTAATCAAAAAAGACTGGTCTCTCCCTTCGCCAGCAATACATTTTTCTTTTACCCTCTAAAATAATTGGGAAAAAAGGCATGACCCTCCCCAACAACTTATTGATGCCTTATGTACAAGTTTGTGCTTGGCAAAGATATTCAAATGTTTTTTTCTGTTTTTTTTACAATCAGGACATACATGACTTAACCTCTGCTTTCCCATCTTACACATCACACTCCACTGTTGTGGGGGCCATTTCAGTAGATTAACTTCAAATACTAAGTTACTCCTCTAGTAAACTAGTATTCACACTAAAATAAAACAATGAAACATTGAGACCATTCAACAAAGCACACTGGGTAATAACCCACACAACAACCCAACAGTTAAGTGAGTTGGTGTGCAAAGCGCTGCAACAATCACAACAACCATGAATACTTTATACATTGTTTTTCTACTATTTCATTACTAAAATCCCTTCTGAGAACTTTTTACGCGGGAAATCAACCATGTACAGCTCAAATATTAGCCGTTTTTTTGAAAATTGATGGCTAATTGCAAATTCGGTCCTACTAGGTCAGATTTCAGAAGCTCCATAGTCTGACGTTAAAGCCGGCGGGTGCCTGCCGGGGTTGCTGGTTTGCCGCCCGGCCTGTCCACCTTTCCAGGCCCCGCTGTGAGCTGGCTGGAGCTCTATCGGGGGCCTGTTGCACGAAACCAGGATAAGGGATGAGGCCGGGATAAAGTTATCCTGGATGAATTTAGCTTTGAATTGGTTGCAAGAAAGTAGGTTGAATTAAACCCAGCCAAGTAACCATGGAGATTTATTATTTGCAGCTAGCCTGGTTCAGCACAGGCTAACCGCCGGGCTAACCGCCGGGCTAACCGCCGGGCTAACCGCCGGGCTAACCGCCGGGCTAACCGCCGGGCTAACCGCCGGGCTAACCGCCGGGCTAACCGCCGGGCTAACCGCCGGGCTAACCGCCGGGCTAAGATGAATCCTGGAGTCTCATGTGTTAAATCAGCTGCATGCCCATTTCTGAACCACGTGTTAGATGAGGAAGCACTGATATTAAGGCGTGCTTTCAGACCATAGACCGTTAATATTAATGGACAGAGCATGTGTGACGTCACCCATTGGTTTGTGGAGATCAGAAATGAGTCGTCGAGTTTGCGTTTATGGGCGCAGCCATCGTGGTTGCGGATGTGACGATTTTAGAGGAGAGGGTGGGGTGAGAGAGGAGCCACAGACCGGTGGGCGGGATCTACAGTCTATGGGCGGGATCTGACTGACGTTAGCTGAGAGCTAGCACCGCTGCTCTACCGTTACGTTAGCTACCACTTTCACTGCTAATGTGGATGCAACTGCTGCTGAATAATTCAAGGTAAGATTTAGCTTCACTAACGCTAGGTTTTAAGTACATCTTTGTCCCATATAGTCTATGGTTATATAACATATAAGAGTCACATTGCAAAGTAAATGTGTCTGAAGTTACCATGTAAATTGTCTGTAACGTTAGCTTGCCACTTAGCTAGCTATGGTTAAACATGCTAACGTTAATTTTCTGCAAATCGAAGTTTACTTCTCGTAGTATTAACGTAGTGTCAGCGAAATGCAAAACGGCGATTGTCAATGCTTATCATTATGTAACGCTATTAGCACATGTATAACCAAGTTTCTTATAACGTTTGGCTAACTGTAATAACATAATGATCCAATAATGTGCTACTGTTTCCCCTTTCAGTCTATAGTTGGGGCATTTAACCTTGACATGCTGTTAAGACCTAATGTTAGCAGAAATAAGCTCATTTAACTTACAGTTACACTAAAGAACAATGGACTGTTGATTCATGTTTATTCTCCTGGATAATTAATCAAGTAGTTACATGCTAGTGTGCATAGATATTTAACTATGAGGGGCTCAAATGGAAATTGATGATTCTTTCATTCTTTCAGAAATAAGAGTGCTGAGAGCCACGATGGCATGTTCACCCCCGAATGCCCCAGAAGTAAGCAATAGTAATAGTTCATTTACTTTTGTACAACTAAGCCAAGGTAATAATGCATTTTCAAATAGTGTGTAATTAAGAGTGCTGTTCATTTATCCTTTTTCTCTATAGCGTAAAATATTTGCTGAGCTGGTCTGCGGTCCCTTTCTTTTACCAGTCCCTACAAGGAAGAGCTGTCCCGGACGTCCTCCTTATTCACTGAGACCTGAGAGATGTCAAGGGCGGTAACCTCGTCGCAGGAATGAACGAGAACCTGCAGCACCTCCACCTGCAGTATCCAGGCATGATAGCACAAGTGCTATAAGCTTTATATGTTAAGCTGTATTTTTATATTGTGATTTGTAATGTCAACCATTTCTACTGTAATTAACAGTGTGACACTAGCGATTCAACAACCTCTTTATTATGCAGACATGTCTTGTGACAGTTAAGTTTGCCTTTACCTTAACCCACAGCAGTGTTTTATGTGTGGAATCTACACTTGTAAAAGGTGAACTACATTATTTAATTCATACATTTTTAAAAATCTTAAGTGTTTGGTGTATGTATTTTTAAGTTGATGCCCATTTCAATGTGAAATAAAGGTCCTTCTAAAGCTACATTTGTTGTTTTTATGAACTAACTATAATAGGAACGTCCAGCATTGTAGTCATACAAGAAGACTTTGGAAATTTCATAGAATTTGTAATTGATTAAAAGATTATTTTGGCTTTAATACACATAAATATAAACGTTTTGCACTAGGTGCTGTTTAATCTGTGCAGGGCTATTGTAAAATCATAACTTATGATCACAAATTGCTAAGGAGAATTAAACAACTTATTTAATTGCCGTAACTGTAATGATTAAATCAAATGTATTAGGTACATTTGATTTAATCATTACAGTTAGACATTTTCAAAGTATGAAAACTAAAAACCATACAAGGATATGCAATGTCAATATTTAATTCTAACAGTACATAAATACATAAAATATACAAGACCCTTTATGTGAAATTACCAAAAATACTTTCACCTGGGAAAGTGGTGACTGCTAGAGTATTTTCATTATTTTATTCCAGTTTAATATTTATAAAATAGTTTTAATCCACTACTTAATGTTACTACGATCACCTATCAAACTACAACAGAAACTAAGTCAACCACAAGAAATTGAACCTCTAAATACCAAGTGCTAAAAGTTGGTCCGTCCTTTCAGCAGAAGAAGCTGAACCAAAAATTATTTTCTGGCATCATTATAATCAGAACACATTTAAGAACTTTGGATGTGGTCAACGCAGTCTGTTTTCCACATCCAGATGAAATGGCACCAAATACACCGCTCTATAGACCAGGTCTTCCTTCTGTAGGCTCTGGTCATTCAGTTTTCAGTGTGGATACCTTTGTAGTTACAGTAAAAGACAAACATGTAGTTAAGGCATGGTAGATCACAATTAATTACATTAATATATGAGCTAATATATGAGACACACTAAATAATGCATTTAAATTAATAATACCTGCTTGTCTCTGAAAAACTGATCTTCCTCAAAGTGTGAACTGCAGACGGGACTTTTCGTGCTTCCATTTGCTGGTCTCTCTCTCCTCATGTTCACCAACCGTTGCTTCAGCCTGGCATCATCAAAAGGAAGTCTGTTTGGAAAGAAATTCATGTTTCATACGAAGGTGTGTGTATATATATATATATATATATATATATATATATATATATATATATATATATATATATATATATATATAAATTTACACTAACAAGGCACCACATCTGCTGTATGCATCTGTAATGCAAATGATTTAAATGTATATTTAATAGATTAATATAATGTAATACCCCAATGTAACTTTACAATAATGTCTAATTGTTTCATGTGCGCCATTTTATCGCTAACAATCTGACCCACTCCCCCGCCCGGAGACCTCCAAGTCAACGCGCTCCCCCGCAGCTGTGTCCGTGTGGTGATGGTGATGCTGTGTGGGTGCTGCCGCGGCGAGGGTGACGGGGTATATGCCCGGTAACCTCTCGCCCAGAAAGATATGCAACCCCGACTGGGGTGCGGTGTGCGGGCTCGCCCTGGCCGTCCTTTGCCCGCCTCCGGGTAACGTTGCCCAAACTTTCGGATATATTTGAGTCAAAAGCAGGTCTACGTTTGACGTACAAATCCGCCACATGAAACTCAGATGTGAGGGGTTATTTCTAAATCACACGCTGTCCCAAAACAACCTTACCCCGTGCTAACAGGGTTTATGAATTTGCAATATAACGTTAGCTACATCAGGCTTTGATTTTAAGCTAACGTTACCATTACATGCGCACCAATACCACCTATTACAGATCACAGGCGAGATCGTTGGCGAGATCGTTGTGCATACCTACTGTAATCGACTGTAATATTAAATATATTATAATACGTTTATACATAGACTGTATGCGTTTATACGGTCTGCATAGCATTATTAGTTAGCCCGCTAGCTTGCTTAGCATGGTGCAATCTAGTATCTAGCTAACTGATATTAATTGAGATGCTAACGTTGGCTAACGAAAAACTGTGTTAAAACAAAATATAATTTTACTTACCAGAAAAACTGAACTGCCGATTCCTTTGAGTGTCTTGCCGTGCAACCGACCGCTAAATAAGACAATATTATCCGACCAAAGTGTCAAAGTCACTGCGATGAAACGTAGGCAACCCCCGTGCCATGGACAAGCTTTGATTGACAGGCCGTGAACCGTCAATCACACCATAGCCACGCCCTAAAACACCCCCGGCTTTATCGCCGATTTTAAAATCAACGAGACCGTAATTTAAAAAATGAACATCATTCTGTGTTGCAGAAGACTTAAAACTAGCGATCGAGACCACAAACTCATTATGAAGATGTTTACTGAGGTAATAAATCAAGTGAGAAGTGGCTCATTTCTCCATAGACTTCTATAGAAACCAACTTCTTTTGCAACCACGCGTGTCGCCCTCTGCAGGAATTCAGATAGAATGCAGGTTTAAGTTACTTCCGCATTTGCTTCACTTTGCCGAACCGGATGCTCTGTCCATTAATATTAACGGTCTATGTTTCAGACGTGAGGGGGTGTTTCGGGACAGATCAGACCCTTTAGCGTTTCCCGATGGCTACCTGCATGAGAGGTATTGATTTACTGGAGATGGACTGCTGGGTCCCAAGATTCAGCACCGCACAGTGCAAAGCCATGCTCTCTCCATCCCACAGATGGTCTGTGTGGCACTGTGCTTTTTTGCAAGCGGCATGTTTGTTATATGCTGTGGGAGATGCCTAGACATTAAATAAAGGCTCTATTTGCCGAACTGTGAGAAGTCCTTGGCACACATCTTTATCACCTTCCCTGGCCACAGAAGAATGGGTTATATCAAAAAGGATTTTCACAAGATTGAAGGTAACATGAATTATAGATTACAAAAAGTGTTACGTTAACAGTCACCAGATACTCAGACTATGTAGTGTTACAGCTTTCCCTAATGTCATTGGTGCGCTCGACTGCACACAGATCTGCAATAAACGTCCCTCAGGGGTCCATGAGGGAGATTATGTCAGCAGAAAATCCTTCCAGGGTATCAATGTTCAGGTAAAAATGATTTAGTTACTGTCAACTAGCCAAATGTGTTCTGTGCATTAAATGTGTACTGAATAGGTAACATAGCATTGTTTCAGATGATCTGTGACACTGCCAACATGGTGGCAAAGTGGCCCGGGTCTGTCCATGACTCCCGAGTTTTTAGGTCTACAACCATTTCCCAGACAATCACAAGGTAGGCCACACACGTTTCACTGCACAATTGCGTCAAAGGTTTACTTATGTGTAGTGTAATGATTACACTTTGTATTCTCAGGTGAATTCTCTGGCGTTCTCCTGGGAGACAAGGGTTATGCCTGTGAGACGTACCTTCTCACCCCCCTTGCAGACCCTCTGACAGCAGCACAGCATGGATACAATCTTGCCCATGCAAGAACAAGGGCCCGAATTGAAATGGCATTTGGCCTTCTTAAGACACTTTTTCAGTATCTCCGCCATCTGAGGGTCGCCCCAGACAGGGCCTGTGACATCACTGTCCTACATAATATTACCTGTCTGAGGAAGGAAAGGGGTCCTGCACTGGCACCGGTGATTGAGTGGGACAATGCAGCCATATTCCCAGATGACATCAATCAATGGCAGGCTGGTCAGAGACCAATACATTAATTATTTCAGATGACGGATTTTATTGTCCTTCTCTAAGGATATTTTGTGTTACTCCTTAATTAGGCCTAATCCTTTTATTATAGTAACTCACTTACCAATAACCTTGCCTACATAGTGTAGTGTAGTGTACAATCATCACACAGGGAACTCCACAAAGCTTTTTATTGTATTGCTGTCACTTGTCAGCTTGTAGCAGGGGAGAGGGAAAGAAAAACATAATCAATATTTTTTTTTTACAGATATGCTTAAAGTGTGGATTGAAGTCACTTCCTTTTTATTCTAGTTTTTTTTATCTCCAGATCCAGTTTCCAGTTTGGCTGGACATTGCTTCACCTTCTCATCCTGGTTATCTACACCTGGCTGGACGTAGCTTCACCTTCTCATCCTGGTTATCTACACCTGGCTGGACATAGCTTCACCTTCTTATCCTGGTTATCTACACCTGGCTCGACATAGCTTCATCTTCTCATCCTGGTTATCTACACCTGGCTGGACATAGCTTCACCTGTTCATCCTGGTTATCTACACCTGGCTGGACATAGCTTCACCTGTTCATCCTGGTTATCTACACCTGGCTGGACATAGCTCCACCTGTTCATCCTGGTTATCTACACCTGGCTGGACGTAGCAGGATTGGAGATGAGAAGGTTAACTGACACATAACCACGATCAGCGCTCCCATGCTCCACTTAGCACCAGCTGCAATGTTTCATTTTAAATGAATGTAGCCTACAGGCAGTCTGGCACACGTGGATGCTCACTATTCTTTCCGTGGGTGCTCGAGCTCGAGGCAACGTGAAACCTTTGAGCAAGGCAGCTTCATTATATTTCAGCTTCATGTTAGTGACTGTACTTTGGCAACATGTGGGGCAGTTTGCTATAGGGTTGCAGAGCCATACAGCTTTGTTGTCTTGCATTCTCAAAGAAAGCAGCTCCAAACTTGTGTTGCTGTCATGTTGCAATTTTTGTGGGGTCAGACCCATCTGCTAGCAATGGGGGGCCAAGACTGAGAGCTACATGGAAAAGTATGCACCAAACAAACCACTTTGACGTTTTGCTGTTCTCATGAATACAAAAGTTTCAAATTAAACCATGTATATCCTGACAAGCTCTAAATACAATTATGAACCTGAAAATGAGCATAATATGAGCTCTTTACTAGGGATCCAACAAATCTTTAGCAAATATAAATCTAGTTGTGAAAAAAACAAACAATCATTGATGATTGGTTTACTGGCCCATAACGTAGGTTAGGTAGTCCCTAAGGCCATTCCCAGATACACTTCATCCTGCCACATGTATATTTAACAATAAAACATGACTTATACAATTATGGGAACAATTTTGTGATAGCTCAGTTTGCTTCGTACTGTAAAGGCTTAACTTTATAAAATATGAAATAGGGGGTCCCTACTCTGTCTCTCTCACAGATATTAAAACCCCCTGTCTTAGAGACTCAAAAACACGCATCTTGACTTGCAGTTTGGTTATAAAGACTTGAGACATAATGATCTAAATAAAAAATGACTTCCCAGTAGTCATGCTTTGGTACAAGCATTCACTCAATTGAATAAAGCAGAGCCATTGTTTTTTTCCCAAATCATTGACACACATTTCCTGAAAAGCATTTATATTTTTTTTTGTCAAAACTTGTCAAATCTCTTGCAAAATGACTCTGCTTCTTGCCACCAAAACAACCATGAGGCTTCTTTTATGCGCTGACATGATTTTGCCAGTTGGGTTTAAACAGGTGCGACCAAGTGGTAATTAGTGTTTTCCAGGTGTGCTAAATGATGCAATAGTGCTTAGACTCTTGCAAAAATGTTTTGCTATTTGAGTAAAAACAAGAAAAATTCCACTTGTCATGTTGTTGTTGTTGATACATACAGTTTTCAGAATTTGGTGCATAGTTCCATTTGTGTGTGTGTATACAATGTAAAAATGTAATGTTATCGCCTGTTGCTGCTGACATTTGTCTGAATGTCAGCAGTGTTGTGCACCAGCCCAGATTTGTGTCCCTTGGTTAGCGGTTGGTTTTACATTAAATTAAGTTTAATTAGGTCAAATCATTGCAACTTAACTGTGCCTACCTTTTTATTCTGTTAATATTGCTGCTCTAATGCTTGCATTTTCCCCTCAGACATATACACTCCATCTGAGTCCTTTTTCTCATCTTACACTGTGCACTATGTATGTATGAGATATGTATGAGTGTGCGTGTCGCCGCTGGTGGTATCCTTACCTTACCGGACCGCCCACCAGGATGTAGCCGGTCCGTCAATCGGTACACAGGCGGACACCGCTGTTCTCAGAAGTCTTCAAACTGCTTGTTGAAAAATTGAAAAATATGGAGCAGATCTCTGGTCTAGCAGATGTAATATACAGCAACGGTGGACGTAAGAAAGGCCCGTGCAGGGCACAAGGGCGTGAAGAAATCTTCATGACTGCGCATGCAGGAAGGATAAATCCAAGAGCAACAGCACTTAGAGGGCCAAACCTATACCAAATCAAATTAAGATTAGAATATTTTAAGTTGAAATCTATCTTTCAGCTTTCTGTCATATTTGTCAGTTCATCTCTGTATCCCCCCTTTCTTATCTCTCCCTGCTTTCACTATCAAAACGTCACGGATAAAAGTCCTCGAGAGGGTGCTTGTTCACAAACAGATGAACAGGCGGGCGAACTAACAGCACATTCAGTACCTCATCTGCTTAACTTCAGAACAAAAAAACAACAGAAAGCCTCTCTGTTTCTCAGAGCGGGTTTGATCAATGCTGCTTTTGACATTATCCGCCCCGCGAGTGTTGTTACTTTTCTCAGCTCCATATACCTCCTCTTCAAACTGTGCGCTCCTGAAAGAATTAGCAACTTGCAATAACAGCGTCAGGCTGAAAGCTACGGTCTGCTACACAGCGCTAGCTCCAGACCGCAGCTCAGCTGCTTATAAATCTCCTACTAAACATCTGGGCTTTCTATAAAAGGCAGGAGGGCTGAGCATGTGCAGCGTACCTGATACCAGATACTCCCTGTGACACCGGGCCTTAAGGACAACTAAATACAGCTTTGTGCTTTTTCATTGGCTCAAAGGGGCATGAATGCCCCTGCTGAAAGTTTATTAGGGAATTTTGCACTGTGTTTCCGCACACCTTTGCTCCTGCTCCTATAAGCGGGATAAAGATATATGTACAAGCAAAACTAAAAACGTGCAAAAAAGCCTGCACCCTTTATCAATTACAGTGTGAAATACAATATGTGAATGCTTCTGGGGATTCTCCAATATGCTGGCCTAACAATGAACCAGAGTTCTAGCTGTTTCTGACTTTTTTTAGGGTCTGTCAGAATTGACAGGCTTGAGTGTTTTCCCTCCTGTTAAGTGCAGGATTAAAAAAAAACAAGTGCCGTATTAGCTGGTGACAGGATCCATGTTGGGGCGGCAGTTTATGCTTCCAAGGCTGCTGATCCCTATGCCTGGCTGAAACTGGGTTTACAGGACCCAGGGACCTGCAGAGTTCCAACATGACACGCTAATGGCTTTATGTATTTAAACAGTGTGCACTGTACCCTTTCATTGCACAAGCTCTATCTGCAGGATCTGACAAGTTGATCCCTCGGAGGAGAGTTAAAAGGCAATTTGTAAATCCAGAAGGATTACACCCCTGCTCTGAATTTTGGCTTTAGCTGTGGATGTGATGGACAGAACCCAGCAGTCAGTTTCAGCTGGGGAGTGTGATGATGAATGATGATGGGCGAGGTTGCGTAGCAGATAACGTTTGATGATTCATTAAAGGCAGGGTTGGAAACTAAATCCAATATACAATTCTTTATATATTGTTTGACATGGTCTTTACTCCCCAACTAGTCATGTTTTGACAGACCTTCCTCGCGAGTCCACATCACATTCCAGGATGGGAGAAGAACATGCTCTCATTTCCTTAAACCAATCACAATCGTCTTGGGCGCCACAAAGCACCGTACGGTTGCATCTGCAAAATAATCTCTGGAAGGAACTTGTTTTGTTGGAACATGTGTACGTTCAAAAGTTGTTTTAGACGTGCAAGAGAAAACTCAGATTGGACAGATAGTCTAGCTAGCTGTCTGGATTTACCCTGCAGAGATCTGAGGACCAGGTAACCATAGTCCTTAGATTGGACAGATAGTCTAGCTAGCTGTCTGGATTTACCCTGCAGAGATCTGAGGACCAGGTAACCATAGTTGGAGTTTAGAATTCCAACACAAAGAATGCACAAGGTACCGAAGTTCCAGGCCAAAAAGAGTGAAATCCGGCGGAATGTCAGCCTCTCCTCTCTAAGCGTAGCTCCTATGGCGCCATTTTGATGCTAACAAGCCATCACCCGCCGTTAACATCCCATTGACTGCCATTCATTTTGACGTCACTTTGACAGTGAATAACTTTACATCTGAAGCTTTTAAAGACTCTATTTGTCCATTGCTCACGTTATGGCTACGTTACGTTAGGTTATAAGACGTTTTTGTAAAAATAGGCTAATAATAGATTGTGTCATAAAAACGCGGCTTACTGTTGCAAAGTAGAGGAATTACCGCATAGTACAGGATAAGCTTGCAGATAGTTTCAACTGATTATTATTATTAGCTGTTTAGGTTTAACTACTAATGTTAACTAGCATTTTAGTTAGCAGTAATTACCCGGTGCCTATGTTATCTCCTAACATATACCTACATCTCTGTCTCTGCTGATTGGGAATGATTGAGATTTCTCTTGCACAGCTACCAGAAGACTTACAACTTTCAGACAAGTTGCCTACGTCACATCTACGTCTTCAAGCTCAGTTGGAGGCTGCGCAGTAACGCTCAGCATCACCGGGAAAGAGCTTCTAATAGACATCACTGGTCTCCGTCCAGAGTAATGGGACCTGTTGGTCCATTTCTTTAACTGTCTATGTATGGTACCCGTAGGTAAACTAGGTTTCCGGTCTAAGATGCAGGACATCCTGTTCTGCTTTGTGCGGTCTTGTTTTTTGAAAAGTTCTGCTTTGCTTCTGTTGTCTTTTTCTTTGTATTTTAAAAGGCCAGGGGACTAGAAATGAAACATAGCCTTTTGGCTACTTCTGGCATTTGTAACCCATACAAAATCATGTGTTTTACTAATTTGCACTGTTATTTTCTTAAATAAAGTGAATTGACATCTGAAAAAAGAGCCAAAAAGATTTGTCTTCTGTAGCCGCTGTGATCCTGTAAAACCCACCAATCGCTGCCTCGTCCTCCGCATGGAAAAAAACAATGAAATGCCTCCTGGCCCCACTGCGCCCACTCTACCCTCCCGTGTACGAGTTACTGCAAGTCTACCGGAGAATGGAAGAGAAAACTCTGCAAAAGTTGCCATTGCTGCGTTCAAATGCAACCGCCGGCCCTGCTAAAATGGCAAAGAAAAGAAAGACTAAAGCTGAAAAAGAGGTGACTAAAAAGGATGCAGATTCAGAGAGGTACAACTAAAGTAAACTTTGGTATAGCTCTGTGTGTGTGTGGGGGGGGGGGGAGCCTCGAGGGCTGGTGGAGGGGTTAGTCAGAGCCCCGATGATGAGCTTTCAAAGTCTTGCTAGCTTTACAACATTAACAACCCTGCCTATAATCAAGCTTTGTTTTATCCTGCTATCGCTCTGTGTGTTGATACAACACACCCCCCCAAACTGTAAAGATTTGATTTCAAAAACAGCAATAACGTTTTCGTACTAAAAGCTGAATCCAAAACCTACTTTAGGGAATGTTGCTCCTGGCTGCTTTTTCAGTCTGGCTGGTCTGTTGAAATGTGATTATGTACACCATGAAAGGCTCACAAGAGGGAGTTACACAGAAACACATTAGTTATGCTGTGTGTCATCTGACATCTGAAATGCTATAATATACCCCAAATAAATGAAGAGATAGAATTCTTTCCAAGCAAAACTACTTTTCTTCTCAGCCTGACAAAGCAGGCATTACTCAAATACTGACAGATGTTATGTTGAACAGTGACATCCAGTATACGTACAGTCAGCTGTCTGTATGTCTACAACGTCATGACGGAAAACTGTTGTCATGTATTATCCTTAAAGTCAATGTGATTCTGATTAGTCCAAATCAAGAACAAGACATCTTTTCATTTCCCTCGCACTGGAAGGTTCTGCATTTCTCTCTCATTTAGCGATGCAGCATTTCAATTTCAATGTTGGCACTGCTGATCCCTTCCTGTCGGCTCAACTATTTACCTTTTCCTCCTGTCGAAGGGCATTTGTGGTTTTATAACAGTGGGTAAGGTTAGGTATTGCGACTCTGCACGCTTGATTTATGTGGTACGAGGGGTTCGGTGAATAAATATTAAAACACGGCTGCTCCATTGGCTGCCAGCAATAACAGGCTGACTGGTTTCCTGTGCAGGGTTAGATTGCCTTCCTCGCATGGGCTTCTGGGATGCGAGGCCAGTCGGTGTCACAATTCAGTGGAGGGGCACCTGAGAGAGAATAAAGAGGCATAAAAAAGGGAATAAGACTGTATTTCAATCAGGACAGACATGTTTGCAGATATGCAAAAATGTTTTTGTACAGCTCAATAAAAATGTACAGTCTTTGGAGATTAGACTCCACCGTTATACTAATAGTTCATATAAAAGGGGTAGAGAACCATCAAAACCCCCCAATGGAATCTAGACACCAGTGGTGGCAACAAAGGAGCCTGAAGACCAGACCGAAGGAGGCTCCGGACCGGTCAGTTGGAGTAGATGACTGGAGGTGGAAAGGGGGGTGGAGGGTTGCACTCTTTGCCTGAAAGACAGCTGATAGCAAATGGGCTGTGACTCTGTGATTGGCCCTTGCAATCTGTGTATGATTCTGATTGGTTTAACAGGAAGGTGAACGCCTCCAACAGATTGGAGTTAGGTAGAGCATTGATTAAGAGTGAGGTCTTCTTAAAAGGATTTACATTGAGATACATTTCAATCAGGAGAGACTAGTTTGCAGTTATACACAGCGTGATAAAAATGTACAGTTATATGAATAACTGCTGATTTAATTTAGGAGAGCATTGATTAACAGTTAGGTCTTCAGACCTTCCTCCACAGCGCTGCGGAGGAGGGTCTTGCTAGTCCACAGTATTCCGAGGTGGGAGAGAAACGTGCTCTGGTTTATTGGCGTTTCTTTAAACCAATCACAATCTTCTTGGGCAGGGCTAAGCACCAGACAGAGCCATGGTGCCGCTGCAAAATAGCCCGGGAAGGAACTTGTTTTGGTGAAACGTGTGCATTCAAAGGTTGTTTTAGCCGTGCAACAGAAAACTCCGATCGGACAGATAGTCTAGCTAACGGTCTGGATTTACCCTGCAGAGATCTGAGAACCAGGTAACCATAGTCCTCAGAAATCCACCAGAGATTAGAATGCCAACACAAAGAAAGAGGAAGTGAAACGGTGTGGATATTGACTACTCCCCAAAAGCAGGGCTGAGACTTGAACTTAAAGACATGTCATGACACATGACACAAAAGTCATGCAATAATTTGTACGTCCTCTATTTATAGTGCTTGCTTCAGTGTTCAGTGACGTCATGCTATGTATCTGTTCCCAGTGTCATTTTCACCTACAGTACATACCAACAACTTTGTGTTTTTTCACTTAAAAAAAAAAGAAGATAAGTAGCTATGCAAGACGAGACACACCAAGCTGATTGTTAATCTTAAACTGTACCCTTAAACAAAATGCAGAGACAAAAAGCAACCAGGGGGTTCTTTGACTCTCTTGGTCTGCAGGACCAGAGTAAAATTGCCAAACCAACTTATCTCATTCAGTACACTGTGTGTGTGCTTTAACAGTCTGGGCCTCTAAAAACGAACAGAGCCCCTGGTAATAAAACAAAGTGACCATAAATGAAAGATCAAGTTCTCTTTGTTTTCCCTCAGGGAACATGATATTATGATGATCAGAATCGCCTCGGCCACCAATAACTGCCCAAGAGTTTGTATTGGCAGCTAGCGGAAACATGATAGGGCTTCACAGGATGTAATAATGACACAAGGACAACAGGATGTCATGGTGCAAAAGGGCAATGCAGGATATATTTATGATTCAGTTTAAGATGTGTACACTGAAAACAGAGCAGTTGTTTCTGGTGTAGCTAGATCCGGTGGGTGTTGTAGTTTTTCTAACGTTACTAGTTAGAGGTCAAAAAGAACGTTAATCTTGCAATTAAAAAAACTGAAGCCGTTAAAATGGGTTTGCGTTAACGCCGTTAATAACACGTTTAACTCACAGCACTACAATGATCGTTGCAATATGTTTATTAAACTGATGCTTTTATGATCTTACCTGTAGCACTTTGAGGTTTGGCTTAAATATTAAGTGCATTACAAATAAAATGTATTATTATTATTATTGTAATGTCCCACAATAAGAAGCCGGGGAGACGTTTAGCCGGTTTACTGCAATTTATTACTAACCTGAACCAGGCTAATGTGGGCCGTGGCCAATGCCAAAGTTAAAGCCCCACCCCCGTCACTTATGACATTATTAGCCGCTCACTAGCTCGCAGAACTCCCAACTCCTCTCTTCCCGCATTACATAACAACAGCCGCCGCCCCTCTAGCTGTCTCTACAGGTGTATAGTTCTGGTGTGTAGTCTCCGGCGGCTCACTCTTACAGGACGATGACATGCAGACAGGCTTCACAGCAACTAAACTCACAAACTGTTTACTTAACCCGTTCTCACTCCCAACTTGAAATACTGAGAACGGAGAGCTCAGTTGGTAGAGAGGATGCACAAATATAGAGGTTTACTCCTCGACGCAGCGGCCGCGGGTTCAACTCTGACCCGTGGCCCTTTGCTGCATGTCATTCCCTTTCTCTCTCCCGTTTCATGTCTTTATCTTTCTTGTGGAATTAAAGCCTAAAATGCCCCAAAAAAATCTTTAAAAAAAACTAATATTAATGCTTGGTCAGTTCCCCTTAGCTTTGGATACCAACACAAAAATCAGCATTTGTTTTCTGTGCGGGTCGCACCGGGCATAGCAGCAAGCCCAGGACAGCTGTGGAGTAAAGGTGTCCTGCCACACAAAACTGTTTTACTTGCATTTTTTTAAATGTGTCAGGTCCATATGTATGTGTGTTATGTGGTGAATGCACTGCTACCTCCTCTGTCAACTCTACCTACTGGAAAGAAATAAGAGGAGAAATCAGACCAATCACAATAGCTGGTCAGTCTGACGTCATATTGCCTGAGCTCATTACTATTCATGAGCTGGGTAATGGATGCTGATTGCCAGGCTCTCATTGACTAGCTGTTAGCCAATCAGAGTCAAGCAGCTTAGCTGGTTGAATATTAATGAGAACCGGCCCAAATGGAGCTGAGTCTTCCTGCAGACTTTCTATATCATGCTGGAATGGCTTGAAACAAGGTAACCAAGTTACAGTGACCATTGTAGAACTTCAGACCTTACCACAAAGTCATGAAATGTGTTTGGCAGGGCACCTTTAAAAAATGCTAATGAACCAGAGCATGATTTTCTCCCATCCCAGAATGCTGTATGGACTAGCCAAACCCCTTCGCCTTGCTGTGGAGGAAGGTCTGGCAATGCAAGACCAGCTAAAAGATAAAGTCGAGAGCCCCTACACGTTGGCAACAAGTATTCATCTTTTGTCTGTGTCCACCTGATGAATGCAAGTCCATTATTTTACCAACTCCTGAGAAAAGAAATATCCATGTTTTTAGCTGCTACGTGTTCTCTACATCATTCAGCAGCTAGTCTCTGGCTTCGCCTGTCTGTCATTTGGTGCTGCTGCGCAGGCAGTGTACTCTAGTCCAAACCCTCTTTTTCTCTCAGTCAGTCTTTTGATCCAATTTAAATACAAAAAAATATTGTTAAGTGGAGCATTAAAGGTGCTCTAAGCTATGTCACGCATGTTTTAGGCTACAGCATTTGCTGTCACATACAGAAAATATCTCACTATCCGCTAGCTGCCTGTCCCCAGAACACACTGTAAAAAAACATCTCCTCACAATCTGCTAGCTGCCTGTCCCCAGAACACACTTAAAAAACATCTTCTCACAATCTGCTAGCTGCCTGTCCCCAGAACACACTGTAAAAAAAAATCTGCTAGCTGCCTGTCCCCAGAACACACTGTAAAAAACATCTTCTCACAATCTGCTAGCTGCCTGTCCCCAGAACACACTGTAAAAAACATCTTCTCACAATCTGCTAGCTGCCTGTCCCCAGAACACACTGTAAAAAACATCTTCTCACAATCTGCTAGCTGCCTGTCCCCAGAACACACTGTAAAAAGCATCTGGTCATCCACCAAGCTGGGCATCCACCAAGCTGGTCTCATTGTGTAAAATGTAAGGTTGTAGCTGGCGTGCAACGGCGGGTGCACTGTAGGGATTATGGGGTGTAAACACATGTGCAGGCTAGCTGGAGGATCCTCCCAGGCCCGAAGCATGTGAGCAACATTGGAAGGGATTTATGAAAGCATGCTCCAAATCCCGGTGAACCTGCACACAGGGGCCTGTGGAGAAAAACAGGATTATCAATAATAAAAACATGCCGACAGCCATTGGGTGGAGGTTGTTCCATGACATTATTCAGTGTCATGTGTATGTGTATGCTTTCCTGTAGCCACAGGGGAGTGGGATAGCTGTAAGCTCCCTGCTCATTAATCTGACATTATGTACACAAACGTGTGAAATAACTCGTGAAGGTGTGTGTGAGGCAGGTGACAGGTTTGCAAGCATGTAGCGTTTAAACCACACACATACACACATTCCCTATTGAAATTGATTCCATTATGCATTTTTATAAAGCCTTTTGTTGCTTGGAGTTATGTGTTACCTGTTCACCAGAACTGTCACACTTCTCTTCTCTTCTATGTTGCTGCGTGTAACCTTCTTCAGTAATCCACCACACGCCCCCTATTCCCAAATATGACAGCATATCGGTGTTTTGTCTGATGAAAAAATCCTGGTTAATAAAGGCTAATTTACATTTTACATTATACTAGGGCTGTCAATCGTTTGGTCTGTTTTACATGTGGATAGTTTTCATGCTCAAGTGTTAGTTGAGACTCAAAGTACTTCAGTGGTAACTCAATTCCCACAGTGCATTGAAATAACTCTTGTGGAGAGAACCATCTGAAAGGGCTTTAACAATAATAATAATAATAATAATAATACATTTTATTTAAAGGCGCCTTTCTTGGCACTCAAGGACACTGCACAGGGTATACATACGTAAAACATTTAAAAAAAGGAAAAATACTATATAAGGGCGCCCAGATAGGTCAGGTGGTAGAGCGGGCGCCCATGTTTAGAGGTTTACCCCTCAACGCAGCGGGCAGGGGTTCGACTCCGACCTGCGGCCCTTCGCTGCATGTCATCCCCCCTCATGTCTTCATCTGTCCTGTCAAAATAAAGGCCTAAATGGCCCAAAAATAATCAATGAAAAAATGCTACAATAACAACAGAAAAATGCATAGCAATAGACATTCAAGTGGAATAGGCAGTTGTAAACGGATGTGTTTTGAGTTGTGATTTTAAATGAAATTAATTGATGTTTCTTAGCTGGGGTGGTAATGAGTTCCAGAGAAAACTGGAATATGTCCTTTGAAACTGACCTTGCGATTCAAGAAACCCTTTTCTGAGAGTACCCTAGTAGCTCACCTGGTTAAGCATGCGCCGCGTGTACTAAGGCTCAGTTGCAAGTCATCTGCAGGATTACTGCTGCATCGCTTCCTGATTTCCCAAACTACGGAGCGGCCCAAGGCCCAAATCCCAGAACATGCGTGATAACGTTATCACATGGCAAAAAATTTGGTAGCGTTGAAAGGAATTTGTGTGAAGTTGTTCAGTTTCAATTTCATTATCGCGTTCATTTGGACAGCCCTATAACATGAAACAAAAACCTTTGATTTATTAATTTTTTTTTAAAAGTTTTACTCATATTTTTGAGGACTCTGTGATGTATCAGTATTTTTGTAACACCTAAATAAGTGGAGGCTCTGTGTGACTTTCAGTAGATTGATCTAGAGCCCGACCAATAATGGATTTTTAAGGCCGATACGATACAAATATTTGGTTATTTAAAAATCTGATATTACGAAATATCGGCCGATATAAATTTGAAAAAACAAGATTCCAGAAACGTGTAACAAAACATAAAAAGATTTCCCTAACATTAGTTATTTGTGGTTATTTGAGTTCTCACTAAAATAATGATAATAATTAGTTTTATTGACACAACAGAACAGAGGAACATCAAAATATATTAAAGTTCTGATAAATAATATGTATAAAAATACAAACTTAATATATGAAACTTTAAGTCCTTTGAACAAAAATACTGTATAATAACAACAACAAAATAATCAGTGTTGCCAACAGGGACGTTGTAGAGCGTCCTCTGGTGGACAGACTATGCAACACCATCACTAACAGGGACGCTGTAGAGCGTCCTCTGGTGGACAGACTATGCAACGCCAACACTAACAGGGACATTGTAGAGCGTCCTCGGGTGGACAGACTATGCAACACCATCACTAACAGGGATGTTGTAGAGCGTCCTCTGGTGGACAGACTATGCAACGCCAACACTAACAGGGACGTTGTACAGTGGCCTCTGGTGGACAGACTATGCAACGTCATCACTAACAGGGACGCTGTAGAGCGTCCTCTGGTGGACAGACTATGCAACGCCAACACTAACAGGGACATTGTAGAGCGTCCTCGGGTGGACAGACTATGCAACACCATCACTAACAGGGATGTTGTAGAGCGTCCTCTGGTGGACAGACTATGCAACGCCAACACTAACAGGGACATTGTAGAGCGTCCTCGGGTGGACAGACTATGCAACACCATCACTAACAGGGATGTTGTAGAGCGTCCTCTGGTGGACAGACTATGCAACGCCAACACTAACAGGGACATTGTACAGTGTCCTCTGGTGGACAGACTATGCAAAGCCAACACTCATAATATGGTTGACATTTATTCGTCATTATAAATGATTCTGATGAATGAATATAAAAAAAATTATCTATTTATTTTTTAATCTGCCATTGTAAATACTAATACCGATAGTTCAGGGATGCCTAATATCTCTAGATATACAGTATATAGATTGATCAATAAAGGCTGATTAGTTTCCGTGACTTGCGGGAATAACAGGATGGTTGAGTTCAGGGAAAGGTTGCGGGTGGGGTTATGTTTCCGTGACTCGCGGGAATAATGGCACGGTTAAAGACAAAAGGGACAATATCGGGACGGTTAAAGACACATGCAGGAAACGAACCTCGGTGTGCCGTTGTGGCTTAGCCTGTCGGCTCAACACTGTTGGCTTCACATGGTTAAATATCACATACTTTAGAGTAGAAACCAATTACATTAAATTATTAATCTAATGTCATGAGCATTGTACCACTTTGCTTATGACATGGTTTGAACCAAAACCACGTTGAATACCCTGTAAAAAAGCATATATTAGGAGTGGTTCAAATGTAATTTGCAGCCAGGGTCAGTCTAGCAACAAATTCTGATCAGGCCAATCACATCGTGTATAGAGTTGGTGGGCGGGCTTCCCATAAGGACGGCAGAGATGCGACGGTTCCCTGCTACTTGAAATCAAAGAAGATGGCTGTTGCTGTTGGCGAACAGCGGCCATTAGAATCGGTTTTGGCCATGACTCTGGAAGACTTGGAGTTGCAGAGGGAATTTGAAAGACAACCGTTTATCCCCCCCCCCCCGGATTTAGCCCTACCAATGGTGATTTCCCAGACCCAACAACTGGATTAGTCCCAAATCCCAAAGAATCCCTGAGCCCATGTACCTCTCTGCTTTCCTTTCCCAAAGTCAAACAATGTTGTTACTTCCTTTAAAGACTACACTCACATTATTTTGCATAATGGTTGGAAATACTTCCAAAGAAGAGAAAAGATGTTTTATTGTGTTGCAAGTAGAAGCAGGCCAATTTTAACCATTATAATCCAATGAGGGGTAAATGCTCTCTCTCTCAATAATTTACATATTTTGTTCTGTTGCCTTCATTTCTTCTTTTCCATTATTTTTTTGTTTTCTTTGTTGTATAAGTATCATTTGGATGAGTTAAGTTAGATTTTATGTCATTTCAACCATAACAAATACAACAACAGGATGGAAATATAATTTATCAAAGGGTATAAATATCATCAAGACATCAAGATAAAACAAAAGTTATTCAAACTTGTATTGATGTCTAAAAAACCTGACTGAGAAAACTATTTGAGGGAATAAAATGCTACATTTATGTATAGTACAAGCAACAAGTCCTCCAACCCATATGAACACATATTTTTTTTTAAATGTTTGTTTTTTTTCGGCGTTTTTTTGGGTACGGAGGTGAACTGGCATCTCTCCAGCTACCAATCCACACTTTGTACTTTGGTCCTTATGGGGACTTGAACCAGCAGCCCTCTGGTATATATATATTGAAGCTGCACTTTCATGTGGCTCTTTGTAGTTTTGCTCATTTAAAGCTAATGTACTTGCACTTACTACTTGTTGTCTGGAGTTTGCACCTTTAAGGTTGAAAGCACTTAATTGGAAAGCGCATTGGATAAAAGCTAAATGACATGTAATGTATATCAATACATAATGTACTTTATTGGTAAAAAAAAAAGTTATAGATGTTTTTATACATTTTAATCATTAGTTGAATCCAAGACAATATTATCAGTGATTGTCATTCCAGCTCTCCTTCTTTCCCTCTGTATTTGTTACATGTTACAAATGAATCAGCCTGATGTCGCCAATCCCATATATTTAACCACTATTGCCATCTCATTAATTACAAATCATCTGATCCTATTATCCTTCTCATCCCGAAAACAGTTTGAGGCGAACGCAGTTCCTTAAGAAAATAATGAGATACTATCTAACACATACATACACATTAAATAGAACAAACATTGTTTGTCACAATATTTAATGATTTTGCCTCTCGCATTTGCAAAAATCATTAGTGGTGTTATTGGCCTGCTGTGCCGAGGTGTTAGCAGGAGGCGGCTAATATCAGCAGTGAGTATGCAAAACCATGCTCTCTATCAGTCTTTGAACAGTGTGTTGTCTCTTCTTACGCCACCAGCTGAGATGCACAACCGCTGACAGCATCAATTCCCAGGCTGATGTAGCCTCACAGTGTGCGAGTGCAGTGCATGTGTGTGTGTGTGTGTGTGTGTAAGCCTTTGTTTATCATTAGGCCTTGGTAGACAACTCAATATGCTTGCTCCGGTTGACATCTTTGATTATGGGCCCTGAGGTGATCATGTGATGTTGTTTTAGGATTTATGTGCATTAGTAGTTGGACACCATTGACCCCACCCCCCTCTCAGTATCTTTTTTTTTTCTATTTTATAATAAGTACCAAAGAGTCAAATTAAAACCAGATCTGCTCCTCCGATCTCTGCAGGGTGAATCCAGACAGCTAGCTAGACTATCTGTCCAATCTGAGGACTATGGTTACCTGGTCCTCAGATCTCTGCAAGGGTAAATCCAGACAGCTAGCTAGACTATCTGTCCAATCTGAGGACTATGGTCCTGGTCTTCAGATCTCTGCAGGTAAATCCAGACAGCTAGCTAGACTATCTGTCCAATCTGAGGACTATGGTTACCTGGTCTTCAGATCTCTGCAGGGTAAATCCAGACAGCTAGCTAGACTATCTGTCCAATCTGAGGACTATGGTTACCTGGTCTTCAGATCTCTGCAGGGTAAATCCAGACAGCTAGCTAGACTATCTGTCCAATCTGAGGACTATGGTTACCTGGTCCTCAGATCTCTGCAGGGTAAATCCAGACAGCTAGCTAGACTATCTGTCCAATTTGAGTTTTCTGTTGCAAGACTAAAACAACTTCTGAACGTACACATGGTCCACCAAAACAAGTTCCTGTAATGCTGTGTGGACTAGCCAGACCCTCATCCACAGCACTGTGAAGGAAGGTCTGGCAATGCAAGCCTAGTCTAACATAAATAACAAAAATATCGGGCATTACGTTCATCGTTATTTTGGTTGCAGGATCTTGTACAACGCAGTACATTTTCAATTTTTAATTTTAACATGTCAGTCTTTCTTTATCAAATTTCCAGCTACATATGCTTACTTGTATTACGTAACTTACGCACTAAACTAACGCCATGTATGTACAGGAAGAAACATAATAAACCTACTTATTTATCTACTTACAATATTTTCCTAGTAGTGCACTGCAGGGGCACTGTAGCTGAGAGAATCTAACATAGCATAGGGGAGGGAGGGGGATTACATACATGTTGCTACTTTATATAACTGGGCTTTGTTTACTTTTCTCTAGTTTATGACATTTGGATATCTGATTTCATAGATGGCTCCAATCCAATCTGATTTCATATGTATTTTTGTCATTCAGAATCCTGCATGGCAACAAACATCGCGAGGCATCAGTAGATGTTAACCCATGCAACTCTTTATCCAAATTTAAAGAGTTTGCCATAAATACATTTTGTTGAGATTAGTGCTGTCAAACGATTACAGTATTTAATTGCGATTAATCATATTAATGTCATAGTTAACTCGCAATTAATCACACATGTTGATCTATTCTAAATGTCCCTCGATTTCTTTTTGTCCCATTATGAAAAAGTGGATCGGCTTGCTTTGTTTTATTGAAAACATTGGTATATAGCCTACTGTAGTGTTAAACAACCCCCCGCCCCCCCAGCAAATAGCCAACTGTAGTGTTTCATGTCACACTAACATTCTCACGAGCAAATAATCTCTCACACAATGTAACACTGTCCATCAATAAAAGGGGGAAAGAAATACTTTGACGAGGGGTGTGTGTGTGTGTGTGTGTGTGTGTGGGGGGGGTTGGTGTCAGCTGTGTGCTTGGCCATCAAGTGGTATCTTTCAGACTGGACGTGCTGCGATGATAGCTCAGTTCACAACGACCAAACCAACAGATCACTTTGGTCTCATCAATGGAACATTTGGCAAGTTTTAAAAAGTAAACTTTCCATCCAGAATCTTATCGCCATCCATTTCAGCGTCTCGCGCTCGCCATCCACTCAAAACGTAACGTCACTAATCTTTGGCCGGCTCGAAGCCCAAACCGTGTGTGTGCGGCGTGCCTGTTGTTTCCGGTCTAGCTAGACCCGGTGGGTGTTTTTCTAACGTTACTAGTTGTTGCAACAGCATGTTATTTCCCCATTCATTTCCACACGGTCCCTAGGATTATCAGTGAGCAGGAGCCCATTTCTGATAGAAAAGTTTGGAAAAAGGCAAACACAACTGCCACTAACAGCTACCACCCCTTAGATGAACACTTTGAGCTGCTTCTTTCAGGGTGGAGGTATCAAACCCCCCTAGGGTCAGGTGTAATACTGTAGATACATACATTTCTTTTTACTATGTGTAATAAAATCACTTAATTTGCACTGCAGCAATTAATTTGCACCCTCTGTAGTTACAAGCACGATAGTCCCTGTCTTCTTTTTATATATAGTATATTTATTGTTCATTTAACCTGTTTTAATTTGTTTTTACTACCTTTACTCTTTATAAGTGATATTTTTTATTCTCTTTTAATATTGCATGAGTCTGTTTTAATGTGCTGTATGCCAGATTTCCCAAGTGGGACAATAAAGACTAAAATGAACTGCTTTTACAAGCTGATCTAACGTTTTCTACTACCAACTGTAGTTGTAGAACAAAAGTAGTGTAGCAATCAGTCTAATATTTCCTCCTGAAATGAGGCCGAGTAGAAGAATTCAGCAGCATGTACATATCCTTCACGGCTCTTGTCCTGTCCTGTTCCATGAAGACAAACTCACTTTGTTAAAGGAGCATTATAATCAACTTTACTTGACTTGACTTTCATCAGTCTTGTCTTCGCTCTCCGCGCAGAACTTAATCTACCATTTATTTGATCACAGCAGAAACATTAATAAATTCCAAGGAAAGGTTTATTTTACAAAACCCCGTGCCCTGCTGCTTGCTTGTTTTCAGTAACTCAATCTTTGCATTTACATTCTTTGTACTATTTGGATATGAAAAGCTGTTTGGCCTCACGTCCACCTTTGCAGATTTGGCTGTTACACCCATGAAAGGTCAAAGAGGTGCATCCTTTCCTTCACTGTCGTCATTTGTGTTGGGTTACGTGTTTAATTCATTAGCCAAGCTGTTGTATTTTTCTTTAATCTTTGCCAAATATATGATTTTAGTATGTTCTGCTCAGTTCAGTTGTCTGCGGCACACATTTTCTCTTTCAGTTTACCATCTCCTCATAACATTGCTTACAGATGACAAAGCTCTAAAAACCCACTGTACACCACCTGCCCAGCAACGCACAACAGAAAAACACAGTTAGCATCTAGCAGATGAACATAGAGGAGCATTTAGCAGCTAAAGAACCGGATAGAAAGAAACCGGTTAGTTCGAACTCTGGTCCGCCTGTAAAACTGGGCTTAAGTTTGCTTCCAAGTGCACTAGAGTTCGGTTTACTTGAGAATGTGATCCTATACAAATAGAGGAATGGAAATGTCATCATGGTCCTCCTTTTCCTTTGATACATACGTCTCATTCAAAAAATTAAATGCTCAAAAACTGAAAAAGTCTCAGCTGCTCATATTCTGCAATGGTCCAGTAATTCTGTGGAATGTGTTAACAATGTTTGGTGCAACAGTGTTCCAACTTCAGCCCCCGAGACACACAGTCTACCAAACTATAGGTGTGAAAGCGCCTTTAGACTCAAACAAATGCTATTACTGCTTTGGATCTGCTGGATGTTTAGGCAACAGCTCGCTAACAACTTAACTTAATCAACTTAAAAGCTGATCATCCACAAATGTTATGTTTACAGCTTCTTCCTACTTCCCCCTTAGTGGATACATAAATGCTATTGCAGGGTTAATTATGTTATCCTTTTACCACCCACCAGGGCTTGAAGTGTTTGGCCACCAGCCACAGTGGTTTATTACCAGCCTATTATTATTGTTTGCCTCCGTAAAGGTGAAATACAGGAAATGCATGAGCATTGTAAACTTGTGGAGAAAACACATGTACGTGTTAAGTTATTAAGGAAATCAATCAAATTGAAGACTCTGTATTGACCCATTTTGGAGCTCAAGTCCAAGGCAATAGCGTACTTGATTGAGATATGAAAGAACAACAGTGGCAAAAAACAACTAATGCATCACTCGCTACCCGCCAACATGGAAGGTTGATTGACAAATTCACCCGATGATGGCCAAATGTACCCGCATTCGGCTCATGGTTGGGTTTACATTTCCGGCTATGTCACCCACTGTTCTACCCGTGGGGCGTTACCACTATGTAGAACATTCACGCACTATCATTGATAGAATAAAAAATGCCTTTATTGTCATTATACACAAGTGCAGTAGCTTTGCAACGAGATTGAAGCAAAACCTTTGCAGTGTCAACACAAAATATAAAATATAAAATGTAAGTAGTGCAGAAAAAAAGAGAGGGAGGTATGTGGTGCACAGTCCAGAGAGCAACTATATACATATATAAAGTAGTAGAAAGATAGAGGGTTTGTATATACATTATGCAGAAATATAGTTTGGTGTATTAAACGTCCTGAGTATTAAATATTGCACAGTAATGAGATTAAGTGATTGAAAGTGCACAGAATTCCAGTGTCATTTTAGGTATTATATAACATTATTGCACAGTACTGTTATATAATACCTAAATAATATATAACTATAAAGCAAAGTGTTAAATGTGGTTGAATTTCCAAAAGCACCATGACGTGGTATGATGAGACCCAGGGAAAGCTTAGACAACATCAGGTCATTCATAAGTCACAGGTCAGGGGACGAGAATATAATAAGCCAACCTGTCCATGTGGAGTTGTGTTTGTCTCTGTACAGATTCAGGGACCTAGGCAGCTGTATGATAAGGGAGTGTTTGTCTCAGGACTGTGTCCTTTTGGAGGTCCGTGGCCTAGCCACACTTTAGCATGCTTTCCAGAGAGAAAGATAGGCAGAGCTAGGCTTCAGCATCTGTGTTTAGGCGCCCGCAATATCTTTGTTTCCCTTAAAGGTCTCCAGCATGAGTTTAAAAGCACCTTCAGAGAGTTGGGACACAACTGCACAATAACTCATTCTCTCCTCAACTAGGTGTTTATTCAATGGTCCTGTGTAATTAATCAAGGTCTCCCGAATCTTCTACACATATGTCACATGAGTTGTGAGGCTCCTGAGTTTTTCCTTAACATTAAACAAACTGAAATGTTGGCCTGTTGGCAGCTCTAGACGAAAAGTCCAGACATCACTTAACTAATTATGATTCAATCTGAGGGGGATGTGAATCCACCCAACACTTGTCAAGACATTCCACTCGGAATCAAAGATGTCAACCTGCTGGTGGCGCCTGATCCAAAAGTCGTCAAGGTAACTCAGTCCTGACCAAACCCTGCCATCCGTTCAGCATGAGCAGCCAGCGTGACTAACATATGGTTCCTCCAAAGGGTTTTAAAGGATTAATGGAGGGAATAAATGAATTAGTAAAAGAAACAAAGGAGTGCGTCATCTTCTTGATAGCGTCCGGCTCAGGCGTGGGGTCGCGCCCCTCTCTCTGAAAGCTCTTTGGCTCTAAACAGAGCTGAGTGTTAGGGTCGGGTAAACTCTTAGGGGAGAAAAGACTCCGGGCCCCCGCTTTAGGGTTCAATCACCAGGATACAAAATGTGGCCAGTGTCCTCTCACGGAGCTAACGAGAGCCGGGCCACGACCCCTGACCCTAATGTGCTGAAGTTCATCATGCTCATGTGAAATTAAGAGCTATTAACAGGGAGGTCGCCGCTAATGAGGACCTCTGTCTGGAGGTCCGAGGCAAGCTGGGCCTGTGGAATGTGGACTCCTCGTGTTCTAATGGAGACGTTAGCACCTAGCGCTCTCTTATACGTGGTACGGGGTGACATTACATTACACAATCCACAGCTTTTTAGGAATTTAGCCGGCACTGTGGTACTGGAGTAGCATATGTAGTTCAATACAAACAGCAGAGAGGAGTGTTAGAAGAAATACCACCATGGTGAGGTCATGTATTTGTTACAGTATGAAAAAAATAGTAAGCCAATCTGCTCATTTATTGTCATCATTTAAAAAAATAAATAAAAATCTATCTAATATAGCCATAAAAATGCCAAAAAAGAAAAAACATTTCAAAATACAAACAACATGCCCCCCAGAGAATGAACCCTTTCAGTAAAATTACTTCTATGAAAATATAAATAAACTTGACTTTAACTCCATTCTCTAGCCAAAACACTTTTTTTTTTGTCTTTTAGAACAGGATATTTATTATTGTCTAACAGGAACATTTCCATGAAATGTGCTACTTGAATCCATTATTCCAAGGTGATAAACCATTTTGATTTTTAATAACTCCACGGCTTTTTTTCCTGTGGCACCATCCTGTATGCATAGCACACTTTTGTACTATGCGGTATAATAAGCATTAGAGTCTCTATGACCCGGTAGCAAGCTTTAAGGTTGGAAGTTGTTTTCCTAATCAGTAGGGGAGCTTGTTCAGAGTTGGGACAATTTGTCAAGTGTGAGAGTGCATACTATTCATATATGTGTCTGTGTTAGTACGTGTGTGCAGTTTTTAATTCTACGAGTACATTTGTGTGAGGGAGTTCATGCGTGGCTAAACACAGCCACACGTGCTGCTCCAGAGCACGCGCGTGCTCATGATTTAATTTGCTCCATCTGAATGTGGCTACTGTCTCTGCTGATATGAGGTAACTGGATTCCAAGCACCTCATTGTGATTATTTGATTACAGTTCATTATGCTGTGAACTCACACCATCCTGTGCTGCTGACATTCAGACACTAGGATGTGCTACAGCGCACATGGGGCTCTATTTCTTCCTATGAATGTTGATAGTAGGGAAATGATGATGTCATCTGTCCTTAAGGCCGGGGACCTCTGCTGTGATGTGTGAACTCACACAGCAAAGAGGGAGGTCATGGAAGAAGTACTCAGATCACAAATACCATACTCTTTTACAAGTAAAAGTCCTGCATTGAAAATGTTACTTAGGTAAACGTTTGTAAGTATCATCAGGAAAATGTACTTAAAGTATTATGAGTAAAAGTATTCAATGCAGAAAAATCCCCCCCTTTTTACAAATTGGAAATGATCCAAACAGTCAATTTATAATAAAACATTGTGTTTCATAAACTACATGTCTGTCGAGTGCAACACTCTTAATTTGGAAAGTAGTAACTGAAGCTGTCAGATGAATGTAGTGGAGTAAAAAGTACAATGAAGTAGAAAGTGGCAGAAGAAGAAGACTCAGGTAAAGGTCAAGTACCACAAATGTGTACTTTCCACTAATGGGTTAGCTATGGATACAAAAGTGAGAAAAATACTCTGATTGTGCGATATAATGTAGATTAAAAATCCCATAGATCCCATTTTAAACTGTCTGCTGTTATGTCACGAGTAGAGATAGATAGATAGATAGATAGATAGATAGATAGATAGATAGATAGATAGATAGATAGATAGATAGATATTTTTTGATCCCAGTAAAATGGGAAATTACAGTGTTGCAGCAGCAAAATCAGTCACACTGCACAGAATATAAATATAAATGAAAAACTAGGATACAATATACATACATACAATATACATGAAATAATAATAGGATAAAATATAAGAACAAATATTTGAATATATACAAGTTGGGAATACAAAAATGTGCAACTGCTTAAACAGTATGATACAATGGAAATAGACCAATGTGCAGGTTGCACTTAGTGCAGTATTGTGGTGTCTCAGAGTCTTATCCAACATTTAACGGAGCTGTGATATGCATAAGTTCTGGGAAATTCCCCTGATACTGACAAACAAACATCTCGTTGATGTAGCAGCAACAGTCAAATATTTGAGCACATACACACAAACGCTCAGGAACTGAAACCAGAAATACCGGTTACCGCTAAGCTGTGTATTTGATATATACAAAAAGTCGGCCTGACTGTAATTGTATGCAAAGTCGTGTACTACATTTCGTTTTCGCAATCATGTCCTTTATGTTTGCACTGGTGGTGGGGTGTGATGTCACAGCCTTTTCTTTTCAACTAAGAATAAATGCACCAGCCTGGCCGTGTGGTAAGAAAAAGAAAAAACTTAAACTTGTGGACATGAACAACACTGTTGCTTGTGAGAAAGAGCTCTTGAATATGAAAACCTAGGACACTGAACTCTTGAAGAGTTCGGCTTAGTAGTTACATGTAAACAACTGCAATGAGCCAAAAACGATGACACCACACAATACTCCGCCTTTAGGCTACACAAACACACATGACAATTACTGCAGAAGGTCAGGCAGGCGGCTTCTGGCAGGAGTTTGAAAAGGTCGGTCATAGCAAGACCAAAAAAAATAAAATCCTGTTCAATGCTTCAATAAAGAAAATAAATACAAAGAAAAAAAAAAAATCAAGAAAACTGTGACAGATATGAACAGAGCTTCAAACGGACAACATGATCAGTGCCCAATGTACAGGTTAAAAAAGAACATTTTCATATTGAGAATATATAGGTCCACTGTAATTCTACTAATTCTTTGCAGTTAATGATCTTTGGATGCAGGCTGGGAAAAAATCCCCGCTGCCAATTAACAGTATTCACACAGCGTGTGTCCTCCCAAACATATTTGTCAAAACAATTTAGAATGTATTTTTGTCCCCTGCCCTTCTTTGACCCTCCAGATCCAGGTATTTCACATTAAAACACAGACTATCCGTTCAACTTGAAATGCAACTTCAACCAAAGCAGTTGCCTCAAGCAGTGATCATTACGCAGTCCGTCTCCATGCCCCGGGCCACTCCCACCCGTGTATCATCAGTGTATCTGCTGCTGTTTGCATCTGACAGTTGGCACATAATGGATAGCCGGGGCGGCCGAGTAAACAGTTGGGGGCGTGAGCTGTGTGAGGGGGAGGTCAGACATGCTGATTTATGACCTGGGTGATAAATCACCTCCTCTTTCAGGAAGGAGGTCACCATCAGATCCTCCCATCTTTGGAATCAGCTGTGGCCTCCATGACCTGCAGCCTGGGCTTCCTGTGCACTGCCCATCCAATACTCCTCCTCAGCACTGGAAGAAGTACAAAGATCCTTTACTTAAGTTAAAGTACTAATACCACCCTGTTACAAGTTTGATCCTGGACAATATTATCTGTTTTGTGCAATAACACCGGCTGAAAATGTCTGTAATACTCAGCTGCTACTATTTATTCATCATTACTGTTCACCATTACAACTCCTTAATTATGTAAATACTGTATCGTAAAAATTCCTTTAACTATGTAAATACCGTGCATATCCACACTACTTATATTTCTTTATTTATATTTCTACTCTGATATTTATATACTTTGTGCAACTGTAACACAGAATTTCCCTTCAGGGATCAATAAAGTATTTCTGATTTTGATTGTGAAGTCAAAGTCCTGCATTGAAAATATTACTCCTGTAAACGTGTGTAAGTATAATCAGGCTAATGTACAGTACTTGAAGTATAAAAAAGTACTCAATGCAAAAAATCCTCATGTTAGAAACTGGAAATGATCAAATCATGTCAGCTGGACCTGTAGGCCTGTATGTTGTTGGGTAGTTTTATATTTATAATAAAACATTGTATTTTATAAACTACATGTGTTTTGTGTGCAAAAATGTTAATTTATTAAGTAACTAGTAACTAAAGCTGTCAGATGAATGTAGAGGAGGAAAAAGTGCAATACTTCTCTCTGAAACGTAGCGGAGTAGAAGTAGAAAGTAAAAAAAAGTACAAGTACCTACAATTTGTACTTGAGTTACATATATCCATTCCACCACTGCTCCTCTTACTCCCTGTCACTAGTCTCCTCCTTTTCTTCCCTCCTTCGTCACCTTCCCCTTCTCTCTCGATTACTTTCCTTTAGCCATTTATCTCTTGCTCTTCATTCTTGTGTTCCTTGTCCCCTCACTCATCTTTGTCCTCCTGCTTTTATCGCTCCTCAAGTTTCACAAAACCTCTTTCTTTCTCGTCTCCTGCTACTTCTCCCCTTACACATTTATTCTTCTCCTCATCCTTTTCCCTCCCCCTCATCCTCTTCTTACTCTCTCACCTCTTGCTGCTCCTTTCATTCCTCATCCTCTCTCACCAGACACAACTGCTCTCTTTCATCACCCGCTTCTTTTCTTCCTCCTCTTCCTCCCACCTAATAGGATAACATGCATTAAGACTCACTCCGTCATCATTTAAGTGTCCGTTGCAAACACCTACATAAAGAGATGGGGTGGGAACATACAGTACAACGCACGGGGGACTCTTACTAGGCCTGTCAAATTACCAGCAGGGGTGCAAATAAACAAATAGGGGAAAAAAATAAGCCCAGAAGCAGTTTATCCGATCTATTCATTGTTGCACATGTCTGGAAAATACTGGAGCACAGAAAAAAATACTGGAGATGTTTTCTTTAAGAGAACACCGTTTTGGGAAAGCAAATCTGCATTCATGCTCAAGACAACGGCTTTGAGTAGGGCAAGAAATACTGTAGCGTAGTCATAATATGGTATGTCTAAAAAAAGTCAAAAAGTTGTATAGTATGGTGAAAAAAGTGATAAAAAGTCATAGTGTAAAATATAGAACACAAATCAGAGTATGTCAAAAAAAAAGTATTGTAATTAGAAAAAAGTGATAAAAAGGTTATAGTGTAGTATGTTGGGTTGGGTTGGGAACCGGAGGGTCGTGGGTTCAAGTCCCCGTATGGACCAAAGTGATAGTGCTCTTGTGCAAGGCATCGTACCCCCCCAACCACTCAGGGTGCTGGTTCCAGCACTGGCCGCCCACTCACTCTGTGTGTGCGTGTATGTGTGTGTATTTCAGGCTTGTGTGTAGTGATTACTGTAAATTGTAATTACACCACTGGGCATCATTAAAGAGTATAAATAAATAAAAAATTAAATTATGTAAACAAGTACAAAAGTTATAGCATAGTCATAGAATAGTATGTGAAGATCATGCAAATTCCACACTAAAAGGCCTAGCTGGAACTGGGGATCGAACCATGGGTCAGAGTCGGAGTTGCTGGTGCTAGCTAACCTCAGAGCCCCCAAGTAGAGTATGTTGAAGAGATTATTTAATCATCATAATACAACAGCCTACTTTAATCATATTGCATTGGACTGAAACTGCTGCAAGCAGTTCAAAGCTAGGAAAAGAAAGTCCTTTTAAATAAGAACAAGGGAAGTGTGACTGTTTTAGCACCCTAAAAGCATTGCTTCTACACATTTTTCTTCAGGCCTTTCAGGCTCTGAGAATGTAATAGCCATTTTATATGTAAATTGGGAAACATTTTATTTCAGCCCTTTCTCTATTTGTATCAAATACTCTGAAGGAAGACAAAATTGCTGCTCAGATTATGTTTTGTGTTCTTTTTGAGTGAGGGAAGGGCTACACTCCAATTTGTTGAAAAATATATGTTAAAGAGAATATTTACTGTAAATGTTAACATAGATTGAATATCGTTAAACAAAGAACAGTTTTCAACCCTCGGTCTGGCAGCAGGTCGGTCCTCAGTCATGTTTTATGTCCCGCATCGATCCTCGGAGCCGGAAAATGTGGCATTATGGCGGACAAGAACGTGTTCTGGTTCTAGGGCGATGGAGAATTCTGGATTAATGGAAGTACGTTTCCAGGATAAAGCCTGACATCCTGTGTGTCTGCTCTCTGTGTGTTAAATCCCTTTGCTACTGGGAATAGCCTTCAAGCTAGCAAGCCACATGTTAAAAATGTCAAGTTTAAAGGAATTGGAATTGTGCAATAAGGCAAGCCTGCTTGGTGCATTTGAGGAATGATTGTGAAAATGTACTTACTTACTGGGACAATTTTGGGAATTACTGGAGGGATTACTGTGGACGAAGTACACAGCATGATGTTTCATCATGTATCAAGCTAATTTAAATAGCTCAGCTTAATGTATTGTGTAAGCTTCATATAATATTGGATGTGACGTTTTCTTTTGCGGGTTGCAAATGTTCCACCAAAACAAAATCCCTCCCGAGACTATTTTGCACAGGCGCTGTCCATTGGCCGGAACTTACCGCCACCCAAGATGATTGTGATGGTTTAAAGAAACGCAAACAACCCAAAGGGCTTTTTTCTTCTATCGCAAAATGTATGTGTGGAGTCCTCTGGTGGCTCTCAGTGGTAGAGTGGTCGCTGGCCAATTGGAAGGTTGGTTGATCTCTGGCCCTGCAGTCCCATGTCAAAGTAAGGACCCCGAGTTGCCCCCGATGCTGTGCATTGGAGTGTAAATAAAGTGTGTGTGTTTATCTGATGAGCAGGTGGGACCTAGTACAGCAGCCTCGGCCACAGTGTGTGAATGGTAAATGGTTCCTGTACTATGTAAAAGAGCTTTGAGTAGTTGTTAAGACTAGCAAAGCGCTATATAAGAATAGACAATTTACTATCTATCGGCTAATCTACTCCACAGAGCTGTGGAGATAGGTCTGGCAATGAGAGACTAAGGATTGATCAACCTTCACCATGGCTGCCGGTTCATGTGAAATGGATGCTGGAATACTACCACAAGTTCACACTGTTCAACTTCAAAAACACCCTCGACCATAATAGCATGAAGACTTTGGGCATTGGGATCGTTAGGATCCTAAACAGACAACGGACAATTCTTTTTGTCGTTTCAAGAGTCCATGGTTCCTATGGACTCATGAAACATCCAAAAAGTATTGTAGAGACAAGACTGCAGACTGACAATGGCCTCATGTAAAATCAAAGCTCTCAGTGCTCCCACAGGTGGCCAGAAGCTACGTAGTAGCAACACTAAATAAAACGGTTGTTTTAATATAATCTTTCAAGTAGTATGTTCCTAGGACTCCATTTTAAGGAACCTAGTTTTTCCAGTAGAATCTAACCTAACTTAAGTGTTGAAGCTTGCGCAGTATTCCAGTTTTGTTCGGTAACCACGGTGGTAGAGATGCAGCCCTGAAACTGCAGCTTTCTTTACTGCAGACACATAGAAACGTTTTGTACCGTGACAAAATGGTGTAATGTTTCTGTATAGCAGCTACTGTACCTTCATTCATACTGTGTGATATAGACGTTGCTGTTTAAGGTAATAAGACTAATTAGGATCCAAATCAAGAATAATGGAGAAAAGCACTTTGTAAACTTCCTTGTGTGTTCAGTCCCAGCCAGCTAACAGATTGAAAGTAGCATTCTGCGATCAATGTTCCTCATCAGTATGGAGCAGGGGATCTCTGCCTCTCTGTCACATTCTCCACTTTGCTCATCATCTCACATTCAAACACATATGGACACAGTGATGGGAAGTATGCACTCAGGAGGTACATGTTTGTGTTTATGCTGGAGATTTGTCCCACATATCTGAGTGCGTTGGTATGCGCATGTGATGTTGTGATACAAAGAGATGGGCAGAAATCATCCACTGCGGTTTGAGTGTGTGTGTGTGTGTGTGTGTGTGTGTGTGTCACAGGACCCTGTCATTCGATTACAGGTCACACTAATCTAATCATCCAGCTGTGAGCTCACTGTGCAGCCGTGTATGAAAGGGACTGTAGTGCTGCCGAGCACAGACCTCAGTCTGTCACCACGTTACCTTTTGCTCAATGACAAACTTGTCTAGGCCGACTCTGATAGCCTGCAGATGTTTCCCAGACTGATTATTGTGGGAGGGAGCGGGCTTTTGCTTCAATTTTAGACACCTCACCCGCTAAGTATGTTAGTGTAAACAAGGGGTCACGCCAAGTCTATCTGAAACCTGGGGGATGTCCAGGTGTGATTGAGGACAGAGGCGTCTCACAGATAAAGTTATCAGTGTGACTTACAGGACTGGACAGGACAAGCCACTCAGCTCCCCTCCCTGAAATCATATTGACAGGAAATGCAGCTCCCTCAGATGAACTCTGAGGCGTTTCGTCTGGTTTATCATTCTTGAGCCTGCTTCTGAGGGGTTGGCAGCTAATACAGATTTTCTCAGGCTCAATCAGCTGAGCCGCTTGAGGTAAACGAGATCAATACTTTTCATTTTTAACACACAGGCGGTATCGACCGCACAACAAGGCCTCTTCAGTGGGTACGGGGAGGCTTTCTGCGCCCCTGATAAGAGGCGTATTATTTTAATCATCATCATCTTTCATCCGCTCCTCTCTTATCTGTCGCCCTTACACAGGGAAATGGTTGAGGAGAAGGTGGCAAGGAGTGCTGCCGAGTCACAGATGCTAAAGCAGATTGTCTGACTCATTGCTGAACCTGTGACTTCTTATTTTGCACGCTCTTTGTAGAATTACAGCCGCAGCTTACAAGATGACAAGCTAATGCCAGATTTTGAAAACGTGCTGGCAGTCAATCATGCCGTTTCACCCTGTTTTTATAGCATCTAATAATTATGAAAAATCAAAAAAAAATATCACAAGCAGCATGTTAAGAACTACCTAAAATGACAGTAACCATCTTTGGGAAAAATGTGTTTGACGTTACCTGAACTGCAGGCAGCCACCAGGGGGCAATCCAGATGTTTTGGCTTCACTTACACAAGCTATGGCTAGTTCTCATGTCGTTAAATTGCATCCACGTTTCCATCACTTGCTTCCTTCTTCCCGCCTTAGTCCATCCCACCAAGGAGGAGAGTGATTTCCCCAAGACGGGGGCAGGGGGGGGTAACAGTAACAAACTAGAAATTAATCAAGTTATTGGTTGCATTTCAAGCAGGAACTTTTACATCAATTCAATTTTATTTATAGTATCAAATCATGACAGTTATCTTGAGACACTGTAGGTCTAGACCATACTCTATAATTTATAAAGTCCCAACAATTTTAGTAATTTCCCCAAGAGAAAGCATGATGTATGCGCAGTGGCAACCCAGTCTCTTGGTAGGTGGAGTCTGACGGTGTCGGTTGGGGCTGTGATGCACAAAAAGGCAATAAAAGTTACAATAAAGAAAATGGAACAGTAACTAAAAAGTGGTTGTTCATGTCATAGCAGGGCCCTAGTACATCCATCTCAGTAATGATCTTAACACGTACTGTAAAATTAGACAATGCAGAGGCAATTAACCATAACCCTGAAGTTCTGGTCTTGTAATAATATCCTGAGTGCTTCAGACAAGACCGAGACTTCCAAAAAGTTATCTTAAGACTACGACACTGATCCTCGCTCACAGCTCCTCAGAGATCCCTCCTCCATCCTAGCTCCTTGAGGCAAAAATAATAGCTTTGAGACGGCCCTCACAAAGGGTGGGGGGGGGGGGGGGGGGCAGAACAACTTTCGGTCAAGTGAAAAGCCTACGCATCTACCGCTGAATGTAACATACTCATATGGAAGCAATAATACACAACTAGGTGTCCTGCTTCTGTATTTAAAGCCCCCTGCGAGTATCCACACTGCCACAATGCTGTTAAGCAAGGCACTGAACCCCCACTTTGTACAGAGCTGCTGCTGACACAGCGCTTTGACCTGCCAGTGGATGGGGGCAGGTGGAGCTTCAGTGTCACCATCAGCCGTAATAACAGAGAGATATGTAAACACTCCACAGCCCGGGACAATGTGACAGTCTTATTATTATGCGAAAAACATAAATGTTTATATTCATGACCACATCCATATCCATGCACACACACTGTGATGAAGCCCTAACGTTAAATGGTACTGATGCCGATCAGAACAGCCGAGTTCCATCACAGTGAGGCAAACAAACTGGATATTGTAATTTTATTCATTGACCAAATTGGCAGATGAAATACAAGCCATATTCATAAAGTGGCAATAAGAGGCAGAGGCAATACAAAGCTAATGGCTCCGCTAGCGCAGCAGGGTTTATTGCTTGACTGCAGTAATAGACTCCCAAAGACAAACTATTGTTCAGAACCGGCCTTAATGTTTGCAGAAAATCACATAATTATTCTGAGATGAAAGACGTGAACTTCAGTCGGGGTAGTTTTGATTTTTCCTAAATGTAAAGTTTTAGAAGTGGATGAACACCAAAAACCAATAAAACTCATCCAAACGCATTACTTGTCCTACTACTGTATGTGAGATTTGTTTTTCTCTGGCGAGGACAGTATTACAAAGTGGCAGCTCAAAAACATTTAGGGGAAAAATCAGCAATGTTCAACCATATCTCTCTCTCTGAATGAGGAATAAGGGATATGGTGTGGAAAACGCCTGCAGATCTTTCCCAATGTTCTCTGCGTCTTAGCTGCTCAGCCGGCCGTAGCTTCAAAATCGTCTCTCTATACGGAAGAAGCTTTTTTTTTGTGAGTTCGATTAGTTTTAACCAAAAGAGCTGCAGATCCAATACAATGCATTCTGGTACATGTACAACATAGCGCAAATCATATCAAATTTGGTCAAATGAGCAATAGTATATGAAAACATGAACATTGGTCCGGACCTTGGTCTGGACTTTCAGGTGTGAAGAGGCCCTAAGATGGAGCCAGCCTGAAATTAACACATGCCAAAGGAGGGCAATTGGTGGGTAACACTGGCAATCTACGTGCCCCATTTGCAGGTAGCTAATGACTATTGAGTTATTCATTAGCTTTTTTGCAACTGTTCTTTTAAATTTCAAACAAGTCCTCCATTTCGTTGGATTTTAGCTACAATGTGGCGGCACATTACAAACAGTAAAAGAAGTGGACAATTGGCGGCAATGACAAGGTTGGCGAGGGGCTTATTTATGACATCAGTGCAGAACAAATGTACTGCAGTGACTGTTCTGTGTACGGCTCAGAGAAAGCAAAGTCAAAACCTGTTGTAATCGAGACTAACAACTTAAAATTAGAAGCAATTAAGGACCAGGAGTCATCAGAAAGCCACCTACACACAATAAGTTGTAAACTACCAAAGACTTCCGGAGGAGACCGCTGCGGTCAAGGCACTGACGTCCATGAAGGCAGCGCAGTTGGTGACGATGCGACTTCTGTTCATGTGATTCCTGTTTTTCATCTTTATGAGGCAAAAAAATGACTGCTAGTCAAAAAAGTAAATTCCAGGCCCTGTTGGAAGCACAGACATTTAATAATTCTGCTGCTGCGATGTTTTTCACCCAATCTTCCTTCGTAGATGTGATAGACTACAGTTCAGTTCTCTATGACCCAGCTCACTTCAGTCCATTATGGGAGTCTATTGTCTTTTGTCATGACAAGGTTACAATAACCAGACACCTCAATGCTGTGGAACGTTGATTACCTTGAGCAATCGCTGCCAGCTCCCATTCAACCATTCTATGAATCACGTCAGCCGCATGCATTGTGTGACACAAACCAGCCACTGAGAGGAATTGACTCACTTTGTATATATTTCTGCTGTGAGGTAAATGTCAAGTGTCCATTTCTGTGGGAACAGAAAACTATTTCAATTTTTTTCGACGATGACTTGCTTTCTTGGGCCCAAAGGGGGAGGATGTCTTTAACCTTTGCCTGGATTCATTCACTTCAAACATGAAAGACAAAAACTGTAATGATTTCAGTCAAGAGACCTCTCTTCTGTCTTCTGTTCCCTGTCTCCACTCCTAGCAGCCACTGGCAGATTTGCCCCATAAACCTTGTTCACAATTCACCAACAAGGGCTTTCGGGATTATAAAAGGAGATTAACTAAACAAATACATCACCGTTAGAGGCTAAATCTGTCTTCAAGGAGAACGGTGAGGGCTGAGCTTCCGTGCAGGGAAATAAAGGCGATGAATGAGGCCAAGGTTTCTGTTTGTGACAGCAGGGTGATCTGAGGGCATGATACTGAGGGCATCCTGTGACTTGCAAATCACACGTTTAATCTTTACAGCAGTCTATGTGTCAGTCACTGTTGAAGTGTCCTTGAGCAATAGCTGAACATTAAATGTGATTTGCTTCCAGGAGAGCCCCATCTCCTCTGGTATGTATGACCTTTATTGAGTAATGCATAAAAATGCATGAAAAATAAAGAGCTTTACAACCTCTCAAAAATAAATACATAAGGAAGGCTCTGCTGGAAAACAGCAGTAGTTAAAAAGTAGTCTATATCCTAATGTTCAGTGGTACCGGATTGCTCCGGTACCATTGGAAATTCCGCTAGATGTCACTTCTTTTGCTTTTCCGTTACCTTCCGCTTTCTTTGTGTTGGAATTCTAACCTCCAGGGGATTAGTGAGGACTATGGTTACCGGGTCCTCAGATCTCTGCAGGGTAAATCCAGACAGCTAGCTAGACTATCTGTCCAATCTGAGGACTATGGTTACCTGGTTGTCAGATCTCTGCAGGGTAAATCAAGACAGCTAGCTAGACTATCTGTCCAATCTGAGGACTATGGTTACCTGGTCCTCAGATCTCTGCAGGGTAAATCCAGACAGCTAGCTAGACTATCTGTCCAATCAGAGTGCTCATATTATGTGTCAAGGAATTTTTATTTGTTTTGGGTGTAGTATACAAATTGTCAATTGATGTCACTAGAGTGCTTATGAGAGATGTCTATTAACCTGCTGTTAATCAAAGTAGTTTTTGGCCACTTCAAATCACTGTCCACCGCAACGCTGGATGCTGACATATTTGTTGATGGGGCTCAATGGACACATGGATTCTTGCACGTTGATATGAACATCTTTGTGATCAATGAATGACAATCAAAACGCAACGAGGAGTATTGGAGTCTGGGTTTTCAACAGAAGGCTACTGAGTGGTGTCAGGTAGAAGAGAGTACCACAGACTGTTTTTTTCTTTAACGCTCATGTTGTCTTCCTGTCAAAATTGAAAATCAACACTTTTGTCAATTTTTTTTTTCTAATGTTTTTGTCCCTTTTTTCAACACTGTCTTTTTTTTCAATGTTTGTCACTTTTTTTGATGTTTAACACTATGTAACACTAACTTATTAACTTTAGTTTGACAGTTATTTTTGGAATTTATGGTCAATAAACCTCATTTATAGGAAATTATACCTAATGTTTGAGTTAGAAAAGCAGAAATTAGGAATTATTTAGAATAAAATTAAAGGAATGGATGTTGATGGATAATCACAGACTGGAATATGTCAATTTTTACTCAATACTATTTCAAAACCACTTCAATTAGTTTTTTTCAAATGCTATAAAATTTAATAAGACACCCCAAAATTAATAAAAGTAGAGATTTGTACTTGCCAAAGAGCTTTGTGTGGAGTCAATCATATTATTTTGGATAGTTAAAAAGAACACTGATATAGGAAAACAGGACATTTTAACCCGAGGACAACATGAGGGTTAAGTCTGTATAGCAGCCCCTCAGTGGCTTTAAGTTTTAGGGTTAGCCATTATATTACAGCTCTACTGTAGTCCAGCCTTTACCTCCGTTTGTAACACATGTTATAATGCTCACCTAGCTGCTAGCATGACACCCCCTCATACTCTACTTCTGACTGGCTAGTAGTCCTTACCTAGATACTGCTTATGTGCGACTCTCTACAAAGATGGAACAGACGTCCGAGCTAAAACAGAGAGCTCAACACACAGGGTACAACAACAATGAACATAATAATATAGTGTTTTAAACCATGTAATCCTATTCTAATATAACTGCTAAATACACTTATGAAACTGAAAATGCATTTTGAACAACCTTTAAACGTAAACATGTTCCACCAAAACAAGGTCCTGCCCGAGTCTATTTTGCAGAGGCACCATCATTATGTCCTGGGCTTATCACCGCCCAAGATAATTGTGATTGGTTCAAAGAAATACCAATAAACCAGAGCACGTTTTATTCCCATCCCAGAATGCTTTGCGGACTAACCAGACCCTCCTACGCAGTGCTGTAGAGGAATGGTCTGGAAAAGCGAGACTAGTTAAAAAAAAAGATATAACGCTAAAAAGTGTTTTTAGTTTTACATAAGCTGCATGTCAAAACTTATTTTCCAAGAATTAGATCAAATTATTTATTGGGACATGTTCGCTTTCTGGCAGAGAAGATCAATTTACTCTCATGTGATGCTACAGCTAACTGGTTAGTTTAGTGCAAAGCCTAAAAAAAGGGGGAAACTGATGGCCTCTAAATCAATGCCTTTAAAACTCACTAATTAAAACTTTGTACCCCTTTTGTTAAAATCACACAAGTATTAAAACAACAATTCACGGGTTATGTGTCTAACTAGTTTTAGTCCCTGAGTAGTTGGAGCCAGCAGAGACCTCAGGAAGTTACTGGGCAAGAAACAGCCAGCACATATGGCCCTGCAAAACGTTAAATTGTCCTTTCAGAAATAACAATATCTAAACTTTGGTTTTAAAGTGTTAAGACGTGCTGGTAGCAGATTTTGATACCTGTGGCGGAGCCAGGATAGCTGTTTGCCCTGCTTCCAGTATTTATTCCCGGCTAAGCTAACTGGCTTCAAGCTGGAGCTTCATATTCAACGGGCAGACATGATAGTGGTATCAATTGTCTCATCCAACTCTTGGACATAAGGAGTATTTCCCAAAATGTTTTGCTAGATTTCTTCCTTTTTGCATGAACCCACGCTAAATCAAGTGACATGACTTGAGACAATGTATTAGACTGTGCAGTAACGCTCAACAACACCTGTAATATTTAAATGGTTCAAGTCGCCAAAGGTCCTTCAATGAGGTAAAGGGGAAGAACCAGAGCTAAATAAAAAGACAAATTTTGTGCCCTTTCCTTACTAACAGGTTACCTTGCACAGAAGCTGGATTCTCGCGATATCACGAGATCACACATCACACGAAAATCCATCTTGTCAGGCTTCACGTAAAAGCAGCAAACCAAACCAATCGTCCTGTGAGGAGCTTCTGGCAGATAAGGCTAAGGTGCAAAAAAACAATGGTAGACTTCAAGCTCACCCGGTAAGAGCATGCGCCCCATGTAGGCTGAGTCCTTTGTAGTGGCCTGGGTTTGAATCCGACCTCCTGCCCTTTGCTGCGTGTCATTCCCCATCTCTATCCCACCTAGAAATAACAATGGCGGATGTGATGGACATGTGGTTGATCCAATTGCCTGCCAGGTGTTTTTGACAGTGCCTGCCCTTTTCCATATGGTTTACATGGACTGTTCCTGAGGTTCTGGATGGATGGATGGATGGATGGATAGATAGATGGATAGATAGATAGACGGTCAACCATGTTATGAGTGTTGCCTACAACGCCCCTGTTGGCAACACTATTATTAAGTTTCATACCTTAAGTTTGTATTTTTATACATTTTATTTATCAAAACTTTAATATATATTTGATGTTCTGTTGTGACAATAAAACTAACTAACTCACACACAAACAACAAACCTCCTGGCTCATTTGGTCACATTACATTTCATTTAGCGGACGCTTTTATCCGGAGCAACCTCCAATAAGTGCATTAAACTATGAAGATGGCGAACTTAGAGCAGCAAGGACTGAGTCCTTCATTTGGAGGCTGAATGAAACTAGAGGGGTACAGGGGAATCAATCGTCTCTCCCATCCCATCCCGAGCCCACGAAAATACCCCCAGCACGTCCTGATCACGTGAATGCCCCCCCAAAGAAACCCTGTCCTGCGAGATCCCGAGAGAAAGACTACCAGATCCCGACCCGCTCCAGTTTCGTTCCTTATGTTGTCTAAGCAAGTTATCAGAATCTGTTGCCCCCCCCCACCCCAGTAGTAACATATTTGAGTCTGGAGACAGACTGGATTAGTATCTTAACTTCTATCTGTTGTCTCGTCTGTTGCTGATTTTTAAAATAGTATCCTGCATTGTCGTTGTTTGTGCACCTTTTTCCACATCTCCTTCCATGAATGGACTCAACTCATCAGACTACTACCTAAATAGTATTAATACACACTTTAAACAGTCAGATATCAGACTACTACCTAACTAGTATTAATACACCCTTTAAACAGTCAGATATCAGACTACTACCTAACTAGTATTAATACATGCTTTAAACAGTCAGATATCATCAGACTACTACCTAACTAGTATTAATACATGCTTTAAACAGTCAGATATTATCAGACTACTACCTAACTAGTATTAATACATGTTTTAAACAGTCAGATATCATCAGACTACTACCTAACTAGTATTAATACACGCTTTAAACAGTCTGATATCAGACTACTACCTAACTAGTATTAATACATGCTTTAAACAGTCAGATATCATCAGACTACTACCTAACTAGTATTAATACACGCTTTAAACAGTCAGATATTATCAGACTACTACCTAACTAGTATTAATACAGTCTGATATCCTAGTTTAAACAGTCAGATATCAGACTACTACCTAACTAGTATTAATACATAAACCAGTCTTTAAACAGTCAGATATCATCAGACTACTACCTAACTAGTATTAATACACGCTTTAAACAGTCAGATATATCAGACTACTACCTAACTAGTATTAATACACGCTTTAAACAGTCAGATATTATCAGACTACTACCTAACTAGTATTAATACATGCTTTAAACAGTCAGATATCATCAGACTACTACCTAACTAGTATTAATACACGCTTTAAACAGTCAGATATCAGACTACTACCTAACTAGTATTAATACACGCTTTAAAGAGTCAGATATCATCAGACTACTACCTATCAGACTACTAGTATTAATACACGCTAGTATTTTAAACAGTCAGATATCAGACTACTACCTAACTAGTATTAATACACGCTTTAAACAGTCAGATATCATCAGACTACTACCTAACTAGTATTAATACACGCTTTAAACAGTCAGATATCAGACTACTACCTAACTAGTATTAATACACGCTTTAAACAGTCAGATATATCAGACTACTACCTAACTAGTATTAATACACGCTTATTAAACAGTCAGATATCATCAGACTACTACCTAACTAGTATTAATATCATCAGACTACTACCTAACTAGTTTAAACAGTCAGATATCATCAGACTACTACCTAACTAGTATTAATACACGCCTTTAAACAGTCAGATATCAGACTACTACCTAACTAGTATTAATACACGCTTTAAACAGTCAGATATTATCAGACTACTACCTAACTAGTATTAATACACGCTATAAACAGTCAGATATCATCAGACTACTACCTAACTAGTATTAAACTTTAAACAGTCAGATATCATCAGACTACTACCTAACTAGTATTAATACACGCTTTAAACAGTCAGATATCATCAGACTACTACCTAACTAGTATTAATACTAACTAGTATTAATACACGCTTTAAACAGTCAGATATTATCAGACTACTACCTAACTAGTATTAATACACGCTTTAAACAGTCAGATATCATCAGACTACTACCTAACTAGTATTAATACACGCTTTAAACAGTCAGATATATCAGACTACTACCTAACTAGTATTAATAGTCAGATATCAGACTACTTTTTAAACAGTCAGATATCATCAGACTACTACCTAACTAGTATTAATACACGCTATAAACAGTCAGATATCATCAGACTACTACCTAACTAGTATTAATATCAGACTACTACCTAACTAGTATTAAACAGTCAGATATCATCAGACTACTACCTAACTAGTATTAATACACGCTTTAAACAGTCAGATATCATCAGACTACTACCTAACTAGTATTAATACACGCTTTTAAACAGTCAGATATATCAGACTACTACCTAACTAGTATTAATACACGCTTTAAACAGTCAGATATCAGACTACTACCTAACTAGTATTAATACACCCTTTAAACAGTCAGATATCAGACTACTACCTAACTAGTATTAATACACGCTTTAAACAGTCAGATATCAGACTACTACCTAACTAGTATTAATACACGCTTTAAACAGTCAGATATCATCAGACTACTACCTAACTAGTATTAATACACGCTTTAAACAGTCAGATATCATCAGACTACTACCTAACTAGTATTAATACACGCTATAAACAGTCAGATATCATCAGACTACTACCTAACTAGTATTAATACATGCTTTAAACAGTCAGATATCAGACTACTACCTAACTAGTATTAATACACGCTTTAAACAGTCAGATATCATCAGACTACTACCTAACTAGTATTAATACACGCTTTAAACAGTCAGATATCATCAGACTACTACCTAACTAGTATTAATACACGCTTTATAAACAGTCAGATATCATCAGACTACTACCTAACTAGTATTAATACACGCTTATAAACAGTCAGATATCATCAGACTACTACCTAACTAGTATAAACAGTCAGATATCATCAGACTACTACCTAACTAGTATTAATACACGCTTTAAACAGTCAGATATCATCAGACTACTACCTAACTAGTATTAATACACGCTTTAAACAGTCAGATATCATCAGACTACTACCTAACTAGTATTAATACACGCTTTAAAACAGTCAGATATCATCAGACTACTACCTAACTAGTATTAATACACGCTTTAAACAGTCAGATATCATCAGACTACTACCTAACTAGTATTAATACACGCTTTAAACAGTCAGATATCATCAGACTACTACCTAACTAGTATTAATACACGCTATAAACAGTCAGATATCACATCATTTGGGTCGACCTGAAAGGAATTCAGACAAACCAAAGTTTGCGATGTATTACTGGATTTTGCAGTAATATGATTCAATAATGACACTGTGCAGTTTCATATTTATTAAATAAGTTTTTTTTTTTTTCTAAAACAAAATGCCTCGCAAATCTTCCGACTCCTTTCCCGCTGATTTCAATGCTCTCTCTGTCTCTATCACCTTACCAACAGTACTGCAAGTCACATGATTCCCGCGGGAGTCCCGAAAAATTGTCACCCTCTAATGCAAACACAACAATTACCTTCAATTGCCCCCACCCCCACCTTCTATCTTTAGTTGCTTTCACAATTACACCTACTTGTATCATATCTTTACACAGGCGGTTGCTTTTTCATGTTGATTTTTTTCCAGCAGTTGACTGTGGAGACACAAAAAATGTTTTGTGTACTTCGGAAGTTTCCCAGTTAGTAAAAAGTATTGTGCTGTCCTCCTCCTTATATGTCTTTTCTATGCCTCACTCAAGTAACTGTGTTTCATTTTTTGTTGCTTTTGTCACATTGATCTGCCTTGAATGGTACTTCCCAAGCGTACAGTAAGATGGAATCAACTGCTTTTGTCTTAAAGAGGCAGTTGGGCTCTCAAAATATTTGGAGGCATAACTTTGAGTTTTAAAAAAGTATATTATTTCTGTATTCAGGGCTCTTTTGGAGGTTGGTGCTGCTACAATTTGTCAAATCACCCATTATCAACAAGCTTTAATTACTGGATTCAAGGCAAATCAGAAGTATTTGTCTGGGAAACAATACAATTCGGCATTGCATGTGTTTTCATCTCATACTGCTTTTGTGATTTTTTTTTAAAAACCCTCTTTGAGAAGATGTTAACAGAGATTTCTCGACTCCCTACGAGATGGAGTCAGTGGCTAAGATGCAGATATTTTTGCTGCTCTCTCCCCACTGAGTCCTGGTTGTGCCGCTCTGCTGGGCTGGCGCAGACGCCTGTGATCCATCATTACCAGCCACAGGCAATGCAGAGTCACCTCAGCCCCACACTTCTCTGCAGGCCGTCTGCTAATTAGGAGAAGCAGAGAGTTGGGAAGTAGCTGCGGAGTAATAACATCTACAAGTTATGCGCGAGTGCCCGACGTGGAGGAGTGATATTTTAGATTTAGCTCTGTTAGGGGATGTTTAAATATGCCGTTATATCAAAAGTTTTGTCCTGAAATGAGGCTTCCACTTCCACTTGGAAAAAGCACAAAAGAAATTTCTAAAGTTTTTGTTTGAGTTTGGTGTGGGGGCTGACGACGCACATGGTGACGCACACAGGTGTTCAAACACACAACATATGTTCATGTTAAGAATTGTATGTTTTGTTATGTTAAAAAATAATCATTGTGAGAGTTCCATCCATGAGCTGAAAATTAAGTATATGATGACAAAAGTTTCATTCATGGGCACCATCAGGTGTAAGGTACAGGGAAATATTTCTTGTCATGTATGTTTCATATCTGTATGCCGCTCCGCATATTGGTGAAATTGCAGTTTAGCACTATGAGGATGTTTTTGTGGTTACATCTCATCAAACCAGCTGCCAGACACCTGTTTATTTTTCCCCAGAGCAGGGAAATGTCAGTAAATGTTGATGACTGCTTTCAGCTGATCTTTGGGGTGACATCGTCTGTGGCGTCCACATACCGCTGTTACCACGTGTCCCACCAATCGCTGAAATGCCACCGGTGCTACGCCTGGCAGCTGGTTCCTGTTGGCTGTCTGACAATTTCATGATAATTTGGTTGCTCGTAGGATGCCGTTCAGGAATTCTTGGCCCTGAGCCACGCTTTGAAAGCAACAGATATACAATGAATGAATGAGAAAGAGTAGGGGCTGACAACTCTTATCTGGGGCTTGTTGGATTTGGTTGCATCCTCTCTCATGCCACATTTGTCAGGTCTAGTTGTAATTCAATAAAATCCTGGGAGAAAAGTACAATCTGCTAGCACTTTGATTCTTCATTTACTAGCATTCAGCACTCAGTGTTGTTTCTGTGATGCTGAATACATCACTGCACTATGCCTCTATCTCACCATTCTTACAGTGATTTATTTATGAATGAAAAACTACATGAGGATTAAAAAAAAAAGAAGTAGTTTCTTTTGAGGCAAAATGCAGTGTGTGCACATGTTACTGCCAGCTGAAGTTCAGGAAAAACTGGATCCTAATTGGTTGGTTCTGTTTGATATGTGAAGTTGGGTGGCACAGGGGGGACCAATAATCAGTCGGGGATGGGGGTGGGGGGGTGGGGGGGGTTTAATCGGAAAAAAGCAAAGAAAATCTGCTCAGAAACATAGGGACTAAAACATCCCATTTATTGTTAATTTCACTCGTTTTCATTTTAAACAAAATGTATACCCAAATACAATACACATTTTCTATAGGCTCAGTCTGCCAGAAAACAATTTCAGTGCTGGTTCTATGGTATTAGAATTTTGATGGTCGTCATAGAAACATTAATTGGTCATGTGACAAGCGCTGGGAACATTGGTAGAACAGGCAGCCAAGTGACAGTACATTAAACCAATGAAAATCTCAATTGTCAGCATGACAGCACTCTCGCCCAATGGATTTGGGGGGGTGGGCAATCATATTTTGGGGGGTGGGGTCACTTCTAGCCCCACCCCTGGCTCCAGAGGCCATTCTGCAGCTCCTGTATCAGATTGTGTTTCTCTTGAGGAACAAAAGTCATCATTGCTTCAGGGCTGCATTTTACACAACATGGCCAAATGTATGTGGACGTGTGAACGTGACGGCCTCATGTGATTGTTGAACATGGTATTCTGAACCCATGGGCATTATTCTGCTGTGAAAACAGCCTCTGTTCTTCTGGGAAGACTCCTCACCAGATTTTGGAATGTGGCTGCCGAGTTTTGCTCTCATTGCCCTATGGATACAGGCATTTCACAACCATTGGTCTAAACAGACCTGGAAAATGCATCCTAAAGAATGGGGGGGGGGCATAAAAGACACCAGACCACGTTAGCTTAATTAATGTTAACCTTGAGTTAGCGTAACGTTATTGTTAAAGGTGCAGTAAGCGATGCTCCGCAAAGTGTTCATTTACACGTACCCTTGTAGCCGTCAAAAGCACGCCAAACCAGTAGGTGGCAGTGTAATGAGAAGCTGAAGCCCACGTTAGCCAATCACAATCCTGAAAATAACAACAACAGCAACGCATCACTTCCTCGGCTTTGTCTCAGTTTACATGCAAATGTGCAAATGAAGATTTCAAAGATCTCCATTCTGGACGGGCACTCTCACCATTTGGTATCACCTACTCGCATCAACACTTTGTATCTCAGTTTATTTGTGTAACTGAGTGGCTTTGCTTGCTCTACCCTGAAATTGGGCTTCAAATTATGAGATGTTTCCATTTGGAACTTGGGGGGGCTATTCTTGAGGCTGAATGCAGCAGTCATGTATTTTCAAAAAGACCACCAGCTTTCTTTAAAAGTGTTTTTTTCGTTTTCACACAGATCTTCCCAGTGGGGGATCAGATATCCGTCGGAAGCAGAGCCAGACAATGTATTCCCCCCCCAACCCCCTGTCCCACCATGACCCCGTCAGGGTGCAATCATAACCCTCCAGTACATGACCCCCTCACCACCCGCCTCATTTATCCGGCAGACACATGAGCTGATGAGTCCTTTCGATCATTGGCTACAGATCAATCTTACCGTGCTCGGAGCGATTTGGTTTTGCCCGTCTGATCCACAGCTCCGGATTTCCAGTTATGATCAAGTCCCCACTTCAGCTTGAAATGCCTCAGATCAAAGGCTAATGAATAAAAGCTGGCTAAACTAACTTCCAGGGCCTTTTCATTTGAAAAACTAAGAGGTTTAAGTGCTGTGTGTATAATTAATCACTTTGATAGAAATTAACATAAAGAGCTACTTCAAAGGCTAGTTTCTAGCCAAGCTGATTTCTGCTTTTGTTTACAGGTCCACATACTGTAAGGGATGTTTTCCATGGCACTGGCTACAAAATAATCAATGTACATTTCTTTAGCAATTTTCTCTTTATTCCTCTCCCCAAATCTAATCATGGCTCCTACGGTTTTAACAATAAGTTAATTTCAGGCTGAGCAAATTGTGTTATGGGAATGGGAGGGAGCAGCTTGATTGAAAGGGCAATGGTGATCAATGAGCAGATGAGCGCTGGACCTTGAACTCCACAGCGTGTGACTCCCCGAGGCAGATTTGGCTTCGATTGTTATAGCACCCTCTCATTTAGTCTTTGGGACAGACACCCACAGCTGGGACTCTTCCTAGCTCTCGATTGAGGTTGCAGAGATCTGATCCTGGGTCTGCAACAGTCACTTCCACATGAACTGTATGAACCAGTGCCATGCACAGATTCAATGACCAAGATTTGAACATAACTGGTCCATGGGTGGACTAAAAAGAGGGTGAAGGTTTAAGATAACCTTAGCCATACACACTAAAAACTGCTGGGTTATTTAATCTACCCAACTGGTGGGTTATGAAATATTTTACCTATTATGGGTTATTTATATGGAATTTGGGTTATTTTGTGCAACTCATACGTGGAGTCAAAATCAACCCAACATTCATCGGTGGACTCAGCATGTGGGTTGTTTGTGCATCCAACGTCATCACACCGAGCGCTCGTCACAGCAGAGACTTGTTTCTTTTTCAGCCCGGAATAAACATGGTGGAGTACCTCCATGAGGCCAAGGCATGCGAACCATACCCCCACATCCTGGGAAATGATCAGAGTGCATTTCAGGCCTTTGTCATAATAGCTGGACAGTCCCTGGAACAAGAAGCGCTGCTTCAGGCCATTGATGTCCGCTTCAAGGCATTCTTTGTCTTTGACATTAAATACCCGAAGCAGTGTGAACATGTGTGGAAATTCATACAGACTGTAATATATGAAATGCCAGGAGGGGAGTCTAAATTAGTCAAATTTATTCAAAATGGAATACTTACTTGCAAGTAGAGCTAATGGCTCTTAATAGGAGACTGTTGGCCTGTTAAATGTTAAGCCAGTTCATTCGTAATTGTTCTGAATATTTTCCTACCTGAGTGGTATGAACTGCACCAGTTACACTATATTGTTGATGTTAATTAATGTAATATAATACTTTTTTTTTCAAAGATTCCATCATGTTGTTCTGTTTTTGTATTGTTTAAGTGTTTATTGCAAAATATATGCATAAATCTAGCATGTATTCTTTTCTAGGTTTGTAGTTTAACAGTTTTATAGCTATGGGTAGTCCATTGCAATTTATTTTCTTAAATTGTAAAGTAATGTGTTAGAATTAATCTGGCATATGGGTTCATTTTACCCAGCATTTGCAACACTATATTAAAAATATGTAGTTGAATCAACTTAGAATTGTAATTAATTTGACCCTGCATTTGGGTAGAATATTAAACTCATCTGTTGGGTTAACAATGACCAACCCATCTGGGTCAAGTTAGCTACTGCTGGTCCGGTGCAATATGATCCAGCGGTTGGGTTATTTTTAACCCATCAATCCTTTTAACCTATCATTCTGTATGTAGGGACACAGACTCACTGGTCACTGGTCAACAGGGGCTAATATAGAGACAACTTGGGCTCATCAACCAGAGGGATGGGCTGACAAAAATGTGCTGGCCGGATGGGCGCTTGGGGTAATTTTTAGTTGAACACAGGGAGACTTGGGTTGGTCAGAGGGCATTTGGGCTGTCCAGGTGTAAAGAGAGGCACTACATGCAACCAACTTTGGGACAAGTTGGGTGACTAGAGGGGCATTTGAGCTAACCAAAAAGGCACTTGGGGGCATTATAGTTAACCACATGAGGATTTTGGTTGACCAGAGAGAAATGTTGGCCAACTTTTGGAGAACTTTGGACAACCAGATGGCCACTTGGGCTGACTAGAGGGAGTCTTGGTTGTCTACAAATGCACTTGGCTGGACCAGAGGGACACTTGGGCTAGTTAGAGGGCATGCTATGGTTGGCCAGAGGCTAACAAGAAAAGACAACTCATCCCCAGGGGCAAATGGGATAGTTGAAGTCCATCAGCCCATCACTTTGGGCAACATAAGGACAGTGGATGCTGAGCTGCTGAGATAGGCTGATGGAGCTAGCAGCTAATGGCAGTGATAGGTGAAAGAACATGATCCCAATAGCTTATTCCTCAAAGGGGGCGAGGGCATAAGTAAGTACAAAAGGCACTTGGGGGCCCTTAATAATTGAGCAAAAATGAGACATGACACTGTCCCATTATGACAAAGACATACACATGTACATCTATAAAGGCTACAAAAAAGGGGCGCGTCACCACATCACCACTCTTTGTACACGCCACTTGTGTAAATGTACAGATCTGGTGAGAACCTCCCCCCACAGACATAGCTAGCATTCCAGTGTCAGCAGCCCTCTGTTTGAAAGACTTTGACCAGGGCAGGCTCCACGGGTCACATATATTACTTACCTACATGCAGGGAAACATCAGTGGGAAAACACTGATGGAGAGAAGTTTTTCCCCCATAAAAACACACAAGGTGTGTGTGTGTGTGTGTGTGTGTGTGGGCTTACACACGCTCTCAGGCTTGTGTGTGCCAGTGTGAGTTTGTGTATTTGTGTCTGCAGAGGTCATGTATACAGAAAGAGTTCAACCAGGTGCCACACACAGACGTACAAGAGCAGAATGGACAAGAATAATCCAGACCTCCCACGTCTTTCTGGCTCCAAGTCAGCCTGTCATCGTGCATCTTCCTCACACCCATCCTCTCCTAACCCCTATTTCACCTTAATTTGTTTATTTTTCACCACAGCCAAATCTTTTATACGACGCTGTTCTTCTTCTAACAGTCCTGTAGCTTACGGGGCTGCATGCAAGGCCAGCTGGGAAGGTTCACACTGGAGTTTTAGACAAAGCGATGAAGAAGGAAAGACAGGGTAATGAACGGCTTCCTTGGGGGAGATATAAACATTTACTTTTCCCTGAGGAGATGGCGATAGCATTACGAGCAGGAGGAAAACGAGGGAAAGAATAAAGAGGCGAAAGTAAAAGGAAGTCAAATGGACAGTGAGAGTAGAAGAGAAAGACAGAAAGGCAAGTACATGACTTAGCAATCTGTATCAAACACACAATGGATTCAAACAATGATGTGACCTCTTTGAAAACTAGCAGAAAGGGGCTTGTAGAATGTCATATGACCATAACCATTACCGGGCATGCATCTGCAGAGCAGACAGGTTACTAGTACCCTCTGTGGGCTTTAACCCTTGTGTTGTCTTCCCATAAATCGTGAAAAAATAAAATAAATTTTTATTATTGCATCTTACATTTTTATGAATTAACTCAAAACGGGTCAAATTTGACCCAAGGACAACATTGCAAGTCTGGAAGCCGAAAGTAAGGACGGAAGTACAAAGAGTCATTACTATGGAGATGGTACACCGCTTCATCTCGTTGCATCAGTGTAAACTGGCAGGTTTCACAACGCTGGAGACCGGCTCGTTGCAAGTAGCTGCAAGTTTCAACATGTCTCGTCGCAAATCTGAGGATTATTATGACTGTATGCTAACATGGGTTAATGTAATATAGTTTATGATCCTTTTCTAGTATGGAAAGATGTGATAATGAATGAACACACAGCATTGCGCTCTTCGTGTTTGCAACTTCAAGTGTCTACAGTTTACCTAACCAAGTTAGTTATTTCATCCAGCAGGAGCTGTGTTCACTTAGCCTGGATATCAGCCGAATTTAGCCCCGCCCATAACATTTGAGGTCAGGAAGTTCGGTCTAGACTTGATCTGTTGTGGAGCAACTATGCTCAAACCATAGCTGTTGGGACCAATCAGATTGTCAGGGCGGGCTTTATATGATGACGGACAGATGATCAACAGTACTGTAATCAACCACGTCAACAAAGAGCGTTTGGGTTCAATTCGTTTATAGTAAAGATGGCTGTGGCCGGGTTTGGTCAGTGGGTAGAGCAGGCGCACATATTCTGAGAGGTTAATATCTCAACGCAGAGGTTCATGGTTCGAATCTGATCTGTGACAACTTCCTGCATGTCTTCCCCTATTCTTTCTCACTTTGCATTCCTATCAAATAAAGAAAAAGATGATCTTAAGAGATTGCTGAAGAGTTGGGATGTGTAGATTCTGCCATTAAAAGAGGAACAGAGAACTGTGATCAAGGCATTTTGCCGTTCTTCCTATGGGATTCGACATAGGTCATGCACTCCGTTGCTCTGATTGGTGCAGAGGCATTTACTTTCCTGGTTCGATTGAACCACGCACCATAGTCTCATAATCCCATAGACTCATATCCTGACTAGAGTCTGAGTATAACCACGTCAGGCTAGTGTTCACTGGGATAAAACCCAAACTGAGATCCTGCTCAAATGTCTTCATTAACCAATGTAATCCAGACGGCATGTGTTCCCTGGATGCCGGGCGTACAGCGGAAAGCAGGACACTTTGACACCAGAGACTAGGGGGTGGGTCCCGCGTCCTGCATGTGGTTTGGTTTAGGCTACTAAAACAGTATGGTGAAAAAAGCTTGCCTTGTGCTTCAAGTCCAGTGTCAGTTTTGACAACTGATGACCGATGACAGCATGACCTCTCTGCTTTAACCCTTGTGTTGTCTTCCCGTCAAAATTGAAAATTAGCACTTTTGTTGATGCTTTTTAATCAATTTTAATCAATCTTTTTACTTGCCAAAGAGCGCTGTGTGGAATCAATCATGTTATTTTGGGGAATTAAAAAGAACAACAAGAATATAGGACAACGATGAGGGTTTAATCTGTTCTCTTATCCCCGGTTGTCAGTTCTCAGTGCGACCCTCAAGACTTTGTACATTTCATATTTTTCATATGTAGCTTACAAATAAATCTTTGCATAGCTGCAACAAAGTCTCTCCTGATTGAAATGTCAGTTAATATGAAAATGATGACTAAAGGTCAGTGAATCAATTAAAAGTCTGACATAAACACAGCATTTTAAATTCTGTTTATTGAACACCTAAGTCTAAGTAAGGTCTATTATTTCACATAAAAAGGGACAGCACACCCTCACACAGTGTGCATATTTACAGTGCATGTGTCCAAAGAAGAAAATTCCAATTTAGAGGAAAGCAATAAACTCTGAGTGTTCTGAGAAATATCCTTTGAGTTATTGCATTTTTGTTTTTTTTGTGCAATTTTGCCTTTAATCATCCTTCGTACAAACTTAATGTGGGTCTTTACAGAAAAATGATAAAAGAGCTATGGCAAAGTCTTTATACAACTCAAATTAATCCGCCAAATATGAACAACTCAAGTGATTGCAGCAATTATTTAACTTGTAATTTATTTACTTCTCAGTACAAGAGAGGAATATTGAAATGGATTTTTCTCAGCAGAAGAAAACAGTGTGTTTACCAGCTGCTAATGGAAGAGGACTGAGGGGCTGTTATGCCTGTGTGACAGTAGAAACACTCAGTGGCACTTTGATGGCGCTGGTTTATTACAGATTGCATTTATAAACATCAGAAATAAAAGAAACAATAGGAATAATCTGCAGATGCGGCCGTCACTGTGCAATTCAACGTCCTGTGGCAAAAACAAATCTGATGTGTATACTTTATATAAGGATCTCATTCCTCCAACCAAACCATACGACAATATGGTTGTTCTTGTTCTTTAGCCTCTAATGGCGTTTTTCCATTACATGGTATCTACTTGACTCTACTTTACTCGCCTTTTTTGGTTTTCCATCAAGAAAAAAAGTACTTGGTACCTGCTAACAGGTACTTTATGTAGTTCTTCCTCAGTCGAGGTTCCAAGCGAGCTAAGGCGATGCCAAAAGGTGACGTGAAAAACTGCAGACTGCTGATTGGTCGGAGAGAATCGGCACTAATCACTGCAGACTGCTGATTGGTCGGAAAGAATCGGTACTAATCACTGTGTCACCATTGCTAGCGACGTATGGACGGGGGGAGGGGGGGTTCTGAACAAAAAGTTTAGCCTGGTTAAAGGGTAATTTTGAGTTATTTCCAACCTGGACCCTATTTTCCTATGTTTTTGTGTGTAAGTGATTGAAATTGGTCCAGTATTAAGCGTGACCGCTGTAACCAGCAGCCTCAGACCAAGCTGTGATGTAACCCTAAGGGGCAAATCTGCATTATCAATTTTGTCCACTAAAAGGCTTAGATTATTATTGTGTAGAATAGATATTACATATTAAAAGGATCCCTACAGAGATAGACCTTTAAAAACCTCTATAAAACCAAAACAGCTCTGAGGTCACTAAACCCACCAGACCCCATTTAAAATAAAAAAAACCTTTAGCGTATATAGAGCCAACATATTTTCACATGTAAATCGGTATAATGTGTGTTTATTTCAACCAAAACTAGAGTTGTGATTGTTGGAGAAGTGGAAGGGCAACCCAAATTGGCTTTTCATAGATTGATTTTGTTTCTGTCAACTTCGAATGAATCGTATTTTACAATGCTAAAGTTATTGTTTATTGACACCAAGTCTGGTGGCTTTAGCGAATTCAATTTTTTTTTAAAAAAGGATCCTACTCTTTAACAGAAAGATCAAACTCCTTAGAAAGTCTTTCCATAATGTTGTCAGACACTTAATATAAGAATATTAACATGAGTCTGTCAGGGGCAAATTGAGCACTTTTGTAAAGGTAAATACAAGCTGGATAATAGTGAAACAAGCTACAATGTTAATGGGCCTGACTGTAGACAGCAGTGAACTGGCTTAATGCTGGATCAATGTCAAAGATTGTTCTTCCCATCAGTCACTTAGACACAAAAACATAGGAAAAAAACAGAAGTTACACTTCAAGTTTATAAGATCGTGGTTTGGTTAGGCACACGGAAATATGGCTTACGTCCACTATAGGGTGTCGCCACTAGAAACTTAATCATGGGTTGTAATTACTGCTTGTACAAACAAGCTCTGGGAGTGCTTTATGGGTGAGGACAGTCTCTCCTCCGCGCATGTGACAATTGACTCATAGGACCATGAGAATCATTAGGATCCACCGCTGTGCTGGCATCCCCACTGACCCTGATTGAGAATAAATCCATTGTCTTGGGGAACACAGACGTGTATCAGGCGCAAATGAAGTAGGACAGGCACTTTAGCTGGGGAGATGAGGTGATTATAGCTCATGGATTAGTCTGCCTGGGTGAGGTGGATCATCAGCCTGATACACACACACACGCACAGAAGTGTGTGTATTCAAGCTTACATGCACACATGCAAAACACTCAGACCTGTCGTTTCTTTTTACACGTTCATGCATGTACAGGACACACTTGCTCGCACACACACACACACACACATACACATACACATACACACACCACGGCACCCAAACAAACAGTGTGAGGGGGATTTACTGTAAACAAAGCCCACAGGAACATGATCATGCTGCTGGCAAGTTGGGTTTGGTCCAAATGATTTGATGAATCATGGCGTACAGCAGGTGCATGTCGCTGCAGTTTACATGTTTTTCTTTTTAGTAGGGTTCAGGTATGGACCAGTGGTGGAGGTAGGGTTGCCACCTGTCCCGGGTTTACCAGGATTGTCCTTCTTTTTAATAACCTGTCCCGGGAAATCTATCCACAGAATTTCTCGGTAATCACAAGGCTACCTGAATATGTATATGTTCAATTTACTATTTTTTCTCCACATGAAATAGCCTATGCATTGTGCACAGAGCGGTCAGTGGCTCTTGTGTGTAGAATGCGCTCTCATTGGCTCTGTAGGGGACGTGACGTAGCAACCACAAGCACCTCAAAGCAATCAGGTAAGCTAAGATAAATTAAGTAAGATAAGTTTCCTCGTATGGGAATACTTGAGATGTTAAAAATCAGATGTTAAAATTCAGTACTATGCACAATCTTACTGCCGAAAAGGCCAATTTTGTCTTGTGGGTCTAATGTCTAATGGACATTTTCACTTGTGCGCAAAGCGGTCAGTCGGGTCATCAATATTTTATCAGACATAGGTGGACTAAGTATTCAGGTCCTTTCCTTAAGTAAAAGTACTAATACCACACTGTAAAATACTCTGTTACAAGTTCATTGAAAATGTTATTAAATGTAATAAAAGTATTACTATAAGTACTCAATGCAGACAAATCTTCACATTTTATTAAGTGGAAACGATCCAAACAGTCAATGAACTAAGTCGGCAAATCATTTTAGATGTACTGGTAGGCCTGGATATTGTTGGGAGTTGAAACTCCCAGCCTGACTCAGCCGGTCCAGCTCAGGTTAGTTTGCAGGCTGAGCTTCATCTCAGGATAAACCACAGTTACAATCTGTTGGACTGAAACACAGGGTTTTCTCCAAAGCTCCTCATAACTGCGGACCGTGGAGTTTGCAGACATATAGTAGCTAAATCTGTAAATCTGTCAATGGAAAAAAAATTATCAGCTGACATCTTAGTAACAAGATAGTGCTAGTAAAGTATTTTTTTGATTTTGTTTATTTTGATTTGTTTCTTTCACACGTCATTGTATCATTAAACACAATTTCAGAAGATACAATGATCATTATATATATTATATGTATTATATATATAGTATATATACAGTATGTGCATGCTGGTTCAAATAAAAATCCTAATAGTTTTGTGTACACACTGTGGCCTCAGCAGCTGCACAGATGGACTTCGAACCATATGAGATGAGTTCAACGAGCCTGTTCAGTGTCTCTGAAAGTTTCCCAGCAGCCCGTTGAGCCCAGCGGCCCTGAGACGAGCTCCCTCAGTGGTACGGTTGTTATGAGGAGGATTAGTTCAGCAACCAGACTCAAGTCTGTCTGGATCTGCACTCACTCACTAAAGAACAATCTCCAAACTCCACCCAGGTGATCTTTACGTAGTCTAAAATATTTTTTAAGAGGAGACACTACAAGCAAAAATAATCACTTTTCACTTTGACGTTTACATTTGGAGGTTTGTGGCTTTTTTGCTTCCATAACATGTCTTCTTTCAGACTATTGGGAAAAACACATCCAAAACACACATTAAGGGATATATGTTTATTTTACCACACTATTTGCACCTTTGTGTCTCACCCAAATTTCACCAAAAGTTAGCATAAGATAATGCTTTATTTTGATATTTCAATATAAAATTCCAGAAAACATAATTGTTGTAATGCATTCTCATGAACTTGTTTGTATAATGTCGTACGTAAAGGTATGCACCGCCGCTACAGAGCTACAGTTGCTAGCTGTTTAACCAGCTACAGAGCAGCAGATGCTAGCTGTTTAAGCCACTACAGAGCAAGAGTTGCTAGCTGTTTTAGCCGCTACAGAGCTACAGTTGCTAGCTGTAGCTCCCAAGCTTTTTGCGGCTACGGCGCTCCGCGTTAGTTGGTGATTCAGTTAATAGGTGACTGTGCGCTGGGTACAGAGCACGGTTAGCTTTAGGCAAGAAAATATGTGCGTAATGCGGCGGCAAAGTTGCGTTTTTGTCCCCAAAACGAAGAGTTAAGTTTAGGAAAAGATTGTGGTTTGAATTAAAACTCTCCCAAGGAACACACATTTCCTGGGGGAAAGTCTTTAGTTTCCCTGGGGAAGGGAACTCCGCTCCCTGGCTTGAAAGTCCTGTACATTAACGCCTCCCCCCCACCCATCTACCCCGACCACCTCCCTACGCCGCCAGCCCTGTTCTTACACAGCTGCAGTCAATGTGGTGGACACAACAAAAGAAAATGTGTTAATTATAAGAATCACAGTGCTTAACTTTTCATAGCAAACATATGGTTCATGAGAACAGGTTGCAGTAATCAACTTGGGGAAGTTCCATGCTGATATCTGTTAATTAAATGTTTTACCCTATTCACCTATAGTGTCTTGCAAAATGTATGGAATTTTACTATCCATATCTTTCAAGGCCCTGTTCTCAAAATGAGTTTTGTTCTCAGACTCTGAGCCACTTCACTAGCACTTCCATGCACCAAACCTATCAGTTTCATTCCTGTCTATATTCTCAAGTTTTCTTGTTCATATATCATTCATAGGCATGTATGCAACAATTTATAACTAAAACATGGCAAACAAATTGCTGCTGACAGTATGTTCTGATTTATGGAGTGAAAGAAAGGTACCTCCAAAACATACAGTACATCCCCTCTGTAAAAACATTTGAAAACAAGAATTTAGAAACTGGCTTTATCCAATGTTCAGACTCCTGCTCTGGAAATGTGTGCGCACATTAAACAAGAAATGTGTGTCATTTGTCTAATTTTCAAACATATATTTTCATACAAAAAAGATTTGTCGTCATGTAAGAAATTAAATAGGGGGAGTTTTATGGTGATATAAACATAGAGAAAAAAAATCCCCTATCCACCTGCAGTGTCGTCCCTTTAAAAGCCATCCTAACAGAGAAATAGTTCAAATGTACGAAAGAGGATTAGGACCACAATGTTAAAAATGTATTTGAGTTTTGAGTTTCAAGTCAGAATTCTCACTTTAATCACAGAATTCTGAGATTAAAGTCAGAATGATTAAAGTTAGAATTCTAAGATTAAAGTCAGAATTTGGACTTTAACCTCTAAACTCAAAAACATGTTTCACATGTGGCCCTAATCCTCTTCCGTACAAATGCTTTCTTCTTTAATGAGCAGTGTATTGTATTCCTGCAACAAAAAAGACCTCCTCAGACAATTCATGATGGTTTTCCCATGACCACCACTACGTGGCGCATTGAGTCATGAACCCAAAGCAGTGCACAGCTCACTGGAGATCTTGTATTGGAAATAGTATGTGTGACTACAATGTATGTGTGCGCCAGACAGAACAACTATGCAGACTTCCCCATGCCGTATAGGGTATGGCTTGTGTCTCTAGTGTAGAGCAAAAGAAGTCGTTAATATAACAACAAATAAAGCAAGTCTGTGGATTTCCCCTGTCGCTGACTGATAATAAGCAGCCGTGCCATCAAGAACACAGCACCTCTCCCCGGCCCTGCATGTTCATCCATAAAACCTGTGTAAGACTGTACTTTTGAACAATTAACATAACAACATAACGCAGTGGCACTCTGTCAAACTGCCTCCTTCTGCTTACAAAACAATAATAAAATAAATATAACTCCAGTGTTTCAGACTCTTTATTTTCAGCTTCATTACCGAACACGGGCGAGAATTTCCACAACAACCCACAACTCTGAAACCTGATGGAGGCAACGTTTGAAATGTCTGTGAGACTAATGGCCAATAAAAATGCTCACAATTGCTTTTGTGCTGACATCAAACTGTGTGTGTCTGGTGTGGTCTTTTTTATTTTGTAGGCCTTTTCCTTTTCACTACAGTGGATAAACAGGAAAAGGGGAGAGAGATTGGGGATGACATGCAGCAAAGGGCCGCAGGTCAGAATCAGAATCAGAAATACTACATTAATCCCCAAAGGGACAGTCTGTGTTGCAGTTGCACAAATATTATAAACAGGCTACATACACGTTGGCGCATGCGCACTAGTCTCGAACCCGGGCTGCTGCAGGACGCAGGCAACATGGGGCGCACGATCCCACTCCCACACCCTGGTGTGGCCATTTAGTACAGAATGGAAATGTAGTTTCCCCCCAAACAAGAGAAAACTCTGCTCAACACAAATCATGTAAGTCAGAATGAGAGCTAATTTGCCTTAAAAATAGCTGGACGTTGGTTCAGTCAGACAGCTCCAGTTTGAAATGTTGATTATAACAGCAGAACGGTTTGTTTGGTGGCCAGGCTCCGACCTCGTCCCATCCCGCAGTTTGGGTTTACAGGAGATATTGGGGAGTAATGATGAAGTAGCCCGGGTTAGGTTAGGTCACCCTAACCCTCATCCTCTTCTGGAAGATTGTGGTTGTGTCTGTAGAGGAAATAAAGTGTATCCGGCCAAAGAAGCTTGTTGTGCGGCTTGATAAAATGAAAATGACCTGGGAGGAGGGATGTTGTTTTTATAAATGAAACGCCCGTCATTCAAACCCCCCCACCTCCACCAAGCCAATCAGACCGCGCGCAACCGTGAAACTGTACACTGCAAGAAATATCTGCAGCGACAAGCAGCTCTAGTGCTGCACGAGAAACCAGATGGATGGAAATGGTTACGGCCGTGTTATACTTTCGTACTTGTGGAATTGTTGGTATCATGATAGTGATGGTTAAATTAGTTCATTTTATGCTGTTTATGAATTGTATGTGCATGACAGCCTCTCCGCGCATACACAGAATGGGAAACTTTCTTTTTTTGTTGAAAGGGACATCTCTGCTTTGACGGGGTTATCTGCAACTTCTGAAAACGTGGAGAATGGCAAAAATTGAGAACATAGCAAAAATGAACAATGCATTTGCATGATTCTTGATTTTAACCCCCCCCCCAAAAAAAAAAAAAAAGATTCAAACAAACAGTCTATCAACTCAAACGCCAAAACTACAAAAAAGCGAACATTTCTTGCAGTGTGGCCCTGGCTGGCACAGAAGGAGTGAGTGAGGAATGGGGAGAGAGAGAGGAGAGAGAGAGAGAGAGAGAGAGAGAGAGAGCGAGAGAGAGAGAGAGAGAAGGGTAAGGGGGGGTGGAAGCTAGGGGGTTTGTCCGGGAGAGCATGGCCGCAGGAGTCGGAGCGCTGCACACTTTGGGTCCGCTTCCTCCACAGTGATAACACCGCTTTCTCGTGCGCTCTCGGTGATGCTGCGGAGCCGCGCGCCAGCGAACATTTATCCGGAGCTTGTGTGTGTGTGTGTGTGTGTGTGTACGAGAAAGGGTTTGATTTACTGCGTGCGCTGTTGCTTGGCAGGGCAGAAGCGCTCGTGCTGCTAAGGGTTCAGCCGGAGCTAAAGCTGCTGCTTTAAGTCTTCTTTCTCCTTCTTCTTGGTTGATTCCCAGCGAACAGGAGAGGACAGACTCTGAAAGCTGGAGAGCGCGACGGCACAAGGACTGCGTCCCTGCTCTCTTTATCTATATATTGTGGGATATTATTTCTCTGGTTTTAATTAGACAGCCTATTTTCCGCTGCGTACAGCTCCTCTCTGGGAAATCCAAGGCGAGTTGGAGAAAGTGTTTGAGCCGGAGGAAGATTGTTCAAGCAGACATATTGTGGATTTCCAGCGACTATATCCACTACTTGAAGTATCCTAGGAGTATTTTTGTTATTTGCTGTAAAGACGTTGACCTGACTGACAAGTCTGATCAAGAAACGGAAGAGAGATATTTAGGCTTTTATGTCTTAGTTCTTAAACACCGAGGAGGGAGCTTCTGCATCTGTGCGGGAATAAACCGTATCAAGTGGACATTTCATCTAACACTTCCAGCAGAATCCTTTAAAAAAGCCGAACCAGAGGAGAGACAGAGAGGGGCTGGAATCAACCTCTGCTTCCCCGGAGTTCCAGAGCCAAAATGCCGCAGGTGGAAATGATCCTCCTCTTCCTCACACTCATCTTTGCGATGTGTGTGTACGGCCAGGACCCGGCTTCCAAGGTGGTGACGGACCGCTACGCCGTGTACTGGAACCGCACCAACCCCAAGTAAGTAACCCGCTAAGTGAGCCCCGCTCTTCTGCAGGAACGCGCCGGCACACGGGCTCCCTCCGCCCGCTGGAGGCGGCGGACTTCACCCTTGGCGTTGCCCGGTGGTTGTTGCACTCTAACCGGCTTGCAGCAGTTTGATTGTTGAGTGACTGGATGTGCAGTGTGTATCAAACACTCTGATCCCCATTTAAGACATCACAAGTTACCCACTTGAAACGTCACTTTATATTGCCTATTCACAATTTAAAGACAATTCTGTTATTACGTCAATTTGCAACAAAGCGTATTATGCTTTTACACCATTATGAACTCTTCTTGGGCGCACACACACACACAGTTTAGTATTTATGTTGCCGCTTGACTACAACCTGTTCTAGTTTTTGTCTTCCCTGACGGACTGTGGTCATGCTTGCAGTTAACAGTCCTCCATATCTGAGCCAATGTTTGTGCAACACCGTAGCGGCGTAAATCATGACCCGACAGAGAAACAAGGCATTCTCACACAGGGCTGTCCGCTATTACGCACCATTACGCGCTGTTAAGCATTTATGTTCATTGTTTTTACTGCACGTTCAGGTCAGGAAATGAGATATATGAGGAGGGTTACAAGCGCCGAGCGCAGATGCATTCGGCTGGGCTGCGCTGCTGAGTCGCTTCCAGTCCATCGATTAGAATTGACAGAATTGCTTTTGTGCCAAATGGACACTCATCCTGAGAGACTTTGTAGATATGCTTTTGTCTTTTCTTTGGAGATATTTTTTATTCTGTTGAAGTTAAGACTTGCTGTGTGTTTTACGCAGAAAGTGCCCATTAAGTGTCCTTGTTGTGTTTGGTGACTAAAAAAAACCTGCAGTGAAAATCTTCAGGTTGATTCCTGGTTTAAATTACTACAAGCCCCCCCAAAGTCTGTTCATATAAGCCCTGATCTTTGTAGTTTAAATACTAAAGTGACATTTTCTACCTAGACTCCCTCCTGTGTGTGTCAAGACTCCTCCCAGGGTGACTCAGTGCCATGGAGCACTTACTGATATAATGAGTGTGTGTCACTTTGTTTCAGTTGGACAGGAATACTTTCACCGTGCTCTGGTATGAGCTGGCTATAGTTTCGGCATGAGTCAAAATAAAAGAGCAAGAAATGATGTCAACATTTGCTCAGGAGCAAGAAACTGGTCTGTTGGGCTGAAAGGGCGTTAATTATTCGAATCCAAATGTTGTGGTGGTGACATCAAAAGGCTGATGGAGTTTCTGCTCCGCTAACAGACAGATATCTGAGTCTGATAACAGCTTTCTGTCCCACTCCCAGGCTGCACCGTGTTCTGTTGTTGTTGTTTTTTTTACTTTTTCTCTCTTTCAAATCCTACTAGGATATCTTTGGTTTGTTCTCTGCCCTCTAATACGACCCACAGGAGCGTTTTATGAACTAATGCCCCTAGCGATGGCAGGAAATACAACCTTATATCCAAGGGTGTAACTTTGGGTTCAACATTGTTGGTGTTGAGATGTCCAACTATCTTGAGAGGTTCAGGGACATGTCTGCATGTATTGAGAGAAGAGACAAAAAAAAAAGAAAGACAAAAACCTCCAAAAAAATGGTCAGCGTCAAAATGCTACAAATATCAGAAACAATCCTTTAAAAAAAAGGCGAGAAAAACTCCAAAAGAAGAAGAACAAAAACATTGAAACATCTAAGTTTTTGTCCAAAAACAAGCCATTGAAAAAAGCAACAGAAATGTGGAAAAAAACAATAACTTTGGAAAAAGCCCAGAATGGATAATTATGTAAAACAGTCACAGTTTGGTGACAACAACTTAGTTGTGCATGATTGTGGTTTGGTTTAAAATAAGACGCTTCTTTAAATATAACGTTGAAAGATCTGGCTGCTACTTTTATTTTCAACCAGGACAGGGACCCGGTCTCCTGGGTGAATCCACCAACCCCAGCCTTCCATCCTAACGCGGAAATTTGGCACTCTTACACATCGTCACCTCACATCCTGCTTTGCCTCCATAATAATTACTACGGCCACTTATTAGCGCCGTCACTACAAATGTAAATATGAGTCGTAATTACTGCTTGAACAAAACGACTTATGTGGGCGTTTTTTTGTATCCGGGGTAGAACAGTCTCTTTCAAACACTTCCCAGTTCCCAAGTCTGGTTTCTTGGTTGCCATGCTCCCCTACATCCAAGTGCCCCCCCGCCTCCCCAATGGCCCACGCTGTGGCGGACAATAAGGGGGTACACAGGGGTATTTCAGCTGCGGCCAAGGCACAGCGTGGTGCTCGGCCTTGTGAGAGATCCACACATGCTGGGGTCTGGGGTCACACACTTGGTAGTAACCAGGCGAGTTGTGGGTTAAGCAGCACAGAGGGGACCGTTGTCAGGGTCAAAACCAGGGCAGTACCGCCTGCCATGGGGCCTGGTGACGGCCCCCGGCACGGCACCCCGCCTGGGCTTTGTCTCTGCAGAATGAAGGCTAAATAAATGAGTAACTCTAAATGACTGTCTCCTTTTCTCATTCATGACTTTAATCTAAACCTGACCCCGGCTGTATAATGTAAGAGAGGGCCGTGCTTAAAGCCTGGGGGCCCCCTGACCTGCAGCAGAACCTAACAGTATTCCATACCCAGGGTCCCTGCTGTTTAATGTAACCATGCTCAGTATTGGAGCTCTGGGAAACCTGCTGCGGTACAGTCCCAACTTCCAGATGAGCTTTCTTACCCCCCTCTTCTGCCTTCTCTGCTGCATATTTGACCTAAGTGGGGAGAAATGGCATCCGGAGCAGCAGTCTATACTCAGCCATTCATGAAATCCCCTACAGGAGCTCTGGAATTGAAATGGGAAGTGAGTCGTGAAAAATGGAAATGCGACGACATTTTCATGTTTTTCTATTGTTTCAACGGGTGCTGAAAGGAACCCTTTTTTATTTCAGATAAACATGCGTCCATGTTTGCTGTGCTTTCATCATCCTGCCCTGATGCTTGTTGCTGATTAGGATCAGACGAGCAGGACTCGGAGCGGAGGAGAAGAAGAGTACAACCCTTAGGATGCCTCAGCTTCTTGAAAAGCTCCCATAATGACAGCGAGTCGCTGTGCTTGTATAAGCTACCTAATGCAATTAAATGAAACTCCAGTGTATGGGAGCCTTGTTAGAGAAAAAACTGCTGAGACACAATTGTGTAATGACCCTTATTTGGTTTTCCAATGCCAGATCTCTCCAACAACAAACCAAAAGGGCTTTTGATAATTGTGCCATTTTGGTATTTATATGTCAAAATGTAATTCATTTAGTGGCGATGCTGCAGTGAAAGCTTTGGCACTGTTCCGGCTACTCAGAGTCAGTCCATTAGTCAAAGTGTGCAAATAGTTGCTATGCAACTTTGGAAAGCGTGGGAATGCTTCTAATTGAGATTTAGAAAACGTTCACAAATTTAACAAAAACCTGGTAAGGGCACATGGCTAAACACTGACGTGACTCCTTTTAGTTGTAGACTTAGAGTGGTTTTAGATACGTTTGAAGAATACTGAGAAGTAATGGTTGGTGGGCGTACTGCAAGGTATTGTTAGCAGAATCTAGTTTAGAAATCATACTTGGTTCCACTTTGTAACAACTTCAGGAAAATTGGGTACCACTTTACATTGTCATGACACATGAACCCTAACCATAACTTGTCATCATAAAACCGAATGACACTTACTAAAAGAAGCGTTATGTCATAACAGCGTATGACTTGTTTATAATGTGTGACACGTGCGTGACAGTGTCTTGTCACTCTCATGTAGATAACTTCAAGTAAAGTGTAACAAATTGATTTATTCATGTTATTTAATTTTTTTTTTTCCAGAACATGTAGAACAAAAAACAATTTATAAATAACTTATTGACACTTACATCTGCAGACTGGATGGATTGTTGTAGTAGAAAAAGCCTCTTTTAATGACTTACTACTAGTATGACTACATGCATATGCCAATTACAAAGTGGAAAAATGTATAATCAAAAAACAGAAATTCAGGAATTTCACAGAATATTGTCACTGTAGCAAAATACAAACTTAGTTGAAGCTACAGGGTGGTTTATTATGATCAAAACAATATAACGAATAACGTGTAACTGCTGGTATTCTGTTGCTGCTGTCATATTAACATGGAACAAGTTAAATTATAACAATTGGTTAATGGGACTGTAATGGTTTGTGTATTTGTACAAACAGCCTAATTTGTGACTTGTTACCTTTTCAGAAAGTGTTAAAATTACAAAAGCGTATAATTAAAATAGTTTACCAAAGTTACCAGTTGGCAAAATGATAGCTCAGTCCCCACAAGGGACTGTATCCTAATAGTTATTAAATAATTCATAAATAGATAAGAGGTTGTGGTGAAATTAGCTCTTTGCTAATGTCTGATCTATGAAGCATTAATAACTGATTTATTAACCATTATTAACCATACGTTACAACATATATAAAGTATGCCTTATTAGAAAGCTGTAAATGTCAAAAAACTGTTAATGAATGGATTTTAGTACAGATATGCAGTATTAACAAAATATTTATCATCATTAACAGTAATAACAATCCAAGACTTTATACTGTATTTTATCAGATTTCAGTATAATAATCCAGATATTTGTCCTTTTTGTGTGATCAGTGTGCTATTAACACCAGTACCAACCATTAATTAAGTCATTAGTTACAGCTTTATAAGAAAGTGGCACCAATACAGAAGCCTCCCAATGAAGACAAGAAATCAAAACCCGTAAAATAAAAGCTGAAAACGCTCATGGATGAAACGCTTGTGTAAGAAAAATGAGTCACAGATGTTCCTTGTCAGCTTTGCCGTCTGTGTCGGCAACCAGATGATGGAATAAAGTGTATGAGTGGGGCATTTACTGCTGCTCTGACATGGAGCTATTAGCAAATTCCCTGCTCACCGGCTATTTAGCTGCTTCATTAAAACGCACGCGGGTCCATATGGTCCGCATGCAGGCGTTGCCGTGGCCCAAGGTGTTTATTTGTTGCTGATAGGCGGGATCAACAGAGAATCAGGGCCGAGTTCCGTCCCTAATCTCCCAAGCTGTTTGTGTCTCCGACGCCATGGAAACTGATACCCCTTGTCATCAAAGAACCTCATTGGGTGGGACTAAGAACCTGACAGCTGGGGATAGGGGGATTCCAGCATTCAGGGAGAGCACTGTCACCCCAGGGGTTTCCTTTAATCCCTGATAATGTCCATCCAAAGCCTTCCCGAGCAGATGCAACATATTTCTCCACAAGACAATCAAAGAATCGTTTCAGTGGCCTGTTAGCACTGGTGTGGTTATTGACTTACAGCAGTGGTCTCCAACCCTTCTTTGGACCTGGTTACCCCCACAGCAATGGCAGATCAACACACGTACCCCTTCATCATTTCCCAATTTATGTTCCAAATGGAGGATGTCCTCCCCCAAAAAAACGCTCCCATAGGTCGCTTGTTCAAGCAGCAATTACGACCTATATTTAGAGTAATGGCGCAGACTAGTAATTTTGTTGGGAGCAAAGTAGGATGTAAGGTGATTTACTATGAGAGCGCTGAATTTCCATGTAAGGAGGCAGGTTGGGTTGGTGGATGGGTCAAACAAAACATAAGACTTTCGCTTCATGGTTCAAGTCCTGTTTGAGAATCAAAGGAAATGGCAGCCCTAATGCCTAACACAACCGGAAGTGAAGTTATATCTTATATATTTTTCTTAAACCCAACTAAGTAGATTTGGTGAGTAAACATAACCGAGTCATTTTTGTGCCCTGTTTGACAGTGTTTCAAAACCGCTATATATGATGGTGGTGTCCCGTGTAAGAGGACCATCTTCGGATGGTTTGGAGGACTAATTGTCCAAATGGATAACACCGTTCATTATAAAATGGTTGTTTATTTTTATAAACCTTTAATCTGTCAGTATTATGGTTTGGTCAGTGATTGACTAAAACTTGCCTAAAAAAAAGCTGAACATTGACCTTCCATTCGTTGACTTTACTTTTAGCTTTATTTCAACCATTTATCCAGCACTTATAACTTATCATTGGAACTCTTTAGCCATTACTTCTAGCTATTTATTCCTACCATTTAGTCATGACTTTATGCTTTTAAATGCTGTGCTCGCTGGCTAACTAGTTTTCTCTTACATAACTGCAAGATGCTGTGTTCTTACAGTTGACTTAATGTATATATTTTTTTAAGCTACCCGACAATCATACTGCCCTGGGTACAAGTACCCCTTGTTGGTAATCACTAACTTAGAAGAGCCCTCGGATGATCCGACCTGTCTCAGAAATGGTACTTCATTTCCTTGACTTGACACTTAGACACATTTCCTTCCCCTCTGCTATTTGCTTTTCTTCCTCTGCTCTCTTTTTAATCTCCACTTAAAGAAACAATACTCCATTTTTCACTTGGTTGCCAGCTGATGTTGTGATAGTTTCCCAGTGGCATTGTGAGTTGCCCCGATCGCATTGTTCCCAGTGTTTACCCTCGCTTTCCCCCTTTCAGTCTTTTCCCCGGCTCCCTGCAGCTCGGCTCCGCTTGGATGAAAAAAAAGGCACAAAAAAGGAAAACTACGTCTAAATATTGACTGGACCTCAGGACCGCAGCCCTCTCCCAAGCTTCATTGTTCCGCTCAAACTCAGCGGCCCGTGGACGGCTTTTAGCTGTGCAGAGAGAGGGACTGAGAGCGTGAGACGGGAGACGTGGTTGTGAGTGTGCATATGTTATCGGAGGTGGGGCAACGGGGATTATAGCAGGACAGGATATTACAGACGCGGGGGTGAGAGAAACTTCCTCATAAGACCCAGAGGCTAAACAGTGTCCTGGCCGCGGAGTCCCAGGGTGGGGTCACAACCAATGTCTCCACCTTAAGGAAGTGTCAATCTCTAACGGCATCAAAGAGAGCCTGGCTCAATGTGATTTCCTGCAGAGTAGGGTTCAGAAACTGTCAATAAAGTGAGGATGAGAGGCTTCTTATCTGAGGTTTATCTTCCATTTTATTACAAAGTGTGGCAACATTAAGCCTGCTCGCAGCACTTCAGTCTCTCAGTACTTGAAATGAAAGAGTGTCACATTGCCAGTGGTATAATGGAACTAAGTAGATTTACTCAAGTAGTGTACTTAAGTACAAATTTAAGTCTTTTCTTTTCAAACCACTTTCTACTTCTACTCCACTACATTTCAGATGGAAATACTCTTTACTTCACATTATTTATCCGACAGCTTTAGTTACTGGTTACAAACTCACAAAACACATGTAGTTTATACTGTAAATTATGTTTTATTTTAAATTACCCAACAATACAACAGACTTTTACTTATAACAGTATTTTTTACAGTGTGGTACTTTCTCATATAGTGCTACCACTCTGCGTACTATAATCCGTCGTACTTTACAGAATGCACTTCATAAGACTGAGCTCCATAGACCCAGCTCTCTGCAGATTTGGGGATGGGGGGGGGTTGTCCTGTGGAGTCACCCGACATTCCCCCATGCTCTCTACGACCCTGCCTGCAGAGAGAGGCCGCCCCCGCCCCCCCTTCACGCTGTCCCTAATAAGACGAGGCCCTCGGGCCGACAGGGCCTGATTGACAGGAAGCAGCGATGAAAGGTTACTAATAAGTGTGGACGCTTTATTGGTTCACCGCATTTCTCTGTGTTTGGCACAGCAAATGCAATGCTTTGTGTTGCAGGTTGGTGCATTCTCTTTTTTTTCTTCCTTTTCTTCATTACAAGCAATTTCCATGCTGACATGGTTTTGAGTGCAGCGTGATCACTTCATTCCGATTCCAGTATGTCAACTTGTCTCGTGAATTTTCTAGCATTTAGTGACCATAATCATAAATGGAATGGACACATTTTAGTTGAATTTAGAAATTTGACATAAAAGTGAATTAATCGACTTATTCTGTAGGTTCCCCATATAAATCAACTTGTTTTAAGAATTTTCTAGAGCTGAGTCTCTTGATCTTGGAAGAAGAATGAAGTATTGACCGAGATGAATCATAGAACTGGAATCAAGAAAAAACAAACAAAAAAAATCTAGAAACATCAATTTAGCAGAAGCGGAAAAGTCTGTCAGTACAGCATGATGAACTTAAACACATTACTTATTAAGTTAAGTTTTAAGAACCTTTTTGTTTGTAATGTAATTGTAAATTATTTATTTGAACAGGGACAGTGAACACAAAACATTAATAGATGTTTTGTGCTAGGTTGGAGCAAATTGCTAGTTTCCGTAGTCCCTGGGAAGGTATAGGCCACAATAAAATACAAAGAATTTACATAAAGTCATACACCAGATATTATTGTCCCTTTATCCCATCCCATATAAAGCTAAAACTAGACCCCCCCCCTCCTGTGAACGTGCAGTAATTTAGGACGTCAATTCACTGATTGAAAGAATATGGGAGCTCACAGTCAAAATCACACTTTATTTTAGAAATATTTACTTAAAATATGCAAAAACAAATCTACCGCTGAAGCCAGATAACACTTGTTAGAAGAATGCTCTAGAATTGATTGGCAGTATTTTGAAAGAAGACAGAACAAGTCAAATTGCTGCACTGGAATCAAGAAAAATACAAGTTTGAATCTGACTAAATTCCACTCAGAAGACCCAAATCCAAAGGATTAAGGGTCTGGCATTGTGTAATGAATGTCGCCCCGTCTTGAGGGGGGGCACCAAGCGTGCATTGGATAAAACTCCAGCCAATCACAACAGCACACGGGGTGACGTATCCAGAGCCCTGTACGCTTAGCTATCAGCGGAGCTAACTGCTAGATTAGACTGTCCTCATCTGTTCAGCTGGCCTCTGGCCCCGCCTACATCAGATACACCGATGTGATTGGTGCAGCCCAGATACAAGGGTATAGTTAATGAGCAGCATTACTCGATGCCAGAGTAACTCGTTGAGCAAATTCAACTTATGTTCTCGCGATAACTCTGCATCTTCGGGCTACTCAAAAGTGAAAAAAAAATTCTAGAATGTTTCTTTATCTAGAAAACTTGAAGAAAAGCAGTCAGCAGTATTTTTATTATAACCTGTTTGACAATACAATTATAAACCTGTTTCAAGATTGGGTCCAGAATTGATCCTGTTGTTATCTTGAAAGAAGAGAAATTATGACTTGAATGTGAACATAAAAAAAAAAAAAAAAAATCACCAAACATATTAGTCAGGTGGAAACAAGTCAGACAAGTGGAAACAGGTTATGATAATCTTTCTATATGAGCAGATTCATTGCAATTTTTGAAGAAAACAAAACATTTATGACTTGATGAGATTGATAGTGTCCTGATCAGATACTCTGGGAGCTTGCCATCCTGAGTTTGATATGAATGAAAGTCAATGGATTAGTGTGTGTGTGTGTGTGTGTGTGTGTGTGTGTGTGTGTGTGTGTGTGTGTCTGTGTGTTTGGGGGACTCTCCAGGCCTAATCTCGGTCTCACTCCGCTGCACAAAGGTTCACTTTTCTGCCGTTTGAATCTTTTTGTGTGTGTGTGTGTGTGTGTGTGTGTGTGTGTGTGTGTGTGTGTGTATGTGTGTGTGTGTGTGTATGCTGTTTAAATGTATGTGAGTGGCGAAATGGCATCCCCTGTGTCTTTGTAGGCACCGGTGAGGGTATTAGCAAAGAGGCTCTAAGGGGCTTAAGAGGTCAGCCCCCCCTTTGTGTGGAGACACAAAACACTTCCTGTGGGACCCTTCACCCCTCTGTGTTCTCCCCTCAGAAAGCCAGGCCCTGCCTGACCATTCACATTAATCAGCCTTAGCTCCTAATGACTGCAGTAAAGCTTCGGAAAACGGCTTCTAAAAAGGCTCCTAAAGAGCCACTAAGCTGCTAAGAGAACAGACAGGGCAAGGCTGCTGCTGCTGTAGGGCATCAAAGAGTGCAGGGCGGCTGCTTGGCCATGCTACGGCCCCTCCGTAGACTCACCCACAAATCGGGAAACAGGATTTGTTTTGTCCCAAAAGCTGTGAAAGTTTGACAGAGAATGCTACAGCTGCACTGGAACAATTTGACCAATACATCTCTTTGTATTATTGGCAGTAAAAGTCTTTGTTTCAATCATTTTCTCTTGAGTCTAGTGTGACAATTGGCCTTATTTTATGTTTTTGTCTTCCAGAAATGTCTTTAAACAATTTGCTGTGTATGGGAGACAGGCTGGAATAATGTCAACACTCATTCTCTGTGTATTATTGACTCTAAAAGTTTTTATTTTTTTTTACTTGTTTTTAAGCATTTTCTACATTTTGGCTTCATATTGGCCTTATCCTATGTATTTACTTACTAGGAAAAGTCTTGTTTTGGAGAAAGGCTGGAATACTGTTACACTCACTGGTTTATCTTCCCTCCAGACTTTAAGGAGTCATAATAGACAACACGACATGATAATAGTTACATTTTTCACAGAGTAGAAGTTAAAGGTGCATTTTCTACTCCATTCTAAAAGTAGAGTAAATATAAAGGATGAGAACAAGGGCTGCAACTAATGGCTGTTCTCATTATCGAATAATCTGTTGATCACTTTCTGGATGAATGGATTAGTTGTTGGGTCTAGAAAGTGATGAAAAACGTCGATCAGTGTTTCCCAAAGCCCAAGACGAAACGGCCCAAATGTCTTGTTTGGTCCACAGCTCAAATATATTCAGTTTACTGTCACAGAGGAGCGAAGAAACTAGAAGATATTCACATTTAAGAAGCAGGAATGAAAGATGTTGGAATGTATTTTAATAAGAAAGGACCCATTAATGAATTCTCATTGACCATTGGAAACTAGCAATAGCTATAAATGCTGTGATGCTGTACACTGGACATGTGTTGTCCAAATGTTAATGTCTAAGCATCTGTCCTCATTCAAGTAAACATGAAATGAAAAAAAGAAAAAAAGTGTCCGTTTAATTGAATATTTCAATATCGATTCATAGGGTCAAGATTTGATTCAAAATCGATTTGTTTCGAAACAGATTTTCAAAATAAAAAAATAAAATGATTCACAATATGTAAATGTAGTTATTTTTCCCATGTGATAGTATGCATGCCATAACAAATCAAAAATCCAAAACAAAATTATGAATCCATTTTTGGAATGCAATGAATGGATTTTGAATCTGTAGAGTTTGAATCGCGATATCAATGTGAATCGATATTCTTTGCACCCCCCTATTGAATAACCTTAGCAGCTCTAGATTTGACCGGACTGAGTGAAAGAAGGGTTTTCTTTTGCATGTTGGGATTATTGCAGAGGGGAATAACTCTTTCTGGGATTATTCCGCTTCACTTTGGACTCCAAACTGTTAAAAGTCTGTGGTTTGGACTCGCTGGCAGTGATGTCAGCACTGGGAAGGCTTCGCTGTCTCAAACGGAGGTAATAGGAACACTGGCACATCTGCAGATTGATAGCGTATATGGTTACAACTGAAATGTCAATTGGCTCAAAGTGATGATGATTTTCAAACCTCATAGTTAATATTTCTGGAAGTGTATTTGGGTCACCGCGGCTAGAAAGTGTGTGTTCTTCCTCATCAGGGCCAAATTCTTGATTTTCTCTGATTGCTCTTTGTGTATCTTGGAAGACAGACGACGCTGACGTGTGAGCGCTTTGCTCGTGCAGTCGATACTGACGTGTGATTTCACGGCGTACGTACGAACGATACAGGCTAGTGTGTCTTTCACCCACGCAGGCATACCCAAACATCTCTGATGAGGCGGCGCTGCGGTGTACTTGCTTATATTCCTCTGGTTCAAATGTCTCATCTGATCCAGCGGTGGAAGAAGTATTCAGACCCTTTACTTAAAAGTACTAATACCACACTGTAAAAATACTCAGGTAATCGGCCCTGGGGCGGATTTCTTTCAGCCGAATTGCCCAAAAAAAACTGACCAGGATGCATGGATGTACCGTACGTTAATGATTACTTGGATTTTGGGTGTTTTATTTAATTTCATAGCATATGAAGAAAAGAAAAAAAATGGTTTTAAAACAGTATCCTGACTAAACTCTGACATAAAGTTTCACTCAACATCCTGTGATGTTAACTATTAGTCAAAACAATTCATAATTTCAGCTTTTTTTTAAATTCATCAATTACGTATATTAAATATATATTAATTAAGTATATATTAAATTATGTTATTTAAATGGGGGTTTATTGATGAATTTAAAAAAAAAGAAAAAAAATGACAAATGTAAAAAAAAGGTCAAAAAACAAGGAAAAAATGTCAGAAAAAGTACACAAAACGACGGGACGACGACACAAGGGCACAATGTCCCGCGCCCAACACTACTACACTATCTTGTTGCTGTGTATTACGTTAAAAGTTTCTAATATATCGTATAATTGCTTAAAAGCATTAACAACTAAGTTTTGTGTTGGATTCTGTAACGATCTTGATGTACAGATTTTCATTTTCACTGTGATTGCCTAGCCGCTCCAGACATCGGTTCCATTAATAAATCGGTATCGGCCCTGAAAAAGCTATTAGTCGATTCCCCAGTTACAAGTAAAAGTAAAAGTCCTGCATTGAAAATGTTACTGAAGTAAAAGTATGTTAGTATCATCAGGAAAATGTACTTAACCCTTGTGTTGTCCTCACGTGGCAAAAAGGGACAAACATTTGATTTTTTTGTCCCTTTTTCAGACTTTTTTTTGGGAATTGATGGTCAATAACCCTCATTTATATAGAATTATACCTAATATTTAAGTTAAAAAAGCAGAAATGATGAATTATTTTAACTAATAGCTAAGATCAGAGGAATGAAAGTGATTAATTGTATTTGCAAAGAGTGTTGTAAGGAATCCAATCCATTTTTTGTGGTAATTTGGTTAAAAGGAAACCCATATTACAGATTCAGATAAGGGTCAGATTGGACCCGAGGACAACACGAGGGTTAACAGCCTAATGTATGTGCAATTTTTAAATGTGGATGCATATTTTATTTATGTATTTATTTATTTATTTAGGCAGATATTACCTAATAGATGGTTGGTACTTGACAAGGACTGCACTTAATGCTGTTGTACCTGTTATAATGACAATAAAGATATTATCTCTATTCTCTAAAGTATAACAAGTAAAACTACTCAATGTAGAAAAATCCAAACAGTTCTGTGTTTAATGGTCTGATAATTGTACTTGGATTTGGTCTTTTAGGGCATTATATTATGGGGTTACCTTACTTTATAATAAAACATATGTGTTTTATGTGCAAAAATCTCAATCTGTAAAGTAACTAAAGCTGTCACATGGATGTAAAGTTGATGTGGAGTAAAAAGTAGAATATTTCTCAATGAAATGTAGTAATGTAGAAGTAGAATGTGGCATGAAAAGAAAAAGTAAAATACTAGTACTTCAATTTGTACTTCGTGACATTCCACCACTGATCTGATGATGGTTTGGCGATGAACCGCAACAGATGAGAAAGTTTCCGCTCGTTTTCTCCGTTTTTTCAGCCACCCGCAGTGCAGACTAAGGAAGGGGGGGTGGGGGGGGGGGTTGTGTCTGCGTGTGAAGACCAGTTGTTGCTGCGTGAACTTGCCGTGACTTTGCGGGACCTTTGACGTGGTTCTCGGGTCCGGAGGGACTCAAAGTGTTTCCTCCTGTTGGATTGCGGCACACTTGGTGCTCAGGGAATCTATGAAATATTAAAAAGCGCTGTTGTGTGATCACACGATATAGAGCCTGGACAAGCCTTCACACGCAACCTGGAGGAATCCAGGTCAGGACCGCCACCACTTTAACACAGGGGTCGACATTAGGACTTTTATTTGTTATTTCATTTTATTTTCCTGGCCTGGCGTTGCTTTGATGATGGATTCTGAAATCGATTAAATTAAGTTTTTTTGTTGGTATTTTTTTTCATTGAGTTGCATTTGAAGGGTCATTAATTGAAATCTCAGACTGCCAACACGTGTAGTAGGCTGACTTCTCCTCCTCTTCGCCTTCCTCCTGTCAATGTGCTGCTGCTGCTGCTGTTGGAGCGGGGAGCACTGGCAGCCATTTTCCAATATTCGGCTCCATTTTGTTTCAAGGAATAAAAAAATAAATTAAAGAAAGTAGGTTACGAATCCCGGGATGTCACTTGAGCAATTCCTGATCCAGCGCTGATCCAAGAAGGAACCCCCCTTCTTGTACAGACGTAGGCCTGGTAACGACTTATTAAAGTTGTAAAACTGGAAAATATCTATGAAGTTTAAATATTTCGTTCTTTATTTCTTGAGTGTAGTGCATTGTCACGTTCTTTTCTAGTTTCAACTCCAAATTTTATTTACACAGCGCACTATCACAAATCACACATTTGCCCAGTAGACCTTCAAAATACAGACATTCACTTGTCTTGTTATTGGTTTCTATTAGAATTAAGTATTCTTTCTGTGCAGACAGACAGCTTCATGGTGTGAAGAAATTGTCTTTGTTTTTTTCAAGAAATCTGATTTTTTTTTTGCAAGATGGAAATGATCATCTGAACTTTGGGCAGCACTGCCCAAAAAAAGGAAAATACTTCCACAAACAAGCTAAAATATCTTGACTTTCTACAGATATTTGTTAGTTTGAAATAAAACTAATCAATCAGTGACAAAGACAAAGTTATTGATTTTGGGCACCCGGATAGCTCAGGTGGTAGAGCGGGCGCCCATATATAGAGGTTTACTCCTATATGCAGTGGGCCCCGCGTTCGACTCCGACCTGAGGACACCCCCCCTCTCTCTCCCCTTCTCCAGCTGTCCTGTCCATAAAGGCCAAAAAACAACCCCCCAAAAAAAAAAAGAAAAAAAGACTTGATTTCCTTGAAACTACGATATGTCACGTCACTCTGTTGAAAGATGAACACATTAATATGCAAGTGGTTGCCGGCCAATGAAACATGGACTCCACTAAGGCCCACGGCCAACGGACGGGACAAAAGTAAATCAATTTTGCATACTTATTGTGACACCTTTGATATAATATTGCATAACAATATTAAGACGATGTATCATGCACCCCTGTGTGGCTTTGGTCTCAGCTTGCAGGTTGGTTGGTTCTTGAGATACGAGCGCGACAGCAAACCGTTTCAGACATGTTTGTCGGGAACAAAGCCATCCAAAAACCACTGACCCTGGAATATAAGAACTCAAATTGCGTGCCAAGATTATTAATCTTGGGCGCCCGGGCAAAGGCAAGTCGTTAGAGCACATGTAGAGGGTTTATTCCTCGACGCAGAGGCCTGGGGTTCAAATCCCACCTGCGGCACTTTCCTGCACATCTCTCTTACCCCCCCCCATCATTTTCATATCCCGGTGATTAAAGTGGGAAAATGGCCCATAAAATACTCTTTAAAAAAGATACCGATTGTTGATCTTGAAATGGGAGTTGATCATCTTTAAGTAATGGGTCATGGCTTTGCCTGCTAAGCTCTGATTGACCTACTAACACATTGATGGCGGTCCACGCTGGGATGGTTGGTGGTGGCGTCCCATGATGCCCTATAGGAGCTGGTACCTTGGTTCCAGCGTATCACTGCAGCAAGGCGAGAACACGCTGCACGGGCAGACGCTGCCAGCGCTATAGCGCTGATGATCCTCTTTTATGTCTTGGCTCCATTGAGGGGGGCGGAGTTATTCTAGTGCATAATTGATGGAGGAGTTAGAATAGCAGAAGTAATGCGATGAGAGGGTGCAGCCGAGCGGAGCGAGGGATCGCGTGCGTGGGGCTGCAAACATTGCAGGGGACGAGAGGAGGGCATCTGGCGGAGAACAGGTCCCAGCGCTGACAAGACACAGAATGGGTCTCCCTCGGCCAATCGCAGCGCTCCTCTTCTCGCCCAATCAGAAGTGTCTCCTCAGAGTGGAGTACTACGTTCCCATGAACCAGGCAATGGATTTCTAGGAGCTCTCGTCGGCTTCCTTTATGATTTCTGGGTTTTTTTTTTTTTTTTTTTTATAAACTTCACTTTCACTCCAGAAAGCACATTCAGGATATGGCAAGCTGTTTGGAAAAATGATGCAATAATGATGGAACTGTACTCAGTTATGGATTTATTCTGCTAGAAGTATTCTGCTAAATTACAACAAATTGTTTGTGGGATTTAAAAAGAAAGAAAGCAAATCCTGTCCAACAATTTATTGAACAAACTGAACATTGAATTCATTGAACAATTAAAGCCACCGCTAAAAAATGATTGGCCGTTACATTTTTATGTTCAATTCTCAACCGATATGTCATTTTAAAATAACATTAAAAAATCAGTTGCAATAAGCCGCTGCCTTTTGCGATGTGTTGATCACAACGACAATTAAAAAACAAGATATCATGCAGCCCTAATGTTAAAATAAAAATTACTTACACAATAACAGAACTATGAGACTGTCTTTGTTTTTTTAGCCTAGTTATGATTTCCAAAACCAAGGTTACCTCTATAGGTTTTGGTTCCAAAAGATATTCCCCTCTATAAGTGAATAAAGCCCCTGTCACCAGTAAGAGAGACAGAGAAGGCATTTAAAGTGCAGTTTTCTGCTGATATAACACAAAAAATGTCTTTCGCAATGTTGATATCGCGATGGCGGTAAAAAAATATAATATATATATATATATATATATATATATATATATATATATATATATATATATATATGGTGCAGCTCCTAGTCATGACAAATATATATTGTCATACAGAGAGCATACAAGATGTAAGATATTATTTGTGGTTTTAAAGCTGATTGGGATGTATAATTGGGATAATCTCATTTTACTGGAGATTCCTTTAACCTGGAAAGGAATGTTGTAAATCAGCTCGGGGGTGCTTCATTGGGCCCTTTGTCCCTGTAGTGGATTCTCATAGGTCGGCTCTGCGCTATCAGCGACGACAGGGTGGATATCGCACCTAGACGAGCACCTACAAAGGGAAACTAATGGCCCGGTGAGCTTGTATTGTCTGACTCACAAAAGGCCGAGCCGTCCCGTCCCGCTTCAAAGAGACCGGCCCACTCGGAGGGGAGAAGTCCCAAAAACTCAGGAGACGGGTTTCATCCTCCAGAGTTTCACTTTGATTCAATGTCATGAATACAGTTGGTTTTTGTAAAGAATGTCTGAAATTACTAACGTCAGGAGAATAAATGATTAAGGTTAGAGAAGGGTTAGGGTTGGTTAGGGTTATACAAAATATGGAATCACTGCAAAAAAAGAGATTTTATTTAACATAAACAAGTCAAAAGACAATTAACCCTTGTGTTGTCTTCCAGTCCACCTGCAACTTTGTTTGAAAAAAAATTTAAACTAGAATTGGTCGACAATTTTTCAATTTTTTGTCAAGTATTTTAGCACTTTTGACGTTTTTGTTCTTTTTTCCCCACTTTTTTTCCCCCTATATTTTGTCAATTTTTTCAATGTTCTTGTATCGTTGTTTCCCCCCAAAATGCTTTAAAAATGAATACCCCAAATTGTTTGTTATGTGGTTGAATGAAACCCAAATTTTCTGATATAGAAAATGTTTGAAAACGGGTCAAATTTGACCAAGGACAACAGTTAAAAACAAACAATTTTAAAAGAAACAAAAGTCATGAATTAGTACTTTATAAAACAAGAAATTCCTCACTTTTCTGTAATACTGCATGAATCACTTCATAGTAATATTACATTGTTATGACTGCAGTGGTGGTGAAGTGATGGTACTTATTTTCAGTAGTAGACTGTTTTGGACAGTAGAACTTCATTTTTGGATTTTCTATAATATAAAAAAGTCTGAATTGTGGAATAACACAGAATTAAATCAGAAAAGCTGACTCACACCCTAATTTGAGCTGGACCTGAAACATTTTGAACCTCATTAGCAGATTATTTGTGCTTATGATTTAATGACATATGCTTCTGGAATTAAGTGAATTGAAAATGTGGGAGTTTTTTTGGCAGTAATCTGCAAACCTCCAATTACAATTGGTCTCCTATTATTATTATTATTATTATTATTATTATTATTATTATTATTACTACTACAACAACACAGAGCTAATGACTCCTACATACAGTGTTTGTTGTGTCTCCATTAGTTTGATATTCTGTCCTAAGATGCTAAATGTAATCTCCACCCAGCTAATGGGGAATTTATTTTAATTTCACCGTCAGTGAGAGTGTTCTTTTAATTACCCAGAGTTCAGTGGGCCGGTGTCTGAAACCCAGAGCTGTCCGACGGAGCACTTAGAGGCCACCGGCCCGCCTCAGTGCCTATTAAAGATCATAAAACCCGGCTCATGAAGACGTTTTATTTGTTTCCTGAGTGTGCCGGCTGCTTAGGTTTCCATCACACGTCTTTATAGCTCAGGGCTCATATTTCTGTCTCTGGTGGAGCGGACTCTTAACTTTAGGTGGACTTTTGCAAGTAGCAAAAAGCACGCGGTAACCAAAAGTGCCCAAATTATTCTATTTTATTATTAATTTTTTTTCTTCCTGCGTTTGTTTTTTCATCTGCAACTTTGGAATCTCTGTCATACTGTGTATGGTGTGTTTTCTTTTTTTTTCATTCATAGTTTCATTTTTATTAGTTTTATCAGATTAGCTTGCCTGCATCTACACAGCTATTATGATTATTCATGTCATGGCTTACACACAGTTCCTTACCAAGGCCTTCATTTGTATTCATAGTTACAGTTACGTACTTATACAAATACTTTTAAATGGTAATTTCAAAAAATCATCTTGAAAGTAGAATTTGTTCTAAACAATCATAAATCATGCTGTTTTTTTAAATGAAAATACATCAACATCATACAATTTCCTTTCACATTGTGAATAGTTTGTATCTGCATAGATGCATTTCACTGACTGGGTCTAAAACTATTTTTGTAAGATAACATTACAGTTCAACCTAAAATAGTAAATAATGTGTTAAAAGTGACAGAAGGTATTCATTTAACCTCATTTCTTACATATAATAAACAACGAAAGTGTTGATTTTACATTTGTCTTGGGATTTTTTTGCATGGTTGCAGCTATGGTTCTGGGAATTCATCTTATATTTAGTCCTATAAGTGGTGTTAAACAACTTTGTTAAAAAAAAAGGCGCTAATTGAAAAGCGAGCAGGTTTGTTGCATGGTTGAACATGGTGGCGTTGCTGCAGCCATGTGAGTTCTACGTCTGTCACCTCCACTCAGTTCGACTGTTCTGAGCGTGTGTGATTATAGGCTGCAAAAAAAAGGGGGAAGAATTGATCCAAGTTGAAAATAAATGGGCCTGAAGAGTGTATGTTGAAGTCCTGTGACTGCTCATCTGGGTCACAAGGTTTGTCCAGAAGAAGAAGAAGAAGAAGAAATGGTGGTGGTGGTTGTTGCGAGGTCTAGACACGCGATACACGGGGGGGTTAGAGAAACACGTCACACACGTTTACCATCCACCGAGCCACTCCTGTACGGAGGCAGGGCCCTTCCAAAGATTTGCCCAGCAACCCAGCCGTGGAGTGGAATATGTCATTGACACACTTTTTTTCCCCAATTCAAAATCGCATTATTTTCTGATTATTTCAAAAAAACAGTGTGGACTGTGTGACTTTGTGAGATGACTACGATACTTTAAATACATATTCCCGGTGTTGAATTAAGATTTTGTGGAGCAGCCGTGGAGGCCGAAGCCCCAGCTGAGGGGTCTTTTTTAATTTTTCCTTTAAGTCTGACATTTGGAGCCCAAAATGTTCAAAAATTAGGTTACACATCCTCCACACTACAGTGAAAATGGAGAAATCTGCAAATTTGTTCCAGCCAGCCCCCCCCCACCAAAAAAAAAAAAAAGTATACCATGGGCGTGTCCTCACAAAGTCACCAATCAGGATTAACCCGTAAGCCTGCGGCAGCCAATGAGCTGTGGAGGCAGTTGTGCTTTCATTGGCCCATCGAGCCACGCGTAACCAGAACTGTGCCAGATACACCAGGGTAGAAATAACCCAAAATTCATTGTTGCCTGAAGGGAGCAACACTCTTCTTAATGCAGCAGGCTGAACTCATGCTTTCTCTCTTTCTTGCTTCCTCATTCTCTCTCTCTCCTCTTTTCCTTTCAAGAAAGCTGCCATTTTTTTGTCCCAACAATTACCTCAAACTACTCCGAGTTAAAAATCTGTAAAGATTGAGCACTACAGTACAGTTCTGTACAGTTTCCTTATTAAATAAATGAGGAATACATAACTGTCAAAAAACCAACTGGCTTTTAACTATACACTTTCAGATTTGCTTGTAGCATATATAACACCCCCCCCCCATAATTGGTATTCGTGTACATGTTCAAATATTCCAAAATTCTACTACTGTTTTCCCCCTCTCCCAAACCCTTTTACATTTTAATAGCAACATTTCTATAGCGTTTTTAGAGTTTGCTGACCAAAAGCCAAAATGTCATGTTATACAAATTATATTATTATTATTATTATAATTCACTTATATTGCTGTCTTAAAATAGGGTCTTATAACATTTTTGTTACAGGGAATCCCAACATTTGAAGCAGCCTCAACAGAATTACAAAATGTGCATAATCCCAATAATGTCATTATTATTATATTATTAAAATTGGCCAAATGTGATTTAATGCTACCAAATTGGTCATTATTTGGCATCCTCTTAAAACTTTTAAAAGCATTAGACTTTAAATGCAGTGCAAAAAAAAAATCTGTTATATACAACCCATTTGTTACAAGGCCCTTATTAAAACAATCTTGGCATAATCCATACATATGTTATAGTTCATGAAAATCACTTATATTACTGTCTTAAAATAGGGTAATTTAAGATAATCATAACATTTGTTACAGGATCAGAATCCCAACATTTAGAGAAGCAGCCTCAACATTTCTAAGAATTACAAAATGTGCATATAGGGCCCCAATACATGTCTTATCATGGTCATAGTGCGTGTATATGGCCCCCAAATTTTTGCTGTACTGTCCCAAAAATATGTATATGACTGTTTTCACAGGAGCCCCAAATTTGTTTCAGTAAATCAAATGCATTTGTTATGATCCCAAAATGTGTTCTAGGGCTTTAAAATGTATCCTAAAGTATACTACGTTGCACACGGATACTACAATCCAGTACAGTGGTGCTACAATTTATGTGTGATAATCACATGCTGCACAGATGAATTTCAGAGCATTGGGGACTTTAATTTGGCGGTGTGCTCTGTGGGTGCAGACACACAATTAATATGCTGTGGAAAATGAGTCTGCAGACTTTGGGGAGACAGTGTCATCGCACGTACGCGCACACACACACACACACACACACACACACACACACACACACACACACACACACTCAGGCCACTCATACCTTCACAAACACACGTACACACACATGCTGATGCAGACTTGTAAGCAGGGTGTCATATGTTTATCCTGTAAGTCAGTTGTTTGATCATAATTTGTGATTAATCAACCATGAGAGCTTTTGAATTAAGTGCAGCTTTTCATGTCAGAGTAACTGCAGCCTAATCCGTCTGGCCTTTCCCAAACGCTTTATAGTTGAGCAGAGCAGATGACACAGAGCGGGCTGGATCAGTGCTGGTGCTGGTTATAGAATGCCTTAGAACTGGAAAAGTCGCCGCTGTTAGTTCCAGCCGTGTCTTGAGCGCAATAAATTCCTGCCCCATTGATGAAATGTGCATCCAGGAGGATATTTTATATCTCAGAAGCATCTGCCTTCACATTCAGACAGTTTGTTATATCTACACAATCTGAGCAGTCTCGCTGACACCGTGGTTCGTCCTTAGCACAAATCAGAGCCCCTACACAGACCATTAACTAATAACAGTGTTCATTTTACAACTGCTCCCCTCACACACATACACAAACCTAAATTCATAAACTTTCTGAGCATGGGCCTCTGGTTGCCCAGCTTTTCTCTCGTGAGCGCAGTCCAGAAGCTCAGATATTTTAACACAGTTCAAGTAAACAATATGTCACAGCAGTGATTCCCAACCAGTTGTATGTGTACGTGTACCTCAACTTAAAAAATAGAAATAAAGAGGAATAATGATTTGATTGGAAGAATATAGCCACATATTAAGTCAGGTGTAACACCTGAACACTTTGTTGCAGCTTTGTAAGAGTGTTTGAAAACTTAGCAAGCCAGCACAGAATGGTAGCTAAAAGTAGGCTAATGAACAAAGAGGAGAAATAACTAGCTAAAAGTAATGACTGAACAGTTTGAATGATTAGCTAACAGTAATGGAAAACGGTTGAAATAGTTAGGCAACAATTTAAATAGTTAGTAAAAAATTGAAACAGTTAGCTAATGGTTGAAATAGTGAGCCAAGTTGAAATAGTGAGCTAATGGTGGAAATAAATAGTGCGCTATTTATTTCAACTGTTAGCACACTATTTATTTCAACTGTTAGTGCGCTAACAGTTGAAGTAGTGCGCTAATAGTTGAAATGGTGCGCTAACAGTTGAAGACGAGTAGCCGACGTGCTGTTGTGAATCACGTTGAAAATTACGTCATCACGCGTAGCTATGGTGACCAGCCACGCTGAGGCATTACTCAATGTGCAATGGAAAACGGACAGAGAATGCGTCGAGTCGAGTAGAGGCGAGTCGAGTCAAGGCGAGTCGAGTCGAGTTGTTACCATCAATGGAAAAACGCCATTAGCTCCTCAAAACTCTCTGTATTTCTCTGTATGGCTATGCTCAGAAACCGGTGTCATCTGGCAATTTTAGCGCACAGAAAATCAAGTGAATATAAAGTACCTCTTCTGAGGAGTCCATGTTTTTGTTTTTTTGGCATTCCGATACAAGCCTTCTGTGCGCAATCACAGAAGGCTTGCGCTGACAGTTCCTCCTGGGGTAGACATACACTACCAGTGTAGCTTTAGAGTAAACGTGGATGGGTAGAAAGTCATCTACATTTAAACCAGTTAGTGCCTAGAAGGGTTTTCGTAGTACAATTGCTGGCCAAACCAACCTGATTATTGACAGTTCAAGTGTACAAAATAATTAAAAAGTATCCGCTTATATAATGAAAGCTGAAAAATACATTTGGAATTAATGAAGGGGTATGGGAATTCATTTGACTGGGCTGTAAGGGTATATTTAACTGAAAAGGTTGGGAACCACTGTCTCACAGCACAGGTTCCTGTCTGTGATGTCTCAGGTCCAGCACACTAATCCATCTAAAAGCACAGCGTAATTAGGCCAACAAGCACCAGCTGTGTCCATTAAGTCACCTGGCACTGCACTCATGAGCTATCCCCACACCTGTCTCCACTGCAGCTGATTGCAAACCACGCCCACCTCCACAGCAAGCACTCTGTTATCATCCATCATCTATAACGAGTGACTCAGGTGTGCGGGTTTGAAGATCTGCAGTAGGCAAAGGCCAAAAGTAACCGAAATCGAGGCTAAAGTATGCAGAATGTTGTTTCACTTAGACGCCGAAAACTTGCAAACGTGCCAGAAAAAGAGGGTTGGTAAACTGTAGAAAGCAGCACTGAGGCCAGTCCGTTATCTGTATTTCAAACTCCGTTCTGAATAATTTGATGTTTGAGCGCTGCTTGGGAAGAGGCTGGCGGAATTTGTGGTCAATATAACAAAAGAAGAAGTAGCCGCGAAAAAAACGTACCCGCGACTAGTGGAAGACTCCTTTTTCTCAGGAATTAATGCCAACTGTAACCTTTCCCACTAAAGATAAAAGCCAGATATTAGCGGGTATAAGTGTTTTTTTTATTTCGCTGGTGCAGGTTTCCTCCACTAATACAGCATCAGTCTAACATGAAGCAAATACTTTAACCCTTGGCTAAGTTCTTTATGTTTAGCCTTTAGGTAGAACACGTTATTACCTGTCTTTATTTTTTCCGAACAAAAATCGGAACTTGATAAAAAAAAATAAAAAAAAAATAAAAACCTCAAATAATGATTCTTACATGATGCATATTCTGCACCAAGACGTTTTTGTTGTTAAAAGCGTCTTATTGAAGCAGAAGAAATTACATTTGGGTGCGTTTAGGATAAAAACAACAACAACAAATCTGGATATTCTTTGGTAAAAAATTGGAGTATTCTTCCATCCCTTTCTAGCAGAGTGCCTAGCATCACAGCGCTGATCCAGATATTTCTTTAGACAGCGACATGTTGGTGCTTCTAGCTTGCGATCATGCTGCATTGCTGCCATTAGCCTGAACAACACCTTTCATGTATATCTGCATGCCTGCCTGGTTTGTGCATGCTTCTCTCTGTCTGTCCTAACTCTTTCCTACTCATCTCATGAGCATCCTTGCCATTAAAATGCCTTGAAATGCTTCAGACTCACCCTGCATAGCATGCCCTAGACACGCTGTTCCCTCCCCACAAATGTTTCTCCTACTGCCCTTTTGTTCCGCTCCAGAATGGAGTTGACGCGTGTGAAACCGAACGTGATACCAGGGGCCCGAGAGTTCATTATTCGCCGCTGTTCTCACGGGGCGAGTGAAAAATCACTCCTTTGTGCCTCCGAAGAAAGAGCCTTCCTCTGACCTCATGGTTGCGTGGTGTAATGTCAAAAGGCCCTGAGGTTTGTGCGGTGTAGCCACACCCACTCTGTTGTGGAGCTGTCGTGGAATCCGACCAGGGTCCCCTGTCCCAGAGAGAGAGAGACAGAGATGAGGAAGAAAAAGCAGCTTCTTGTAAACAAATCCCACATCGTATACAGCACTAATTGGACCTTGGCTGCACAGAGGATTTTTTTTTCTTTCTTCTTCTTCCTCCTAAATCCAAATAGTGCATTTTCTACATTCTCTGTATACTGCCCACTTCAGACCACACTCACTCTCCAATTAGGACTCTTTGTTTTTAACAGATATGGTAAAGATTTCTCCCATGCAGCACAGTGCAGTAACAGACCAGTCAGAATTAGAAGTTTCTTGATGCTCGGCTGAGTTCAGGGCTCTGCTCCGCTTGTCGCATCTCTCAAAGAGTTGACCGACATCAAACACATTTTCAAAGCGGCTGTAGAACGTCGTTCCTTAAGGGGGCAGATCACTGGTTGATCTGAGGAGGCGTTGGCAAAGCTTCCCTCTGAATGCTAACAGATGACATAATGACCCAGAGGAGCCTGCTGCCTTTCAGGTGTTATTTGAAGCTGTGTGCGGTACGTTTATTTATATATATATATATATACACACACACACGCAGTTTTGCCACATAATCACCTCTACACAGACACACACATAAATTTTATGTCTATATTAAGACTTGAAAATCAAAATAAAACACTTGTTCCATGTACTAATAAGCTGAAATTGCAACACAAAGTATGAATTTCCATTATTCCAGTGCGCCAATATGCCTTCATTTGTCTTTTTTTTTTGAGAGAGGCTACTCAAATTCAAGAAATATTTTTCCTTCTTTCCTAAAATACAAGATTAATTTGATAAGACAGAGATATGTTTTGCAGATATTGTTGCCCAATCCTTTGGTATGTTCCCTGAAACATCCTTATTCTAGGACCCATATCCTTATTATATCCAATTTTTGCACTTATTTGAACAATGCCAAAATGGCTTGTAAAGATTGAGATTTGTTCTGCAGCAGCTGCTAAAATATTTGGTATGCTTGGACGCTTTCTACAACAACAAAATGTACTTTTGCAGCAGGCGTCGTTCCGAATATGCGTCATGTAAGAATTCAGTCAGGTTTTGATTTTTTTATCAACACATTCACGATTTTTGTTGGTAAAAAATAAAGACAGGATAATAACGTGTTCTACCTAAAGGCTAAACATGAAGTTAGCGTATTTGCTTCATGTTAGCCTGATGCTGTATTAGTGGAAAAAACCTGCACCAGTGAAATAAAAAAGCCACTTACACCCACTAATATCTGGCTTTTATCTTTAGTGGGAAAGGTTACAATCGTATGGAGCCCCAGAGGTGACATGGAGAAAAAAAGAAGAAAAAAAAAACATGTACTGGGGACAAACACTTTTGCGAGACCTTGACTTTGTTTTGTGAGAGCTTGACTTTATGCGAGATCTCAAGTTTTATTTTCAAGATCTTGACTTTGACATGGAGAAAGAAAGAATTACAAAAAAATGTACTGGAACAATCACTTTTGCGAGATCTAGAGTTTTATGTGCGAGATCTTGACTTTGACAGAGAATAAAAAAATTAAAAACATTTACTGGAACAATCACTTTTGCGAGATCTTGACTTTGTTTTGCGAGATCTAGAGTTTTATGTGCGAGATCTTGACTTTGACAGAATAAAAAAAATTACAAAAACATTTACTGGAACAATCACTTTTGCGAGATCATGATATTTGGTGTGTTCTGCCCTGAAACATCCTTATTCTGACCCATATCCTTATTATTTTTTTTAGAAAAGTCATAACATTTTTCCCATTTTTGACCAATGCTAAACTTTCCACCTCCGATAATATACCAACATGACTTGTAAAGACTGAGATTTGTTCTGCAGCAGCTGTTAAAACATTTGGTACATTCCCCCACTGCTGACAAATCCAGAGCCCAACCCGGACCGCAGGCACTAATGGGGTTTTCAGAGCAAATCCCGGTAACCGTGTGATATACGATAGTGTGCTTTAATCACTCATAATCATGGCACGAATCGACCAAAACCCAGCGCTCTCATAAGGTTGATTTTGGTTGCAGCTCTGCTGTTCCATCCGTCTCCTCCATCGTATCCCGCGTCCCCAGAAATTAGCCAGGAATGTGGAAACGTCCACATTTCAGCTCAACTTCATGGGAAAAACGCTGCTTCTTCTGTTGGGAGGAAGAACTGTTAATGGATTAAGTGGCCGCTGTTTCCTCCCCGGGGGGCAGAGCCTCCGTCGTACCCCGGTTTATTCAAGCCTCCATCTGCTTGCAGGCTAATGGGCATGGCTAGCGTAGCTCAGCTTTAGACCCTGGTCCTCCGCCATGAACTTGGCTTTCCTTGCCCCCTCTTCACCCCATTCATGTCAGCAGGTCCTGGCAGTCTTGTTGGGCTTTTTTTTGTGAGCGTTTTCACTTTGGACGGCGATGAAAGGAGTCGAGGGGAACACGGGATCTTAAATCACTTAATGAGGGGAGACAGGCAACGCTTTTGTCCAGCTTGTTCTGGAGCTGTGTCCAGCCAAAGGCCTCTAACGGGCTCTGACACCTCGCTCTGCTGCAGACCCCAGTGTGTGTGTGTGTGTGTGTGTGTGTTGGTGCATTGCCAACATTGCTCGAGCCTGCCTGGCTTCAACGTTCGGACAATTTTTTTGTTCTACGTCTTAGCCTTTTATTTGCATCTCCTCACCAGATTGCAATGTTTATTTGGTTTCTAGCATTTTTTTGGCGGGGGGGGAGCATATTTGTGTGTGTGGTGAGGGGTTAAGTGGGAGGCAGAAAGAAGCCGCATGATGTGCTAGGCAGCAGTGTCGAGGACAGGGTCGCACCCTGCGGGATGTCTGGCCTTGGCCTGCAGTGAGCATGCCGCTGACGGAGCCGGAGCAGAGCATGATGGGAAAACACCAGACAAGGATGGAAAGAAACAAGTGGCAAATAAGTTTGTGTTTTTGGTTCTCACCACGGGCCCTTGAACTTTCTAACACAACACTCCTGCTGATCCAAACTCACAAATCTGTTAATGATGGGTGTAAACGACCATTACGCGTTTTAATGAGCCCCAAAAGTACCAGAGCCTGTTTTTTTTGCTTTATTCTCTTGTTTTCCACTCCTTTTTTAATCTGCACTCCCACATTGTTGGCAGAACGTGAAAACGGTAAAATAACGTCACGCATTTATGACCTGGGAGCTTTCACACATTATTTCAAGATGTTGTTCTGCACTTAAAGTCTTAGTATTGGATTTATCTTTGTATGTTGGCCACATCTAAAAAAAAAAGAGCTGCACTATATGACAAACATATGTAATACTGTTGTTGAATACCGCAATATCGATATTTCTTGCGTAAATAAACATGAGTGTGTACTCAGCTTTGCATTTCTGCTGCTTAACACATTTCTTGTTGAGTTTAAAAGAAATTAGGGGAAGTCATTTCCAACATTGTTTTATTGAAATTGAACATTGAATAGAATATAAAACGGACCACTAAGTTAGCATTTCAAAGTGTAGTTTTTGACTCTCTCAAGTAGGGTTTTGGCCTGGTGTTAGAACACCATCGAGCTCTCAATAACACAAGAAAAATCATTTGCAATACGTTGTAGTCTTTCGCAATGGTTTTATTGCGCGAGTGGCTATCGCCATGACGATAAAACGACGATGTGATGTGCAGCCCTAATATTAAAAACCCCTAAACTAGATGGGAGGACTATGAGCTGGTCTTTGTCTTTCTAGCCTAGTTTTGATTTACAATAGTCTGTGAAATGTACTGTTGTTTCCCTTCTGACGGAGATGTTGTTCTCTGTTTCCTGCCCAGGGACTACAGAAGCTTACCGCCAACTCTGGTACTAAGGAGCTGTAAATAAAATAAAAAGGGTTTGGTTTTAAAAAAAGATATTCCCCAGACACAAATAAAGCCTATGTCGAGTACTCAAACTGTATGAGAGGCTGTAGTAGCACCACTGGCATGATAAGGATCAGGAAGGCCCGGCAGTCAGGGGTCTGCTTTGTAGTGGAGGCCTCACCCACCCAGTGACATCACAGTCCAGGAAATCCCCCCCCAAAGCTTCCTCCATCCTAACATCAGTCTCTCTCTCTCGCTCCCTCTCCGACGCCCCCCGTAGCCGTGAGATGAGCTGCGATTCCCTCTCCGCCGTCTCCACCGCTGCTAGTCGAGTCTCTTCACCTCCGCTCCATTTTCACTCGCACGCTGCTCTTAACACTCTCCCACATTCTCTTCTGACATTTCCAGGTGTGCATCAGCGCCGGGGTGGCTGGTTTTGGATTTGACACTTGCTCTCTTTCACTCATTGTCTCCTGTCGTCTACCGCCACCGCCTCTCTTTTCTTTCTCTTACACTCACACACATGTACCGGTCGGCACTGTTTTTTAAATTCTGATTACAATCCTTCCATTTGACTCTGGTTTTTATTGATTCTCCATTCCAATACTCATTACGCAATTCCCAATTCAGACTCTCCGAGGGGTGGAGTTGAACGTGTCACATACTTATTACAGTTTTCCCGGGCTTCCCGACGTAAAATAAAGCCACACGTTAGTGTCGCTTACTGTGCTCTGTGGCTGCAACAGAAGAAGAAGCGCCTGGAAGTACAGCGGCTGCTACGGAAACCAAAACCTGCGCGTGTTCACCTCGGAACCGAGGATCGTATTCAAAACCAATTTTGGAAAACAACTCCACTTCCTTGTTGTTGAAACTATTGAACCGGTTCCAAGTTGGAACCGGTTCTTGATGGTCAGTCCTAGTTACAGGACATCCTTTGGTGTAAACCCCCCCCCCCCCCACCCCCACGAGTAAATTACTTTTGGGAACTGGTCTTCCTTGGAACTGGAGTTGAACCATTAACATATCAGCTGTAAACAGTTGTCGCTGCAGAGCTGCTGTGCATGTGTGTATCTGTGTGTGTGTGTGTGTGTGTGTGTGTGGTTGCGTGTTGATGTTGCTCACTGAGAAGCCAAGATTTATATGGCGTTCTCAATTTAGCTTCAGTGCAGCCGCTCCTCGGGCTGTTAGACCTCACTGTTCTTTTCAGCTGGCTCAGGTCCGGTTCCTTTCACAGTCCTCCAAAACGAGGAAGAATGCTATGAAGTTCCCATGGTAAATCACATTCACATTTACATTTTAGGCCTCATCCAGAATGCAAGGAATACTATGGAAGGGGCTGCGTTCAGACCCACAAAGACACTGCATTAAACAGCCATAGCAGCTTGCACTCGTAAGGCATATTACACAACAACCCATTGGACTGCAGTTTATACTTCTTTGAGACACTATTTTACATCTCTGAAAAGAAACACACAGAGGCAGCAGCTTGCTCGGCCTCCTTGTGACAAACAGAACTAGCTTATGATTCAAGAGAGCTTCATTGTTATTGTCTCCAATAATAGAATTATACTTGCAAGGTGAGAGAAGAAAACAAATGTAAATGAGAACAAAAATCCATTTAAGGAACACTAACATTGTCGGTAGAGAGCATCACCACGCGGCGGCTTTTGGTATTTTTCTGTTGGCTAGCAGATCCCTTCACGCAATACAAGTCAATGGAGAGCGGAGAGTTGTGTTCCCCCGACCCCTTAAAGACGTCCAGATGTCTATGTTAAAGTCAGGCTTTTGAATGTCAGTTGATGTATAACTGCTCTTTAAAAGCATTTTAGCGACCATATTTCATGGTATAGTTAGTGGATTTAATATACTGTTAGTGCCAAAAAGTTGAGCGGGGAGATTTTGGATTTTATGGACCAGGGCACAGAATTAGAGATGCAAACGTTAATGATAAATCTAGCAGCAAACACTAATTCATCTATATTTTTCAAGGATTTGCCCATTTTAAAATATATGGAACTTTTTATGAACCGCTAAAAATTAAATTTAAAATGTAAACAACATATAATTTGAACGATCTAAAAAAACATTCAAATTTCATTTAGCAGTAAAACATTGTGCAAAAGTCCTCAAACACATTATAGTTCATTATCAAAATCGGTGTGGCCTGTCGGTGTCTTGTTCATGAATGAGGAATGAAGTATTCCTATATTTGAAATGTTACATTTCCATTTGCATGAACTGGGGTAGACGCTCCATATCCATGCGCCATCTTGAAATACGTTAGCCCGTAAGGATAAGACAGGACACACTGCTCCGCCTTTTGCTGTCACATGATGAACTCACAGGTGCCGCTAACGCTGGCCCCGGCAGGTTAGAAGAAGGAAACATGGAGGACCACACATATTCAAAATCCAAATTTCAGGAACAGGAGTCTTCTTCTTCACCCAGAAGAAGAAAAAAGAGATTGAAAAGAGCAAAAGACATATGTAAGTACAGGTTAATGAAACTGTGCAGGTGGAAGCATGAAGGATACTGAGCCCAGTTTCCCGAGCCGCTGTTTTTTCAGGGTGTTTACTGCTCTAAATGACAAGTTTGTGTCGAAGAGAAAGCACATTCCGACCAAACCACAGTCTATCCAAAGGGTGGCTGAGAAACAAATTCCATTTTCCAAAGCCTGTGTCATTGCCAAGCAGCCCACTCCGGCCAGTGCTGCCACATCTGTGCCTGCTCAAAGTTGTTTCTGCTACATTCCCTCTACCCAAAATCTGGAGACAAGTTTTCAATCACAAGATCTGGAGTTCAAAGACGATAAAATCGGGATTTGTTCAGGCTCTTACATTCCACTTTTTCTCAACTCATGTGATAACTGTATGTGAGAAATACCGAAGGGTCTACACTTTGACACTTTCAGTTACGGAAACAAAAATAAATTGCAGAATTGCAGAACGTCATTGTGCTCGGATAAATATGGGTTCACGCATGTGTGACCAGACCAAAAACAGACATTGTGTACTTTGCTCTGTGGCCGTTTTTTTTTTTTTTTGAGTGAGCGGCTCGATAGGCCGCGAGCCCCATGAGAAACCCCCGACTTGAAAGCCGTCGTCTGCACACCAAGGAAATTCTGCTGACACCTGATCACAAAAAGAGAAGGAGTGGAAAAAAAAAAAAAAAACAGCCGGAGTCCACGGCGATTTCCGCGGGTTATCTTGAGGGAGCGTAACCTTTGTGACATTGATAGGATTGTACACAAAAGAAGGCGCTTAGCTTGTGCACACACACACACACACACACACACACACACACACACACACACACACACACACACACACACACACACACACACACACACACACACACACACACACACACACACACACACACACACACACACACACACACACACACACACACACACACACACACACACACACACACACACACACACACCCCTACTTTTTCTTTCACTTGGCTTTCTTTGGGGTGTGCGTTGCCGGGCTCTGAAGCAGCAGAGGGGATGGATGTCAGGTTGCCCTCTGTTGCTGTTCTACTCGACTCGCCATAATGGGCCCCTGTTTTTTACAGACTCGGGTGAAATTGATGGGAAAACTAATCCCTAAAAATAAAAACCGAGGCTCTACTCCTTTCTCCTCTTTTCTCAGGCTCTCAACCGCACGGCGCCTTATCAACACCTAATATTTTACACACAGTAAATCCTCCCATAAAGATCTGGTTCTCCTTACCTCACCGAGCCAGTCGGGCTGGAAGGCAACCAGTCACTCCTCTGCTCTCGCACTTATTCCTCAACGTCTTCTCTCTCTTCTCATCTGGCGGCGCTTTCTCACGTCAGGCCCAGCATGTGATTCCCCTTCCGTCTCTAGATTGCCTAATGTGATGGCCAAGAGTGGGCACAGCCTAGATTATTATTATCCAAATGAAATGGATTACAGATCATTTTATTTCTATAGTTTAAAGCTAACTTAACCAGCTGTTGAACCAGGTGGTGTCTCTTGCATTTTAAAACCAGCGTCTGGAGACTCGATCAGCTGAGTTGCAGCGTAACCATCAGCTGGCTCGAATCGAGCTGCAAGTTCCCCCCCGCCCCATTGATAAATATTCTGCAGAAATGATTTAATGACTTTGTGGGTAAAGGTACACTTACCATATTATGATATATCCAAAATCTAAGACGATATCTACTCTGATATCGCGATATTGATACAACTTTGATATATTGCCCAGCTCTACGTGTAAGGTGTTATTATTAGGGCCAATGGAAGATTTCCAGATGTCTAGGTTAAAGTCAGGCTGTTTGACAACTTTAGATAGATGTCCAGTCGATATATAACTGTTGTTTTAAAGTATTTTAGCGACCACATATCATAGCAGATTTAATAAACTGTATACCAAAAGGTTGACCGGGGAAAGTTACTGTAACAGGGGCACAGACTTATAACAGAGATATAACGGTTATTGATGAATCCTCCCATAAAGATCTGGTTCTCTTTACCTCACGTAGCAGCGCAACCAGTCACTCCTCTTCTCTTGCATTTATTTCCCAACATCTTTGTCTCTTCTCATCTGACAGAGCCAAACATGCGATTCCCTTTTAACTGCTGCCCTGGAGCAGCTGATAGCTCAGAAATCTTCTCTCTGGCCCAGGCGTCCATGGAAGCAGACTGAGCCTCAACTGTTTATTTAATGTACTATGTATAGAAAGCATCTATTTCTGGGGGAGGTGTAAGGCCGGCTTGATGAGGTGTTTAAATCACGGGGGGGCTCTCTGTACCCTTAATGGTCTGGGTTTAATTTTTCTCCATTAGGGAGTCACATTTCTACTGGAAAAGGGAGAGGGGGGTTTTTGTCCATTGGCTTGTGTGGGACAAAGGCTCTGGACAGGGACAGTACCACTTGGGACACTAATGTGGCGGGATGAAGAGACAATAGTTACCTCAACCAAAGATGGGGGTGAAGAGCCAGTCCTCATAAAGAGGAGCGAGACGTAACAATCGTTTGAATATGGGAATGCCGGCACACATTTAGACAGTCACTCTTCTGCGCGGCATTCATAGTGTTGCCCTCTGTCTCACACACACACACACACACACACACACACACACACGATAGAGTGAGAGTTTAAACCCTGCACATGCTTGCCAACCTCGGATTTTTGATTTTGTGAAGTTACAGAAATTGTCACGCCCTGACCTCCAACAGCTATTTCTTGCGTGCATTTCAAGGTAGTGCATGAGGAGGGGGGGTGGGGGAAAGGAAGAGGAGGGATTGAGGGACACCTTGGCGATAGAGTAGAGTGAATCCACTCAGATCTTCATCTCTGTGTCAACATTTCCACCCAGACGCTGAGTTCCTCGCAACAGAGTCTGAGGTCCCGCCATGTGCACCAAATCAAGACCTTATCTCACGTCTGCCGCCACTTCCCCCATACTGCTCATCCTCTGTGTGTGTGTGTGTGTGTGTGTGTGTTGGTTGGATGATTTGACTCTGAAGTGCATTGTTGATATCAGTGAGTCCTACCTAAATCATCACCTGTGGCAAATAACAGCTAAACAACAAAGCTGGCCTGATTGGAGTTACATGAATGTTTCCACGTGTGTGTGTGTGTGTGTGCGCGTGTGTGCGTGTTGACCTTGTTGTGTATTTATCACAGTGATCAGCTTCTGGTTGAGAGATAAGAGGACAAACAGGCGGCAGGAAGTCACACACACACACCAAGCCAGACTCAGCGTGAGTACACACACACGCACGCACACACACACACACACACACACACACACACACACACACACACACACACACACACCTTTGGATGGATGATCGAGTTTTTTTCCTCATTTATTTTTTGCATGGTTAGTGCACGAACAAGGGCTATAAGGCTCTGTATAGAATCCCAATGGTGTCACTTAAAGAGTGACTAGAGATTTCCTCAGAATTCTTATTCTTTTCTTTGGGAATTGTGCTCATCCGCTTTCCCAGCGAGAGTTAGATGAGAAGATTGATGCCACTTTCATGTCTCAAGCCCTGGAATCGCTAGCCTGGTTTCGCTCAATCTGTTTTTACGCGGGGTTATGTGCCAGGTGCTGAGGCTCCTTATGGGGCCAATATTCGAGGGAGGTGGTTCCGGTGTCCCAGACAGATTAGCGGGCCAAGATTTCCTCCTCGCTGTTCATTGACAGTCCGATTAGCAACCAGATCCAAGGACAGACAACATCGCGTGTGCTATTTGTGTATGTGTGTGCACGCTTGTGTTTGACTGCCTGGGGGCAATGTAGCAGTGGAAATGTGGTATGGCTGTTTTATATTTTGGGCATTCTCTAAATATGCAAGGGGGATGCATTTAATAAAGGTGCCCTGACACGGTGCTCTGAAGTCCTTTGTTCTTGATGCATTTTTAAAATATAACATGCTAAAAGTGAGGGGGTGTGAACTAATAATGAAAAAAAAAATGGAAAGGACTTTCATAAGTGAGCATAAATGATATAATGGCTGTGATGCCCATGCATCAATGAGCTGTTGGTTCCTCTCTCTGCATGTCACCTGGTGCCCTGATGCCGGCAGAGTTCACTCGGTCTTGACCTGCTGACCCTCCGCTCTTCAGCCGGGCACAAAAAGCGTCAGACGTCGCTCATATGATCGCCGCAGACAACGCGCGCCCCTCTCCCCCCCTCCCGTCCTGCAGCCATTGTCTGAATGTCATCTGGCGAACAAAAACGCCTGTTCATACAGAGCCGGAACAAAACACGGCATCCTCCATTCACACTGTGACTGTCAAACACTCCAATCCCCCCCCACCCCCCCCCGTGGCTGTCTCATTTCTTTTTTTATATTATTGTTATTGGGGGGTGAAGAACTTCTCACCCCAGATCACAGAGGGTATCATAGCAAACATGGCAGAGCTCCCGCCGACCCTTATACCCATCTTGTGTGTGTGTGTGTGTGTGTGTGTGCACGCAGGGTATAAAAAAGCCCATTGTGGCTTTGCCAGTGTGCCTAATTAGTGTGTACACAACTATGTCAGCAGTCCTGTGATCTTCTCTTGTTCCACTGTTTGTGGGGCTCTATTGTGAGAGTGGGAACGTTGAGGGAAATGCAGATTTGTGTGTGTGTGTGTGTGTGTGTGTGTGTGTCCTGTAGCAGTGTGTTATCAGAGACACACATCAGCATTCCTGCCTGTCTGGTTGCGGTTTCATCTTCGTGTCACCCGCGAGCTCAGCAACTCGGACGCCTCTTGATTTACGGCGGCTCCGGGGTCGGGTGGCACTGCTGCCCCCAGTGTGCCAACCCAGAGGCCGCCCCGTAGGAGTCGGGTTCAACCCGGGTTGTTTACTTTATGCCCTCTAATAACTTAAACTTTACGTCCTTATCAACTGGTCCAGGGCCAGTGTTGTTTTTTGTTTTTATCATGCAGCTCAGGGTTGGGTTTCCCCCAAAGGTGAACTGAAGGTCTCCCATGGCTTGAGTTACTCAGATAACGCTTGTATTACCCAAAAGGCTTTTTATGAACAGCAATTTCTCCTACTGATTATTCCTTCTTTTCCCATCGAAGTGGGGTGTTAAAAATAATCGTTTGTAAGTCAAGGTTGATAGGAAAAGTGTAACAACAAGTTAGAGGAAAGTAAGGCTGGGCGATATGGAGAAAATCAAATATCATGATATTTTTGACCAAATACCTCGATATTGAACTATATTGTAGTGTTGGCTATTGGTGCTTTCACTAAATATTTACACATGAGATTTTTGATAAATTATCATCAGAAATGTGGATTTAATGACTACGTGGGTAAAGGCAATAGAACAGTTCAGAAAATGACATCCCTTTACTGTAAAGCAGCCTTTAAAACCAGAAAAAAGACAACACTTATGCCATATTACGATATTCTAAATCTAAGATGATATCTAGTCTTATATCACAATATCAAATTAATAGTGATATATTGCCCAGGTCTAGCGGAAAGTCATTTTCATAATTGCAAACTTGATATTTAGAATATAAATGTGACGTGTTGTGGGGGAACGAGGACCAAAATGCAGGAAGAGGCAGGCAGGCAGAAGGAGGGTTAGTCCAGAGTTTGTTGCAACCAAGAGTTCATGAACAACCAAACAAAAAGGCAAAAAAAAAACGCCATCCAAAAACAACTCCAAAATCCCCCAAAACAATCAAGAGAGGGCCGAGGGGAAAAGGGAAGATGGGAAAACCCAGGGACCGGGAACGGGAACGAACGAGGGAACCATCTTCCAGAAGGGAAGCACGAGGGAAGCACAGACATTAAATGCACAAGGTAACGAGGTAAGGAGAGGCAGGAGGAAAACATCAGGTAATCACAAGAGCTGGAAGACACAGGAAGTAAAACTGAAGACAGGACGAGACAAAAACCAGACTTTAAAATTAAACAGGAAACAGAACATACAGACACTCAAGGGGAACACGAGACAGGGCCAACAACACAAGACCGGGGAGAAAACAAGACACAAACCAAAGAAGGAGCAAAAGAAACCAAAGCAGACACCCAAACCGTAATCATTATGAAGCATTAGTTCTCTTGTACCGAGATGTGTTGACAACTTAACCGAGGACTACAAGGGCCTTGCTTATACCTGGAGCACAGTGGGAGGAGAATCTTCGGGCTCTGTTCATACTGTACACATGTGACTAGCACACAGATAAACTCAAAGAACACTTCAACTTCATTGTCTCTTGTTTAACGCTTTGAGGTCTAAGGTCATTTTCATATATCAGCTTGAATTCTCCTATTAAGTGTTTTTTGTTCATAACCTGATCCCCAGCGTTCTGTACAGTGACGCTCAGCATTGTTCCAGAGCATTGAAGAGATAGTTTGGTGGAAATCTCTCAAATCTCTCATGAAAACATACCTTTACTCTAGGACAGGGCAATATATCAATATTTGATTGGAATCGTGATATGAGACTAGATTTCGTCTTAGATTTTGGATAGCGATGTCATTTTCTGAACTTTTTTACCAGACTGTTGTAACTGTTCTATTATTTGCCTTTACCCACTTAGTCATTATATCCATATTACTGATGATTATTTATCAAAAATCTCATTGTGTAAATATTTTCTGAAAGCACCAATAGTCAACGCTATAAAATATTGTGATATTTGATTTTCTCCATATCACCCAGCCCTACTTCACTCAGTAGTTTGGGAGTTTCCAAAAGTATTTGATTCACAAAAGTAGCATAAAAAACAAAATAAATATCTAAAATTAGAAATCTGACATTTTCTTTATGCGTTGGAGTGTCTCTTGTCTTCAGAAGGCTAAATTTGGTTCGACGACAATAAACTTAATGTCAAATTCAAAGAAAGACCTGCGAGTTTTTACACTGTATGACGGGGGAGTTTGCTTAGATCACTCCAAAATCTATTATGGAATTTTTATACAAGCTCCAAAGTGTAGGAACAAGAAAGCTGTAAGGCTTTGATATGAAACTGCATAAAAATGCATTAAAAACACTCAATGACAACAGGTAACAACACAGAGAAGACATTTGTCTTTTGGTGAGACTTCCAGGCCAATGTCCTCTGAAGGGTCCCATTGTAACAGAGCTCAGTGAGTTCAAACTATTGGAAGATTAACTCTGACTTGATCAAATGTTTTCTGCCCCCCCTCTCCCGTGCCCTATTTGCAAAGATGAAAGAGCTGACTGAATGGGCTTTGTACCGGATGAGGGATAAGACTATTGTCTGGATTGAGCTTTTGTCAAAATTGCCCAAGCATTTGCAGTTTACCTTGTCTGTGTTCCTGTTGCTGGGTTTCCAGCACGGCGACAAAAAGTCTGACTTTGTGTTCCTGGAAGTTATTTGGATTATTTCATGTTGCAAATGAAGACCTTTTAACAGCTGCAGTGTTTTAATTACATGATGCATTTAGAGAGTTCATTTGCAAAGAAAAGGTCCGATGTGGGGGAAGAAAATCATTATTTGCAAAATACAGAGGCTCCATACTGCAACAGTGTTACTCGGTGTCAAATACAAACCATGCATCTTGTAGTTTGGGATTTTGTACGGTGTATGATAAACGGAATGATCGCATGCTCAAAAGAACGTAAAAGCGCACATTCTGGTAGTATACCGACCGCAGCAAAGGAATTTAATGGGAGGCGGAGTTCCAATTGAAAAGCACTGTGATCTCCATTTTCTGCTATTGATAGCAGTGATCCGTGTATATTGGATTTTGTCAGGTAATAAAAATCTTGTTTTACAAAAAAAAACCTTCCATCAGAATAAAACTTGATCTCCTGGAAACACTTTGAGATGGATATGCGTCGTTGAAGCCCGCCGCTGCCCTGCTGTGGGGAAGAAAAAAGAAAAATGAAGAGTGTTGTGTAGTCAGTGACAAAGCCACAGGAAGATAATGCCGAGGTGTGATATCAGTCTTTGATGCTTTGGTATGGCTGTCTGAGTGTGTCTGAGTGTGTCTGAGTGTGTCTGAGTGTGTGTGTGAGTGTGTGCGTGCCATGCTTTATCAGCACACAGAGATGTAAGGGGGCTTGACCTTATCACTGGGTGTCTGCCTCCTCCTGCATCCCGTCCTCCCCTTTCTGCTCTTGAGCTCTACAATAAAACACACACACACACACACACACACACACACACACACACACCTAAACAACGGAGATCAGAGGAAATGCTCCAAAAGCGTTCAATACATCTGTCAGTGGCGCTCTTTGAAAGGACAGGATTCCTGCCGGTGTGTGATATTGATAAGACGCTGGATTTCAACATGGAGGGAGTGGGATGGTCCCATCATTGACCTGTGGTCACTAAGAGAGAACAGCCCACATGGGTAGGGTTTTGTACAGGTCAGTACTGTACTGCAAATATAGAGAGAGTTAGGGCTTATTTATGCTCCCTTTATGTAAGAAAAAGTTCATTTCAAACAATGTTATAATAACAATAATAACAATGCATAGATGTTAAGTATTACATTCACTTCTAAGCAGTGTAGCACTTGAGTACTAAAGACGCTTTTCTGTTGTCCCGGACTCGTCTTGGACTGGTCTCGCACTCAGCCGTTGGACTCGCCAAATATTCTAGTTGGTCTTGACCAAGTTCAGCACTATATGCTTTAATTCTAAAGTAACTTCCTTCTTCAAAGTATCATTAACAGAAATTCAATTTAATTCAAAATCCATCTGGAGCAGGCATTGCGATTGGTCGCTTTGCATACGCCTGGCTGCGTCATATACCTCGATCATCAGGTATCAATCCTTTTCATTTTGGCCACAGACACAATGTCAGCAAGAAAGGGAACATTTCAATTTTATATTTTAAGAAAATAATGTGGCCTAATTTGACGCTTTCTTTCTACAATCTTGACTGTCTCATTTGGACTCTGTCTTGACTTGGACTCAAACTTTGTTGGACTTGGTCTTTGTTAGACTTGGTCTTGACTTGGACTCAAACTTTGTTGGACTTGGTCTTAGACACAAACATTGTTGGACTCGGTCTTGACTTGGACTCAAACTTTGTTGGACTTGGTCTTGACTCGGTCTCGACTAGTCCTGGTCTTGGACTTGACAAATGTGGACTCGACTACAGCCCTGCTTACAAGGACCACAACATCAACCACATACGTTTGAGCAATTTATCAATGAAAGATGATGGGTATGCAAGGCGTGAACTCTTTTGCTGACTGCGTTGAGGGGAAGCTTTGGTAGGAGGTCCACCGTCGCACCCGGGCATGACTGATCCCCTTAGGACCTAAAAGAGGAGAAAGGAGAGGAAAACAAACGGCATGGCAGAGAATTTCTTTTCTTGTCAACAAGAGTAAGCATATCGGATGAGTCAAAGCATCAGTGCATACATTTTTGATATTAATGAACATCCTTTACATTAAGGCCATTGCTAAATGAGTCGCTACAAAGCTAATTAAGACTATCAGCTCCACACAACTCTCTCTGGATCTCTCAGAATGGCTATGTTCAGAAGGTTGTGTCATCCAGAGACTTCTCACTTAATCCTCCGTGTCCCCCTTCGCTACTAGCAACTGTGTGGAGGAGGGGGGGGTGGGGGTGATGCACAATCACAGAAGGCTTGTATCATGTGGACACGCCAACAGTGTTGTTGTCATTACTTAGAATTCTTCATGGGGGCGACAGCATAAAAAGGGTAGTACATTGGGTGCCCGGATAGCTCAGTTGGTAGAGCGTACACTATGTAGAGGTTCACTCCTCAACCATGTAGGTTTGACTCCAACCTACGTCTCTCCCCTTTCATGTCTTCAGCTGTCCTAGCAAAATAAAATGCCCCAAATAATTTTCTTTAAAAAAGGGTAGTAGATTAGGTTTAGTACATTCCGACATAATCTCTCCTGGATTGTTTGACCTTAACCCTTGTGTTGTCTTTGGGTCAAATTGACTTGTTTCAAAGTGTTTTAGATCAGAAATATGGATTTCTTTCAACCAAATAGCCCAAAAATAACATTGATGATTCCATACAACGTTCTTTAGGGAACATTAATAATTACTTTCATTGAATTTTTGGGGTGTTTTATTTCATTTTATAGCATTTGAATCCCTTTTTTTAAATGGTTTCCAAATAGTATTCAGGCTAAACTTTGACATCTACTATCTGTGATCCAAACATCCTCGGATCTTAACTATTAGTCAAAATAATTCATAATTTCTAATTTTAACTAAAAAAATATGTATAATTTGATATAAATGAGGTTTGTTGACCCTGAATTCCAAGAATAAGTGTAAAACCTATTATGAAACCAGCTCAGGTTTTTTAAAAAGCACCAAAAGTTGGAAAAAGTGATAAACCAGAAAAAACCAATAGAGGCAATAGAACCATTTTTATTATAGTACTCCATATGTATTCCAGTGCCTTGGTACAAGGTTCACATTTTTTACATTTCTGCAAAAATCAGTTTAGCTTCCTTTTCCAATATACTTTTGATCCGTCATACATTTTTCGATGAATCACAAAATAAATAAAAAGGAAATATAAATTCCTTTAAATTGAACTCAACTGCTGGAGATAATGTTTTATTGAATAATTGCTGAAGGCTTACAGTCTTGACTCACTGCGCAAACATCTGACCATTTCAGCCTCATTATATTAAATACATACAGAAGTCATGACAGCGCTGCCCCCCCTTCCCCAAGCTCATTTTCTTCGGTGTGAATCTTTGACTCAGGTTCTCCGAGGTCTCGCAGGCGTCCCAGAGCTGGATGAAGCCTGCTGGAGCGTTAGATTTAAGACCGTTATTTTCGCCCAACACTTCTTCATCACCAGAATCGAAGGCCTTAATTTACGTCTTTACTGTATTTCATTCTGCGGTCTCAGCCTTCATCTGTTTTACAGCACGGAATGGAAGTCCTTCTATAACCCCTACGCACGTGTTACTCATTTAGCCAACATGGCTATTAGCCACAGTTCATTCCTTTCTCTCCCTTTGCTGAAGGCCTACCCGGAGACAGGGGGCGGAGCCAGATCTTGTAAACCCTCTCGGCTCAGCCCCAAATCTAGGTGGGTGTCCCGGGTCATGCTTCATTTACAGTTTAGCAGCTCTCAATATGACAGTTAAATCAGAGACGAGCAGAAATAGAAAATTGAAATAGTAAAATATAACAATAAAGATAAATAAACCCAATAAGGTGGCACTACACACATAATGTAATTGCACTTCCTGTTCTTGGGGTCTCTTCAACTGCTCTCCAACTGTCTAGGGCTGCCTAATATGCAGAAAATATCTAAATGTAATTATTCTGACTGATGCTGTGATTGTATTATGATCAATTTTGCTATCACTCATTTTCATTGAAAAATATTATAAATTAAAAATAATAATATGTGATTTTTTTGAGGCTCTGTACCAAACTAAGATTTTTTTCTTTAGTCTGTAAGATACAATTTGTAGACTGGGATGTCTCTACAGCACCATGGTACATCATTCAGAATGGTTTGACACATATTTTGCCTTTAACAAATATTGCGATTTACATATTGCACTGGTCCATATTGTGTCTTCATTATTCTGAAACCAGAACGCAACAATGATGACTAATGTTCCCTCCTGCCACCTAAGACAGGGCCAGGCATTGATCTTACTATTCAGAGAGACTTGAAAAAAGTTATTTTCAAACCGTCAAAGATTCCGAGCATTCGGAGGCTGGAGCCCCAGAAGCCACGCCCTTCGCTCCGCCCCTGCCCAGAGACACATAAATACCCTGAGTGGAAAACTAAAAGCAAAGGCCCGTGACTCCGCTATAGCTTCCTGACCACCAGCTGCCCAGCTCAGCACTTTTTGGTCATGACCAAGTCCTTGACATGCCTCCCGACCGCTGACGCTGTGTTGCCATAGAGAAAAAGGGGATGTGACCGGGCGTCACTTGGTCTTGATCAGCCTGAGATTTACGGTGACCTGACCCAGGAAAGGTCAGCACAGGGTGGCTGGAATTATCCCAGGTTGACTCCTCCAGAGAAGGGTCAGGGTGAGGGATGCAGATTTATATAGCCAGAGCTACATGCTGCACATGCTCTTTCTCCATTTAGCTAATGGGCCCGCTGTCATAATAACTGTCTTTCAGGGGAGGAAGAGTTATTGCCTGATTGTCTTCCTGCTCAAGTGGTTTGTGTTTTCTTCTTGGGAACTTGTGTGAGCTGGGGCGGTGGCGCGGATGTAAGGAGTGTTGGGCTGGCTATAATGTACCACCATGTAGATAGATAGATACTTTATTCATCCTTAAGGAAATTTTAGGCCTCCAGTAGCAAGACAACCATAACACAACAAACATATACACATATACATAATAAAATAAAATCACTCACAGAAATGCAATGACCATAATAAGGTGAGACACTATGGTAGACTGTGTGCCTGATAATAATGATGATGCAAAAGTGAATAAGAAGTAAATAAGACCACTATGTAACAGGGAATAAGTTATAATACGTAGATGTTATGACCACAGTCCAGGTTATGTATGAGGGCTAATATAGCCAATAAGAAAGTTGTACAGTTGTGTAGTTCCATTCCTGAAAGGGCCACTGTCCAATCGTGTGTGCGTCCTGCAGTTTTGGGAACGTTACTTTAGAAATGTAATTGGTTAATAATTACAAGGTACCATTTTGCATATGCAACCTTTTTGTTTTCCTGGGTCAAAATTTAAAATGAAAATTTTTTTTTGTCTCTTTTATACACTTTTTTTGAGCTTTTCCCGATGTTTTTCTCTCTTTTTTTTTGACATTTTTTGTCACTTTTTTTCAACATTCTGTTTTTTTTTGTTTGTTTTTCAAATGCTATGAAATTAAATTAAAACACCAGAATTCAATGAAAGTAGGAAATTTGTTACTTGTGTAGAGGAATGGTTGTATGGAACCATTCAGGTTATTCAGGAACCCAAATATCTAAAATAGAAACTTTGTGAAAATGGGTCAAATTTGACCCGAGAACAACAAGAGGGTTAAAAAGTAATATTATTGTAACTTCTTCAAACCACTGGAAACCATGGGGGCAGGATAGCCAACAGTTACAGCCATAGCAGACAACAGAAAACATGTTATATAACGCATTTAATTTTGTCTATATGTATGATTTATTTAATGGCCTCACAGACCGTTACAATGTTATGAATAAACTTTTGACTCTGAGCTGCCTTACTAATATCTGTAAAGCAAATGTATTTTCTCAGAGCACTTTTCTTTATCAGTCTTTTACCTGAAACCTGTTTTATTGTGTTCACATTCTAAGAAAATTGGCTTACTACTGTGCTGTGGGGGGGGGGGGGAAATGACACTATCATTTTTAACCAAGGAAAAAGCTCTAATTATGTTAGCAGTCAACAACTACAGCTCCCATAAGGCTTACACAGCATGCCAGTAGCTAAAGGGCAACACACACCAGCCGTGTCACCATGTGTCATGTTATTTGACGCCCGCAGCGCACACACACACACACACACACACACACACACACAAACTGTGCCTTAAATATGTAGTCAAGGTACAGTTCATGTGCCAAATGTGATGAAATTGTTGCTTTTCCAGATTTCGGTCACAAGTGTTGCATGTTAACCCAAGATGTCAGCTGATGGTGAGTGGGCAGACACAGAAAACAACAGGCTCTGGTGCTGTGATTCATGTCAGCCACTGCTGCTGTGTGTAGTCTTTAGGTCAGGGGAGGAACACTGGCACAATAACCAGAGTTTACCCTCAGTTGAAACAACTGGTGTCTATCTATATGGGCTGAATCTAATCATTGTCGATTAATCTGTGGATTCTTTTCTCGATTAATTGATTAGTTCTTTGGTCTATAAAATGTCAATCAATCATTAGTCTGGGGACCGGATCAACGGGCATAGCGCAAATGACTCTGTACGCAATTGGATAGTCCTTCAAGCAATCAGACCAACGATCGGGGTGATGTACTTTGCATCGATAGGTTGCTGCGTTTTGGTGGCTTCCATGTTGAATGTGAACAAAAAGCTGCGGGTCGTCGCTTTTCGATCGTCATGGCGTTAAACCCGCCTGGATAAGCCAGTTTTGTGTGAGATTGGTCCCTGCAGATTTTGTAACAGAAGCAGGACTTAAGATGTCCAGGTTTCCAGCCTGAGCTGCAGGGCAAAATCAAATCACCGGCAGATCGGGCTGGGTTTACCCAATGCTCAAATACTTTAAAGATATACAGTTTACTGTCACAGAGGAGCAAGGGATGTCAGACCCGGGGCCCTCATGTGAGGAGGGCCCGAACAGATGCTAGGAGGAATAGCTGTGGCATGTGGGAAGGTGCCCATAGAGAAAGACTTTCTACAGGGCCCAGGATGTTGTGCTAGGCCCCTGCAGGAGTGAAGAAACTATTCAGACTATTCAAAAAATATTCTCCTAGTGAAATGTTTCAGTCTGTGATTGTACTGCTAAGAAAAGACCTACTGTACACATTCAGCAGAAGGAATTTAAAAAAGTGATATTTCCAACAACTAATCCCACTAAACTCCTCGCTCCATCTTGCAGCTCTAGTGCTTAATATATAATATCACTAAAACATTTTCAGTGACGCTGCTTATCAGTGAAACTTGATACGCAACTACAGAGGAGGCCGTGTCGCCTCACGCAGCACAAACGGGCGGTGTAACAACAACACCGTGTCATTCATTACCGTTTCATGCGGTGACACAGCCAGTCCATGTCTCGGCCAAGTCGCCATGCAGTCCAACAGCCAGACCCACACAGCCAACATCTGTGCCACATTCCTCTCCCGGTTACACAAGTGGAAAGAGACAGCAGCGCGTTAGCCTCCAGCTAACCCCCAACGCTACCGATTAGCAACGCCACGCTGGCTAACAGCACAACACACAGTGTTGAGTCGAGCCAACAGACCAGGCGCTGTGTGTTTGTGGAGCAGGTGTGGCAGAAAAATATGCGCACACACATACTCTCATGGCACCTTCAGATTCATCATTGCCTCATCCCAAACCCACACAGACTGCACACACATGCCAGATGGGTGGTTGTGGATCAACGTGCGCCATGTGCCAGCACGCGGCACGGTTGTTAACAGGAAAAGAGGGTGAGGGAGGAAAGAAGAAGAAGGAAGTAAGACTGCGAGGGGAAACCTAAACCTCCTGGGAGCCATTTGTTTCTCGGGCTCCGTGTATCACATTAGGAAGAAGATAAAACTTTTTGTTGTCTTAGATGAGATTTTAACTTTGTTTTAGACCGGGGCTCGCCCCCTAGAATTAATGGTGGCCTCCGGACAAGCATCGAGCTGATGCACCATTAAAAATCTCCGCCGAGACCCATGCTAATTAAATTCTTTCAGGCGGCGTGACATCTCAGGTACAGACTGCTAAACGCTGAGGGATGCTGGAGTGACTGCAGGATTTCTGCCAACAGCTATTTCATCTGGAAGAATAATGGATAGTGTTAGGTACGGAAGAGCATTAGGGCCACATGTGAAAACATTTACTGAGTTCTGGGTTAAAAGTTGGAATTTTAACCCTTGTGTTGTCTTCCCGTCAACCGTGCAACTTTGTTTTTCTGGGTCATAATTGAAACCTTTGTTGCTTTTCCCCCTGATGTTTTTGGCATTTTTTTTTCTGTGCCTTTTGCCGTTTTTGTTTCATGTTTTTGAAGCTTTTTTGAACATTTTAGTCACTTTTTTGATTGGTCTTTTAATAAAAAAAAGTTTTTGGAATGCTATAAAATTCAACAAAACATCCAAATTTAAAGAAGGCAGTGGGCTGATCATTGTGTGGAACAATCAGCGTTATTTTTCCTAACTTTTGGTTGAAAGACACTTTTCTGATAGAATGGGTTTTTTGTTTCAAAATGGGTCAAATTTGACCCGAGGACAATACAAGGGTTAAAAAGATTTTTTTTTTTTTATATTCAAAAATAAGGTCAGAATTCAGAGAAAATAGAATTGTTTAAAGTCAGAATTCTGAATTTTTTTCAATTTAAAACATAATTGGGGCTGTACCAAATGACTTTATTATTATTAATAATTTTTTTTTTTCTATTCAAAGCTTCTGTTTTTTCGGATAAAGCTTTGAATCTCTGTCACCTGTCTGTCTCTCATCACCCAGAATTTTTTTTTCTTCCAAAATCAAATGGGTTAGTATTTTTGTATTAAATCAACTTTATTTAATGAATATAACTCATCTGTTTTTCCACATAAATGGATGCAGGTAGCGGGCTTATCCAACCAGGGCATAACATAATGATAATCGTGCAACATTATGCTACATTGCTCTGGAGTTATTGGAAATGTTTGGATCACGGGGGGGGGGTACAGGGGGTACTAGCTGGTACAGCCCTAGATACGGTACACTACACATTTTTGACACAGTGAAATGTGTGGCTCAGCAGATCCGTAATCTTGTCTACGTATTCTTTGAAGGATCGGGGTTTATTGGCATTTGCATTCATCAAGTCCAGTATCAGTTTCCTCTTATTGAATCAAAATCCTTTCAACCGCTCTAATTAGGTTCAGCTGAAAAAACATTTGCAAGGGACTATGAATAACTTCAATTGACAAGCTGTCATCAGCTTTTGGTTGTTGGTTAAGAATGCTGAAGCGCTGGCGTTTGTACGTTGGCTTCCCCTCGAAACAAAGGAGGACGCTCACACAAACGTCCACTCAACCAGACGTCTTGTCTTCCCGTCGGCCTCCGGGGTTTTTTTTCAATGTTTTTGTCACTTTTTTCTATGCTTTTCTTCACCAATACACCACATTACCACTAGTTTTACACCTTTTTTAAACTAATCTGCAATAAATCTAACTTTTGAGTTAAAAAGCTGAAATTATGAATTTGGAGTAAGGCTTAAGAGCAGAGGAACATCTGTTTAAGTTAAGTCAGGATACTGTTTTAAAGCCATTTCAATTAATTTTTTTTTTCAAATGCTATAAAACTGAATAAAACACCCAAAAGAAAATCAATGAAAGTAGTGACCTGAGCCTTCATTGAACATGTAAAGTTACATGTAACCATCCATGTTAAACTTTGAAAACAGAACAAATTTGCCCCGAGTACAACAGGAGTTGGACTTTTTTGGCCAAACTACAAATTAACATATACTTCTTCAGTCAATCAGTGTATCATGAGGTGCGTGGAAAAGGGAAAACTTTCCTCTGGTGTGGCGCATGGTGAAGAGACAAACCAGAACAGAGTTTGCAGCCATCTTAAACACACAGGGGCCAGTCAGCCACCTGTGCACAGGTGTGCCACATCTCCTCTGATGGCCCCGGCCTGGACTCCGCCTACACAGGCTGTTTCATGCATAGAGGAATCTATGGCAACACATCAATCACACGCACCAAAATGAATACAAATAGCAATTTAAATCCCCTCTATGTGCTTGTTCTTTGGAAATTGTTGGGACTCTGTAAATGATAGTGTGGTCGAGACCTACTCTGTCCTTATAAACAATATAAACAATATAAAATACAAATGAATTTAAATGCATGTTGTCTGTGTATATATATATATATATATATATATATATATATATATATATATATATATATACACACACGTGTCTATAAATAACAGGAAAATGCATAGATTTGTATCAAATAAGACAGATTGTCGTTACAGCACGTGGACTGATCATGCTTACTGCTGTGCATCTCTGCAAATGAAATGCAGCGCGGAGAGATAAAAGCTTCGATAAGACATTAGCATTAGCATCCAAATTGAGCAAATCCAGGTGTCCAGGCAACATTCTCCGATTAGGACCTCTGGCTTCTTCTTTTGTAGAAACAAAAAGTTGATATCCCCCTCAACATCCAGTATGAATCCCATCTGTTCTGATTCTCATGTGTTGTACCCAGCCCTAGTAACAGACGACAGTGTGAATTTATTGCTTCAATTTGTTTTGTTTTCATGAGCGTGTGTGTGAGTGTGTGTTTGTGTGTGTGTATATTGTTTATTTAGGCAGTAAATCCCCAGCGGCGGGGCCGAGCCTGCACTCCGGCTGTGTGTCAGGAGGACTTACTCATTGGTGTTTGGGGAAGGGATTATGAGGGATGAGAGACCTACATCCACACAAAACAGGATGAAGTGAAGCAGAGAGAGAGAGAGAGAGAGAGAGAGAGAGAGAGAGCGCGCAAGAGAGTCCATTTACAGTACTTACAGCAGACCTGTTCTCCTCCTGTCTCTTCTTCTCCTTTGTTCTCCTGCACCATTAGGTGAGTGCTTTTATCCAAAGCCCCTCACCGTACCAGGCGTGCATACATTTTTAGCATTGGGTGGCTCTACTGGGAATGCAACACCCCCCCGCTCTCATCACTGCCACCCTGGCCGAGGCGGTACCATGCTCTGCCAGTTGAGCTATGCGGGACCACACACTTCTTCCCTCCTCGTTAGTCCTTCTCTGCAGACGCTTCTGTAAATTATTATAGGAACGTCCTGCTTTTTCCTGACAGCTGCCTAGCTCACGGTTACACCACATGTCGTGTGTGTGTGTGTGTGTGTGTGTGGACTGTTAGCACTGGTTTTGTGGTTTAAGGCTTTAATCTTTTCATAACCATTGGTCAAATGAATGGGTGTAATGTTAAAGGGGTCGTTCAAATTGATGCCCCTATTTCACAATATTGAAACAGTGTGGTTTTCCCCAGCTGGGAACTAAGTTTTCCAAATTTTCCGACCTCACATCAGTGCAACACATAATGCAACACAGTCTAACTCCCAGAGCATCAAAAGCCGACTCTCGGTCAGGTGTCTTTGGCGTTAGTTACTGACGCAAAAAGTTAATCGCAGAAGACGTATGTGTAGGCAAAGTTAAATGGCGTGGGTCCTCACAAGATGGCAACTTAAATGTTCTGCGTTAATTTTTCATGATTTGGATCCACTATCACTTTATAGCGTCTTTGAGCCCATTGCTTCGGTTTTCAAGCCCCCCCGCCCCAACCAAAAAAAAGACATTATTCTTTGTGACAGGAAATCCACTTTTACCCCATCACGATTCCGTCAGTGGTGTCTGATGCTGCGTGTGATGGCCGAAAGTAGAGGACTCTGTCAACATGTCAAAACAAATGGAAGGCATGTTCGTCTTTTTCACTCTGTTTTCCTTTTTTTCCCCCCACCCCCTCCTCCATCACAGTCGCAGGTCCTCCACAGCTCACCCGCGAGCTGTCAGGCCCAAATCAGGGGAGCAGAGGAAAAACAAATGGGTTTTGTCTGGCACACATGAGCGAGGGAGATACGCTTATCAGGGCTTCAGTGGTGGGCTTTACCCAACGCACCTCCGCTGCCGGGGGCCACAGCTGCCCCTTCAACCCTCCGTCACTCTTTTTCCTCTCTACCTGCCACTTTATCTGAGGAATGTGGGAATGCAGCAAGGCCAGGGATGGAGGGAAAGAGAGAGGGTTAAAGGGAGGGGAAGGATAAAGGGGAAAGGATGGAGTCCCCGGGTGCTGACAAGCCCGCTCTTCACACCGACACCTTCTCCTGAGCCCATGTGGATTAGAGCCTTAGTGAAGGGCCAGGAAGCCCCGCCTCCATGACTCCCACCCTCCCTTCCCTCACCAGTCCTCCCACTTCTTCTGCCTTAAACCAGCCAATGGTTCTTACTCTTAGTGGTACAGAATATAACAATAGACCGTAAAAAAGTATATATAACGGACGCTTTCCAATCTGAAAAGTGAAGGCAATGCGGAAGTGCCTTAACCCTTAACCCATCTAATTTCAAGCAGTCACTGTTTGCAACAAGAAGTCACTTTCTATGAAGGTCTATGATAAAATGGCCCTACTTTTCACTTCATCTATTACCTCAATAAAAAAAAAATTGTCAGAATTAGTTCATGGACACAGTTTCAAGTCTTCTTCAATACAGCATGTTTATTTATTTTGACAATGCATTTTAAAGCTTTCTCGCGTAACTTCTTGTTGATATTAATGAACGCCTGTTACATTCAAGCCATTCCCAGATGAGTTGCTACAAAGCTAATTAAGACTCTCAGCTCAGAAGATTGGGGCGTCCGGTGACTTTCCCGCGCAGAAAATCAAGATAATGACCTCTCCTGAAGAGGCCATCATGTTTTTTTTTTAATCCTCCGTGTCCTCCTTGGCTACTAGCAACTAGGGGTGGGAATCACCAGATGCCTCCCGATGCAATATCATCACAATACTTATGCCACGATACGGTATTATTGCGATTTTAAACATATTGCAATACTCTGCAATATCGTTGTCAATACTTAGAATTCCTCATGGGGGCGACAGAAACTACACACTGTAGCTTTAAAATGGTGGATAACACATGGCTACACACCAGCGTGTCAGTCAGGGTGGAGGCTTAGCAATGATAACCATCGGTACATTCAAATAGCTGTGAACTTGTTTTTGGGTGTTGTCCGTGATTCCGTCTTAAAGTTTGACCGTCCCACTGTGTGTTTTTTACTTTGACAAAATGAACATCATGGTCGCCTAAAGCTGGCTAGCTAATGCTACAGCTAGCTGGTAACTTAAGGAATAGTTGGGGAAAGTTGCATGTACAGCAGTCCAGAAAATCTGCTGTTTAGCGTTTAGCTTAGCGCCATTGCAATTATAATCAAAACTGGCTCGGCAGTACCATCTTCCCCAGCTCCACCAATTCGCCAAAAACCGTCACATTCGGTTACAAAAAGCAAGATGGCAACACCCCCAACGCAAAGCTTAAAAACGGCAGTCTTCAAACCTAGAGGTCACACTTGATACTTTTCTGTTTGTCTTCAAATCATTACTGATAATCAGAATTCCTTTGGTACCGAATTATTGGTTTTCCCTGCTTTAGTTCTTCTCAGGCACAAGTGCATTTATTTACCCCCCGGCGATGTCAGAGCAACCTTTTGGAAAACCACTGGCCCTCTGTGCTGAGAAATCCACTCGGGGCCATTTAAAAACTCATCGACTGTAATATCATCCTATTGTGCAGCGTTCACCGTCAACACCATCCACTTAGCGCGGCCACAGAATGCACATATCAACCGCCGCTGGCACCAAATCTGTGACATGTCATTTACGGGACGGTCCCGCCGACCGCTGGGCCACCCCGACGCTCTCATCCATTTAGGGCGAGGCAGTGAGTGCTTCAGTCATGACGAGAGGCCCAGAGGCAGAGCTGGCAGAGCCCACAAGTGTTTGGGAGAGTAGGTTAGTGAGTGATTGAACGCAGCCCTCTGTGATGTGTGTGTCAGAAGCAAAGCACTGTGTCCAATATTGCGCGATGGGCACGCTGACTGAATTGGATGAAAGAAGGCTCATTTGCGACTTGCGAGATTTCAGTGTGCGTGCAGGCAAAATGTCTCGGGATGTGTGTGTGTGTGCTTTTGTATGCATACATCTGTGAACTTTACTGCGGTGTTAATGAGAAGCAGAACAGCCTGAAGGTGTGTGTGTGAGTATGAGCTCTCATCTCCGGTGTCAGATCATCGCCTCAAAGAGCGGAAACACAGAGGTGAATATGTATTCCAAACAGGGGAAATTCCTCTTTATTAAGACAAATACAGGATGAGACAACGCTGGAAAGAAATCCACAGATAAAGACCTTCCCCAAGATTCATTAGCAGCTATTAAGATGTACAAGTTGTTCCTATATATATATATATATATATATATATATATATATATATATATATATATATATATATATATGTATGTGTGTGTGTGTGTATATATAATTTTAATCAAAGCATCGATTCATCACTGGGAAACATTAAAGACGCAAGAATTTGTCTTAATGACGCTGCCACAGGGACTTTCTGTCCAGTTTATATGGAAACATATGGCAAAATATAAACAGGAGCCTGCATACAATATACAAAGACATGGCGAGTCATACTGTGCCATGCCGAGTAGACTATACATACACCGCTACGTATACATATTCATTATTCTGTAACAGCGCACTTATTATAGGTTGTGTAAACATTTAAGTTGACAAGAGCACCAATAAGTCACTTATCCCTTTTGTCTGTATTCTCCCGTACTGTTTCTCCCCCCTCCCTCTGTGATGAAGCCAAGTGAGCATAACAGCTGCTTTGTGACCCCGGTCTCTGTCTCCTCCCAGAATCCCCCTCTCCATTCTCAGCTCGGCTGAGCTTACAGTCTCGGAGCGAGTGCAGTACTTCTTTTTCTGAAAGCTTTACACCTTGCAATACCAAAATGCGGCAAATACAATATTAAATGGTCACTGTGGTGTGGGCTGTAGAAGCCCCGAGTGTTGCCTTCCAGGCAGCTCCGCAATGATTAGGGTCAACGTCGGGGGCTGAAAACACCATTGAGTGTTAAGTGTTCACACAATACAGTAACGTGAGTTATTTACACTAGCTGGACACATGGTTAACCCTCATTGGCTCTTCCCATTGTAAGTCCGTGTGTACTTTGTCCACAGCTATCTCACCAATTGGTCCCTTTAAATGCCGTAAAAGTATTCTTTGGAAGTCTTTACAATCATCCCCCACAGGAACCAAGCACTCTGTCTTGTTGCACGATCCAGATGTTCATCCAAACTAGCCATTTCAGCGTGTAACGTTTCCCGGAGGATTCCGGTTAATGTTTCTACGTCGCGACCGGAGTTTAACGTTGACGCGAAGATAGCCCCAAGCGAGGGACATGTCGGTCAATTAACCTTCGTCTGTCCGGACTACACTGCATATAATACTCAGGTGTGGTATTGGTGCCAGTAGAAAACCATGTCTTTACCTTAAATGATCCACCATGGAAAAAAATGAGGAGGAGACAGTGATCCCCGTCTGATAGGTGAGAAAGGTCAGAGAGGTAATTTACGTTCTTCTCATTGGCTGTCAGTCCTGAAACCTGCTTCACATCTGCTGCCAAGCTGAAAAGAGCAATGCTGTTCTTTCCAATTAAGAGCTTCCAACACACACACACACACACACACACACATTACCGCCGCCGCTGACCGCTGTCACTCACCGCTGTGTGTCCGTCTTCTTTGGCTTTGTCCACCCAGATTGTATTACCGCCACATTTGGCTCAATCATCCTGATCAAACCTTGACTTTAAGACTTATTTGTCCTATTACAGACTGTATTGTAGACCCAACCAATTAAAAATCCAATATATCGGCTGATATACAGTATATTTTTTAAAAAACAATCCAGAAACGCATAAGAAAACATGATCAGATTTCCCTAACATTAGCTATTTGTAGTTATTTATGAGTTCTCACTAAAATAATGCTAATAATTAGTTTTATCATCAAAAGAGACTTCAGATACAGTATTAGGGGACCATTAAGGTCTATATAAAAGAGACTTCAGATACAGTATTAGGGGACCATTAAGGTCTATATAAAAGAGACTTCAGATACAGTATTAGGGGACCACTAAGGTCTATATAAAAGACTTCAGGTACAGTATTAGGGACCACTAAGGTCTATATAAAAGAGACTTCAGATACAGTATTAGGGGACCACTAAGGTCTATATAAAAGAGACTTCAGATACAGTATTAGGGGACCACTAAGGTCTATATAAAAGAGACTTCAGATACAGTATTAGGGACCACTTAGGCCTATATAAAAGAGACTTCAGATACAGTATTAGGGACCACTAAGGTCTATATAAAAGAGACTTCAGATACAGTATTAGGGACCACTTAGGCCTATATAAAAGAGACTTCAGATACAGTATTAGGGACCACTAAGGTCTATATAAAAGAGACTTCAGGTACAGTATTAGGTTACCACTAAGGTCTATAGAAAAGCATCCAAAGGGCATTATGTCATGGGACCTTTAAGTTCCTCTTTCAGCTCCTACTCCAGGGGCGTCTCCCTTTTCCACATGGCTCTGTTATAATAACAAAAGGTTGGTTCCTACGGCCACTTTGCCAGTGCGAATGCAAATGTTCCTATAACTTACGTTCCTGTTGCGTAGTCAGGCTTGAGCACCCCCCCCCCCCAAAAGCCCTCCAATCAGCTGTGGCTCTTGTCACCTGTCACCATCTGCATGCTAACAGGCCTGTGAGAGCCACTTCGGGCCGGCCGGCACACACTGCCGGGCCCTGCAGCGCTGTCCGCTGACAAGTGTGGAGGGACGAGAGCCAGAAGGCACAGAGGAATGCAGCACGTACTCTGTGTGTGTGTGTGTGTGTGTGTGTGTGTGTGTGTTTCTCTAATTCCCTGTACTGTTTCAGAATGGACGAATTGCTCGCACTAGCTTGTTGAAGGCTATTCTTGTTGGTTTCTTAGTTTGTTCGCCTCTGGCTAACCAGCGTCCGTTCCTGAATTCAACCAGCCGGCTGAAAAAGCCTTTCACTTCTTTTTTTTATTTTATTTTGAAATGTCAGATCACTTGCCCTGTTGCCTATTCCTCCGTAAACATCTGTATTACAGATGCTGGGGTGACACTATACTTTGTGTATATATATATATATATATATATACTTTGTATAGTGTCATCCCAGTTCACGTTAAACACACTATGTGTTTTTATTTTATATTTTTTTTAGGGAGGGGGGGCTTTATTATAGTGACAGTGGATAGACATGAAAGGGGGAGAGAGATGGGGGATGACGCGCAGGTCGGATTCAAACCCGGGCACTGCGGGACTCAGGATTAACGTATACTACTCTTATTTTTTTTAAATGTCTTGTCAATAAACATCCTTCATAAATTCTATCTATTTTTGGCGTAAACAAAACTAGGCGTGGGAAAACACCAGACACCTCCCGATATATCATCACGATACAACATTATTGCGATTTTCTGCGATATATTGAAATGTATAACCTTTTTTCCAACTTTTAATGTTTCCCAATTTCAATTGAGGTCCCCAAAAGCAAACTTTGTCATCATCTGTTTCATAAAAAGAAACATTTCTCTGTTTTTTCATATCACTTCAATGTTATTGCTGCAAAATGGAACAAACTGACCACCACATATATAATATATAATGAAAGACCCATACTTCCATGCAGTATTGCCACTGAAAATATTGTGATACTATGCTGTATTGATTCCCAGACATTCTGAATTGTTTGACTAAAAGTTAAGATCAGAGGAACTAGGGTTTCAAGATATTCAAAAATTGTGATATTACGCTATTGATTATGAATTTGGCGCTATTGATAGTAATTTCAATATTTTTCAACATGTGTTACGGGAAACGCATCAAAATAGATTCATAACAACTGAAACAAGTTGTCTTGTGATATTGCACTGGTTTTGTTGTCTCCATTTCTTCACATGCACTGTCTCTCTCTCGAAATATGCACACACTGACGTGCACTAGCATATGCAAGTGGCACGGGAACTGGCCAATGAAACATGATCATTATAGCGTCTCCAGCGGGCTCTAAATCAAACACAGCTAAGCCCCACAGCCAACAGACGGGACGCAGCGCTCCACAAAATGGACTAAATACTGCATAGTTATTGCAACACTTATATAGCGATAACAATATTGAGTCGATATATCTTGCACCCCTAAGAGGATGTTGATTGATAATCCCAGCCTGTTTCATGTATGGAACCATTCATCCTGTTGTTAGGTAATTTGGTTGAAAGAAACCCGTATTATTTTTTACAGGTTGATGACTCAATAGATCACTGACATACAGTACATGTGATTAAAGTTAAGCATTTATTTTACTAAAATGCCCATCTTTATATTACTTATTAAACCAATAAGCTGTTAGTACCTGTGTGTGTGTGTGTGCAGTCACTCCTGACCAAAGCTTAATCATATGAGGGATTATGGGGATTTGAGTCTTTACCTAGTGTGAGAAAATCAGCCTAATCAGTCATTGCAGTGTCGGAGAGCGTCTCATGTCGTATGAAAGGCTTACACACACACACACACACACACACACACACACACACACACACACAGACAAACACATATTATAGAACAACCAGGGACACACTGTTTATCAAAAGTGTGTCCTACGACCTCATACCACCCCTACAACACACACAAACACACACCTAGTCAAACACAAAGCGGTCAGTAGAGCCACCTGTGTGTACGCCGGTCAGGCCGAAGCTCTTTGCATTACCTGACTGATGATGGCTCAGGCTGTCAGAGCAGCAGAACGGCTTTGTTGAGGCGGATTAGCCGACTGCAGCGCAGGGCTCGGGTTACTCCCTGGGTTCAGGCCCAGCTCGCGCCTCATCGCAGAGGAAAGGAGCACACTGTGACCTGTAGGTGTTAAACTGTGGTGACCCGGCTCTGCCATCGGGACAGGCCGGATGTGCCAGACGACATCTCAACTCTCATAACCCCCCCCTTCCCCCATGTGAGTGACCTCAAACAACAAAAATCACAATGATTCATTTAGTCAATAATGAAATTGCGCTTATTAAACACGGTTATTCGTTGACTTTTGGAAAGATATTGCATTAATTGAAATTAAAGATCCCATAAAATGCTCATTTTCTGGTTTTTACTTGTATAATGGGTTTCTGCTAGTACATTTCCATGCTTTAATGTTTAAAAAAAAACACATTATTTTTGTTGTACCATCTGTCTGAATACACTTGTATTCACCCTCTGCCTGAAATGTTCCGTTTTAGCGCCTGTCTCTTTAAGTCTCTGAAAAAGTCTGCTCTGATTGGTTAGCTTTTTGGATGTTCCACACTGTTCTCTCCATCATTGCTCCATCATTGCAGCCGGGGAATGACTGTAACAGCACAGTAGCAACACTATCTACCTATATATAGAGGTTGTGACATCACAACCGTAGGGAAGTCCAGACAGCTTCAAATACAAGCTGTGTGTATTTCTCTGTGGATTGAGTGCTTTTTTTGATACTTTAACAATATTTATATAGCAACTCAACCTGCTTTATAATACAAAAAGACATGAAAATATCCATTTTTACAATATGGGACCTTTAAAAAACAGTGAAAACACCTTGGACTGTGAAATTTCCCTTCATACTTCAACAAAATATGAGTTTGCTTGCAGAGTCTAAAGGGGGAAATAATTCTGGAATACCTTGTTTTTGTGATTATTAGGAGCCAGAATCAAAATCGCTGTTGAGATTTTAATAATTGCACAACGGTATGTGAATGGAGCGATGGAACGAAGAACAGAAGTTTGTATCAATGTAAGCAAAAATAGGAGGTAGTAAGCTGCTGCGTCTCGGTCGATTGCTCAACTAATTGGTCATTAGGATCTTCACTCAACCAAGAAACCTGTAGTCGTTTGTCATAGTCTTTTTATAAGGAATGAGCTATTAGTCAATAGTCATTAGAGGAAAACTAGATTTTAAGAGATTGATTGTGTAAAAAGGAGTTATGAGGTTACACTTAGTTTTAGTTTCCTATCGTTTTCTACAATAGGACTGGTATGGAATGGTTAGATCTTAGGATGGCTTCTAGAAAAGACAAAGTGATTTGGTACCAGTTATAGGGGATATATGTATGTATAAATGCAATGTTCAGGCTCATGGCAAAATAATTAGCTGGCCGATCTCCCAGTCTTGTTTGTATGACAGTGTACCAAATAGTTTCAAAATTAGAGCAATGGAAAACAAAAAAAACACTGTCAGAGTTCAGGAGCAGTTCAAATGGGTTTAACTGTGTATATCTTTAGGAAAACATGAAATATGTCCAAATATTTGTGTCTCTGTGATAATAGATTTGAACTGCCTATTGCCTCCCTGTCTGTGTGATTGGCCGATGGTAAACACTATCGGAGAGGTGTTGAGCCTGTGTAGTGTTTCAGTGTGTGTGTTATCATGGGGAGTGCTGATTGCAGTGTGTGCACTGCGCGTTCCACAGTGTGTGTGTGTGTGTGTGTCTCTGTCTGTGTGTGCTGACTAATAGTGGTTCAGAGTGATTTGAAACTCTGGCCTGTCAACCAATCAGCAGAAACACTTTTTATATTTTATTATTTATATATTAGCCTGGAAAAGTGTCCTATATACTTTTAAGGCTATTGCTAACTTCCAGTGAATTCCATATGTTTGAGTGACTTTGGTGTATCAAAGTATTACTTTTTTCAGATTTGAAATTAAAGATGCTCTCATGTAAATTTAACTCTGATGTTTGGGACATTTTGGAGGTGTTTTATTATTTTTGCCTTATTTTGAAAGGTCTTCCAGCCCGCCTCAGCTTCAGTAATTGCCACGGCACCATTCTAAATTAAACCTGAAAATGAATAGCTTCACAAAGGCTTCGAGGATCCGAGCAGTTTGGGCCCCATGGACACAATTTGTCTTTTATTGTGGCCTTCAAAATTCACTAATATGTGCTACATGTCAAAATTGGTATTGGTGACAATCATTCATACGGACTCTTCTTACAGTCACATTAAAACACAAACCTGCATTTCTTTTGTATTTATATCATTTGGCCACCAGTGTATTGACGTTCTGCCCCACCCCGCTCATCTGCCCTCCATTCGGCTTCCGACGGCGAATGACAGGATGGATGGATGGATGGATGTACTGTACATTAGGGGCCGGAGTACTTAAAGTTGTAAAAAGTAATGACAGCTCCGGGCCCAACTGTGTTTCCCTACACACTCTTGGAAGATGGCGTGTGAGTGGTCGTATCTTTTTACAACGCGCCTAATGGCGATGGGTGGAAATGACGACACACACGATGACGCCGCTCTTTTCCGCAGGGCGATAATGGCGGTCGCATGCCATTCAGGACGGGAGAGAGAGTGTTTAGTGATGGCAGTGAAAGGGCGGAGAGTGGGAGAAAGAAAAAAAAAAAAAAAGGGGGGGGAGGGGTGTATTGAAACGATTACAGATGCAGGGTTAAGATGGCAGCCCGGAGCACGAGTGGAAGAAGAGCAGGCGGAGACGGATGGTGGTGTAAAATGAGCAGAGAGGAAGGGTTAAGATGGCAGGTCCTGCCCTGCTCTCTCTCTCTCTCTCTCTCTCTCTCTCTCTCTCTCTCTCTCTCTCTCTCTCTTTCTCTCTCCCCCCCAAGGGGGAGATGAGAGATGAGAATGCCTGTCATTCAGTGAAGGGGAGTATATTTATCCAATCCTCCACCCCCAATGTCTCCCACTGAATATCTTACCCACCCATATCTCACCCCTGTTCCAGCTCTTTCCTTTTGCTCTCTTTGTTCTTTTAAATCTTTTATTTTCAATTTTCTCCCTCCTCTTTGTTCACCCTAATATCTCCCTTAGTCTTTATAACTCCCTCTCCCCCATCCCAGGAAGCACTGAATCGGTGAACTGCAAGTGTAATACAGTCACTACTATGATATTAGTATGGGGGGGGGGGGATACATAGTATCATAGTATCATAATCATGTCTGCAATACTGTTTTGATACATGCACGCCAAGTATCAATCTTTTATTATTTAAATTAAAATGAAAATGAGAATTTACCTTCTTGGTATTAGAATAATGAAATAAATTGCTTATTTTTGGTCCACAAATGGAAAATTAAAGTAAGATGAACTGAAAGATAATTGTTCTTTTAGATAAAACATAATGTTTTGGGGGGGAATAATTTGAATTTGGAAGAAATCAATGGGTTAGGGTTAGGTCATAAGGCAATATATCGCAGAATATCTCAAGTATCATGATTAATACTGCATCGCGGGGATTCTGGTGATTCCCACCCGTAGTGTTTTGTCTGATAGTAATACAAAGTATTGTCACATTATAGTGAAGGTGTGCAGAAACACATACAACCATTGTCTTAATCGGGGTATTTTTGGCCTCCATTCCATCCACTGTTTGTTGCCAAATCTTCATTTCTCTATTTTTTCTTATACTCTCATGTTCTGGCCAGGTGCCAGCAACTGTCAGAGCGAGAAAGAGAGGAGAGAAGTGTTGCAGTTTGAACAGCAGGCTAGTATCTGCACTCCAATAACAATTACATCAAGTGGTGTGTTAAATGAGGTGGCCCACGGTTCAGCGGCTGGGGCTAATCTCTGCAGTCTGCTCCCTAAAACACGGCGATAATGACGGGCACCGGGGAGGATTCGGTTGCCTCGAAACGCTTCATTTAACGCAGGCACATACTGTACATGTCAAAAACACACACACACACACACACACACACACACACATGCACACACATGCACACTGTGGCGGACAGTGAATGCAAGAAAAAGGACGTTTCTGACACTAATATGGCTGAGGCTAATGATTATTTCCATTGTTGATTAATCTGTTATTATTATATCTCTTATTTCCTCGAATAACAGCATAGTAGTTTGGTCTAGAAAATGGTTTCAAAAAAAGTCGATCAGTGTTCCCAAGATGACGTCCCCTAATGTGTTATGGTCACAGTTCATAAAAATATATCCAGTTTACGTTCACAGAGGAGTGAACAAACTACTTTTTTATTCATGAAAATCAACTCAAACCGATTACTCATTCAACTTTTATTCATACTCAAGAGACCACTGAGGGGCGACCCTCATTTATGACGACATTGGGTCCAAAAACAAAGACAAAAACGGAACAACAAGACAGAAAACATCGGAAAAAGAACGATATCCATTATCCAGCTGATTATCTGGGATGATATTGGGCAATTTGCAGATTATCTGTATCTGTGTTTTAGTTTAAGGGGCGGCCTCTAGCTCCCCCAGACAGAGTCCTGCGGCCTCTAGCTCCCCCAGACAGAGTCCTGCGGCCTCTAGCTCCCCCAGACAGAGTCCAGCGGCCTCTAGCTCCCCCAGACAGAGTCCTGCAGGCCTCTAGGTCCCCCAGACATGAGACCTGCTGCCCTTTGCTCCCCGACAGTTGTCCCCCGGCCTCTCCCCCTTCCCCCAGTCTATCCACTGTCACTGTATATTAAAAGGAAAAGCCCCCAAAAAACTTTAAAAAAATCTTGTGGTCTTCCCTTTTTCCTTATTATCTCCTTATGAAGTTTTTTCATGAAGTTTTTGTATTTTTTAGCATTTTAGATTTTTTTTTCATCGATTTTGCCGCCTTTTCCAACATTTTTCTCACTTTATTTCGACTTCCTTTATTTTGTATATAAAAAAAAAAAAGCCCCAAAAAACGGGTCAAATTTAAAAAACATGAGGGTTTACCCTTTTCTCTTATTATCTCTGAAGTTTTTTTTTCATGAAGTTTTTGTATTTTTTAGACTTAAAGACTTTTTTTATGTTTTATTACATTCATTTTTTTGACTGCATTTTGGCTTCCGATATTTATTTTGTATATAAAAATGACAACGATTTGAGGGAATGATCGTTTCTGTATCATTTTTCTCATTTACATTGAAAATTATTAACATTGAAGAAATTAAAATGATTATAGTGTGACTTTTGCAAGGATCTTTTTCTTTAGTGTGTAGGATATGATTTGTAGGCGGGGGCATCAGAATGGTTTGACACATATTTTTCCATTAATTAATATTGCACCCCCGCAATTTGGATATTGCTCTAGTCCGTAATGCAATTTTGATACAATTGCGATTAATTGTGCAGCCCTACTGCTTATTATGTTTAAGGCTTCATTTTTTTAAAATAATTGGTCAAAGCAATTGCACAAACCTTTGTGTTGGAGTTTGTAACATTCCAAAATTTTGATTTCAAGATTTATATTTTCACTGTAAATGCATATAACATCTCCAAATAGAGGTTATGGGTTTCATTAATTAACTGGTATCGTCCCTTAAAAAAAAAAAAAAAAAAAAACAGTATTGGTCGACCCCTAGTTTATTTATCTATTATATTAATTGATTATCCTAAGATAATTGCTGATTCTTGTTAATAGATTCATCCATTGATCTTTGCAGCGGCAGTATATTGCAATATTCTTGTCCTAATACCTCAATGTCGATATTGTGGAGATATTTTAGGATTGACTATTGGTGCTTTCACAAAATATCTTTGCAATAAGATTTAAGATAAATAATCTTCAGTAATGTACAGTAGATACAATAACTAAGTGGGTAAAGGTGAAAAACAGAAGAGCTAGAACAGTCTGGTAACAGAAACTGACATCACTTTACTGTAATACAGCCTTTAAAACCAGGAAAAGATAACACTTAGGCCATTTATGATATAACGATATCCAAAATCTAAGACGATATCTAGTCTCACATCCCTAAGCTCTAGACACTAAGACAGTCAGAAGTCAGAAAATAGATCCACATCTGCTGTAAGTGTCCTTCCCAAAGATGTGCCTGTGTTCTCAGAGATGGAGAGCGGCCGGCGGTGAGGCCATCTATCAACAGCGGCTCTATCTCTCCTTTACGGCTCTCTCCATCATCACATCCAAGCAGTAAATCCTTCCTCAAGCTGACATGCAGCTGCTGACATGTGGTTCCCATCTAGTGAGCTCACAACTGGCCTGGCTTGGGCCGAGGCGACGCTCATCGCGGCGAGGAGTGATCTGATAGCCGATCCGGGGTCGGGTGTGAAGTTCAGAGAGCGGCGGATGGACACAGGACATGTGTCAGGTGTTCCAAAACATATGAGGAAAAAAGGACAGGCCCGTGATTTCTCTTGGATGGGAGTCAATTTATACATTTGTCTGTACGGAGTGGGCTGGGTTTGTTTTAATGCTGATCAGCTGTTGGACAGCAGCTGGTTATATTGGTTTTGGGGCCAGTCCACACTGTTGGACCCGTCAGTTTCTTCCCGGGCCAGTTTTCTGCTGCTCTCTGCGGCCTTTGGCTCCAAATAATATGAGCTGTGTCAAAAGGTAAGGCAAAGGTTTTACTTCTATTCATCCAGGGAGGTTATTATTGTTGGCAACGCCCTGCTCCAAGCTCAGTTACAGCGTAGTATAGAAGAGGGGTTCCCAAACCTTTACAAGGACCACTAGACTGAAACTAAACAAATTAGACCCCCGACCCCGTCACAGGGTCCCCCATCTGATTTTGCTTTCAAAATAGTAATACATTCTGTCATTGTGTTACTTAGGGTTGGAATTATAGTAAAAAATGTTCCAGTAGCTAATCACACACAACATACACATAGATACATGATGAAAACAGGATCCAGTAGCTTATCACACACAACATACACATACATGATGACAGGATGTTACAATAACAAATAAACAGATTCACATGAACAATATGGATATAAATATATACATACATACATATGGTACTTGGATAAAGTAACTACATTTACATCCTGTGAATCATTTTTTAATTGAGCATAATTTTTGAATCGTAAATCAAATCGTGATATTTTTTGACTGGGTCTAGTGTTGGATTCTGAGGTGGATTTATTCTATTTCCACATTTTCCACATTTTTTACATATATTTGTGTCAGCATAAAGCAAGTTGAATGTCAGTATGTTTTTTCAAAACGTAATTATTTCTAACTTCTGTTACGTTGAATATTTGAAAAATGAAATCCTTCTAGATTGGATGAGGGATTCCGGAGGATTGGGATTTGATAACTAGATGTAATACTGCATGTACATACAATAAAATGAATTAACTGTCGAGCTGATGGCACTTGTTGAAGAATTATTCTCTGTTATTCTTCCTCCGTATCACATAACTCATATCCCATTCAGTCAGGGATTCAAACTAGGAAATTAGTCATAAACCTTTAGCTCTTGCTCCCTCTTTGGGGTGTGTGTGTGTGTGTGTGTGTGCATGTGTGTGTATTCACATGTGCTTAAAATATTGGAGCACCTCTCAGGTCTGTGTATGCTCTCAAGCAGTGGGAAACCTTTTTTATATGCATTAAAATGTGCCCACTGGAGGTCCTAAAAGACGGCTCATTAACCCTACTGACTGTACGCCTCGCTCTAGGCTGCGCTGAATATGTGAATGAGGAACATGGCCTCCTCTGGCGCTGACACAGGAATGCTACAGCCGGTGTGAATATGAAATACAGCATGTTAAGGTGGACTGGTGAATCTGAGCCGGGGATCTTTAAAAGGTGCCCGTGTGAGTCCGAGCTATGGGGTATGAGCACATCTGAGGTATGGTCTCCGGTTCGCAGGCCGATGGACGGGAGTTTGACAGACATCAAGGGGAAAGGAAAAGGGGGTGTGATGGGGTCTGGTGGGGGTGGGGGTGGGGGGCAGATTGAGTGGACCAGGTGGTACGGCTCGGGCGCTGGCATGCGTGGCACTCGGACGACGCTTCTATGTTTAGCCCTTACATGATGTTACATGTGCTGTTTTTTTTGGGCCCGCTGCTGGACGTAAAGACGACCGAGCTGTGGTCCCAAAGGTGCGTCTCCCTCTCTAACCCTGAACAAAGGCCACTTTAGACTAGACCTGCACAATATATTGTCGCGATAGCAACTGGCACAACTAACAAACCGCAAAAGGCTGCAACATATCGCTGCTCTTTTTTTTTGTCAGTTAAAACTAAATATCAGTGGAAGGTATCTGTCATTCTTTTTTCAGCGCTGCCTTCCATATTCCATTCAGTGTTCAATTTGTTCAATGGATGAATCTTGGGAATGATTTCCTTTTTTTTCTTGTTTTAATTCTTAGTATTTTGATGAATTTCATCAGAATGCTTAACGCAGCAGAAATGCAAAACTGAGTACACTTAATATGTGTTTGTTTATCGCAAGTAATATTGTTACCATGGTATTTAACGATTTATTGGTCTGGTTTGTGTAAACAAAGTATAACACTCATCTAACAAAAAAGAGGAGACAGTAACAAATATCAAGAAATACTATTAAGTATACTGTATGACAATACAATAGGATTTAGAATTACAATATCAATAAGAGAGGGAAGGAAAAGAGCAATATGAGTATAATCTGAGATTTAAGACTTTAATATAAATATAGTGCAAGTATCAAATATTGTATCTGAAGTCTCTTTTATATAGACCTTAGTGGTCCCTAATACTGTATCTGAAGTCTCTTTTATATAGACCTTAGTGGTCCCCTAATGCTGTATCTGAAGTCTCTTTATATAGACCTTAGTGGTCCCCTAATACTGTATATGAAGTCTCTTTTATATAGACCTTAGTGGCCCCTAATACTGTACCTGAAGTCTCTTTTATATAGACCTTAGTGGTCCCTAATACTGTATCGGAAGTCTCTTTTATATAGACCTTAGTGGTCCCCTAATACTGTACCTGAAGTCTCTTTTATATAGACCTTAGTGGCCCCTAATACTGTATCTGAAGTCTCTTTTATATAGACCTTAGTGGTCCCCTAATACTGTATCTGAAGTCTCTTTTATCTAGACCTTAGTGGTCCCCTAATAATGTGGTTGGGGGGGCAAGGTGGAGGCTGGGGGTGTGGCCTTGACCAACTGCCGCATTGGTTGTTTGTTTAATATTATATACACAGAACCCGCCCCCCCGAGCTGCCGTTTTTCTGTTTGTTTTTTTGTTTACTGGATGGCCCAGATGGATGGAGTAGTGGATGGTTGGTGGATGGCCACCATGTCCCGATAAGGCCGCAACGTCAGCAAGAAGGTGGCTGAGTCATGTTTTGGGCCGGAATTATTGGGAGAGAACTGGTAGGCCCCCCTAGGGTCCCTGAATTATGGGGAGAGAGCTGGTAGGCCCCCCTAGGGTCCCTGAATTATGGGGAGAGAGCTGGTAGGCCTCTCTAGGGTCCCTGACGGTGTAAAAATGACATCGGCAAAGTATATCGAGTTTCTGACTGACCACTTTCTCCCATGGTACAAAAAGAAGAACTGTGCCTTCTGTAGCAAAATCATGTCCATGCATTACAATGCACCATGTCATACTGCAAAGAATACATCTGTGTCATTGCCTGCTATGGGCATAAAAGGACAGCAACGAATGGTGTGTGCCCCCCCTCCCCCATTCTGATTATTCTGGCTGTTCTGACATCCTGCAAAGAAATTCAAGCAGAAACTCTCCATAAATTCTCAAGTTCAATGGGTGTAAGAATTGTGAAGGTGACATCAAAGGAGTCCTATGTTAACACGGAACTTGCCCTGTTAAGATGTGTTTGATTGAAATAGCTTTTAATTTCAGTAAATATGACCTCCTACTGTTGCAAATTAGCCATTTCTTACAACCTTTACGATGTCTTGAAACTCTGTTGTGCATAGTAACGGTTGGCCACTTGAAAATTACGCCGACTGTCATTTGCGTTGACTATTTAGGAAAATTGGTAAAATACCATTTTCATAGTAACTTGGAACACGGTGGACATGTGTTTTCTGTGCAACCAACTTAATGTGTAAAGCTGTCAGATGAATGTAGTGAATTAAAAAGTACAATATTTCCCTCTGAAATGTATAGGAGTGGAATTAGAAAGTGGCATGAAAAAAAAGCCAAGTACCTCAAATATGTACTTAAGTATTGTACGTGAGTTAATGTACTTAGTTACATTCCACCACTGCCTGCAGCTGCCTCCGTTGGTGGAGGACCCTGGCCTGGCGTGTCCTAGTGGCCCCTTGAGAGACTGCCTGTTGTCAACCTCGCACTGTGCTGCCATGTCGTCCATTGGAAATCATTTAGTGTCACATCTCCGCGCAAATGGACCTTATTGTTTTGTAGGAATTGTCCTCCGGTGAGACTTGCTATGTGAGGTTGGGCCATACAAACAAACTCAACTGTCTCACTGAAACACGCACATGCACACACACACACACACAGACCTCCTAGCTCTTCTATAGGACCTATGGGAGTTTTAAATCAAGGACGGGCCCTTTCCCACTCCCTTCTTTTTCATCCCTCGCATGTTCTCACATCACTTTGGCTTCTTCTTCCTTTACGTTTCTCTCACTCGTCAGTCTTTCACTGCCATTTCTACTCCCCCTTCTTCTGTCTGTCTCTCACTGTCTCTCTCTCACTTTCAGACCTTGAATATAATCCTCTCTCAGCCTCTCTCTCCCCCCTCTTTTCCTCCGAGCCTTGAACACAACAAATTTTTCCGAGCCAGAGTTTTGAGCATTTCACCATCTCCCCACAGGACGCCTATTACTCAACCGAGTCAGCTCCACCGCACTTTGATGTGTGTGAGACCTCACTGGTGGATAAGTGCTGGAGTTAGTATGTGTGTGTGTGAGAGAGAGAGAGCTTTGCAGGCATGTCATGGGCGGGTGATTGAGTCCAGACGTTGTGGGTGCCTCTAAACGCCGTCCTCTCTACCCTTTCCCCTCCCCCCTAGTCAGGGGGGTTCAGAGTGTGTTGGGCCCGGGGCAGGGCCGTGGCTCCCTGGGGTGCAGTAAAGTGATAGGGCAGTGCAGGGGGCTCGGATCCCCCCTCAGGTCAGGGGTCGGAGTCTAGCCCTGCAGAGGCCAGGATCAGGGCCGCGTTAGTCAAGCACGTTTCAGGTGGGGACCGCCTGGAGAATGCACCGCTGCTTAGGCTAGCTGGCATCTGGGCTTCTGTCTGAGTGTGTGTGTGTGTGTGTGTGTGGGGGGGGGAATCAGTCTTTCCTCTGGTTGTTATCGTATTCTCCCCTGTATACTCTTTCTGTGATACAAAAGAAATTGCAGCAAGAAATTACTTTTTAAACTGCGTGTGAACGCCGGTTGGATGTTCCACCGGCAGCTGATTTGTGGGTTCTTATCATTTCTTTTCTGTTTTATTTAAATTCAATTGTCACTTTCTGCAGTCTCTTGCAACAGGAATCTAAATTGACGCTTTGGAATGAAGCACTATATTCATTTGTCAGCTGCCATGTTGCGGTCGCTCTCACTTTAAATACCATTGGTTGTATTGGACCGGTATAGGAAATGTGGCTGGTCACCAGATCCAAACGGAATGTAGAGAATTTTCAGCGCTGATCCAGAATGAAAATCTGCAGAATAAAGTAGTCTGCTTGGGGTTGAGTCTATTTTTTTCCAATTTGTTTCAAATCTGCGGACTTTTGCGTGTGAAGAGTCTGTGTGGCCCTGCTGATCACTTGCATTAATGTGATGAAGAACAGAAAACTGCACAGTTTTCAGTCATTTAAAAGAAAGGAAAACATTTAGTAAATAGGCAAGGAGAGGACAAATGCCGATAGAGTGAAAAAGAGAGAAGGGATGCGGCTTGATTTAGACTTAAATGAAGCATCAAGCATTTCACGGCGGGTTGTGTTTAGACTTTTTAAACTTCTCCTTCCGTCCCTCATCAGCTCGTAAGATGGACGACAGTGAGGTCAGTCCATCACCTGGGCCCAGACACTGACCAAACAATGGCTCTCAGGCTGAATAATGAGCCGCCGCTAACCCCTGACCTCGGCTCAGAGTCTAAGGTGTCAGATCGATATCAGGCGGGCACGGCGAGCAGCTCGTCTGCCGGGAGGCATGCTGGGACGTGAGACCACTCTCAGAGCTTACCCCAGCTGTGTGCTTCAGCGTGGGCGTCCACATTGAGTCGAATTAAAAACTCATTATCATCACAAAGTGTATACAGTGATCTCTAGAAACCTGCAGATTGTTCATCTGTGCATATGTTCGGCAGGGGCTGATGGGATATATTTTTAAGTGGAGTAATTTGAACAGGAGCTGCTCTGGGCCTCCTGGAGTTATGTAGCATTATGGGTTGTAGAGGAGTGTGTTTCTGAGTGTCACTCTAGTGCAGATATGAGTCCCTCATGCTCAGATTTAAACGGTTTACGGCATAACGTATCATACTGAAATTTGTGAAATCCATGAAATAATAACTTTTCTCATTACAAACAATAACAGAAGATGGGAATCATTTCAAAAACGTTTTAGCTATCAATGATTGTTTGATTGCTAACGTTAGCTCAAAACGCCATTCACCTGAAAGCCTTTGTTGTGTTTGATTGCTAGCTTGTAGTTAAGCTAGCAGTCATTTCAAATATGTTTCAGCTATCTATGTTTGATTGCTAATGTTAGCTCAAAACGCCATTCAACTGACAACCTTGTTGTGTTTGATTGCTATCTTGTAGCTAAGCTAGCAGTAATTTCAAAAACGTTTTAGCTTTCTATGATTGATTGCTAACGTTAGCTCAAAACACCATTCAACAAACAGCCTTTGTTGTGTTTGATTGCTAGCTTGTAGCCAGCAGTGAACCAACTTGGTTAAGTTGGTACATTTATTTATATATATATATTGGCCGATATATGGGAATATCGGATTTTTAAATAACCAGATACATACTCCCAGTTAGTTTTTTTAGTTTTGTCACACACACATTTAAACAATAATGGCGTTCCCTGATGCCGGTGATTAACAGTGAGAAAGAAAGAAAAATAGACAATGTAAATTAATTCCACACATTGTAATCAAAACAATACAATTGAATTACAGGTTGTGTTTATTTAATTAAGCACCAAATTTGTTGCAGACTACAAATCGCTAGTATCCGCTAACGCTAGCTAACGTCAACGTTAGGTAGCCGCTAGCTAGCGCTAGCTAGAAGGGTTTGTTGTAAATTTGCAAGGAACGCTACCAAGTTGTGAGTGGTGAGTTGAAGTTGTAACTTACGAGCTAAAAACTGTCTGGAACGCAGCAGAACAGTGTTTCACAATCGCATCCGTCACTATAAAGACCTCCAGCTAGCTAAAAATGAAAAATTATTCAGTTTACTGTTGCCACGGTTGTATCATAAAAGTTAGGTTATCAAGCTAGGCTACCCGGACTAGTAAACTAGCACAACGTGGTGAGCTTTTTCATTTAAGCTAAAACAAAAGAAAACAACATGGGTCTCTTAAATAAAGAGTTAGACCTCCCATGTGGATATAGATTAGATTATATTCAACTTTATTGTCATTACACAGGTACAAGGCAACAAAATGCAGTATACTACATGCAATTGTATATATTGTATATATTATCACAGTGGAGCTCAGTATATGTGACTTACCATGAAACAGGCTACTGCAGATTAGTGAAAGTGTGTAAGAATTGACCCTAAAGTCTGTGGAATAGCACCAATACATGGCGCTAGATTCCTTTTAATGGCAAGTGGAATTATTAACTCTGAACTAAGAAACCGGGTGTATTGCCTTAACCCGAATATAATCAGGTTTTAAAACTGCACGTTAACACACTGAGTAGTGTGTTGTTGTAAACTGCCGTCATGGCAACCTGAGCAACCATCTTTGGCACGAAGGGGGTTGATGACTCGCTCTGTCAGCCCCTTGCGGTTTTACACTGACTGAATGACGGAGCCCTGCTGTGTGTGTGTGTTTGTGTGTGTGTGTGTCGACTGACACTAGCCCCTTTCTGCTGTTGCTGCTTTGACCTTTTTTGACAGCAGAGTAGCGTTGTCAGTAATTAACCTGCCTCATCCATGTAAGACAGAAGGAGACTCTCGTGTCCGTCTCAGTCCGTAACAAGTCAGAAATATTCATCTTAAAAGGGCCATGTCACTCAAAAAAGTCAAGTATCTCGCGGTCTGATTGCCTGCTGTGTCTCATTTAGCACTATTACTTTTCAACTGCATCCAGTTTTATTCAGTGAACAGCAGGTCAGCTGGACATGGAGGTCAGCTGTGTTTTCCCTATAGGTCTGTGGGAAGTCATTCAGTTAGTTTTCATGCTCTCCACTGGATTTTACTTTCATTCGGCTTAGGTGATGTGGCCCAAAACGGCTTTGGTGCTGCACCGAAGAATTGTATTTTTATATATATGGAGAATAATACCCTTTGTAACTATACATTCGTAAAAAAATGACTGCTTACTTGGATCTATTGGGGCACTCTACCGATACTTTATATTTTTACATTTTTATATTTGCTCTCAGGACTCTACTCTGCACTACCTACCTACACTTTCTATTTTTACTTTTTATTTCTTTATATTTTATATTTCTATATTCCGTAACACTGTAAAGGGGTTGCTTCAATCTGCCCAGGTACTGCACTTGTGTATAATGACAATAAAGGCTTTCTATATTCTATTCTATTCACACATTATCAGTTTACTTGTCATTGTTGTTAATACTAAGGCTGTGAAAACTCTGATGATGTTAGAGTGATGTCATCAGGGTAATCTTGAACCGGCCATTATAAACAGGTGGCGTTGAGTTTGAATGAAGGGGGCACTTATCGGGCAAAGGGGTTCTAGTGAAAGAAACTATTCAGTTGTATCATGGGAAATGTAATTTTTCCCATGAAACATTTTTTTTCCCCATGAAAATTTTAAAAATGGATTCAAAAGTCAGAATATCTTAATTTTGACCATTTCTTTTTTTAATCTCTTTTTTTGTGAGTCCCCTAACTAAACTCTGAGGTGCTAATTTACATGCACCTTATTTTTAAAGGACATTCCTACTTTCCTTAATAACAATGAAATTACATTATATAAGCCTACTGTAGTTCTTTTCTGGAAACTTGTCAGAAACTATTAGGAAATTATGGACCACAAGACTAGGGCCTTACCTAGAGCGTGTATGTTTAGAACATTTGGAAGAAGTTTTTTTTTTTTAAATGAGAAAAATTGTTCTGTAGAAAAACAAGTATGCATGGTATTGAGAGAAAATATTGTATTGTTTTGCCGGTTTCCTGTTTTTCTCACAGCGCGTACTGGCACTCAAGGCACAAAGAGAGCAGGGCATAATTTGCAAGAGATTAGAATATGCATGGAGCTCTGTAACACGTTGTCTGTGTGCATGGGCTCCGTACGCCTGGCACACACAGCGGCTGCAGCTGCACCGAAGGAGGACTTAGTGATTGGCACAGTCAGGACCACCAGGATCCAGAAACACACCGTGCGCTCTTATTCTTCCTGTCTCTCTCTTGCCTTCCCACAATGTGTTTTCAATCCAAGGTCAATTATTCACCTCCCCTGGTTGTGTTCCCAGCAGTTAAAAAAACTTAATAAAAAAACATAGATCTGTCTATACTTTACAGACTCCATTTTTCCCATCTCTCTGCTGTCAACGCCCAGTCAGACCAAGCCCCTTGGCAGACACATTACGTGTTTAAATACATTGTGTGGGTGTGTGTGTGTGTGTGTGTGTGTGTGTTTGTAAGTCCACGGACAGATGTGTGTATGTAATTAGCCAACTAAGTAATAATGGCTTCAACTTCCCCGCGGCGAAAAGCTATGAATGATGGGACAGGTGGAGGGAGGGGGATCGAGACCTCCCAACCCCGGGGGCAACGGGATGGACGGACCCCATCTGGTGACATCACGGGCCTCATCACCCCTGTTTGGCCCCATGAAGAGTTCCCCCTAGAGGCTGTAATCACAAACTGCAGATGAAGAGAGTGAGCTGCAGTCTTGTATGAAGTACTTGAAAGCAATACTTGAGTAAAAGTACTACCAGAAAATGACTTTAGTAGAAGTGAAAGTGCACCTTAAAGTCTTAAAGTCTGTGATATTTACCAAAAGTAATTTTCTGATAATAAATGTACCTAGTTATAAGAAGTAAAAAAACAACATTTGATTATGAACTTCATTGTGGCTTCCCTATAGTATTCAGGGTTTATACACTTTCTTAAAAATCTTATTTAAAGTGTGACATTAACAAAGAAAAAAAAGAGTTTTTTTGAGGAGGAAGAATCTTTCACTTCAAACAAACGGAGACATTTTCTATTGCTACCCTATCATATCGCTAAATATGAGTCGAAATTTGCTGCTTGAACGGACAGTCCCTGATATACATGGTATTTCCAAATAAGTTTCTAGAAAATATGAAAAAACAATTACGTGATATCCTACCTAAGTACAGTAACAAAGTATTTGTATTTGGCAGTATTCATACTGTGTTACATCAAAACACTGGTGTTTGTGGAGGAGTAAAATGAAGGACTTGATATAGGATCAGCATGAGGTCTGTGGTTTGTGTGCTCTCTTGTCTTTCAAGGCAGACATTATGTGTGTGTGTGTGTGTGTGTGTGTGTGTGTTAAAAGAGAAGCATCATGTGTTTCTGTGGTCTAAAAGCATCTTTTCTCTCGATGTGGAATAACCCTGGGAAGCTGCCCCTTGTCTGACCCAACTGTGTTCATGAGGAAAACAACAGGAGGGCTTTATCTTATTCTTCTCCTCCCCTTTTTACTTTCCTCAACCCTCTTGGTTGTCTTTCTTGTCCACATATCTTTAGACTTTTGGAAACATTGCTGGCCCCATTTTTTTTTTTTTTTGACAATTTCATTGTTTTTTGCGCGTTGTCCGTACCAACGCTTCTTTTGACTACCATATATAAACACCCCTAACACTAACGTAATACCAGTTTTACACTTATTTTTGGAATTCATGGTCAATAAACATTATTTATAGGAAGTTATATGTAATAAGAAATAACTAATGTTTAAGGAAGGAAAATGCCAGACTGCTGTATTGACATGTTTAGTAGGAATACTGTTTTGAAACATGTCAGTTTTTGAAAGTAGAGATCCATATATTTTGTTGTACTTGCAAATCTGCGTAGTTTGGAATCATCCATGTTATTTTTGGGTAATCAAAATGCGGTAAAGAAACCCATATGTCTGATATAGAAGTTTAGAAAATGGGTCAAATTTGAACCAACGACAACATGATGGTTAAGAACACTTGTTGATTATTCACATTTTGTGATATTTAAGAGGGAGGTCTACGAGTCTTGATGAAATCTCCAACTGTGCATCTTCCTCCTTTCCTCTACTTCCCACCCTCGGCTGCCTTTTACTTTCTCATACCCCCTTGTCTTCTTCCCTTTTTTCTTTCACTTACTCCCAATATCCTTCCGTTCCACCCTTTCCCTCTTCTCTTCTCTCCTTCCCATTAGCTCTTTATCCACCATGTCTGGTTCTGTCTATACTGCCTCTGCCTGTGCGTTACCTGTGCCAGGCCACGGAGTGACACTACCACAACAGAAGGGCATAAAGAAAACAAACAGCAAGGGAGTTTGCTGAAAAGAGGGATTATCTGTAGATGTGTGCTTTGTTAAGAGCTCCAGTTACTGATTCATTGATGAGCCTCTCTAACTGACCACGAGTTGCTCAGACAATCAGGGATCATTAATCCCCAAGACAAATGGATTCATGTTTAGGTGCTCTTATTTTCTTAACGGCTCATTATGACACATTTATAACTGACGCAGAACTGCTGAACTGTGCTGTTGTGTGTTTTTTTCTTCCTTCTATCAAAACCCCCGGACCCTGGAAGAGCCTTCAGAGCGTCTTGCTGCTCCCGAACAATGCCAGAAGGAAAACACAACTGTTGAGATTGCCTCGATCAGCCCTGTGAAGGCTTAATGACTCACTAAATAGCTTAAGACAGCAAAGCAATTTAGAGAAACAGACAAATAAATCCTGCTGGTAATGAAAGTGAAGATACCTGATGGTTTGTAGCTCGGTAAATAAATGACGCTTTCTCACGCTTCAGTCCAGAACACAGGAGGGGGGGGATGACGGATGCTGTTAGAGTGTCAAACCAGTCTCCAAACCGTATGATATCAGCCATCTATTTCTACCCCCCCTCCCATTCCGATCAAATTTGAACTCCAACAGTGTCCTGATTATTCCAAGAAGTAAGCTTTGTCTGGGAGTGTTCCTTCCAGTGTAATGATAGTTTTACGTTATTTTGGTACCATTTCATTGCTAACAACAGCTATCAGGTTCCCAAATGAATGCAAGCTAATGTCAGTAAAGTATCAGCGTGATCCTCCATCTTCAACAGGCTTTCAGATCGATTAATCTACCCGTAGCATTCGTCACGCTGCCACTGAGTGTAAAAGCCCGAAACGCGGAGATACTGTATGTTCATCTTTGGCTAACGTATTTTAAAGATGGAGGCATAACATGGCAGAATTCATAAGAGCGACTCACTCCTATGTATTCTGAATGATTCTGATTGGCAGATTCTACGAGAATACTTTGATTAGTTGGTGGAAGTAATCACAAATGAATGAGCACATATTTGTGAAGAAAAAGTTTTTTTTTTTACACGAATCAACTCAAAAGGTTACACAAAGGAGCTTTAAGTAAAGAAAAAGATGGATGTTTGGTTTAAAACTATTTCTATATCACTTCCCGTCACTGTTTATGTCATATTAACGTTTAATATGTTTGTTTGGCAAATTCCACATTCGTGGGCTTATCCCAAACCAGATCAACACATGTGACCAAAAATAGGAGACCAGACAGGTTAAAATGCCAATTAATGGTTTATTGTAAAATTAACTATTAACAAAAGAATCAAAACGTGTGGAATCAATGGTATCAGTAGTGTAGGTGGTGTGTGCGTAATACTGTATGTGGATGAATGACAACTGCAACAAGAGATGCAACCCAAACAAGGAGGTGTGGAGCCTAGGAGAAGGATAAGTCAGAACAATCAGATATGACTTATACTTATATGTATATTTCCCAGGTGTCCACCAATCAACTAATGATCCCTCCCAAACTGTCAGCTCCGCCAGTAAAGCCAGAGGAGCCAAGAGCAGGCAGAAAAGGGAGGCTTTGTAACATTATTGTGTCAAAAAAACTTTTTTCTGATTCTGAAAGTTAGAATAAAACTTGCTGTTTAATTTTATTTTCAAATGGGACTCAAACCCCAGTCTCTTGGCGGACAGTCCCCTGTTAGTTTGACCCGTCCACCAGCCCTAACCTGCGTCCTTACGCGCATGTTTGCCAATCTACTTCATCACCTCGCTTCCTCTCATCTCACTTTTACGGCCACTATTTGGTGCTGAGACTAAATATGAGTCTCAAATGCTGCTTTAAAAAACGACTTATGTGGGCGTTTTTGGGGGGAGGACAGTCCCTAGTGTACAGATAATAGAGATCAGAAAAAAAGATCTGCTGGACAAAGTGTCTGCATGGTCCGGCTCCACATAAAAAAGAAACCAGCAGACATTGAGTGATGAAATGTCATCTTTTCCAGCACATCTTGACTCGGAGCTGCGTTTATGACTCTGTGTCTCTTATCAATATTTCATTTCTGCCACTCCAAAACCTGCTTATAGCCTCCTTCTGGCAAACATCTGGATCATCTGTTCTCTCACTGTGAATCTTTATTGTCTTTTCCAACACACCTACAATCCATATTTTTTGATTTAGGCTGTACTCTTTGCTGCATATGTTAGGCCTTATTTGACCCTCTTAAGCACTGCCATCCAAACGCATCTCTGGTGAAGTGATCATATACATATTGGAAGACAAATGGCCTTCCAAGGCAGGAAAGAGAAACTGATCGGCCAAAGTACATTCGCAGGCAGACAGGGATGCACTTATTCTCCACCTAGACTTCCTTGTCCTTGGCTGCAATGTCTTTTCTTTTAATTACTGTGATCCACTAACACTAACCCCTATTTTGTAAAGTGTTCTATAGTAATTTGTCTGTCTTGGTTTTTCGACTTGACCTAAGGAATATTAGTCATGTTACACCTCACCTGTGCTTCCTGGTCCCTGGCTACCATCTGTAATCTTAGTCTTTTCTTAATATTGTGAGATAACCCTCACAATAACCCTAACCCCTAACAGTAACCCCTAACCCTATCATATTTTGTCAAGTGTTCCATAGTAATTTTTCTGTCTTGGTTTTTCGTGGTAGGAAGTGTCACACCACTTTTCCAGCATGACCTAAAAAAAGTTCTAATGCAGCTACAACTAATGATTGATTTCCTTGTCTATTGATCAATTACTTTGGTCTATACAATGTCAGAAAGGGTGAAGAACTTCGATCAGTGTTTTCCAAAGCTGATGCTCTGAAGCGGATGTGTGCACTGTGAAAACCGTTCCTTGTCATTTGATTGTTCTCTGCAGAAAACAATTAAAACTTCAGCGAAGACCAAGTGTTGCAGTCTGTCTTAATTTTGTTCCAACAAAGTCTCACTCCCAACAAATTCCTCTCTCGCCGTACAAGAAACTTCCACGACACTGTTTCGATTTTTCTGCTCTGAACCATAGAATTTTTTTTTACTATTGAGTTTAGAAGTGAAATCCAATCAGGAGTGGTCACTGGAGACTGATTATGAGATGCACGTCCATGCCAGGAGTAATCACTGTCCACACTCCGGAGACACTCGGCGTGTATCTGAATACAAATATCCAAATTAAAATCACCTTAACAAACTTTGTTTCACACTGCTCTTTTACAGAAAGGCTTTACTGACAAACTCTTCTTAATCCTGACAAATCGTATCCGTTCCTCCTGGGTTTGATTGACAGTTGCTGACACTCCACGAGGTTAGAGCTAACATTTAAAGGCTTAGCAAAGACACAAAAGGACAAAGCAGGGGACCCCTCAGTGCTTCTGGCTGAGGACATGATACGGTAGAGCCGGTTGACCCCTAGTAGCCATAATATCAGCAAGCGGCTCTGAAACTAGAAGCTGAAGGAGGCCATGCTGTGCCTGCCTGGAGCCAAAGCGCTCAGCTGGTGCTGAAAGGGGGGGGGGACTGCATGAGAAAAACAAGGGCTTTGGTTTCACGTTTGACCAGACTATAATTATACAGTGAAAAAGAGTGGTGGACTGTACTTCACTAAAGTACCTCAAATTTGTACTTGAGTCTTCTCTTTTAATTCTACTTCTACTCCGCTACATCTCAGAGAGAAATATTCTACTCTTTACTCCACAACATTCCTCTGAAAGTTAGTAGTTACTTCACACATATACAATGTTTATTTTATTTATGCAATACAATGTTTTATTATAAAATAAAACTACCCAACAATATAACAAGTCCTACAAGGTCCTGGTACTTGGCCAGTTTTAATTACGTAACATTTTCAATGCAGGACTTTTACTTTTACAGTGTGAGATAAGTATTTTTACTTAAGTAAAGTATTTGAGTACTTCTTCCACCACCACATAAGACCCCCACACATGCATCCGCTCATTTGTGGCCAATGCAAACCCAGTAGGACGCCCACTAATCCTGCAGCACATTTACAATGTGTGTAAGGGCAACTTGATACCGCCAGCAGGCCTCGGCAAGCACACACCTCCCTTTATGCTACCCATGCCTCTCGGAAAAAAACGACAACATGTACACTACGTGTCAACGGCAACAGCTGCGTCGGGATCCCTCCCTGCCTGCCTCACCTGGCCTCAGATCAGCTGATTGCACTCCCATTCCATCGGCCAGGAGCATGCAAAGCTTTGCTAAGGTAGCTTTATGTGTATGGCGTGTTTCAGCATCAAGCCAATTCAAAGTGCTTTTCATAAAGCTTGAACGTGCAGTTAAAAACAGTTGAAATAGAATAAGACAGGAATAAATTACAAGAACAAAAGTAACAGTGCAGTGTAGTCTGCACTCTGCACGAGGACCGGACGCAGACCTGTCCCAGACGACCTGAGAGGTCTGGATGGGTCACAGTGTAACAGCAGATCCCAGATGTATTTGGCCTTATTCAATGTTGTAGAATCACACAGTAGTATTTTGAAAATATCTCTTTGGGTAACATGTGATCCGTGGCCAGCATGGCTTGGTGAAATGTCACGGTAAGAAATGAAAATTAAAAAAAAAAACTGCGGTGCTCCGGCGAGTTCCCCCGTATCTGATCATTAGCCTGCTTCATGCTCCAACACGGTCTCTGGCCTGTCTCCCCTGACGGCCCGCACTGTGTCAATGAACAGAGGTGGAGTATTGAAGACATCCGCAGTATGTCAGTGATACTGAACCGCGGGGCCATTAGCAGCTATGGAGACCCAAGCAGCCGGCCGTCCCAAGCTCAATCTGTCTCCGCTAAAAGCTTCAGAAATGCAACCTTATACGGCTCCGATGGGAATATACGTTTCCAATCACACTCCTCAGGAATGAATACCTGGCATATCACCGTTGCAACTTTTTTTTTTTCCCTTCTCCTGTCTACTCAGTTTACAGTAAACACCCGGCGAAAACATTCTCGGAGCTCTTTAGCAAGGATTGAGAACAGGCCTCGTTTTCCCAGACTCTGACTTTTCCCACAAGGGGCTCTTCCATCAAGCTGTCACATTGGGCTAATGAAAATCTCATTGTACAGAGGGATCCTCCTAAAGCTGCTAAAGGCACATGCTAACCAGGGGATTAGCCCTGTAACGCTAGGGGACTTCAATTTCAGCACCAGCATAAGTCATCACTGCCGAGCACCAACATAGATATATGGCTTGGGACTGACTAGGTTTCTCCCAGGGAGGGTGTGTTGCAGGGGGGATTGCTGGAGTCTCACACGAGACTCGGGATGATTGAGACTGACATGATGAGATCCTGTAAACAAAACCAGAACCGTAGCCTGGATGTGTCTTTCACAGTCCAGGCGTCAGGTACCCGGCACATATGGCACTTTTTAGTCATCTGTGGTTTCACTGAGGGCGTTTTCACACCTACAGCTCAGTAGATTTGGGGGTTATGTTGCAACATTGTTGCAGTTTTTATTTGGTTCGGTTTTGAGTGGAGCAACACGAAATTTGCATCTTGGGTTTGGAATAGAATGCATTGATTGTTGTTGCATCATTAAAAACTGACAAGAAAAATCAGTGCTAAGCCGATAATTTCCTCTCTTTCCTCCAGGTTTTACCGCGGTGATTACCACATTGACGTCTGCATCAACGACTACCTTGACGTCTACTGTCCGCACTACGTCGGCCCGGTGTCTGACGAGCGGGCCGAGCGCTACGTCCTCTACATGGTGAACTACGATGGCTATAGCTCCTGCGACCACACCGCCAAGGGCTTCAAACGCTGGGAGTGCAACCGGCCTCTGTCGCCCAACGGACCGCTGAAGTTCTCCGAGAAGTTCCAGCTCTTTACGCCCTTCTCCTTAGGCTTTGAGTTTCGCCCTGGCAGAGAGTATTATTATATCTGTGAGTATGCTCTTACCTACCCTGCTACCTATATTTGCCACATATTTGTACTCTTGATACGGACAAAAATGTTTGTATCCAAAACTGTCATTTACTGAAAGATGGCCACAAATATTTTGTCAGACTTTTAGTATTTTATTTAGCACATCTAAAAAAAAAAAACAATCATTTAAGAGACATTAGGGATAAAAGACATGCAAAGTAAACCCTACAAAAAAAAACTCAAAGGGGCTTGGCAAGTTCCTAGAATAATTTAACAATAGGTAGCATAAAAGACCAAAATTTAAAAAAACATAATCTATTAAAAAAGAGACAGAAGAAAGGAACATTTAAATGAGGAAATAAAATAAAGAGGTAGTGAACAGAGAAAGGAAAAGTGATGAATGAAAAAAAGTCACAGATTATATATACAGTGAAATATTTTTTTAGATTGTTTTGAATGAAGGAGAAAGTTTCTGTAGGCTGGGAGGGAAGCAATTTCCCTATCTTAGAACCTCTGTAAATGCTAGTTTGGGATGTTGTGAGTCCTGTTTGGGGGGCTGCTTTTTGAGTGGGAAAATTGATTTTTGGGGGTAATCAAATAAAGATTGTTCTTTTGATAAATGGCATTCATTTGAAAAATATTTTACGTAATAATTACTGACTTGAATCAAAATGGGCTGATTTTACACCCTTTTCTTGTACAGCTGCAAGAAGACATTCATTATACATTTGACAACTTTGAGTTCTTTTGTCAATGGAAAAAGTTCATATTTCTCAAAGTAAGTTGCCCCAAAAAGTAGTGATTTGGTATCAGTTCTGAAACTCGGGCATCAGCACTAGCAAAGAAAGTTTTACAATGCTACCCAGCTCTGACTGTAAGCTCTATCAGCAGATCCATTTCCGTGTCATCTTGCAAAAAAGACAGCAGCAATGTTCGCGTTGTGTTTTTGCAAGTCCTTGGAATGAGGGCCAAGCCAAAATACGAGCCAGAGGGAGCAAAACATCTCCACTTTCGAGGTCTCGTTTGAAATGTATTTTGTTGCTGACTGGCTGAGCTCAGCTTTCTTTTCTTTGTGAGAAAACTGGGGAAAACAAACAGCTGGGAAGTCATGTTATCATAAGTGAAGTCAGTGCCCTGCAGGGGCAAAGGAAGACTTAAAGAGATACACTGCTCTCCATGGTAGATTTGAGCTATTTAGCTGAATCAGGTCAGAGGAACTTTGTAGTAAGAAGTGCAAGAGTTAGGGATAGAAAACCAAATATTGACATTATAACAAAGTACAAAATATAGATAGCAATTCCAAAGAGACTGGTGAGAGGACAGGGGAAGTATGGAGAAAGTTGGTTATTGGTATAACTTTTCAGCCCCAGAGCAGGTATTTTGGAAAGCTGCCTAAAAGTTTAAATTCATTCAAAGAAATACACAGTTTGGCTCATCTGATCTAATTCAGAGGATGTTGATTTGGATTGAAATGCAAATAACGATTTGTATCTGTTAGCTGGTCACCGACGCAACCCTTTGGAACAATGATTTCCATCTTGACAGATATCTTTGGAAACTTTGCAAACTCAACGAGAAGCTGAATTCAAGTGTTGTGGGTTTGCAATGAAGCTCAGTGTAGGTTAAGATCATTTTTGTATGGTTGATAAAATAATAGTCTCTGGAGAATTTGTTCTCATGTCTTTCAACACTTTCCTCCTTGTGCGAGTTAAACCAAATCTAATTTTTCTTGTAGTCTTTTGTTTTGTGATGAATTATCCTTCTCTTGGTGTTTCTGTTGGATTTCTTTGCCCATTGGCCAGTTTTCTGGACTCCGTTGCATACATGTGACGGTCTTGTTTAGGGGAAGTGTGGTCTGCTTCTAGCCATGCCAGGGAATTGTTGATGCTGTTGTAATTCCTTGGATGTCCATAAGAAATAATTCTGCTTTATTTGTTAAGTTTGCTCTGGTCGATGTGAAACAAAGTGATGTTCTTGTGGACTTTTCAGAGAGAGAAAGGCGGAGAGACAGCCCATATGGCTTTGAGCAGTGTGAGGCCATATGGGCCATCTCTCGCTGACTCCCATTCATGACTCATCCATCAGGTTCTTGTTCGCCAAAGACAAAATTTCCCTCTGAGAACACGTGATTTGAGCACGGGCTAAAGAAACATATGAAAAAGACACCTTCGGAAAAATGTCAAGGTTTTATAGTCAGAACATTTCACATAATACCCATATTTGTCCTCACATTGTTTGGAGTTGTGTAGGACAGAAGTATATAATATAATCCTTTTCTTTTAATAGAAACGTCAGTGTTCCTCTACATAGAAACACTTGCTTCAACTGAATATTGTAAAACTATATGTAACATAGATTTATGTTGCGTCAGTTGTATAAATACTTCAATTTAATGTTTTGAGAATTCATGTCATTGTTCATTGTTCAGTTTGGTATGATGATTGGCTCTAACTACTACAATACCCATGATCCTCAGCTACTGTTGCCGTGGAGAGAAGCTAGTCAGAATCAGTAGTTGTAGCAAAGTCAGAATGCTTCATTGTAACAGTGATTTAAAGCACATTTGACACCTTTTCTTGGCCCCTCGGGGGAAGCAGAACAAGCTAAAAACACAGCATTGACATGTAGTCACCTTTCAAAATGTTAGCAAAGAAGTTACACGTCCAACGGACGTGGAGCAACATTAGAGTTAGTTGTGATTTTGGCCAGCTAAAGAATGTTAAAATTAAATATTCACTCTTATTTTAGCTGCATTTCAGTCTCCAGAGGGCAATATCTGGCTCTTTAGCTGCTAAATGCTGCTACGCTAGTCACGTTAGCTAGTTGCTAACTTTAATAAAACCGAGTGTACACTACCTGCCCAACACCAAACGACAGACAACGTTTTTTTCACTGAAAACAGCAGCTGCCTCCAGCTAAAAACAGATTTGATATGAGTGAATCAAAAAAGTTAGAGCTGAGGGGAACTGCACACGAAGGGCTATGTGATAGTTCATATAGGATCCCTATTGAGAGTGACACCTGTACGCATAGTCATTTGCTTCATATATAAACATTTTCAATTGCAGCTTCAACTTTCAAATCTTTCATTTACACAGTGTAATCCTTAGCTTTAGCTTGTTTTTAGCGCCATGGGTACACCATTTTTTTCTTGGTTTTGTACCAAAAAATCTTTTATGTCCACATAAAGAACAAGAACATTTAGTTACAAATTCAGTTGCTTATCTGTAGTTCTTGAGTTTCATGTCCATGCAAGCCTAACATTGTCTCTGCCAAGAAGAAGAAAAAAAAAGCATTTGCTTTCTTTATTTTTTGAATGCTTACAGTGTGTCGTCATTTCTTCACTCAGACTTTCTTAATGCGTCCTTCTTGGAACTTTGAAGCTTATAATTGCATCAGTGAGAAAATAAGTTTTGCCATCACACAAAATAACATTTTTTTTACCCAGCAGCATTGCTACAGTTGCGTTACAGTAAACTATGTTTTGTCAGCTGCTGGTGTCAGTGTCAGATCCCATGTTGACTTACGCTAACAAAAGCTCAACAATACCTGATAGTTAATACCAGTGTTGTACATATAATAGGGTTTCAGAATCTGTTCAGTGGCCATGTAAATGACACATTGAAGGGTGGGGGGGTCATGTCTGCTTGTCTGAGTGAAGACAGACACTCCTTTGTCCTCCACCGGTGTGGTGATCATAGTTCACCCCTAGGCAGGGAGGGGAAGCGAGGGCGGGGCCACGTCAAATAGATGACACCTGCAGTTGGCTAAGGGCCTGCCCGTCTGGCAGACAAGACAAACACCCGGAGGAAAGCCGCCCTGGTGTGGGATCAGTATTGCGGCTGGTCCTGGAAGGGTCAAAGGTCACCGAGATGACGGCGAGGTCTGCGCTGCGAGCTTTCTCGTGGCCTCAGAGGGCGGCATGTTTTTCTAATAGAGCCTCGGTGGAGCAGGGAAAAGCCTGATCCTAATCTCAGGGGATAGAAATCCAATTTTCAGAGGAGACAGTTGAGAGTCTGGCTCTCCCTGTGTGAGAGAGATGACTGGCTCCCTGTAAAGCCCTTGTGCTTCAAACGCCCGGGTCCCGCTCCGTGCAGCCAGCGCAGATATACATCGGTAATGACATGAACCCCTCCAGCACAGCGCCCCGACAGTTTCCCTTTGGCTTCTTGCGGCTGATGCAAAGACAAAAGGGCTTTGTTCCCCAAGATAGACCGCTCATCACAAGAAAAACATCTGATCTCACACTATTTAAATCAGGATCCGTCTAATTCAACTCACAGTCACACCAAATCCCAGTAGAGGAAGTAAATTTACTAAACAAATGGTACTATACAAATTAAAGGTACTTGTACTTTGCTTGACTCTTTTGTCATTGTGCCATTTTCTACTTCTACTCCACTACATTTCAGAGAAAGAATGTACTGTTAATACTCCACTTACACACATTAATGTGACAGTTTTAGTTGCTAGTTACTTTAAAAATTAAGATTTTTGCACACAAAACTTACGTAGTTTATAAAATACAATGTTGTAATATAAATGAAACTACACAACAACATAACGACATACAAGTCAAACACCTAGATGAATGAAAGACTAAAATGTGAGGATTCTTCTGCATTGAGTACTTTTATTTGTAATACTTTGAGTACTTTTTCCTGAGGATTCTTGCATATTTTTACATAACATTTTTAACCCTCATCTTCCCGTCAAAATTGAAAATCTACACTTTTGTTGACGCTATTTATTAAGAACTTTTTTTCAACACTTTTGACACTTTTTTCAATGTTTGTCGTTTTTTAAATTTTCAACTAACTTATTAACTTTATTTTTACAGTTATATTTGGAATTTCTGAGCCATAAACCTCATTTATAGTAAATTATACGTAATTTTTGAGTTAGAAAAGCAGAAATTAAGAATTATTTAGACTAAAATTAAAGGAATGGATGTTGATGGATAATCACACTGGACACTGGAATATGTCAACTTTTACTCAATACTGTTTCAAAAGCATTTCAGTTTTTTTTTTCAAATGCTATAAAATTGAATAAGATGCCCCAAATTAATGAAAGTAGAGATTTGTACTTAGATAATTAAAAAGAACACTAATATAGGAAAATGGGTCAATTTGACCCGAGGACAACATGAAGGTTAATGCAGGACTTTTATTTGCAACAGAGTATGTTTACAGTTTGGTAATAGTACTTTTTCTTAAGTAAAGGAACTGAATACTTCATCCTGGCTCTGGCCTGTTTAGTGATCTGTGATGTGTGTTGGCGGTCCCGAACGTGCGACAGCGACAATCACAACGCCCCGCAGAACATGATTAAACGTGTAACATGTGTCTGAACACGTGACTGACAGGTTCCCTGTTGTCATGGTGAGGTGGCGGCCAGATGACCCATCTAACACTGGGTTTAGAGTTGCAGGCGAGAGCTGGAGTTACAGTCATGCTGAAGCCAGGCCGTGTTGCTCGAGGATAGAAAAGCCAGACTCTGACCTCAGTGGCAGACACGAGAGAAAAGGAGAGAGACAGTCGGGTAATTGTGTGAAGGGACGGCGGTATGGGGAGAGGAAGAGGGTGAGAGAGGGAGATGAAGGAAAGACAGGGTGACACGATGTCAGAGAAATAGGAGAGAAACAGAGAATGAAGGAAGAAAGGATTCTGCAGTGTCCACGCCTGCAACTATGACATTTTATTAACAGAGAAGACAGCATTTTGGAGAATGAAGGATCTTCCACAGATCTATAGGAGATGGCTTTCTAGAATACAGAAAGTCTGGAATTTGCACTTTAGACAACCTACGATTTAGTTGTTGTCAATTGTAACTTTTTACTCTGCTTGTATTTGGATGTTAGGAGCAAGAAGTTATTCATAGAAATAATGACAGTCTGGTGCTCGCGATTTCAATATGTTGCCATCTAACATATGTAGTCAGTCTGTATCCGCTGCGAGTTAATTGCAATGCGGTGGGAGACATGTGTATGGTTGCTATGGTTACTTGCCGTTTAATATATCTTGCTCACGGATTTCGTGACTGTCGTAAAACATTTTCCCTGTCTGGTTTGGCTACAGGCTGATAGAAATGGTAAGCAATGGAAAACATATCTATATCTGTAATAGTGCTCAAATGAGTAACTGATCCCGAACATTAGTATTATTAACTATTTACTCATTTAAAAAGACCAAATTCCTTGTGAAATGTGAGAATGTGCTGCTTTTTCTCTCTTTTATTTCATTTTAAATGACATTTTTTGGCCTATGGACCATGGATTGGGATGAAATATGCAATTTGAAGATGTCACCTCCCACTGAGAAAATTTTTCGCTACCTTCTGACATTTTATAGACTAAGAGATTTTTTGATAACTAAAATAATTAGATCTTTGAAGCCCTAATCCCAATAATTTCACAAGAATATTAAAACTGGATCAGAGTGGCCTCTAATGTGTCTTGATGTGTCTGTGCCTCGAGACGTTCATGCGAGAGTGCAGAAGGAGACTTTTTCTTAGCAGTCAAAGAGAAAAGCCAAGGAAACAGAAGGAGCTTGAGACACGTAGGGAAAGACAAAGACAGGCTTTCGGCCAGCTGAGTTCCAGCCACCGTCGGGGTGTGAGGTAAGTTACTCGATACCCGCTGACACCGACAGAAGCGGCGTGATTGACACCCATTCTCTCTGGTTTATTTCCTCCCTCGGCTGCTTCACTTCCAATATTCCTCTCATGGTGACGTTTTTAAAGATGTTTTTTTTTTTTATCTCCTCTTACAGCTGCACACCATCTGATAAAGTACCTTTTTTGAAATAAGAGCCTGAGTCATCTGCGATAGTGGAAACACTGACATGGTTGTACTTTTATCAGGGATTGACCGCATGGCCAGAATCCATCACGCAGGATAGAGGACTATCTATATGGACATCATGTATACATGATACATGCTGGGACGATATTCTTTGTCCCAATTTGATTTTTTTCATGGGTGCCGATTAGATTTTTGTGATTGTAGAAGTATTACGATTCGATAGAATTGAGATTTTCTTTTCCTTCTTTAACAGAAATTTGAATTATACACTTGTAGAGACAATACATAATGAGACATTTGATCGAATGCACATCACATGTCATGTCTTGTAATGAAGTACATCACGTGGATTTTCCGCATTTTCTGCTTTTGCTCTGTTTTGCTGGAAAGGGATCTGATGTAGTCGCTGCAGACAGTAAGAACAGAAAATAGTTAGGTGAAATTACAATTCTGGGGAAAAGAATCCATTTTTTAAATTGTTATCATAATACATGCATGATCCGTTTTTATCCCCACCCCTAACGAGCACATACATCTTCAACACACGGTGACAGATGTAACACACTCCAGGTGTGCGTTTGTGTGTCAGATGAAGAGCAGTTTGAGAGACTCGGCAGTCAGCGAGAAAAAAAGAGAGAGGTCAGAGTATCGATCCTGTGAGGACAAGTCTGAAAAAGAAAAGAGAAAAATTTATAGTGGGATAATTAAGGTCAGACAAAACATAAAAATGTTCTTGACAAAAGTGCAGACAGAAGTGGAAGTCATTCCGTCACAGCTGGAGACACCGCTGTCAGCGCTCTATTAGCGACTTGCCCCCTGCACTTCTTGAAAACTAATTCATTTTGTTAGCTCTACAAAGCCGTCCCAGCAACCCCTACAAAAAGAAGTTTTTAATCTTCGCCTTTCACAATCAGTAACACAGAGGAAATGAGATTTTGTAGGTGAGCATAACAGCATGCCACTCATCTGCAGAAATGACTGCCCATGGCCAAATTAGACTTGGAAATATGAGGGTGACATTGAGTTGTTTCATGTGATAAAATATGGAGTAGAACGGCTTTCAAATCAGGAAGAGAGGGGAGATAAATCTCTTCAGACTGTATTTAAAGGAGAGATAAGTGTGGAATGCCTCTGATGGAGGAACAATGGACCTTGTCAGATTGTTCATTTCTACTGGTTTGCTGATGTTTATGAATGAAGGTAGTTGAACAGGTCTCTGGTGAAGTTTGGAGGGAATAAGAATGGAGAATACCGAGTGGGGTTGCAGTAGGGCTGCGGCAATAAACACGTGACTGCGACATATCGCAAAAGACACTCATTGTTGATAATCAGTAGAAAACTACACTTTAAATACAACTATTAGTAGTGCCTTTTCCATTCAATTCAATGTTCAATTTGTTCCACAAAAGAATGTTGAAGTCATTAAGCAGTTTATTGGATTTTAGGTGAAAAAGCAGCAGAAAGGCAGAACTGGGACACTTTCAGTTTATTGATCGTAAACGACATTATTGCATCTTGCACCCGTAGTTTCCAGAACTAGGGCAACAAAACTTAGGCTAAAATACGACTAAATTAAAAAATTCTTTCGAGATGTAGATCAAGTGATCATGTAGTTGTGACTACATACGTGTCGGTATGTGTCATACATACATACTCTTTGTGAACTACAGCCGTGGCAATCTATAGGCGTTTCCAGTAGAGCTCACCAATAAATAAAGATTTTTAAGGCTGATATCGATACAAATATTTGATTATTTAAAAATCAGACAGACTGGACAGACTATGCAACACCATCACTAACAGGGACATTGTAGAGCGTCCTCTGGTGGACAGACTATGCAACGCCAACACTAACAGGGACGTTGTAGAGCGTCCTCTGGTGGACAGACTATGCAACGCTAACACTCATAACACGGTTGACCGTCCGTTTTTATTTTATTTTTTAAATACTCATTTATCAGAATTATTATTTTTTTTGGGCTATTACAAATGCTGATACCATTTGGGAACTGCCTAACATTGGTCGATAATATGGGTATATCGGTCGGGTTCTAGTTTCCAGACCAAACTGTGGGACTGGGGACTCCCTGAAAGTAACTGCTTATTGGGGAGCTCCCCCAAGAACTACCTACCTTTACCAACCACCAATAGGAAGGCTGAAGTACAGTAGTTGCTAGTTAGTATAGCTAGTTGAGAGAGAAGCTATCTAAGATTCTTTAATTTGGCTGTGCTGAGTCCAAGTCGCCATGTTTTTCTGACATTGCATATATGCTCAGTAAAGCCTGGACTTTGCTGTCTGTCCATTTGTCATTGTCCATTTTTTTTTCATTACGACTTGCGGTTACCAATGCTGCATTGGCTCATGTGTTTGACCAAAAAAGATCCCCTTAAAATGGCTTTCTTGTAGTTCTTATAACTGTTTTCAGTGCGTTTTTTCAAGAATTGCATTGTATATATTCTTTAATCAAACTGAAAGGAGACTTTAGTTGCCAAATTAGGCCAGAAAAGGCAACAAAAAAGTTGAAGTGACCAAGATATTGTGTCTGTTGTCTATGACTAAGGACTAGGCTGATCCCATGTGATTCAGGATTATCAATGGATACAAAAATATCTGAGTTTCGGGATCAATACCAACACTTTCTTTCCGATACCTCACCTTGATAAGACGTAGAAAAGCTTTTTGCACTCCTCTTTTGTGACCAAAAGTAGCAGATCAGGAGTTTAGAGAGAATCCTGCAATTATTTATTTAGAAAATATGTTTCGTTCTTAGACCTCCATCAGGTAAATGTATACCTTGAGAAATACAAACCCATTGTTTTACAGAACTATTTATTTCTAACAAAAGTGGCCAAAGTTCTCAAAAGTTGAATGTCTAAACGTTCAAAGGCTTATACATACACCTGTAAAAAGTGTTTTTCCAGACATGGATGAATCACCATGATCTCATTACATGTTCTAACGTAATCACACAACCCTAGATTAGATCAATGAAGGTATTTGGAAATGAAAAAGTCGGGGTAATGTGTTTAAAGTGTTTTGTTCTCAACTCCTGCCCGATGTCTCCACAGCCTCCATCACTGACGACAAGGGAAGAAGAAGCTGCCTTCGACTCAAAGTCTTCGTCAGGCCTCAGAGTGAGTCACTGATTTTTGTGTCTACCCGGCCCAGTTTACCAATCTGTTGTGATCAGGCTGTGGACTTGTGACGCTCGACTGCTCTAATCTTCACATATCCTCTCTCCTCTTTGTTTTTCAAAGACAATTGTGTGAAAGCCTCTGGGACCGTGCAGGAAGGGGTCGATTTCGAAGACAACAATCACAACTCTCTAGAACCCAGAGGTTGGTGGGAATATGCAGTGCATAATATTTACGGGTGTTACGTCTGTTGATGATAATCTTTTCATTTCCTTGAGAATTTTCATTGGTTTTATACGTCATGATTTTATTGAATTGACGTGACACGTAGTACAGAGCACACACACTGTATACTCCTAGATCACATGGTCATGAACTGTATTAGAATATAATTTTTAAACGTAGACAATAACTCAGCTAAATACAGTAAGAATTGTTAAGAAATGTATAATCTGCCGATGCATGGCAGGCTTTTAATAAAAAAAAGTCTTTCCAGTCTTTTTGCTAAGCTGAAGTCGACTTTACAAACAATTCCGCTGCCGCAGACACATTTTTCAATATGGGAATGAAATCATGAGTTTTCAAAGTTTGGTGTAAGATGGTCGTAAAAGACGTAATAGTTTGAGTCAGTCTTTTCCCCGTCTTGAAGTTCCAACAAAATCAAATATGTTTGATATTATCGTTAAGTCTTGGTAGTGAAAGTCAAATCAAGTGAACATTGTCAACAACCAATGGGTGCGTTCCCTTCCGGCTGGAGCCAGTGTTGTTTATGATTGCTATGGCGCCGTGCTAAGCCAAACGCTAAAGAGGGAAAGTTCCAGATTTTCAACCCTTCTAAAGCCCACAAAGTTTTGCCGGCGGGTAGACGCGGACCTCCTGGTACTCCCCCATTCATCTGCATGGACTGCAGAATAGAAAATCAGCGAACTTTCTCTTAAAGTTACCAGCTAACGCTAGCTAGCTTGGTTACATTTTTCAAAACCAATCTTACTGTAGCCTTGCAAATTGTCACACTGCAAGATTCCCAGTCTTTACATAATGACAGATAGTCTTTAGATGTGATATGGGGTCAGACTGTAGTCTTGTTAAAGTCATTTCAGAGGTTTGTAGTGTATGGTAAGCATAAGCTAACCATAATTTTTCATCTGTTTCCCTTCAGACGGCATCGGTCACGAGTCGCCAGAGCCGGCGAGAAGAGATGTGAACTCCGTTGGTCGGCGCCAGACTTCCGTCCTGCTGCTCAGCTCCGCCCTCATACTCCTGGCTGCCATTTTGTCCTTATAGCGCCCAGTCTGAGGACTTCCCCCGGGAATGGACTGTCCTGATTGGACCACAGATCGCCCTACCCTGCAACCCCTCCCCTCAAGGAGCACTTTTAAAAAAAGAAATAAAAAAAAAAAGAAGAAAAACACTGACATCTCTCTAGGTGAAACGAGAGAAGAAGGGACTTCGACACTGAAGCCTTTTGTTGTTTTTTGACTTGCCAACATTGAGTGGTTCTTGACTTTCTGGTGGGTGCTGATGGACAAGGCACCCCGAGGTGAAGGAGGCCTAGTCTCTTAATTTTCCGCCTCGCTGCCGTCCACAGTATGCAGATTTTCTTTGTGTAAAAAACAAGCACACATCATGCTTACAGACATATATACACACACACAGAACACAAATGACACAATCAGTACACTCTTTAGCGTGAAGGGTAAAGAAGCACAGCAGGATCCCGCAACCGTTTACAGACTTTTACCATTGTATTTGTGTTCAGGAACACGTCACCTAACCCCTTGACATAACATGATTAAATCTCACATCAAAGTGGAAGAGGTTTCGAAGAAGATCTGGGAGCGAAGCATCTCGCACAGGCCAACGGAAAGGAAAAGGATGTTGTTGCTAGGAGACTGGTGCCAAAGGCGCCCCCACGCCTTTGGTACGGGGTGGGCCTTTGATAACTTAACCTTCCTCTCAGGTTAAAAAGGTGCCGGATGTCAGAGGACCCATGTTGAGAGTGGAAAAAGAAATCTTTTAGTGTTCGGATAGAGCCGATTTAATGATCGGTTAATGTGTTTTTTGTTTTTTTAATAATCACCTAATTCAATTGTAGCAGCCATCACGGGTGTATAGTAAAATATTCAAACGGAGCGTAGAAGTGGATATGGTATTTTGCCAGGCAAAATGTATTTTCCTATTTATTGTGAAGTCCTCGTGCTTTCTTTCTGTTCTGGTTTTAGTCTGCAAGTACAAACACTAGAAAAGGCAATAAAAACAACTACACTTACCCCTTAAGTTAGTTTGCATATTACATCGTTTTTTGATACAATCATACAAAAAACACTGAGTACAGTTTATCTATCTGTTTGCTGATGATGGTCTTTTAATTGTTTTTAACAAAGTCAAGGAAGACGAAAAAAAAAAGTCTGATGTGCTATCAGGGTGTAGAAATCGTAGAATGTTTGTGTTTGGATTTTGTCATTAAAAATGTCACAAATGTAGTTTTACTATTACACTATTGCTTTTGTGAATCACTGTCATAACACAGATATTGTATATAGAGACAAATTTCCTACAAAGTTCAGGGATGTGTCCATGCCTAACGAGAGGTAAAAAAAATGTTTTGTGTGGCGATAGAAGTTTCAGTGAGACAGGGACAGAGGTGCAGAGCAGGTGGTGGTAGTGTGTTTGAGGGCGGAGGGGGTGCTGGGTGATGCAGTTGCCCTCTTTGATGTTGTGTAAAGTGACGTCTGTACAGAACATACACCGGGGGTACCCTGCTACTGGTTATTCCCCTCCCGCAGAGATGGAATAACCAGAGCGAGGTGTCCTGTTCTCTCAGGGCCAGCTGAAGCTCTCAAAGCAGCAGCCTCTGCTCACATCAATATTCATGTTTTCCACGCACAAACATGCACTAAACATGTTTTCCAGATTGGCAATCCGCTCAACCGTTGCAGATTTAAAGGGGCTTGATGGCTGTTTTTTTCCGTGCCGATTTTAAGTAACGAAATTAGAAAAAAACTCAACTACCGCCATATGTTTGACCAAATACATCAATGCAGATACTACGGCAATATTGTAGGGTTGAATATTGGTTTCACGAAATATTTACACAATGAGAGTTTGGATAAATAATCACCAATTATACACAAACATATAGATATATATATATAGATTTATATACATAGATATATACGTATATAGATATATACACACACACACAGTATATATATAGATTTATATACATATATACACAGTATATACTGTATATAGACTTATATACACATATATATCTATATCTATATATATATAAACTAGTAAGTCTGGTAAGTTTGAAAAATGACATTTTACTGTAATGCAGCCAGACCAGACCAGGAAATGTGTGATCCTTTTTCCAATCCCGACAAGTGCGCTGTGCTATCTGACAATAACCGTACATCTCCATCTCCATGTACAGTATATGCCTCTTCAGCGTTCCTTCTCCAGACGGGAAAACATCAAATTCACTCGTGAATGTATGGAAAAAAATATCTGTAATTATTGACGGTTGACTTCAAATTCATTTTGAATTATGCATTTCATTCGTTACGGACTCTGTCCAATGCAGCAACGCTACTTTTTACCTGATTGTAATTCAAGAGGGAGAACTGAACATATGTGATCACATATACTGTTTTAATGAAGCTGAATTCACAATGTAGTTGTTCTCATTCACACAGTGGTGTGTGTCTGTTGTCAGACGTCAGGCGGCTGGGTACCGAGGGCAGTACTGAGTATCCAAAGTATACAAGTATATAAAATTTGTATGGACAAAAGACATGTTTTAGGAAGTCACGATATTGGGATCGGTAGCAGTATCAGACATTTTTGAACGCCCCCCAGCCATAAATGCTACCTTAACCAGCAGTCATTACCAAGCGGTTATTATTTTGATTATTGATTATATATTTTTGATTCTGATTAATGACAGCAGCTGGGCTTTACTGTTACAGAGGAAGTTAGAGCCCCTCCCCCGGCTGCTGCCTGAGGGCGAGCCAAACGTCCAGCCGCGAACCAAAGTTGATGTGTTAAAACTGTCCAGTTCCCTTTTAAAAATGATCCTTTATAATTATCTTTCATCCTCCAACTATTAATCCATCCATCAAATTTGGAATCGCAGATTATTTATTTCTAAGTAGGGTTAATGCCCGACGAGGTGTCCATTGTTAGGTATTAATGGACGGCGGTGAGACATGACGCGTTGTCCAATTATATTACGGTCACTTGCAAAATAACATATTTTTAAAACATAACTTTATATTTGAATTAGTTTTACAATCAAAATCTAAAGTTTTTACAAACACTAACTCCATGGTTTCGCCTGTCGGTTTGACTAATACCTGGAACAATCATTCCCATTTCAGGTTGTTATGCAATGCAAACATTGTGTTCTCCTCCAGGAAATAGGAAGGACCTTAGATACGACTTTAATCCCTTAGCAACAGGGGATATTATAGTCCACTTAGTTATAAGCCAGAAAGCCAACGCTATGCTAGCAAGATTACATTGTGTACTTGACAGTGTGTAGCTATCCCGCCATGTCGCAAACCATAACCAAGGACTTTTACGAACAATTTTATCCGCGATGTGTAACGCTCCTGTTGGCCGCAGCCTGACGTAGCGACCTGAACACTGAACAGGATGTGGGATAATGTTATGACTGTGAAACAAAAGTAAATTCAGAGAGGCGGTACATCCTGCAGTGTGTCTTAGCGCCATCCTGTGGTGTTCAGAGGACGAGTTTTGAAATGACACATCCACATTTCCTTTTCATGTAGCACATTAATTTAGAAGAGCTGCGAGATTCACCAAATCTCCTTAAGTAGGTGTCCTACATCACTTTTTTATGGACACCCTGCAGCCAATCAGAATCAAGTATTCACCCCAACCATGGTATAATTAGTAGCATTGCTAGCTCCGCCACTTTATATCGTTTAACATATTCATTTATCCATTGCATAATCTCAGATTACTTCATTTGCTCTTTGGTTTCTCAGACACAAACATAAAGAACATTCACATATCTTAGTACAAAATGAACTAGAGCTGAGAGGGCCCGAAAAGAACTGAAAATTTCCTCAAACTCTTAGTTTGAGGACATTTAGTCCCACAGATTTCAAATTTGAAGGACTAAATGAAGTATTTTGAATGTGCAAATGATTCATCACGGGAGTCCTTTTTAATTTGAGGGGCACACAGGGACACTTTATTAAAAATGGATTCCTCCTCACACCTACCAGCCTCTGTATGTTTTAGTTCGCCATTAAGAGTCCCGTGTCACTGTAACCTTTGCCTCTATAGCCACGCCACAATGAGAAGAAAACAATCAGCTTTGTGGATACCGTGTATCCAGCAATTAGTCCGTTGTAACATACAGTGTTACATGGTTTCGCTTTTTTCACACCTGTTTTAAAGGGCACATTATTGCTCTTAGCAAGAAAAAAAAAGTTCAATGTTTGATATAAAAAATGCTTCATTTCAGTTTGTATGTCTTTTATATGAAAAAAAAGATAACAGGATCAACATTTCTCCGTCTGTCTGTAAATGTTTTTGTGCATATCACGCAATGTGCTCGGGTTCCAATCATGGATCAAAGGGTCTAAACGAAGAACACAGAGCTTGAATATCATTTTACCTTATCCCCCCCCTCAAAAAAAACGTATTGTGTTGTTGCATCCAGAGTGTCTTTAAGGTTCACGATTGTTTCTTTATGACTGCTTGGGGTCTGAGCTTCACTTCCCGCTGTGTCCAAGCCGACCTGCAGTTATGGTCACGCGACGGACGGCGTTGCCGCAAGATACAGGAGCCACGATTGGCTTTTTGATGTTTCATGTTCTATTGAGCGAGCAAGATGTTCTGAGGACTTCTTCATCACCTGATTTTGGTGCCATGTAGCCTGAAGCTAACACCACTGTGTTTTCTATCCTCTGTATCTCATATATAAGGATATGTGCTTTTGTCGGTCCATCTAGCATTGGGAAGGCTTTTGGGTAACACTTTACTTGGAGGTATCTACATAAGAGTGACATGACACTGTCATGACACATGAACTCTAACCCTATTGTCATGACAACACCGAATGACACTTACTAAAAGTTATGTCACTCGTATGTAGCTGCCTTTTTTTGTTCAACGCATTCTCATGAACGGGTTTGTATGATATCGTACGAAAATGTATGCACGCCAATTTGTATGAAAACCTCACGAGCCCGCCGTTTGTTCACGTGACGCCGGCTACAGAGCTCGGCGTGCCGTCGGCCGTGGCAACGGCTGTTAGTTTGAGTTTTGAGAAAGGCGACTTGGAGCCGGGGGGCAGAGCACGGCGATGTGACGTTACGTTTTAGGTAAAGGATCGTGGAAAAATTTGGAATATGACACACAGAGCCCAGAATGGGCGCCAATGCCCCGGATGGGCGCCAATGCCCCAGATGGGCGCCAATGCCCCAGATGGGCGCTGTGAGGGGAACGGGCACAAGGGGACCACTAGTGTGACTAAAACACTTAAAAAGTCCTTAAAAAACGAGTTTGGTTATATAAAAACTGTTTAAAAGAATATTAGAAGAACCACTGGACAGGTCGAACAGCAGGAGAATAACATCTTAAATAAAAGGTCACCTCCACTCCTGCCCTGGTCCCTCTTCTGAGACATTACCAAATAAATAATTAAAATAATTAAAATATATATATATATAGAGAGAGATTTAGGTAAATAAATAGCTTGGTGTCCCAACACAAAAGAAATTCTAATCAAATATTAAAGACATTATTTCACCTCAAAAAATAAAATAGAGTATTTAAAAAGTCTACAATACTGTCTGAATTATTTACCCTCGAGGTTAAAAACTAGTAATAAGGTTATGCAAGTTTAGCTGACAAAAAAGAGAGCGTTGTGCAGCGACGACAGTTAACCCTCATGGTGTCCTCGGGTCAAATTAACCTGTTTTCCTATATCAGTGTTCTTTTTAATTCCCCAAAATAACATGATTGATTCCACCCAACGCTCTTTGCCAAGTACAAATCTCTACTTTCATTAATTTTGGGGCGTCTTATTCAATTTTAAAGAATTGGTTTCCAAATATTGAGTAAAAGTTGACATATTCCAGTCTGTGATTATCCATCAACATCCATTCCTTTAATTTTAGTCTAAACAATTCCTAATTTCTGCTTTTCTAACTCAAACATTAGGTATAATTTCCTATAAATGAGGTTCATTGACCATAAATTCCAAAAATAACTGTAAAACTAAAAGTTAACATTTAACACGAGTGTTATGTAGTGTTGATGTCAAAGAAAGTGACAAACATTGAAAAAAAAGTCAAAAGTATTGAAAAAAAAGGGACAAAAACATAAGAAAAAGTTTTTAAAAAGCCTCAAGTGTTAATTTTCACACAAGGGTTAAACACAGTGGCTGAAACAACGTGCATGAGTTGACGACAGAGATGTCCACATTATAATCAATATTACAAACAAATTCATCCTAATATACACACAATATATACAGTTACAATAACATGATTCAAGATGAGATTTATGACTGAAGGAAAGCGAACTAGGGCCTGAAAACCCTTCAAAAGAGACAAAAACATAAGGAAAAATTAAAAACATCAATAAAAAGCGTCAGCAATAGTGTTGATTTTCAATTTTGACGGGAAGACAACACAAGGGTTAGGCAGCAAAAGGACACGTTAAATTGTAAGTAAAGGATGGTGGAATCATTTGGAATATAAGCCAGAGAGATGGAACATGCGTGTCCTGGGTGAAACGCGTGTTTCCCCCTGTAACGAACCCCCGGCTAGAAAGCGCAGTGTTTTACGGGGTTAGGGTTAGAGGGTTACGGGGAATGCTTACGCATTACAGTGCTTAACTTTTCGTAGCTATATTTACAACATGGTTCATGAGAACAGCTTGAAGCTAACATTACTGTGTCCCTGTTTTCCATCCTCTGTATTTAAAAAAAAGAAAAAAAGGATGTTTGCTTTTGTCAGTGCATCTCGCACCGGGAAGGTTCCCTTAGCCACAGGTGTGTGTTTCTTTTCCCCAACTAGACATGAATGTGCACATTTGATTTTAACATTGTAGTTAAGTGTACCTCGTGCCTATACCCCCCCCCCTCCTCTCCTGTACTCATCTAAAACTTTTCTAATGTCTGTTTCTTGCTCAAGTCCCTCACTAGAGTTTTCTACAGAAAGGCAATTTCTTTGTAAATACACGTGTCGGAGCAGCTATGACTAACTACAACAAAACGAGAAAAAAAATTATTTAATAAATACTTATTTGTTGTTGCCATTATTGCCGTCTGGTTTTGTTTCCATCAGTCATTATGCAAATGAGTGACGGGTTGTGAAATGGGATGAGCGTCAAGTAGGCGTGGAGGGTTTTGTCGCCGGATGGTTGTCACTCGATGCTTAAGCACACAGTGGAAGTGGGTAAACAGCTGTTTCTCTATGATCTGGAGGTAATTCATTGACTGAAGAAATAAAACAAACAGCTTCGATTAATCTTGGGGGACGCGCTGCGCTTCAGGGCGCCCCGCCAAGAAAACTCACACTCTCTCACACACTCTTTAGCTCCTCGCTTGGCTCTGCCTCTCCCGCTGTCTGCTTCCATTCCTCACTTTGTCTTTCTCTTCTTCCCTCTGTCCACTGGGGGGAAAAAAAGACAACAAAAATAGTTTTTTTTTTGCTTGTGATAAGTACAAATTCACTTGAAATGAGATATGATCTTCAAGCAAGATGGTCTATCTTTCACAAATAACAGCTTAAAAACCCTCATCGGATGTCAATGGATAAGTGTTTCAACTGAGACGGGACTCAAAACGCGAAGTTTTAAAGACTCATTTAACCCTTGTGTTGTCTTCCTGCTGACAATGTCCACTCGGGTCCATATAGAAAATACTTTTTTCCCATTTGTTTCTATGATTTTGACATGTTTCCTGACATTTTTTGTCACTTTTTTTCCTCACATTTTCCAATGTTTGTTTGCGTTTTTGTCAAGTTTTTCAATGTTTTTGTCCCTTTTTTGTCACATTTTTCAATGTTTTTGTCCCTTTGTCACATTTTTCAATGTTTTTGTCCCTTTTGTTATGTTTTTATGTCCCTTTTTATCTTGTTTTTCAATTTTTTTGTCCCTTTTTTCTCATGTTTTTTCAATGTTTTTGTCTCTTTTTTGTCCAAATTTTTTCAATGTTTTGGTCTCTTTTTTGTCACATTTTTCAATGTTTTTGTCTCTTTGTCACGCTTTTCAATATTTCTGTCACTTTGTCATGTTTTTGTCCCTTTTTGTCATGTGTGTCCTTTTTTCCAATGTTTGACACAATTTGTCACTACCACCAACTTCTAACCACTATACCGTAGGTTGACATTTGTTTGTAATTGATGGCCAAGAAACCTCATTTATTGAACTGTATACATAAACCTGAAATTATACCTAGTTTTTGAAATTATGAATCATTTTGACTAAAATTAGAGGAATGTAGGGCGCCAGGACAGCTCACCTGGTTGAGCCTGCGCCCCATGTACTGAGGCTCAGTCCTTGACGCAGCCCCTCTCTATCCACTTTCACATCTGCAGCTGTATAGTAACGGCCTAAAACATCCCAAAAAATAATCTTTTAAATTAGAGGAACATGTGTTGATGGATAGTCAGGTGTATATCAAAGTTCAGTCAGTTTTATTTCTTCAAATACTATTAAAGTGAATCAAAAAAAACATTCAAAGAAAGTAGTTATCGTTAATTATACTTGCGAAGCGTTGAAGGAAACATCCATGTCATTTTTGCGTAATTTGGTTAAAAAGAAACCAATATTTTTCATATTTTGAAAATGGGGATAACATGAGGGTTAATATTTTTAAGACGCATTGTCTGAAAACAAGTCACTGAAATATAACTTGTCAAGTGGTTGTGTCTTACACTGTTTTATTAGATATGTTGACTAGAAATGAGATGAATGCGCTATATTTTGCTTAGCGCGTATCAACTCAAGGTAATAATAATCAGTGGTCCATCTACTTTTTTGTGGCTTTTTCAATTTTTTGTTGGGTTTTCTGACGTTTTATTCACTTTTTGACGTTTTTGGAGACTTTTGTTCTTTTATGGTTGACTTTTTAGGGCTTTATGTTGTAAGTGAGTTTATAAAGTGTCTGCATGTCTTATAAAGTGACTTTATAAGACATGCAATAATACAATCAAAGATAACTGACTTTTTTTAAAGTAAAAGCATGTCAATAAACTCTACTGGCCCTTGATGTGATAATTATGTTCCAGTGTGGCCCTTAAGCCTGCACTAGACCCTTCCTGACTGGAATTTGTATTCTTTTAACCTTTACGCTCTATATCATCATCATCATCATCATTAAACTTTATTTGTAGAGCACTTTTAAAACAACGAGAGTGGACCAAAGGGCTCTACAGAAGAATAAATGAAATACATAAAATACATAGCTCACAGAAAAGATAAAACATGAGAAAAAAAAACAGCCATACAATAAAAACTATCACAAATAAAATCAAGTAATGTCAACGTCATACAAGGTGTCAAAGGACAAGGAGAAGAGGAGATTTAAAGTGCTCATACTATATATATTTTCAGGTTTATATATTTGTATTTAGAAGATATTTAAGAAGGGGTTTACATGCCAGTCAGAAGCAGAGTATGAGGGCCCTGACAGTACCTAGGTAAGGACTACTAGCCAGTCAGAAGCAGAGTATGAGGGCCCTGACAGTACCTAGGTAAGGACTACTAGCCAGTCAGAAGCAGAGTATGAGGGCCCTGACAGTACCTAGGTAAGGACTACTAGCCAGTCAGAAGCAGAGTATGAGGGCCCTGACAGTACCTAGGTAAGGACTACTAGCCAGTCAGAAGCAGAGTATGAGGGCCCTGACAGTACCTAGGTAAGGACTACTAGCCAGTCAGAAGCAGAGTATGAGGGTCCTGACAGTACCTAGGTAAGGACTACTAGCCAGTCAGATGCAGAGTATGAGGGCCCTGACAGTACCTAGGTAAGGACTACTAGCCAGTCAGAAGCAGAGTATGAGGGGTGCCCTGACAGTACCTAGGTAAGGACTACTAGCCAGTCAGATGCAGAGTATGAGGGCCCTGACAGTACCTAGGTAAGGACTACTAGCCAGTCAGAAGCAGAGTATGAGGGTCCTGACAGTACCTAGGTAAGGACTACTAGCCAGTCAGAAGCAGAGTATGAGGGTCCTGACAGTACCTAGGTAAGGACTACTAGCCAGTCAGTAGCAGAGTTTGAGGGCCCTGACAGTACCTAGGTAAGGACTACTAGCCAGTCAGTAGCAGAGTATGAGGGCCCTGACAGTACCTAGGTAAGGACTACTAGCCAGTCAGAAGCAGAGTATGAGGGCCCTGACAGTACCTAGGTAAGGACTACTAGCCAGTCAGAAGCAGAGTATGAGGGCCCTGACATTACCTAGGTAAGGACTACTAGCCAGTCAGAAGCAGAGTATGAGGACCCTGACAGTACCTAGGTAAGGACTACTAGCCAGTCAGAAGCAGAGTATGAGGGTCCTGACAGTACCTAGGTAAGGACTACTAGCCAGTCAGATGCAGAGTATGAGGGCCCTGACAGTACCTAGGTAAGGACTACTAGCCAGTCAGAAGCAGAGTATGAGGGCCCTGACAGTACCTAGGTAAGGACTACTAGCCAGTCAGAAGCAGAGTATGAGGACCCTGACAGTACCTAGGTAAGGACTACTAGCCAGTCAGTAGCAGAGTATGAGGGTCAGTGAAATAAAGGCTGGGCTACAGTAGAGCTGTTTGGAGCAGTGTGTGAACAGTGTTTTTCCCTTTTTTCTCCAAACACATGTAGTTTTTAAAATAAATTAATCTATGCAACACTATAATGGCCTACAAGTCCAGCTAAATCAATCACAGCAGTCACAGAAGGCTTGTATCATGTGGATGGGCCAACAGTGTTGTCATTACTTAGAAGTCCTCATGGGGTGGGGAGGTAAAAAAAAACTAAGTATAGCGTACCCGGAACACACTGTAACAAACATCTCACTATCCGCTAGCTGCCTGTCCCCTGAACACACTGTAAAAAACACCTCTCTATTCACTAGCTGACTGTCCCCTGAACACACTGTAAAAAACACCTCTCTATTCGCTAGCTGACTGTCCCCTGAACACACTGTAAAAAACACCTCTCTATTCGCTAGCTGACTGTCCCCTAAACACACTGTAAAAAACACCTCTCTATTCGCTAGCTGACTGTCCCCTAAACACACTGTAAAAAACACCTCTCTATTCGCTAGCTGACTGTCCCCTGAACACACTGTAAAAAACACCTCTCTATTCGCTAGCTGACTGTCCCCTAAACACACTGTAAAAAACACCTCTCTATTCGCTAGCTGACTGTCCCCTAAACACACTGTAAAAAACACCTCTCTATTCGCTAGCTGACTGTCCCCTAAACACACTGTAAAAAACACCTCTCTATTCGCTAGCTGACTGTCCCCTGAACACACTGTAAAAAAAAACACCTCTCTATTCGCTAGCTGACTGTCCCCTAAACACACTGTAAAAAACACCTCTCTATTCGCTAGCTGACTGTCCCCTAAACACACTGTAAAAAACACCTCTCTATTCGCTAGCTGACTGTCCCCTGAACACACTGTAAAAAACACCTCACTATTCGCAAGCTGCCTGTCCCCTAAACACACTGTAAAAAACATTGTTTTGTTTGAAGTACAGTCACCCAACATTGCTTAGAGCACCTTTAAAGGAAAGGGTCTGAATACTTTGTCCCCAACTGGGGTCGGGCAAGACCATTGAAACCTAAAATGTAAGGGCAGCCATTGGAGTGAGGGTAAATGAGGTAAATGGGTTTACATATGCCAGTTAAAAGACAGGCGGCGGCGTTCTGTACCATCTGGAGACGGGCGACAGAGGACCCACACACAGTGCATTACAGTAACCCAGCCTTGTGGTAACAACGGCCTGGATTACTGTCTCAAAGTGCAGCCTCGGAAGAATTGGCTTTATTTTGGCCAGCTTCCTTAATTGGGATAAGCCTGACTGAATGACCGGGGGCCTATTGCACAAAAGTAGAATAAAGATATCCAGGATAAATGAAAAAGCGCAGCTTGACTTAGTGTGATCTGCTCATCGCGGCTTAATCGGTTGCACGTTTGCCGAGCCAGGATGAACAGGTGGAGCTATGTCCAGCCAGGTGTAGATAACCAGGATGAACAGGTGGAGCTATGTCCAGCCAGGTGTAGATAACCAGGATGAACAGGTGGAGCTATGTCCAGCCAGGTGTAGATAACCAGGATGAACAGGTGGAGCTATGTCCAGCCAGGTGTAGATAACTGGGATGAACAGGTGGAGCTATGTCCAGCCAGGTGTAGATAGCTGGGATAAGTGCACGTTCACGGCTTTCTCACATAGACCACGGTATCGATCACAGATTTACTGATGCAGAGATGGAGAAGACGCATGCGCCATATGTTTCACCCAATGAGCAGCAGCTTCTAATGGAAAGTAACGAGGAGGAGAAGAATATGCAAAAAGGGAAATACGGCTCTTATCAAACAGAGAGAATAATCCCAACATAGCGGACCCGACTGAATGTGTGAGGGTGTAAAAATATCTACTTAGCCTATAGTCACTCCACATTTTTATAAAGTTGTAGGCTACACTGTGTTTTAATTGCTTTAAATATGCTAGTTTCATGTTTCTGTTTTTATGTGATAAATGTGAAGGTTTTACTGTAAAGTGTCTTTGACTAGCCTACCATGTAAAGCACTATATAAATAAATGTATTATTATTTAGCCTTTGACTTAACAGTGAGCAGAGGGAATAATGTTCCTCGGGTGACTCTAGGCTTAATTTCAAACCCTTATTCACAACGCGAGTTTTACAACCATATGCACATATCTCTATAAGCTATGTCTAATTCTTTGTACAATTAATGTTCATACAGAACAATCAGAAAGGGACAACAACTAGAAAAAGAAGTAAATTACTTCAATACACGCTGTGAGCATTTGTAATACAATATTCATGTTTTTTTATTCTTCTGACAAGTGACCGCACCAAAATAAAAAGATTAAGAACCATTGTGGTGTTCCCGGTGTGATGAATGATAACTCCACTACATACGTCCTGTATATAGACCACGTTATTGGTCCAGGGATGTGAGACTAATGGAGAAGGTTATGAAACCAAAGTAAGCTATAATAAAAAACATTAGGCCTACTTATTATGGAGTAACACAAACTGTCCTTTATTAGAGAAGGATAAGCAACAAGAAAATGAAATCATGAATGTATTGATCTCTGACCAGTCTGCCATTATCATCGTCTGGGAATATCGCTACATTAATATCGTCACACTTAATCTCCGGAGCGTCCTGTATAAACCTGAAGCTGAGACCACGGACGCTGCGCTGCTCATCTCTACTTTTACAGAGAGAGTGGACACTGACGCGACAGAAAGGTCTGCCGGCAGGCAGCGGCCACCGGGCAGCGGCCGCACGCCAGCACGGTACCGTCCCACCGGGAAAAGAATCTCTCTCCGCATCAGGGTGCCAGTGCAACCATTCCTAACCATCTAAACAACTGTAGTAGGGTTTAAATCAAACTCGCAACAACAGTAGTGACAAGTAGGCTAATGCATGTTAATGAAAATAAAGCAGAAGACATGCAGAAGACAACGGAATAACTGTTAAACACGTTTATTTCAGATCAGACGGCAGCTGATTTGACACATGAGACTCCAGGATTAATCTTAGCCTGGCTTTTAGCCTGCTCTGGACCAGGCTAGCCGCAAAGAATAAATCTCCATGGTTACTTGGCTGGGTTTAATTCAATCTGGTTTCGTGCAACTGAGTCAAAGCTTCATCCAGGATAACTTGAATATCCCAGCTTAATCCCTTATCCTAGTTTCGTGCAATAGGCCTCTGATCTGACTGTTGATCTTAAGATCAGAGTCCATTTTAAAATGTAGGTTTGTGATGGTTGGGCCAAGGAACCCAAATGTACAAGGAGGTCCCAGTGGGGCCACCAAAAACCATCACCTCAGTCTTTCTTTCATTAAAACTTAGAAAGTCAATGAGCCCCGATTATGCTTTTCCCCCCGGTCTTACTGGTCCTATTATCACACGGCATGAAGCGCATGTCACAGCTGCGTTTAGGGCATGTCCAAATCCACTTTTTCTACTTTAATGGCGGAAATAAGGGTCCGTGCGCTAGGCACAACTCTAACCCATATTACTAATTTGCGGTTAAAATAACAATGAAATGCTGCACTATTAACTTTAGACCATGTTTTTGTTGGTCAATGGCGCTCTCACTTCCTGCTGCCTCAAGATAGCAATACGCCCAGAATGCACCTGAACACACCTTCCTGTAAGACCAGCATGGCCATGGGCGCACAGATGGGCGCAGGTGCATTTGCTATTTAAATGACGCCGGCGCTGGACGGGAAACTGCAAAGACACCTGTGTCAGGCTTTGCGCCAGGTGCCAGATAGGGCCCTTAGTGTGTTATGTATAGATTAGTTGTGTATATTTATTATGTACAAAAATCACATTGCATACCAAATGGAGCTTTCTCTTCCACAGACAGCCCTTTTTCTCAGCAGCCTCAAAACACCTCACCATGTTCCTGTTTGAAATTCCTCAATTAATGATGTCACTGATTGAGAAAGCCAGCCCTGTTTTCATACGTGCTGCCCATTGGTACTGCCTCGGCAAGCACAGCCCGCCTAAATGTAAATGTAAATGTGCTGTATTTATATAGCGCTTTTCTAGTCTTAGAAACTACTCAAAGCGCTTTTACATCATACAGGATACATTCACCATTCACACACATTCATACACTGTGGCCGAGGCTGCCGTACAAGGTGCCACCTGCTCATCAGATACACACTCACACACATTCCCACTCCGATGCGCAGCATCGGGGGGCAACTCGGGGTTCAGTGCCTTGCCCAAGGACACTTCGACATGGAACTGCAGGGCCAGGGATTGAACCACCAACCTTCCAATTGGCAGGCAACCACTCTACCGCTGAGCCACACCCACCTAGTGGCTTGATTGAATTTGGTTGACCAATCATAACAGAGTGGGCAAGGGGCCAACAGCTCAGACAGACTGTTTCAGGTGGACGCACTGCAGTATGAGAAACATTATCTTTTTTTTTAATGGAACATGGAAACTTATTCTAGGAGAGCCCAAAGGATATGAATATGACTCAAAACTACAAATATGACTCTGAAATGGAGCTTAATAGGGGCTTTAAAAGCCATCCATTCATGTCATCAAGACACTTGAGGAGTCTGTATCCCAGTAGCCTCCAAGTCAAGATTCCTCTGATGACATCATTATCACATCATGAAGGTTATTTTTTTGTGCTCCAGAAGACATCATATAACTGTTTTTTTACAATTTTAAGTAAAAGTTCTGCATTGGAAATTTGAAAAGAAAAGAAGTGTAAGCATACATGCTCTTGAATATCAAAAGTGAAATCACTGTTAGTAGTTGTGGGTGAAAAGTAATATAAAATGAAGATGGGCAGAAAGAAAAAGACAGAATGGGAAAACACTAGAGAAAGTACTTACCATCACCTTAGAACTGTACTCCGATCACAGTAGTTGAGTACAAGTATTTGAGATATTTTCCACCTCTGCAGCTCTGAGGTTGATGATCCTGCATCATGTCTCAGCTCCGCCACGAATAGGCACAACGTGTATTTTCCCACTGTGAGCAATTAAAAAAAATTAAAAAAAATAAAGCATCCACCACTTGTAAACAGATGCTGCTGGTGTCCTTCCATGACTGCTGATGACACCCAAGTCCACCGCCACCCGCCATTTTGGTCCTGATGAGGCCATGTCGACACTCAGACGGCTCTGTAGTCAGGTGCTAACACTTTCTGAGCAATAAGTATTCAGATCCTTTACTTAAGTACTGTAACGCTAGTGATTGTTAGTGTTAACTATTAACTCATCTTAGTACTTTCGGGGCATTGATAGAGTAAGAGCATGTTGAGAGCTTTGACTGTGTAACTTTGTCCACTTTTAATTAAACCTATTCCAGCGTAAAACAACTCAAGACTCAAAACAAAACATGCTTCATCATATCCCTCCGCTTACATAACTGTTACTGAATTACAGGCAGGGTACAGCATGTTAGATAGCTCCCTTGTTAACTCAAGGAACAGAATACACTATGAAACTACAATTAATGGAAATATGTGACTTTTCAGTAGCCCTAAAAAAAGGTTGTCTGTTGACTAAATATTCACAAAATAAATGTTCTTACATTCTCCCCTTTTTTCAGATGAAATGTCCCCATTTCAATAAATCTTATCTCACAGTACCATACCACACTGTAAAAAAAACTGAAAATGTTACTGAAGTTTAAGTATGCAAGAAATGCCATGCAGAAAAGGCTATTGTATTGTTTTGAAGTTTAAATTATAATAAAACATTGTATTTTATCATCTACATGTGTTTTGTGTGCAAAATCTATATCTTCAAAGTAACTAGGAACTAAAGGTGTCAGATTAGCGCGCCTGGGTAGCTCACGTGGTAGAGTGTGCACCCATTAATAGAGGTTTGGCTTTGCTTCCCTTTGCCACATGTCATCCCCCCTCTCTCTCTCTCCCCCTTTCATATCTTCAGCTGTCCAAAAAAGAAAGACCTAAAATGGTCCAAAGCAGTTCTTAAAATGTGAATTAGAAAGTACAATAATTCTCTTGGGAAAGGTAGTGGAGTAGAAGTAGAAACTGGCCTGAAAAAGAAGACTCAAGTAAAGTACAAGTACCTCAAATTTGTACTTAAGCACAGTGCTTGAGTAAATGTACTTAGTTACATTCCACCCCTGACTGAGTCCATGCTAGGGACAAGCGCAAGGGCCCACTTCCTACTCTTTATGAACCCAGAGTGTCCACCAGGCTGAAGTGTCTTCAAGCAATGTAATTGAGTCATACAGTCCTGTTTAGTGTCTTGTTTCAGGACACTGACACTCATTTTTAGCATTATCGTCTTGAAACAACCCAAAATGTCTCAATACTGTCATGCATGAGACTTTTTTTCTGTCCTGGACTCGGTCTTGACTCCGACTCAAACCTCTTTGGACTCGGTCTTGTCTTGGTCTCGGAAGTCTTTGGACTCGGTCTTGTCTCGGTCTTGTCTCATCTTGGACTTGAACGTCTTTGGACTCGGTCTTGTCTTGGATTTGACAAAGGGGGTCTTCACTACAGCCCTGCCACCGACCTATTGATCGAACTGTGTGTGGAAACAGGACTTCTTTGGTTAAGGTTAGGGTCAGTTCTATGTTAATAGACATGTTTTGTCTGGTGCTTTGAGCCACCAAAGATCTTTTCTTTAGTCAAGCAAAACAAAGATCTTTCAGTAACCTTAGCTAGGGCCAGTGCCTAAACATAGCCATTACGTTCAATGATACTGTCAATAAAAAATGGATGTTTCGAAAACCAATAGACATATGTTGTCGATGACATTTTTACATGTTCACAACTCGCCAAAAAAAAAGAATACTAACAATATTTCCTCATTAGGTTAAATTTTTTTTTTGCAATTGCTTCAAAATGTATTTGAAACAGGGTGTCCCTCCAGCAAGGCATTGCCAGACCTTCCTCCACACCGCTGCGGAGGAGGTCTGGCTAGTCCATACAGCACTCTGGGATGGAAAAACGTGGTCTGGTTTATTGGCATTTCTTTAAACCAGTCACAATCATCTTGGCTGTCGCTAAGCGGCGGACGGAGGAACAGTGATCTGCTAAATAGCCTCTGGAAGGAACTTGGTTTTGGTGGAACGTGTGTACGTTCAAATGTTGTTTTAGTCTCTGATTGGACCGATAGTCTAGCTAGCTGTCTGGGTTTACCCTGCAGAGATCTGAGGACCAGGTAACCATAATCCTCACAAATCCACCGGAGGTTAGAACGCCAACACAAAGAAAGCGGAGGGTGAGGGACATCTGGATGAAAATGAGTCACATCTGTTGGAATTGAACAATCCCAGAAATGAAACGTTGTTAATATAGACAAGACAAGTCAATCAAACCATTTAGATAATTTCAGTGTCTTACTGTTCTCTTTAACTGTCACTTAATGGGCTGCCCATAACTGCACATGTTAAGAAATGCCAATCAATGGGTGCTGTCCACATAAATGAAGAAAATTGCAAAAATATAACACTAATGAAAGAGCAAGAGACAATGGTCCTGTTTAAGACTCGAAGATGAATTTTCAATGGTGTTGTTTCGCAGAGCTGTAGTTACTAGTCAACTATTCATTAGAGTCTAGATTCTCTGCCCAAGCCCGAACCGATGGGTCGGGTCGGGACGATATTTTCCGCCACTATCCTCAGGCCGGGCCTAATCATTACTTTATTAGGGTGGGGAGCTTCTCCCATAGCTCTGGATAGTGTGGAGACATCCAGACTGTGGTGGACAGAATTAATTAGGTGATTGAGATAAGAAAGTCTCCTATATGGTTCCAGGGCTGTGATCATGTTGCTGCCCTGATCTGTTACCCACGCTCGGCTGAAGGAGCAACGTTTTTATTTTTTAACGTTTCTTCATTCGGATCCATTTGCGATCCATTCCATTCTGAATAAACAAACCACACAGTTTACAGGCTTCGTCCTCTTTGCATTATTTGTTAACCCTCATGTTGTCCTCGGGTCAAATTAGCTCGTTTTCCTATACCAATGTTCTTTTTATTACCCAAAATAACATGATTGATTCCACACAACGCTCTTTGGCAAGTACAAATCTCTACTTTCATTAATTTTGGGGCATCTTATTAAATTTTATAGCATTTGAAAACAAATTGAAGTGCTTTTGAAATAGTATTGAGTAAAAGTTGACATATTCCAGTCTGTGATTATCCATCGACATCTATTCCTTGAATTTTAGTCTAAGTAATTCCTAATTTCTGATTTTCTAACTCAAACATTAGGTATAATTTTCTATAAATGAGGTTTATTGACCATAAATTCCAATAATAACTGTAAATCCTGTGACGGGATTCCAAGCAAAATACCAAAAATGAAAGAACCAGGAAAAACAAAAACCAGAGCACTGGGGCTGGCGGGGAGGAAAACTCACAGGGCAGGTAAATTACGGGGAAGGTACTTTGCAGGGAAGAAATCTAAAGGAGATACAGGCAGGAACACACAACACGCCATCGGGAACAAGGATCTGACACTGGACAAAGAAAGCACACAGACTAAATACAGAGGGTAACGAGGAAACAAGAGGCAGGTGACAAGAGGGCTGGGAAACAGGTGGAAAACATTAGGTAATCACATGAGCAGGAAAACACAGGAAGTAGAACTAAATACAAAACGAGACAGAGACCAGACTTCAAAATAAAACAGGAAACAGAACACATACAAGACCAGACCAAAGAAACACAAAAGAATGCAAGACAAGTCAGGACCCGGGGCCTGTTGCACTTAAGTAGAATAAAGATATCCAGGATCAGTGAAAAAGCGCAGCTTGACTTAGTGTGATCCGCTCATCGCGGCTTAATCGGTTGCACGTTTGCCGAGCCAGGATGAACAGGTGAAGCTATGTCCAGCCAGGTGTAGATAACCAGGATGAACAGGTGAAGCTATGTCCAGCCAGGTGTAGATAACCAGGATGAACAGGTGGAGCTATGTCCAGCCGGATGTAGATAACCAGGATGAACAGGTGAAGCTATGTCCAGCCAGGTGTAGATTACCAGGATGAACAGGTGGAGCTATGTCCAGCCGGATGTAGATAACCAGGATGAACAGGTGAAGCTATGTCCAGCGAGGTGTAGATAACCAGGATGAACAGGTGGAGCTATGTCCAGCCGGATGTAGATAACCAGGATGAACAGGTGGAGCTATGTCCAGCCGGATGTAGATAACCAGGATGAACAGGTGGAGCTATGTCCAGCCAGGTGTAGATAGCTGGGATAAGTGCACGTTCACGACTTTCTCACATAGACCACGGTATCGATCACAGATTTACTGATGCAGAGATGGAGAAGACGCATGCGCCATATGTTTCACCCAATGAGCAGCAGCTTCTAATGGAAAGTAACGAGGAGGGGAAGAATATAATATGCAAAAAGGGAAATATGTTTTTTATCAAACGGAGAGAAAAAGCCAAACAGACTATAGCGGACCGACTGAATGTGTGAGGATGTAAAAATATCTACTTAGCCTATAGTCACTCTATCAAAGTTGTAGGCTACACTGTGTTTTAATTGCTTTAAATATACTAGTTTCATGTGTTGGTTTTATTGCTGAATCTGTTTTTATGTGATAAATGTGCTGGTTTTACCGTAAAGTGTTTTTGAGTAGCCTACCATGTAAAGCACTATATAAATACAATGTATTATTATTTAGCCTACTTTGCCTTAAAAGTGAGCAGAGGGAATTCGTGTTAGGATTAATTAAAGGACTCTAGGCTTAATTTCAAACCCTCAACGCGAGAACATGTTTTACAGCCATATGCACAAATCTCTATAAGATGTCTAATTCTAAATATCTTTGTACAATTAATATTCATAAAGAACAATCAGAATGGGACAAGAACTAGAAAAATACGTAAGTGACTTCAATACACTCTGTGAGCATATATGTAAAACAATATTCATGTTTTTTTATTCTTCTGATAGTGACAGCACCAAAATAAAAAGATGAAGAAGCATTGTGGTGTTCCCAGTGTGATGAATGTAATTGTTTTAAATTATTTTTTGTATTTGTTTATTAATCCCCAGTGGGGAAATTACAATTTACACTGTGTCCACACTTTGTTAGTAATCACACACAGGCCTGAAATACACACACATGCTCAGGACCTATGCATGCACAAATGGAGAGATGTCAGAGTGAGTGGGCTGCCAGCTGAACCAGCGCCCTGAGTGGTTGGGGGGGTATGGTGCCTTGCTCAAGAGCACCTGGCAGTTCCCATTAGGTGAAGTGGCATCTCTCCAGCCAAACTACACTATATACGTATATAGGCCACGTTATTGGTCCAGGGATGTGAGACTTGTTGAGAAGGTTTTAAAACCAAAGTAAGCTATAATAAAAAAACATTAGCCTACATTATACGGAGTAACACAAACTGTCCTTTAGAGAAGTACAAGCAACAATAAAACAACAATAAAATTGGTCTGACCAGTCTGCCATTATTATCATCTGGGAATATCGCTGCATTGTCCCACTTAATCTCCCGAGAGTCCTGTATAAACCTGAAGCTGCACAGACCACGGACACTGTGCTGCTCATCTCTACTTTTACAGAGAGAGTGGACACTGACGCAATGCACAGGTCTGCCACCAGGCAGCGGCCATGCACCGGGCAGTGGCCACCGGCCGCACGACAGGCAGCCTTGGCACACTACCGTGCCATCGGGAAAAGTCCCAATTCTCCCGATTTACGCTCCACATCTGGTAGGGGTTTAAATCATATAGTAGGGTTTAAATCAAACTCGCGACAATAGTGACAAGTAATGCATGTTCATAAAAATAAAGCAGAACACATGCAGAAGACAACGGAAAAAACATTTATGTCAGATCAGAGCGGCAGCTGATTTAACACACAAGACTCCAGGATTAATCTTAGCCTGGCTGTTAGCCTGCTCTGGACCAGGCTAGCCGCAAAGAATAAATCTCCATGGTTACTTGGCTGGGTTTAATTCAACCTGGTTTCGTGCAATCGAGTCAAAGCTAAATTCATCCAGGATAACTTGAATATCCCGGCTTAATCCCTTATCCTGGTTTTGTGCAACAGGGGCCTATTGCACAAAAGTAGAATAAAGATATCCAGGATAAATGAAAAAGCGCAGCTTGACTTAGTGTGATCCGCTCATCGCGGCTTAATCGGTTGCACGTTTGCCGAGCCAGGATGAACAGGTGAAGCTAAGTCAAGCCAGGTGTAGATAGCTGGGATAAGTGCACGTTCACGGCTTTCTCACATAGACCACGGTATCGATCACAGATTTACTGATGCGGAGATGGAGAAGACGCATGCGCCATATGTTTCACCCAATGAGCAGCAGCTTCTAATGGAAAGTAACGAGGAGGGGAAGAATATGCAAAAAGGGAAATACGGCTCTTATCAAACGGAGAGAAAAAGCCCAACATAGCGGACCGACTTAATGTGTGAGAGTGTAAAAATATCTCCTTAGCCTATAGTCACTCCACATTTTTATAAAGTTGTAGGCTACACTGTGTTTTAATTGCTTTAAATATGCTAGTTTCATGTTTCTGTTTTTATGTGATAAATGTGCTGGTTTTAGCCTACTGTAATGTTCCTCGGGAAATGGACCCTATGACTAGGCTTAATTTCAAACCCTTATTCACAACCATATGCAAAAATAAGCTATGTCTAATTCTTTGTACAATTAATGTTCATACAGAACGATCAGAAAGGGACAACAACTAGAAAAAGAAGTAAAAGACTTCAATACACGCTGTGAGCATTTGTAATACAATATTCATGTTTTTTTATTCTTCTGACAAGTGACCGCACCAAAATAAAAAGATTAAGAAGCATTGTGGTGTTCCCGGTGTGATGAATGATAACTCCACTACATACGTACTGTATATAGACCACGTTATTGGTCCAGGGATGTGAGACTAATTGAGAAGGTTATGAAACCAATGTAAGCTATAATAAAAAACATTAGGCCTACATATTAAGGAGTAACACAAACTGTCCTTTATTAGAGAAGGATAAGCAACAAGAACATGAAATCATGAATGTATTGATCTCTGACCAGTCTGCCATTATTATCATCTGGGAATATTGCTACATTAATATCGTCACACTTAATCTCCGGAGCATCCTGTATAAACCTGAAGCTGAGACCACGGACGCTGCGCTGCTCATCTCTACTTTTACAGAGAGAGTGGACACTGACGCGACAGAAAGGTCTGCCGGCAGGCAGCGGCCACCGGGCAGCGGCCGCACGCCAGGCAGCCTCGAAACAGTACCCTCCCACCGGGAAAAGTCCCACTCCGCATCAGGGTGCCACTGCAACCATTTCTAACCATCTAAACAAATGTAGTAGGGTTTAAATCAAACTCGGGACAACAATAGTGACAATAGGCTAATGCATGTTAATGAAAATAAAGCAGAAGACTTGCAGAAGACAACGGAATAACTGTTAAACACGTTTATTTCGGATCAGATGGCAGCTGATTTAACACACAAGACTCCAGGATTAATCTTAGCCCGGCTGTTAGCCTGCTCTGGACCAGGCTAGCCGCAAAGAATAAATCTCCATGGTTACTTGGCCGGGCTTAATTCAATCTGGTTTCGTGCAACCGAGTCAAAGCTAAATTCATCCAGGATAACTTGAATATCCCGGCTTAATCCCTTATCCTAGTTTCGTGCAATAGGCCTCAGGCCTCAGGCTAGGAAACATATACAGGAAACAAACAATAACACAGGACATAAACACCAAACCGTAGCAAAACCTAAGTTAATAAGTTAGTGTTACGTAGTGTTTAACATTGAAAAAAGGTTCAAAAGTTAAAAAAAAGAGACAAGAACATAAAAAAGCACCAACAAAAGTGTTGATTGTCAATTTTGATGGGAAGACAACACAAGGGTTAAGATAAATCTAAACAGATTTCTGAATTATGCTGACTAATAGTTAAGATCAAAGGAACATATGGTTATGTGTTATTGCAGATTTTTACCTGGGTAAACCATGAAAGTATTGATCATCAATATTTATTTTAGTGGTACATGTTATTTTTGTGAGTCCTTACCCTTTGGGGTCTTGTTCGCGAGTGAGGGGACCATGGAGCGTGAGATTTGTCGGAGAATCGGAGCAGCTGGTGCGGTATTACATTCTGTTTATCGCACCGTTGTGACAAAAAGAGAGCTGAGCCAGAAGGCAAAGCTCTCGATCTACCGGGCAATTTTTGTTCCTACCCTCATCTATAGTCATGAAGGCTGGGTCATGACCGAAAGAACGAGATCCAGAGTACAAGCAGCCGAAATGGGTTTCCTCAGGAGGGTGGCTGGCGTCTCCCTTAGAGATAGGGTGAGAAGCTCAGTCATCCGAGAGGAGCTCGGAGTAGAGCCGCTGCTCCTTCGCGTCGAAAGGAGCCAGTTGAGGTGGTTCGGGCATCTGGTAAGGATGCCTCCTGGGCGCCTCCCTAGGGAGGTGTTCCAGGCACGTCCAGCTGGGAGGAGGCCTCGGGGAAGACCCAGGACTAGGTGGAGAGATTAATCTCCAACCTGGCCTGGAAACGCCTCAGGATCCCCCAGTCGGAGCTGGTTGATGTGGCTCGGGAAAGGGAAGTTTGGGGTCCCCTACTGGAGCTGCTGCCCCTGCGACCCGATACCGGATAAGCGGATGAAGATGGATGGATGGATGTTATTTTTGGGGAAATTTGGTTCAAATTAACCAATATTTCTGATACAAAAACTTTGAAAACGGGTCAAATTTGACCCGAGGACAACACTAGGGTTAAAAAATTGTTGGGTCTAAATTGGGCTTGGGCGAATATTTCCAGTTAATGTGTGGGGCCGGGCTCGGGTAGGGTCAGGCTTGATTTGTTTGCCTCTTCACGGGGGGGGGTAATGTGAACACTTCATTCAAAGGCACTTTCCTGTTATCTGCACTGCAAACACTGCAGGTGTTTGGTTTCATACCAATTAGCAGTTAACCACCTCATGTAGCTTTCAAGCTACATTTAACAGATGTTTTTTTTTTTTTTTATGCCCAGACACAATCAGTTTTAAAATGTGCTTTTGCAATTTAGAAATGGGGGAAAAAAAAACACACAAGCGTTTAAACTCCTTCTGTTCTTTTGTTCCATTTTTATGCAAAGTGAAAACAACAGACAACATTCCCTCTGATGCACGTGCCATTCATAAACATAGATGCTTTGACTTTGTTGAGCCCTTGTGTCCTGTTGTCATGGAAACACACATTAAAATAAGGGACTCCGCTCTGCCAATATGCTGTACAGAAGGATGCTGCTAGTTTTTTTTCAACGTAATAACCTTTATGGGCACCGTTCTAGACGGGGTCGTAACAAGGTTACACTGAGTTTTCAATTCCTTTTATTTTATTATAATTTTTGACTTGGATTTCATTTTTGTTCCGTGTCAGTTTTCAGACTGTGTTTGCTAGTTTCACTTTAGTTTCAGATTTTCAGACAGGTTTAGTTTTTCTATATTTAGTTTTACAGTAGCTTTAGTTTGGGCCAGGTATAATTTCTCATAGTTACGTATGGGCGTCACACAAGAAATATTGTTGGAGAATTACCATTGTGTGCCATATTTGTTAAATATCTTTGTTCTACTCTGGTGCCATCTAGAATAGAATGCCTTTATTGTCATTATACACAAGTGCATGCAACGAGATTGAAGCAACCCCTTTTAAAGTGTCAACACAAAATATAAAAATATAAATATAATGATAAGTAGTGCAGAAAAAAAGAGGGGGGAATATGGTGCCTGAGAGCAACTATATGCTGTACATATATAAAATAGTAGAAATATAAAGGATTTGTATACACGTTATGCAGAAATATAGTTTGGTGTATCAAAAGTCCTGAGTATTAAATGGTTAAGTATTAATAATACATAAATAAATATTGCACTGTAATGAAATTAAATGGTTAAATATTGAGTATGGCATTGTACCTCAATTCAATTCAATTTCATTTATAGTATCAAATCATAACCAGAGTTAAGACACTTCTGTAGGTCTAGACCACTCTATAATTGGCAACAATTGGCAAAAATGAGCAAGCATCTGTCGCTGCCGGTGTGGACACAGACACTGACACGCATATACAGATATTGAGAAAAATGATTCATAATTATAGCAGTTGAAAGGATGAACAATGACAGACAGAAAACTGGGAGGCGATAAAACACAAGTAGTCTGGGGAATATGTTCCCCAGAGATAAGTTAGTAACAAACATTTTTGGAACATGAATGCATGCAGAAAGGAGCTTGCTTCAGTCCCCCAGAAGTCTAGAACTCTAACTTAGAGCAGGTCCATGGCCAACCTGAGCCAGCCCTACAGTGGTTGGTAGAAGAATCGGACGACTATGAATAGAAGCAGAGAAGAGGAGGGGTGCCGTGTGGCGTGATGTCAAGTCTGTTCAATTTCTGTTGTTCATTGTCCCTAGAGTTGATGGAAATGCATGCTGTTTCCTTTTGATTTTCAGCAGTGGTACATTACAGCTAAAACAAACTGAAATGCTGAAATATAGTTTCAGTTCAGGCTGTTTTTCTTGAAGGTCTTAGTTTATTTTTGTTTAATTTTAGTATTATAACCTTGGTGTGTAACTGGCACGAAGTTCCATCTCAATTATTTTGGCTACCTCCCCTACAGCACGTGTTCCATGTTAACAGATGTTGGATTGTGGGAATGTCTGAGACTGGACTTCCCACTGATAACCTGTCTCCTTTTTATCTGTGTTTTGGGTCTGAGGGAAACACATCTGTCAGAAACTTCCAGTTCCTGTTCTCTTTGCTCCACTCTCACAGATTCAGTGACCTCCTCTGTGGTTAGGTGAGCCGTCAGTAAGCCTTTAGAAACACAGTGTAAATATGTAAACTCCAATGTGATCCACTTTGCTTTACGGAGGATGTAATCAGTGTTTAAGACTGTGGGTTTCCTCTTATGGTTAAACTCTTACTATAAGATTATGGAGGATAAAGCCAGAAACCTGTTCACAGCGGTGGGATTAGCTACGGACAGACTCCCTCTATCTGCTCTGCTTTCAGATAGATCAACTTAAAGACCGTGTAAGCTGCTGATCATCATGAGGGATGTTTTCCTTACAACTCATCCCCATACCTCCATTACGTCTTTTTTTGTCTGAATTAGGATGCTGTAAACATTTATAATGGTGTTTTTTTTTACCTTTTAACTTTCTGAAATTAGTGAGCGCTCAGCTTCCAACATCAATGTTAAAAACAACAGACAAAGCCAGAAATCTTGGTGTAGTCATGGACTCTGACCTGAATTTTAACAGCCACATTAAGACAATTACAAAGTCCGCCTATTATCACCTTAAGAATATATCAAGGGTTAAAGGATTTATGTCTCAGCAGGATTTGAAAAAAACGGTCCATGCTTTCATCTTCAGTAGACTTGACTACTGTAACGGGGTCTTTAAAGGTCTCCCTAAAAAAATCAATCAGACAGCTGATTCAGAATGCTGGTGCTCAAGTCCTCACTAAGACCAAGAGAGTGGATCATACCACTCCAGTCCTCACTAAGACCAAGAGATTGGATCACACCACTCCAGTCCTCGCTAGGACCAAGAGATTGGATCACACCACTCCAGTCCTCACTAAGACCAGGAGACTGGATCACATCACTCCAGTTTTGAAGTCTTTACACTGGCTTCCTGTGCCTCAAAGAATTGATTTCAAAGTACGTCTGCTAGTTTATAAATCACTAAACGGTTTAGGGTCAAAATCCATTTCTGATCTGTTAGCGTACTACAAATCACCCAGACCTCTCAGGTGGTCTGGGACAAGTCTGCTTTCTGTCCCCAGAGTCAGAACTAAACAGGGGGAAGCAGTGTTCAGTTTATATGCTCCTCATATCTGGAACAAACTCCCAGAAAACTGCAGGTCCACTGCAACGTCCCGTTTCTTTTAAGATCCCAATTGGCTTCTGTCTGTCTACAACAGAAGCTACTCTTTCTGGGGTCTCTATCATTTCATCAGAATTCTACATAAACGGGATTACATATGTACGTCCCAACATTCATGCTCACAGTGCATCAAAAGAACAGCAAAAACATACATTAAAAGATACAACTCTAGCAATTTCCAAATGAAGCTTCATGAATTATTAGTTGGATTTGTTGACCCCACTAGATGCCGTCAATGATTGTCAATTCAATGTACTTTGAATTCTTTGTGGATCACAGAGCGCCATCTATGGAGAAAATGCGTCACCAAGCTTCATTTGGACTTTCAGTAGTAAACACAGCAATCACACTTCGCTGAATGAACGTTACAGGAGATTTTTGTATTTTTAATTAAAGTGTACTTTCATTTCACTGTAGTAAGGTCTGGCTACACCGCTTATCTATTCTGGGTAAAGACAAAAAAACACTAAGGCTTGTTTGTATTTCTTTAAACCAATCACAACAGTCCTATGCGGGGCTAGGCCCCGATAGTGGATATAGTGAGAGGGGGAGGGACGTCAAGCGCGTCTCTGTCAGACTTTATTCCAGCATTCGAAATCTGTTGAGCCAAACTATGATTGACAGACATGATTCAAATCAAATGAGCTATTTTGACCATTGAAAGCCAAGACATACAGTATGCACTAGCCCAGAACACAAGACCTTCTTCCTGTATTTCCTGTCTTGAGCCTGCCCCAGACACATCTGACCAAGAAGGGCAGTGAACGTTTTTGCGTGGTTTGTAATGACGCATTTTGGTTTCATTTGGAATTTCCTCCGTGTGAAAGAAAACCCAACCAAAGAGGAAACCGCTGCAAGTCTACAAACTCATCAACTCATTTGGACCAGAACACACAAATTGTAGGTTGGAAGGGTTTATTAAACTATGAAAGTATTTCCATATTCACTTAAAAGCTTTTTGCATGATGATCTGTGTGTAATCCTGCATTAGACCCCAACTGAGAGTATGCGTGTGTGTGTATCCCAGAGCTAGTCTATAGGTGCAGAACATACATTTTCATATTTTGTAGCCAAGGACACACACACACACACACACACACACACACACACGCACTTTGTGTTGTGCCTGTCAATTGACAAAGACAATGATTAACTGCTCATCAGATCTCTGCAGGGTAAAAACAACTTTAGAATGTTCACATGTTCAAGCCACCCAAGACAACTGTGATTGGTTTAAATAAATACCAATAAACCAGAGCCCTGTTTTTCTCCTATCCCAGAATGCTGTGTGGACTAGCCAGACCTTCCTCTGCAGCGCTGCGGAGGAAGGTCTGGCAATGTGAGACTACATCCTGAGCAACAGCCCTCCAATAGTATCAGGTGGAATAGTGAAGTTGGGCCCTGGCAACCTCATGATTACTGTTGTGCAGCACATACTGGAAGTCTTGATAAATGGTAACCTGTGATTGGTCGGGGGCCAACTGGCTCAGCCACATCATTAATTGCATTCCTCTGTGATGGCCTAATCTGACACCGTTTTGAACATGGATGCAAAAATACCACATAGTCTGATCCTTAATGAAAAACTGGTGGAGAAAAAAAAAGTGCTGATAGATGGATTTTCAGGATGTACTTACTGTATGTGCTCTAAAATAAAATTAGGGGATAAATTGATTGGCACCGAGGTCAAAATGAGATGCGAGACTGAGCTGAAATCTCTGAACATCCAGCATACTTAACAGAATAGTTTGACACCTAATTTATAACCCTTAATTTTTGTGATTAATTTTCCTGTCGTCTTGGTCTTAAGAACGTCTCATATGGCTCGTGATAATTTGATCTCACGGGGAGAGCCCCCCGTAATATCTCCACTTTAATTCTTAACGCTTCCTGTTCAAACTTATATTGCCGTCCTTTTCAATTTAGCTGAAGGCTTGAGCAGATGGAATTGGGCGACGGGCCGAGGTAGATGAATCGTTTTGGGAGTGAGACGTAATATCAGCAGCCAAACAATTGCGCCTCCTCTTCAGAAAGGGTTGACCTTTGACCGCGTGGCAGCGCAGCCGAAAACCCAGAGGACGAACCCATTTCAGAAATCATCATGGAAAAGCATGTTGGCCGTGTGTATGGACAGCGAGGGACAGGCTCTATTACTGAACTCCCCCGTATTCCCATAATAGAGACCACACAATGGCACGCCGGCCAGTTCTCTACCCCGCTGTTAAAATGAAGCCCTATTCAGTTTTATGTAGGCCATCTGTAAGTCTACTCAATCCTAAAAATAAAAATTGAGTGGAATAGAACATATTCATCGCTCTCTGCTCTCGCTTTAGATGGCTTCAAGCTGAATGGGATCTCTGAAAGGAGAGAGCTGAGCCAGAGAAAACACAGAGTGCCGTGCTGTGATTGACTCAAGGCCTGCGAAATAGGCTAAATCTATTATTCAGACTTATACAGGACTGTAGGGTGAAGCCCATACCTTAGGGGGAATAAAATCAATATTTGCAAAATGGTGTTTTGTACCGGTGCAGAATAGTAGACCATTGTGATTGATCATTAATTATTCCAATACCATAGAGCCACAATATGTTATACTTTCTGCCATTGATCCCCTTTTTCATGTATTATGTCATGTAAGATTAGGAACTGTTATACCAAGTAATTATGTGTGGCTGTACATAAATGAAGCTAGCAGGACTTCTTTCTGCAGTGGCTGCTGTATTTTGGATTATCACACAGCTTTGTTATATACTCACTCATGGTCAACTACAGCATTCTACCGTCTGTTATTTCTGTAAAGCAGGCCACTGCTATGAACAACAGACCGTTGCTGTGGACGCAGTGCTGATCATAGAGGCCGGAGGACCATTTTGAAATTGATAAAAATCATTTTGAAATCAATAATTTGTGACAAGTTATTGGTTTCTTTTGCAAGGAGCCGTGTCATAAGCGGGAAAATGTAGAGCGAGCAGGTTTTATTTGCAAGTGAATCCCCTTCAGGGTGATTCAAGACCTGCATCCCCCCGTTAGGGTTCTAATTCGCAATAATTCCCAGCCTGCGCTACATTTTCCCTTATGTAGCATATGGTTAGCTTTAGCAGGGCCAGCCCAAGAACCTTTGGGGCCTACCTTAGCACAACACCGTTAGTTTCAGTTACATCTCAAGCTTTGCGAGAGAGGTCATCAATGATTTTAAGGCCCAGGACCCCTTAGCTGAAAGAGAGATGGAGCAGGGACCCCCTACTATAAATATTGTATCAAATGTAGTTGCATATTAAAATGGGCAGCCTATTGCCTTTACACATAGGCTACCTTTGTATGGTGCATGTAATACTAAGCTTTTAAAATGATAAAATGTTGGCGTATTCATATATCTATAAATCACGGTTAATTGTTAAAATGTTAGTTATTGTTATAACTTAAGTCCTTGAGCTTAACTGCTATATTTTCATATAGTATATACTGTAAATATAACAATACTTTGGCAGCCCCACTGCAGCTACTCTGAGTGCCCCGTAGGGGTCTTGGACCCCCTGTTGAAGATCTCTGCTTTACGGCATACAACACTGTTCTACAAATGGCAGAAAGGTCGAAAAGAAGTTAGTCACCCAAACTGTCCATCAGATAAACATTAGAGTGTAGTCTGGCACACAGGTGAAATGTATTCAAGTCTAAAAATCACCCTTCGATAGAGGCTGAAGTATTAGAGGTAGAAGTAGTTGCAGCCTTCAGCAGTGTGTTACGGTAACTGTTACACAACAACAACATGAAGCCGAAACACATGGGACAATACGGAGCTGCAGGCAACGCAGAGGCAGGTGTTCTCCCAGCCCGGGGCCTCAAAGGGCCACCTGGCACTCAGGTACATACACAGTTATTGTATAAAGACTCTCACTTCCCAACAATGTAACTGGATTAAATCCCAAGAGCCAGCTCACAGACAGGGCAGCTCTATAACGCGCACACAGACACAGACACAGACACAGACACACACACACACACACACACACACACACACACACACACACACACACACACACATACACGTAGACAATGTTGCTGAGGAGATAAGCTCTGACCAGGTAGAATTAGTACAAAGTGGTGCAAAGTAACTGGAACATGCACTGGAATTCTGGGAATCCAATTGGTGGCAGCTGGTAGCAAATGGTTGATACACAAACACAAAATACATTTTATTTTAAAGAAGTAATCAGCTGTCTACAAGTCTAACTCAAAAGATTGCTCTTTTTTTTTTAGCTGGATTTAGGCTGTCCTGTGTTGGTCTATAGTCAATTTAGGCATTAGTAGTCACCAGGGACGTCACTAGGATTGAAAGAAAGGGGGTGCTTAGCCCCCAGGGTATTTGTAACTTGCGTTTGCAAAATCTTTTCACTCACATCTTTTGTTACTGTATTAGAGCTGCACTTATGTCAACAACCAGTCAACAAACCAAGATGTTAACAAGTAAAAAGTGACAGACATATCCTCTTCTTTCATTTCTACTCTGTTCAACAAAAGTCGTCGAAGTGTCCTTGGGCAAGACACTGAACCCCGAGTTGCCCCCGATGCTGGGCATCGGAGTGTGAATGTGTGTGAGTGTGTATCTGATGAGCAGGTGGCACCTTGTACGGTAGCCTCGGCCACAGTGTGTGAATGTGTGTGAATGGTGAATGTATCCTCTATGATGTAAAAGCGCTTTGAGTAGTCGTACTAGTACTAGTAGACTAGAAAAGCGCTATATAAATACAGCACATTTACATTTAGACACATCAATATATATATATATATACATACACACACACACACACACACACACACACACACACACACACACACACACACACTGTATGTAGGATTGCTTTCATTTTATTTTCACATGTGTATCTGTTGGCATGTGCTCATTTTTAGCGTATATTTAGGTAACATCTACATATTTATTTAATTTATCACAGCCAGTGAATGCAAAGTTAAATTGGTTAGAATAAAGTTAGCAAATATAATGAAATAATTTAGCATAGCGAGTTCAACGAAAAGAGTAGCAACGAGTTCACACCAATGCACCGAGACGGTGCAGTGCATCATCTTGATAGCACAACTACTGTTTGTACATCTGTCTAACTTCAGACATTTCTGCCATTTGTTTGTATCTGGATATAATTTGTTGGGTCTTTATGAATGAGGATACAGTTATTTGTAAAATCAAACTGTTTTGTTGTTCTTAGTATCGTTTTGGGTTGCTTAGGAACATGTTGGGGTAGCTTCAGCCCCCCTAAAACAGGCCTAACGACATCCATGGTGGTCTCCGGCAAATCAAACAAAGCAGTTAATTATTAATCCACAAAACAATAGTGTTATAAAATCGTACACCGACAGAAAACCTTGGAACCCCATTGGAACATGCAGAGAGGAATGCTGGCAGGCAGATATCTCTTGCACAACAGAATCTTGTAAATGTACCACCGTCAGCTTCTGTAAAGGCTGACCGCCTCTCTGACACTCAGTCATCGTTCCTTTGTGACAGCTACCTGTGCTTGGTGATTTATATATTTTGAAGCCGATCAGATCTAGCATCATGAATGTGTGGCTCAGCAGTTATTTTCTGGTAGCAGGGCGGTGTCTGAGCAGCTCGGCCCTGACGCCTGAAGAATGCCAAAGAATTTCCCAAGATGTAACTCTGTCTTTAATCCAGGGTAATCTAATTAATTACTCTTCCCATCTTAACGCCGTTACCGTTACTGCCAAAAAATGCGGCAGGATTTTATAATTAAAGCTGTTCTTTTCATCAGACCAACTTGATCTCTAAGCCGAGAGGCAAAGGCTTTTTTTCTTCCTTGGTTAGTGGGCCGTACACGAGACGATTGGCTGATGTTGAGTAAAATTTCATTGAAAGCCAATCAGAGGTAGAGTTGGGAGGGTGTTTGAAAGCAGCGTGGTCAGACACAACAAACAACAGAAGGAGTCAGTCAACGAGAGACAGGTAGGTACGTTACGAAATCGGGGGGGTAACTTTTCCTGCTAAAGATTGCCCACCGTGGTCAGAAAACATGGGGGGGGGGACTTGGTTTCTCTCACTAGGACTCTACAGTGGCTACTCACTGCAAAGCTTCTCCCTCGCTCTGTTACCCCCCCCCGCCCCCACTCCCACCCACCCACACACACACATATATTTACTTATGCTATAGTGCTTAACAAGCATTATTTAATTTTGCCCAATCGTGGCCTGTTGAGGGGCAATAAATATCAAAAGTTCCAAAACATCTATGTTGTTATTAGTATGGATCCACTAGACATAATATCTCCATACATGGCATCTGATTGGAGACTAGTCTAACTTTTTCCACAGCAACATTATAATACTTTAGATTTGTGTACAGTTTATAGAGTTAATGTATTGTATTCATAATATGTAACGGAGTATCTAATTTAGTTGTTTTTTGGAAGAAGTTTCTAGTAACTGTAACTAATTACTTTTTTTAAAGTAACTTGCCCATCACTAGTCACCTGTCGTCTCAGCAGCAACAGCCCAGCTCACTTATTTCCCAATAATAACATCCAGTTACACCACTATGCAGATGATACTCTTATTATCACTAAAACCTTTTGAATCAACCCAAGTGTAGTCTGGATCGACGAAAGTTCATTTACCGGATAGTTGCTGCGCGGTGTCCCTCACCTTCCACTTTCTTTGTCTTTACGTTCTCAACTCTGGCCACTTCAAAGAACAGCAACTAGGCTCCGCCAAGCTAGCAAGCTAATGTTTGAAGAACAATTTGGATTGCCCAACCAGCTAGGCCTGCTTGGTTCTTTCCATAAATGGTTGTTCTGATTTATAATGAATATATTTTGGGCATTTATTGTATTGGTCCGAATATAAGACGACCCTGATTATAAGACCACCCCCCTCTTTTAACCCTTGTGTTGTCTTCCCGTCAACCATGAAAAAAGTTTTTTTCCGTCAACACTATTATTGCTTTTTCTGACATTTTTGTCACTTTTTCAATGTTGTGGGTGCTTTTTTTAATGTTTTTTCCAAAGTTATTTGATATTTCTAATGTTGACATTTTCAGCTTATTTTGAAAGCCCATTTTTTGTGATGAAAAAAATGAAAATCAGTCAAATTTGACCCGAGGACAACATGAGGGTTAAGACTCACTTTTGGTATACTTTTTGAAGACCAAATCTTGTTTTTATGTAGCAAATCATTTTATTTGAAAATAATTCTAATAAAAACAAAAGGTAGGCTGTTTTATTTCTTTTAAAATAATTCTTTTTTAGGTGAAAGTGTCACATTTAAATTAACGAGTTATATTTCCAAGGCCTTAACTCTGTTTTTAACTGATTTCCTTTATCAATTGATAAAAGGTCTATACAAGCTCTGGTTTGGCTTTTTCTTCAAAACGTGCCATTTTCAGCGTGAAGCTTGCTAGATCAAATTTTGTTGTTGATTCCCTGAAGCAAATGGGTTTTGGGAACGGCAACACACAATCCTAACTTACGGTCCACTACCTAGCCTTTTCCAAGCTTTTAAACGTCATTCAGTATCCATAAGTGAAGAAATCTTACCTTTTTAAGACAACATGGATAAGAAAATCATAAAACAGCTCTATCAGAATATGAACTCACTTTTTCCTCTTGTTGTTTTCCTCAAAAATGGAACCTGTGTGGACTTTGCTGCCAGTGTAACCATTGATGGCAACACTGGATCAGGGTCACGTAAGATACCTTATCAAACACAACGGCGGTCCAACCAAAGTGTGGGATTTACAGCTCAAATATTCAGTTTCTGTAGAAAATACGTCACAGTACAGACATTAAAAGGTGCTCCTTCACCCATTTTGCAGTGACTTTAAACTGTTCTTTGTTTCTGTCCTCAGTGCCCATATTATGGAAAAACACTTTTTCTGGGATTTGGGGTGTTATTTTGTGTCTCTGGTGCTTCCACACACATGCAAACTAGAAAAAAAAAACGATCCATGCTGTTTTGAGTGAGGTCCGGTTTCTGAATGTCCTCGGTCTTCAGTCTCCGGGTGATCTGTTCAACGTCTGCATGGCTTTCTACGTCACTAGAGACGAGGTGGCTGACCGTAGCATGCTAGCTCGTTCTCAATGGCAAAATACTGCTACAACACACACACACACACACACTAGTTGACCATAATCTCCAAAAGAACTACTTCTTGTCCCTGTTCTGCAGGTATGTCTCCCATAGAAGTCTCCCAGCTAATTCTGCCTTGGACTGACCAAAGCTGGAGAAAGAGTTATCTAGCTGATGGGATCTTAGCTACTGCGCATGTGCAGCTCCCAACAAAGATAGTATAGAAGTGAGATGTCTCACTCTGTAGCCAAAACAGAGACCTGTTTTAGCACAGAGGGGGAAAACAAAAATATGGTGTTTTTTTGAAAATTAAACCATGTAAACCTGTTCTGATAGGACCTCAAAATAAAATTATGAACCTGAAAATGAGAAGAATATGGGTGCTTTAAGCAGTCTTCAACTTCTTTTGTAACATCTGTACTCTGGCCAGGCCAAAAGCGGTCACAACGTGGTCACAGCCTACTACCAGCTTAATCGGCATTCTAGTCTAAAGTAGCCAGTCCTACCTTCTTGTGTTCATTACCATTAAGAAACTTGTTTTTCTGAATTTATTGAGCATTACGATGTGAAGTAGTGACCCAGAGTAAGTAATGGAATTTGGAAATAACAGCAGTATGGCAAAGGTCAGTCCTGGTTTTAGTTGGATTTAAGCTGTCCTGTGTTGGTCTATAGCCAATTTAGGCATTAGCGGTCACAGGCAAATCAAACAAAGCAGTAAATGATTAATCCACAAAAACAAGAGTCTTATGAAATCGTACACCCACAGAAAACCTTGGAACCCCATTGGAACTTGCAGAGAGGAATGCTGGCAGTCAGATATCTCTTGCACAACAGAATCTTGTAAATGTACCACCGGCAGCTTCTATAAAGGCTGACCGCCTCTCTGACACTCAGTCATCATTCCTTTGTGACAACTATCGGTGCTTGGTGATTTGTTTCCTTTTGAAGCCGATCAGCTCTAGCATCATGAATGTGTGGCTCAGCAGTTATTTTCTGTTAGCAGGGCTGTTTCTGAGCAGCTCGGCCCTGACGGCTGAAGAATGCCAACCCTTGGTCAAGCCTTTGCCTCTGATTGAACCCTCAATGGTAAGCCTTCATCGTTCTACTGCCTAGGGTTTGTGTATTAGGCATTAGCATTGAGCCATTAAAGCATTATTCACCGTTATGGAAAGTTCTTCCACAGTTTGTGCCTTTCAAGGCTTAGCATCACATTTTAAATCAGAGCTAAGCATGCATTTCTCTTAAAGATAATGATAAGAAATACATATGCAAAACCTTGCACAATAAAAAAATATTTTAACCACTTTCCCAAGATGTAAGTCTGTTTCAAATCCATATAGCCACTGGCTACCATTTTTGGCTGGTTTAAGAGTAGGCTATTGTTATATCCAACACACAACCATTTTGTTTTCTAATGTGTGTTCAATTTGAAACTTTGCCTCGTGGTTTTGAAGATGTGAGGACCTGTCATCTCAGCAGCTAACAGTCCAGCTGCTAAGGTGACTGGCTATCTGTCAGCAGCCCCTTAATGCTGGCTCTGATGTCTTCATAGTCTTCATTTGCCCAAAAACTTGTTAGTTCGAGGTACCTTTTGGACATTTTGACATTTTTGGTACTTTTGCCCTAATCCAAAAGTTCCAATAGCTAAATAAATATTCATGTCTAAATGACTTCATGTTTGTGTGCAGATGTATGGCAGGTGGATCACACTTGCAGGTTATGTTGATGGTGAAGGATTTAATGCCATTCTGAAGGCAACAGAGAGCACCTGGGTGAATGTGACTCAATCACCATCCAGCCCAAATGTAGTTGTTACATCTGAGAAGGACAAGATGTGAGTTTATGACTGTACAAATACACAACATAATAATGGATGCAAATTATAATTAACAAAACATTTGAGGGAGGAAAACACATATTTAACACTTTAACTGATTTATATTACTGATGAAAGGCCCAGAAAGGCCCATACAAGCTTGTTGGGCTTTTAACCCTTGTGTTGTCTTCACTTTCGGGACCCTCTAGTATCCCTCGTATTTGGGGTTTTAAAGACAATTCTAAAATATAATTTTACTTCATAAGCTACCAACAAATATTTTCTTTATCTCTATTTCAAACAATTGAGACAACATATGTTTAGGGAATGCAATCAGTCTCTACTAGAACACAATTAAAAATGGAAGTGTGGTTCTTTTTTTGGCATAAGGTTATAATTCATGTTAAAAATCCACTATGTGATCATTCTTATCTTGGAGAAAACATAAGTGGTCATATCCAGAATAATTTTCTGAATTGTGTCAGGAATACATGTTTATCACAGAAAATAAGGTAAGGCCGTTGCTTTTCAATTAGAAAAAAAATGTAACCTGTACCATTTTTCTTCTTCTAAAAATTTGAAATGGGTCCATTTGACCCGAAAACCATACAAAGGTTAATTTTATTTTTAGCATGAAGCCTGATAGCTCGAAGTTTGTTGCTGTTTCATCTTAAGTAACAGAGTTTTGGGAACGGCAAAACAGAGAGTGGAAGCGAAGAGACATCCAGATGCCAAAAAATGATTCCGCAAATGTCCTTCCGTAGATTCAGACTCATACAAACCCAACATGAGAGCTCAGGAGTTGTATTTTGAATAATGTTAAATTACAAACAGTACGTCTTGGCTATGTTTGCTTAACTCTTATGTTGTCTTCCCGTCAAAATTGAAGATCTTTTTTCTTATGTTGTGTTGTCTTAACTTTTTCTTTGTTTGTCACTTTTTTCAACACTTTTGACACTTTTTTTCAATGTTTGTCACTTGTTTTTGATGTTTTCAACACTACGTTACACTAACCCGTTAACTTTAGTTTTACAGTTATTTTTTTAATTTATGGTCAATAAACCTCATGTATAGGAAATCACACCTAATGTTTGAATTAGAAAAGCAGAAATTAGGAATTATTTAGACTAAAATTAAAGGAATGTATATTGATGAATAATCAGACTGGAATATGTCAACTTTTACTCAATACTATTTCAAAACCACTTCAATTTGTTTCCCAAATGCTATAAAATTGAATAAGACACCCCAAAATTAATGAAAATAGAGATTTGTACTTGCCAAAGAGCGTTGTGTGGAACCAATCGTGTTATTTTTAACACTGATATAGGAAAAACGGGTCAATTTAACCCGAGGACAACATGAGGGTTAAAGGTCAAATCTCGATCTCTGAAGTAGTTTAACGAAACGATCCTTACTCACGGTCCACTACCGAGCCTTTTCCAAGCTTTTAAATGTTCAGTATTCATAAGTGAAGAAATCTTACCTTTTTAAGACAACATGGCTAAAGAAGTCATAAAACAGCTCTGTCAGCATATGATCTCACCTTTTCCTCTTGTTTTCCCCAGAAATGGAACCTGTGTGGACTTTTCGGTCAATATAACCATTGATGGCAACACTGGATCAGGGTCACGTAAGATACCCTATCAAACACAACAGTGTTTCTACATGTTTGTTAGTGCTGTTGGTCAGAGAATCCAGCAGGGCAGATCATGTTGCCTTCAGATGCTTAGTCTTTCAATTAGTGATGCCCAAAAGCCTTCATGAACCATTGGTTGTATTTGTTGATCTGCATGGTGTTGATCTGCATGTACTGCCAGTGCTGCAGTGACAGATCAGAGGGAAGTTTCTGTTGAGCCAATGCCAACAGCCCTCCACTTCTTGATCAAATATTCCGTTTCTGTAGAAAATACGTCACAGTACAGTCGTTTAAGGTGCTACTTCACCCATTTTACTGTGACTTTAAACTGTTCTGACTTTGTTTCTGTCCTCAGTGTTCATGGACATGATAAATTCGAAATTCCACTTGCTGCCGAGCTGTGAAGGCTGTTTCATCATGAATATCAACACCACCGCCAGAAACCTCGACAAGATATTTCAGCAATTAAACTTCACCACAGACATTACAGCGGAGGAGATCCACGTTCGGGCCGTTTATTTGATAGGTAGGAATGAACAATGTCTGAGAGAAAATATTTTATATTTAAAACACTCATTTATTTTTGCTATGTTTCCAGGCAAAGAATCCACCTTGAAGGACTCTGACCTGGAACATTTCAAGCAGCAGGCGAGCTGCCTCGGCTTCTCCAGAGAACCAGACTTTCTCTACGACCCCAAGAACGGTGCTACACCTTTTAAACCTGTCTGATTAAATAATGAAATTAAGATGCTTGATGTCAGACAGAACTGATTTCTTTCTCTCTCTTTCTCTCTGCAGGATTCTGTCCTTAAGGCTAGGGCATGAAGTTTCAACCAACTTTTTTATGGAAGTTAAACTGAAGAAGTCAAGAGACAAAAAGTGACTCAAACCATCAAAATGTCTAGTCCGTAGTTTTGGATTCATAGTCTAATAAAATGGTGTAACACAAAAGGTTCTCAAGCTGTGACTGTGTGAGGTGAAAGAGACAGGTGCATGCTGGTACTTTAACAACAGGAAGTGTTGGAGCTGCAGCTGTGACGCACATATCAGGGAGCTGGTTAACCCTTCTTACACATTACAGACGGAGTGCTTTCATCAAAAATCATACACTTTCTTGGAGTCCCAACTCAGTCAAATCAGACCACTCATACATAAAAGAACAATTTTTAGATGTATCGTAGATTACACTATCCGTGGATAAATGAATGAATCCACTTAGAAATCAACTTGAATTGAAATTAATTGACTTCTTAAGGTTTCAACATTTAAAAAGCCAATGCGACCAAGCCTTGACCCACGTTAGTTCAGGCTTGGATTAGTTTGCCTAGTAGATTGTGACAATTAGAAATAGTATTTGAAGTAGTTATGGGAAAATTAGCATTTAGTAATTAGCAGCCTGACTTTCTTTGATCACAAGGGAATCTTTTTTTAAGTGCTTTGAAAAATTATTATTCCTAAGAAATGTGTGTATTTGGGGTAAACGGGCACCAACATGCATAAACGCTGGTAGTGTCCTTGTGCTAATAAAGAGTGCAGTAAATGTGGAAAGTTTCCCTGAAACTATTCTTTCATTCATTGTTTACATGATGATCTTGAGTGTAGGACTCTTGTCTAAAAGTACGGGGAAGTTTTTTGACGCTTTGTCGGCGTTCACTGTCCGATCATGTGAGAAGCACAACACAGCACGCAGTCACTGCACAGCCAATACACTGACACTAGAAACCTTTTAGAAATTACATACTGAATATAATGACAGAATTGTTATTGTTTGTTGGTCGCAGTTAGCTCGCACGTTAGCCGTTGAGCCGTAGCGGCGTGCAAGCCGAGCGAGCAGCCGCCAGACTAACCTAGTGATCTGTGCAGGATTCACTGTGAGCGGTTAAGAGACGATGTGACCGGCAGGTCCCTATACGCCTACAATGCCATATCATAAATTGTAGGGAACCCAGCAATGGGAATTATGAACTTTTACTCCATTTTCTTGCAGAAAATAAAGTTTTATCATATATTTCTTTGGAACCAGCCAGCGCAAAGGACGTCTAGATTCAATCAATCAATCCTTGTCTTTATAGTTATTACTGTAAAGTCTTAGAGGTGCGCGTCCTCCGGAGGGTAAGAACCAGGGATTGTTGGGACCGGGAATGTTCTCTCCATTCATTTTATTTCTATGGTACATTCCTGTGCTGAGCTTTCCAGGCTCAACCTCTGCTGCGATGTGTTTCTAAATGCATCCACACCCTGGATTGTTTTCATTTCTTTAACCCTTCTGTTGACCTGGGGTTGAATTTGACCCATATTAATCCATTTTTAATTCAACCAAATATCCAGAAAAGTAAAGCGGATCGTTCCGCACAACTATCTTTACAAGTAAAATAAATGCCCACTACTTTCTTCAAATTTTGAATTTTTCAAAAATATCTTTTTATGAAAGAACGTTGAAAAAAAGTGACTAAAACGTCCGCAAAAGCTTCAAAAACGTGGGGAAAAAGCCCACAAAATCGTCAAAAGGCGCAGAAGAATAATGGACAGAAACATGGGAAAAAGTGACAAAATGTTTTGTAGTAGGGAGTGTAGCTTTAAGAGAAAAGAAGGCACCACAGCCGTCTTGTGTCTTATCTGTGTAAGTAAATGGGCTGATAATGACGGGATCCCACTTAAAGAAGGCATCCTAATATTTACTAAAAGAGCACAAAGCCTGACAGGCCCATGATGCTGCTGCAATTACCTCACTGAAACCCCAGCTCAGCTTCCTACAGCTGTTTGTGTCTTTTTTTATTAACTGCCTCATTTGGACTAATGTTTGTTTGGTTTTTAGTTCATTTGCTTTCACTATAATAAAACAGACAAAAACACTAAGATCATTAAGGATCAGCTCCACAGGTCCCCAGGGCTGGAGAACACTGGACAAAGTCAACATGAAAATTGGCGTTGGTGTTCCGAGTGAAAAGGTTTTGCTCCAGTTTTTCTGGTTGAACGACATGTTTCATGTAACATGTTCAAACTTCCCTTTTAAGCGCACCACTTCAAAAACGTCAGCCCTTTATTTCATCATCCTTTTACGCCCTTGCCGATTTCTAACTGAAGACATTTTAAATTCAAAACGTTTTATTTTTATTTTTTTAACAGTTCATGAATCTTATACCCTGCACATGTGGGAGTTCCTTCGAGCGCCCAAAGGAAAAAACAGCAGTGTGGTTTACAGAGAAGGAAACACACAGGTCCTTTAAAGGCCCCGCCTGCATGCAAACCTCCACAATCATGACAACAGGTGTGTCTGGAGAGCTTAATGCTCTCAATTGATCATGAACAAAGCGGTTCTCCTTGTCAAGTTAAATAATCAGGTTAAACACCGCACATCTCCAAGGTATGTGTGTAGAAGTGTAAAGAATGAAATGGAGACAAGCCAAGCTAAATCTGAGGAGGGAGGAAATGTTCATTTTGGCATTAAGACCAGGAAGAGTACCTTACTTATTATTTCCCCTAAAGGTGCCCTGTGTAGAAATCATTTAACCTTTGTGTTGTCTTCCCGTCAACCATATTATAACACACTTTTTTCCGACATTTTCACTTTTTCAATATTGTGGGTGCTTTTTTTTTTTTTAAAGTTATTTGATAATTAATATGTTGACATTTTCGAAGGCCCATTTTTAGGGATACATAAACTGAAAACGGGTCAAATTTGACCCGAACGACATGAGGGTTAATGGGTGCAGTTAATTAAATGAAAAGCATTTTTTTGTCATGTGAGGTTAAATTAGGTATGCCAATTATGTTTATACATGGTTATTTTTTTGAACAGAAGTGTAAAACAAAAGAGAGAAATATCCAAATATCTCTCTAATTCGATTATAGATTTAGATTTGAATGAAAATATATTTTTTATATAATTCTATTTATTGATCCCCAGTGGGGAAATTACAATTTACACTCTGTTTTTGATTCATCACTACACACAGGCTTGAAATACACACGCGCTCAGTACCAACAATGCACTAATGTCAGTGGGAGTGTGTGTGTGTGTGTGTGTGGGGGGGGGGGTACAGTGCCTTGCTCAAGAGCACCTAGGAGAACTGACATCTCTCCAGCTATCCACACTCCATACTTTGGTCCTTACAGGGACTTGAACCAGCAACCCTCTGGTTCCCAACCCAACCATACGGACCAAGGTACTGCCACCCCTATAGATATGAATGTTAAATTGCTAGCTGTTTCTGATTGGCTGCTGGTAGGGTTTGTAATACCTAATTAAAGGTTGAATGTTGTAATATCTAGTTGTTCTGATTGGCTGTTGATACCTTATTTTAATTGAATGTCAAACACATATACATGTAAGTTCATGGCTTACATGGATAGTCTAGCTAGCTGTCTAGATTTACCCTGCAGAGATCTGAGGACCAGGTAACCATAGTCCTCAGATTGGACAGATAGTCTAGCTAGCTGTCTGGATTTACCCTGCAGAGACCTGAGGACCAGGTAACCATAGTCCTCAGAAATCCATTGGAGTTTAGAACGCCAACACAAAGAAAGAGGAAGTGGAACATGGTGGATATTGACTAGGGAACTTCTAGCACTATCAACAGGTCAAAATGTAACATTTTCCATAATTTGGCTATAAACGTTTTTTTCCAAAGTTGATCGTATAGCCGCAAAAGAAACAGTGTTGTTGGTAGTCGGGGAGAATAGAATGATGAGTGGACTGGTCTGGTTGTTGGGAGTTAGTGTTGGACTTGGACACAGAACGACCACAAGAGGGAGTTTGATAAAAAGAACAGGTTTAATACAGGGTACAGTACAACCAACCAACCAACCAAACAATCTTGACACGGGAGGTGATGTGGGTGATGATGGAGATCCGAAAACAAGCATCTGGTGAAGCAGCACAGAAGACAAGACGGGACATGAAAGCTGTGGCAGAAACACAAGGTAAGTACGAGGCAAGGTATGGGGTAAAAACAACAAGCTTAGTACTGGACCAGTTACCATGGAAATGTTGGTAACAAACTGGCGCTGAAGAGGTGGTCAGCCCAGGTTTAAATATGGAGGAGGTGATAATGATGATGAGGCCCAGCCGGGCAGCATACACGGAAGGGAGATGAATGGACACGCCTCTATCAGGAACCTCGTAGGAGCGTCCTCTAGTGGACGATGAAATACAGGGAAAAAACATCACAGAAAACCGCAGACCCACAACACTGGTTGTCCTTCTTCAAGTTAAACCAATAGAAAACAAGAGTTCTCCAAGAAGAAATCAGAGTTTGGATCAGGGCTTATCTGACAGGTGCTTGGTGGCAGGTTAGTTTGGAAGATTTTAAGTTTCATGCTGTTTTTTTAACCGTCTTGGGACTATATTGGGTTATACGTGTTTTAACTTTAATATGCTACCCTCTAGATTCAATGTGTCTCGTAGATTAATAAATAAACAATGTTGCAGAAGAAAAATAAATAATTGGCTGACATGGCAGAGGCTGTAATTAGAAAACAGACCCCAGAGACCATGTGGACGGGCTGAGCATTCTCATAAATTATGACCTCTGTTCATGCACTATAACACGCACACACACACACACAAATAAAAACAGACAGGAGCATGCTCAGCACACCCTCAGCTGGTGTTCGGTCGCCTACATTCCTTCCTTTTGTGAGCCGCAGTTTGACATTCCTTCCTTTTCTATGCCTTTTCTTTGTTAATTAGGCTGAGTGTTTTTATTGCTTGGCTAATTAGCATAGCTTTACAGTGAGGTGACACCTGGTTCTGTTTCCCATGCTAAAGTACAGGGCCATTAACCCGCCTGGGGATAAGGAGTGTATGGTGGCCCACAGACGCTGGCTCACATGCTTTGATGGATGAGTAACTCTGGCCCATTAGTCATGCAGTGCCATTAAAAGGCACCACTCCCAGGGCTGAACAAGTCGAGACGGCCGATTATCACCAAAGAAAAATGGACCGCCATTTGCATTTTTTTGGTAAACTTCAGTTTGGAGCCTTGGCAGGCCTTTGTTTGCTTTCCTTCAGTCATAAATCTCATCTCAAATCATGTTATTGTAACTGTACTATATTGAGATAAATTTGTTTGTAATATTGATCATTATGTGGACATCTCTGACGTCAACTCAACCCATTATCAGTAAAAAAAATTTTTGGTCACAAAAAATAGGCCGTCAAAATAAGCTTTTGGACAAAACAAAATTCAAAAAACTTTGGGAAAAAAACACAAAAAGCATCCACAACAATGAACAAGTGACAAATGTCAGAAAAAGCAATAATAATGTTGGAAAAAAGTGACCAAAATGTTTTCTTTTCATGGTTGACAAAATTGAAAATCAACATTTTTGTTGAGACTTTTTATCAATTTTTTCTTAAACTTTTTCTTACGTTTTTGTTTCCTTTTTCAACACTTTTGACTTTTTTCCAATGTTTGTCACTTTTTTTTAAGTTTTCAACACTACGTAACACTAACTTTAGTTTTACAGTTATTTTTGGAATTTATGGCCAATACACCTCATTTATAGGAAATTAAACCTAATGTTTGAGTTAGAAAAGCAGAAATTAGGAATTATGTAGACTAGAATTAAAGGAATGGATGTTGATGGATAATCACAGACTGGAATATGTCAACTTTTAATCAATACTATTTCAAAACCACTTCAATTTTTTTTCAAATGCTATAAAATTGAATAAGACGCCCCAAAATTAATGAAAGTGGAGATTTGTACTTGCCAAAGAGCGTTGTGTGGAATCAATCATGTTATTTTGGGGAATTAAAAAGAACATTGGTATAGGAAAACGGGTCAATTTGACTCAAGGACAACATGAGGGTTAATAAAATAGGTAAAAAGCCACACACAACACATAATATGATTTTGTAACTGAAAGACTAAAACATGCACTGTGACAAAAATTTCTAAGGGAGATACAATTGCTATCTGAATTATCTTTTTTGGCAAATGTTCTTTTCTAGTGTAGAAAATGCATCCTTGAGGGCAAAGAGGCCGTGAAACATTTGACCTTCTTAAGTCAAAATAATTTGACAAAACTGCCAAACAGGAGAATTACATCTTCCTGTCTGTCATGTGATGCCATGGGGCCCAAAAAGACTTTTCCCCCGTAGACTTACAAGGCGCAAGAGACGTCTGTAAATCTGGTGACAGATTTTTTTTGGGGGGTATCGCAACCCTTGCGATCACTGTTCTGAATCCGATTTTTATCAATTCTGTGAACAAATGCCTACACAACATCCTAAATCTATGGTGGCCCATCCAGTCAACAAATGAAGAACTGTGGAGGATTAACAACCAGGAAGACATAGCTACCACACTCAAAAGAACAAAGTGGAAATGGAATGGTCACTCACACAAATAGCCCAAGAAAAGTGAACTGAACTACAATCTGCAGGGAAAGAGGAAACTGGGTAGGTCAAAAAATACCTTGTGACTTGACGCTCTGGTGGATGCCCAAGGCCCCTAAATGGGCTCAATGCACTTAACGTAACGTTGCCTTCCCGTCGACCTGCAACTTTGTCTATTTCTGGGTTGAAATTTCAACATTTAGATAGTTTTTTTCTACACTTTTATTAAGTTTTTGTAGTTTTTTTTCTCACATTTACCAATTTTCTTTGTCACTTCTTTTTAACAAGTTTTTGTCACCTTTGGCAATTTTTCAGATTTTGTTTGGTCACTTTTTTCAACGTTTTAAAAAAAATGTTTTTGTTGAATTTTTCCTGCGTTTTTGAAGCTTTTTAAACATTTGTCACTTTTTTCAACGTTCTTTTGGTCATAGTTCTGATATATATTATTATTATTATACATCACACAGTGCAACCGGGTGTTTTTGGATTTCAATGGAGAATCACGGCATCAATTCATGGTTGTTTTTGGTCTATTTCCAGATCCCTTTAGATCTGGAAATCATCTGACTAATCTTTTGATACTGAGTCCACAATATTAGCTGTGTCATTTGAAGAATTTTAAAACTTCCAACTTTTACACCTTAGCGTACTCAAAGAAGAAACTGTGGCAGCACAACACATTGCACAGTTAGAGTGGACCATCGCAACTGACTGCAGCTGTCAGGACATGTAGAAAGAAAACGTTGAAGAGCTGTCATAAGGGGTGGTTTCTGCGTGTCAAACGACTGTCTAAATAAAATGTTCTTTCTGATAACCTGGTACGACTCGGATGTGAGGCTGTTCGTCCAATTGGGATTGAAGGAGATGGGTGGACACAGACTCAAGTCTGTCTCTCTTATATTTGAGGAGGGAATACTTAAGTTAATTGAAGGGAAAAAAGGATGTATATGAAATTGCTCAGGTTCCCACGACTCTCTCTGTCTCCGTGTATATTCTTAAATCCCACACAGTAAATAAGCCCATTGCAATGCATCTTGATGAGTGGCTAAATTTCAGTGCACATTATTTAACTAGGAATAAATTTGGCTCGGTCTGGTGGTCAAAAGTTGAATCAGGAGGGGTGTGGGGGCGTACAGATGTTGCTACGCCTTGATTCTCACAGTGCTGGAATTTTTCTGGAAATGTTTATAGCCTGTGCTTGCTCTGAATCATGCTGTCCAAAGACACCGACACATCCATGTCGCTCATGTCTAACGAAAGTGTACTCAACGTCCAAAACAATTTGAGTGTCTGCAGTCCGCCACACTCTGCCGTTTCCATACTGTGCTGTCAAAACCTCAAGTCTTGTAATCCAAACTCACACAGCAAAGTGAAAGTGAATATTTGTCTTGGCTTCCAATGTGTCAGGGAGAAAATTAGCCATGTGTTAGAATAACAGCATGTGTCAAAGTCCTGGCGTAATGCACAGGTCTGCTCCTCTGGAGGGGAGAGCCGAGGTGTGTTTGAAAGGAAGTTGGAAACGGTTTGTGTGCTGTCAACCCTCTGGCATTTAGGAAGCATGTAGCCAGGGCCAAAGGTCAACAATTTCCTCAAACCAATACTTCCCCTTGCTGAACGCAGACCCTCCCTCTCCATCTCCATCTGACAACCTCAACCTTTAAGTGGAGAAAAACAAAAGATCTAAAGGAGAAAGAACTCTGTACTGTACCTGAGTGCAAAAATACTCCATTAAAGTAGATATTCAAATTCCAATTCAAAACAAACTGGTTTCTGCAGTAATTGCACGCATGCACAGAAGCAATATTTTAGTTTTATTACATTTTTGTTGCTCTGTTAATATTTCTTGTTTTTGTCAGTCGCTTCATGTTTTGTGCTCTTTCTTGCAATAATGAAAATTAAGAATATAAAAAATAATTAATAAAAGTAGTAACCTTTTTTGAAAAAAGAATTACAGTTTTTAAATCACTGATGTAATATTAGCATGCACAGTACCTAGTACAGCACACATGTGCTACATAACATTAGGAAAAATGTCCCACCGAGATCTCAGACAGATGACCCTCACCTTCCTCTGTCTCTGTGTTGGCGTCCTAACCTCCGGTGGATTTCTGAGGACTATGGTTACCTGGTCCTCAGATCTCTGCAGGGTAAATCCAGACAGCTAGCTAGACTATCTGTCCAATCTGAGGACTATGGTTACCTGGTCCTCAGATCTCTGCAGGGTAAATCCAGACAGCTAGCTAGACTATCTGTCCAATCTGAGGTTTCTGTCACATGACTTAAACTACTTTCAAACATACATGTTCCACCAAAACAAGTTGCATCCCGAGTCTATTTTGCAGCAGCACCGTTGCTCCGTCCGGCCATGACGGTTGTCATTGGTTTGAAAAAATGACAACGATGGTTGGACTAGCCAGACCCTCCTCCACGGCCCTGTGAAGGACAGTCTGCCAATGCGAGACTAATAGTAAAGTACCTGTACCGTCACCATTAGAGTATTCATAGTTACTTCAGTGGTTTTGATTTCATGACTAGATTTCCTTTCAAATTAACATTTGATGTGGGGAAATATTTACAGTCTCAAACAACAGCCCCAAGACTGGAGATTTTATTACAGTGCCCCCAGAAACAGTGGATTACTGAAAGAAATCTCTGAGCTGCTTGGATTTCCTTAGTCCAACATGTGCTGCTGTAAAGGATCTCACTCTGATGCAGCTGCCGCAGTTCAAGGTCCCAACTTACTGGTGAAAAAGACAACCATGTGGAAGGCCTTGGTGTACAGCAAATAAAATCAATTTTTACATTTTATATCCCGAAATCTCTGTATTCCCATGCACACACGAAAGACACAAGAGAGAAGTCGCTGAAAGGTGAAATATGTGTTGGAGGAAGTGGTGCTGAAAAACAAATTTTCAGTCATGATGCATAGAAAACTGTCCGACCACTGTTAGGTTGTCTATTTTGCAATCCAGTCTGTAGGTTTATTTGCAGAAAGCAGTGTGATGTGTTGGGATAAGGAGTGCCATGTATTTATCATTTGCCACCCTGATTCAAACATGTTAACAACCCAGATGTGACCCTTCCTATAGCCCTATAGTTTCCTCTGCAAATATGTAGGAAGTTGACATGTCACTTTGCAAAATGCTCTGTACTCACAAGGACGTGACTTGATGTTAGTTGGCCTGTTACTCTGGTCCAATTTCTAGTCAACACTAGTCACTTTGCCAGTCTACACAGCGTTCCGGTTTATTGGCATTCCTTTAAACCATCACAATCGGCATAGGAGCCTTGAAGGAGCTTGTTTTGGTGGAACATGTGTACATTCAAAAGTAGTTTTAGTCGTGCAACAGAAAACTCTGATTGGACAGATAGTCTAGCTAGCTGTCTGGATTTAACCTGCAGAGATCTGAGGAGCAGGTAACCATAGAAGAAGTCCACCGGAGGTTAGAATGCCAATTTCCGGCGGCACCTGATCAATTCTGGAAATGAAACGTTGTTGATATAGACTAAAATAAGTATGGTTCCTCATAAATCACTGAGGTTAGATTTCCAGCAGAAGGTAACAGACGTCCGGCCGAAACTAAGGGACATGTGGCGGAATTTCCGGTGGCACCTGATCATTACGGAAGTGGAACATCGTGGATCTAGACTATGTTGACATTGACTTGCCAAAAACAAACAATGAGTTCTCCAAATCATACAATGATATGAGTTGTTTATTCCTACCCTCTAATACCCACAGGAATGTTTTCCATCCTAGTTCTCAGGTACAATAAGTTCTTTGGTAACACTAGCGAATCTGGTTGTAGCATTGCAAAGTGTGACCCTGCAAGATCCCCGGTCTTTACATGTTATGACATTCTTTAACGTTAGATGTGAGATGATCGTCTTAAGATGTCAGATGGTGTCAGACTTAAGTCTTTTCATAGTCTGTTCAAAGTCTTCTAGTCCCCTAATACTGTATCTGAAGTCTCTTATATATAGACCTTATTGGTCCCCTAATACTGTATCTGAAGGCTCTTTTATATAGACCTTAGTGGTCCCTAATACTGTATCTGAAGTCTCTTTTATATAGACTTTAGTGGTCCCCTAATACTGTATCTAAAGTCTCTTTTATATAGGGGGAGAAACGGGAGGTAACCTTGGTCTTTATGACCTCATAAAGGGAAATATTCCAGATCAGCCAAGCTGAGCTTTTATTTTCAGAGCAGGATACCCAGGGCTCGGTTTTGCCATTTCTAGCCACTTTGGGACCATAGGCAGGCTGGGAGAACGCATATTAAGGTTAAAAAAACTCAAAGTAAAATTTCCATGGCATGGGACCTTTAAGACTCAGTTGAAGTACAGCACATCTACCTGAAATACTGCTGATTAGAGAGAGACAGAGAGAGAGAGAGAGAGATAGAGAGAGAGTGTTGCAGGAGTCGGTCTGGATTACAGCCCTTCTTTTAGAATGATCATGGATCTTTTCAATGAGGTAGGAGGGACTCCCAGCCACCAGCATCAGAGACTCAACACCAGATTTGGTGTCAGTCTCGGGTTGCTTTTATCCGGCCACAAAGAACAGAGGCAGTGTGTATGAAAGCAGGTCTCCCCGGCAGTATCAAAGATGCTGCTGGCTCTTTGTCAAGATAAAGACGTAATGAGATCTTAGCCGTTCTGAGCCGGGCCCCTGAGAGTTTCCCTCCGCCATAAGTCCGGGGGCCAGCCGCGGGTCAAGCCTCTCCTTGTGATTTATGTTCTTCTTTATCAGACAAAATGAGCGCTTTCGCAATTAGCTGGAGACACGCTATCAAAGTCTGCGTCAGTCTCTGACCCTCGTGGACACAGCTGCCTCGTTATGGCGGCCGGGGCCAACCCGGGGTTTTGGTTTTGGTTTTTTAATGGGCGGAAATGGCAGCTTAGTCCGCTGCGGCGGTGGCTCGTTACGCCACTTCGTGAGAACAGCTCCCACCTCGGCACAGCATCAGCCCTGTTTGTTTCCGCCTGCAGCCTGCTGCCACCTTTGAGGTTTTTAGTGGACACGCTCACTGCTCATACCTGCCATTGATGGTGATTAAAAAAAAGGTGGGAGACATATTACACATGTCCCGTGTCAGTCTGAATCATAAAATATCTTCAGTTTGTGTGAAAGAGGTGTCATGACCTCTATTAGTATCATTATTAGAATTCACTAGACTGGCTAATATACTTACAAAAGTAGCTTTTTGTTCTATTTTTTTCTTTTTTTACATGCAAGGACAAAACACCTCCAGTAACTCAGACATATGCTCCAGCCCTACAACATTGTTGCAATAGCGCATGAGGAAATCCAAACAAGTAGTTATGATCAAATGCCAAAGAGGACATTACAGCTTAAAAGAATGTAGTGTAGTAAGGTCTAGAATAGGAGTGTGAAACATATGGACCGTGGGCCCACCAAAGGGTCCGATCCAGACCACTGGATGACTTTGCAAAGTGGGAAAATGGCAGAGAAGCAATTAATTCCAATTTCAAATTTAACACTTTAATTCCAGAAAAAAATCTAAGTTCTTTTTGCGTAAATTTACGATTTTAATCTTAGAAAGTCTGAGGTTTTTCTCTGTAAATTGCCCCTCTATCCCGGGTACATAACATTATTTTTTTTTCCTACAATGGCCTTAGAACGCTGTCGTAGCAGAAGCAACTTGTGTTTGCCAACATCAAGCTGACAAGAAACTCTGTGACAGAAGTTTCTGATCTTTCTAGAGTGGTTTACTGGTCTGGCCCATTTAAAATCAAATTAGGGGGATATGGCCCATAAACTGAGTTTGACATCCCTGGTTTAGAACATCAATCTCCTGACACGGGGGCTTAATTTTTATTTTATTTTTATGAAAAGGTCCACAGAAGTCCAATCAGTCATCTAAACATCTTAGCCAGATAATGGTGAGGTTCCAGACCCAACTGTTATATATCTGACTATCTAATGGCGGTTTTCCACAGCGTGGTATCTACTCAACTCGCCTCGACTCTACTCGCCTTTTTTGGTTTTCCATTACGAAAAAAAGTCCCTGGGACCTGCTACCAGGTACTTTTTTTAGTACTACCTCAGTCGAGGTTCCAAGCGAGCTGATGCGATACCAAAAGGTGACGTGGAAACCTGCAGACTGCTGGTTGGTCGGATTGCTGCGTTGTTAGCAGACAAGAGTGAGGAGTGTTTGTCCGGAACAAACACGACATTAAAAAAAAATTCTAGCCAGACACCAACAGATTATCTACTCTTTGCACTATTCTCACTTTCCAACTGTTCAATATTAAGGGCTATATATTAGGGGATTTATGTCGTTTCCAATATTGCACACTGTTACTTTAAAAAAACAAGACAATATATCAAACAAAAGTTTTTATTTAGCTCTTCAAGTAGCGCATCAAACCCTCCCGTGCATCCCGGTCTTCTTCCTCTGCACCCTGTGACAGTGTCCCCCCCCGGCTCTGCTGGCCCAGATACATCCCAGTCGTTGTCATAAGCCATGACTCTCATAAAGATTATACGAAGCACAGCAGGTCAGAACCAGAGATTTCACCCGTCGGACATCGCCCACCAGACGGTCTGCGGCGGCGGTTTTGCAAAGCGTTAATGCTCTGAAACACAAACGGTACACAGCAGACATGTTTTGGTGTGTAATCATGGTTGCTAAAGTTCATGTACTTTATATAGCGTATAGTAAATACTGACTGTGACCCTAACACATGCAAATGTTAGCTAACGTTACCAGGAAACTTAACTTACCCTTTCGTGTCGGCGAACAACAGTCATGTCGACGTCTGAACTCCGTCGGAATTCCCAAACTCCTGTTTTTTTAGCGGTGATTTTAGTTGCTTCCTTTAGCGTCTTTTGAAACAAAACATTGGCGAGTAACCGACATGCTGTTGTGAATCACGTTGAAAATTACGTCATCACGCGTAGCTATGGTAACCAGCCACGTTGAGGCGTTACTCAATCTGCAATGGAAAATGGACAGAGAATGCGTCGAACCGAGTAGAGGCGAGTCAAGGCAAGTCGAGTCGAGTTGTTACCATCAATGGAAAAACGCCATAAGCAATGCTGGGCCAGAACCACTGATATGAATACAGATATCAATACTCCAGCTGAATCTACTGTGAGACTTCAGCAGTCTGAGGCCGACAATTTAAATAGGTATCCTCTTTGGGTGTAAAGATTCGCCGACAGTATCCGCTCATGACAGATACGACTACGTTGATACACGGACCCCTGGATCGAGCTAAATGGACCATGATTGGTCCGATGGCCCGTTGGTTGACTGAATCACACTGAATCGTTCCATAATAAACACTATTGATCCTTAACCATATCGTAGCCCATGTATCTAGACATGTGTCAGATGTCTTATAAGGGAGAGATCTTGCTGAGCTGCGGCAAAGGGCTAGTAACAACAAGATGGAATGGTATACTTAAAAGACAATTGTGGTGGATGTTTTATCTTCTGAGGAAGAACTTAATGTCCACAACATCCTAATACCTTTGAACGTTTAATACAAATGGACAGGCAGGACATCTTTACAAGTTACAAAGCTACTTTCACATGTCTCTAGCTAGCAACAACTTCTTCTGTCTTTTTCTAAAACTAGAGACAACATCCTGTCAGCGTGATTCAGATAAGGAATCTGGATAAGGAAATTAACTATTATTTATCATAGGTAAGTAAATGATATAGCTTACAGATAAGCATTCTTTTTACTCAATATTACAGTTAGGCTCTTACAGTTAGGATACCACAGTGGAATTTCCAAAAACACCATGGTGTGGTATGATGAGATTAGGTCATTCATAAGTCACAGGTCAGGGGACGAGAATATAATAAGCCAACCTGTCCATGTGGAGTTGTGTTTGTCTCTGTACAGATTCAGGGACCTAGGCAGCTGTATGATAAGGGAGTGTTGGTCTCAGGACTGTGTCCTTTAGCATGCTTTCCAGAGATAAAGCTGAGTTAGATCGATAGATAGATCTGTGTTTAGGCGCCCGCAATATCTTTGTTTCCCTTAAAGGTCTCCAGCATGATTTTAAAAGCACCTTCAGAGAGTTGGGACACAACTGCACAATAACTCATTCTCTCCTCAACTAGGTGTTCATTTAATGGTCCTGTGTAATTAATCAAGGTCTCCCGAATCTAGTTTTTCCTTGAGAACAATAACTTTGGGAGATGCCTGCTTGACCGGTCTAATTCTGACTTATGAATCCTCATAATTGCATAGGCTGAGTATTGGAAGTATAGTTTGCACATGAGCGGATTGTGGACTGTGGATTTTATGCCCCATCACTTACATTGCTTTAAGGAGCTGTTATGGACATTGGGACAAAGGTTGTCGATCAACACTGCTTTTTAATATACATATGGTTGTGTTTTCAGACACAAAAAAAAATGGGAACTTATCCTTTAATTTGGAACACCATGACATTTACAGCTAAATTATTGTTAATGGTTTACAGTCGATCACATTAAGAGAAATTTCTTTCAAATTAATCAATAAGTACTAAAAGTTGTCATAACTCTTAAGAGGTTTTTACATTTTGTGTTGTAATAATATTTTTATGTATGTGATATTTCATTATTAGATCTTGTTTTGTTTTTAAGGGAGTTCTTAAAAACTAAATGCACACTGTCATGCACACATTTTTTAAATTTTATTAGATGAGCTCCAGAGTAACAGACTAACTAAGAGAATATTTATCTTCTCTCCCCTCAAAAGAAACAAGCATGAATGGTGTCATGGAGTCACTTTTCATTTCAATAACTTTCATAAATTGTTAATTGATAACCATGTTTAATACAGTCCCAAATAATTGAGAACATGTGTTTCAATCAGCCGCATTTCTTATCTGTTCGTAGAAAACATAATTTATTAAAAATCAATCTCATTCAGTAATTATTTACCATAATAACGTCCTCATTACAAAGCCAAACCCTGACAGCAGAAATGAAATATTAATGGGACAAAATAAAGATCTAAATACAGCAGCGAATTAAAACATGACGATGTTTTTGAATTTCAATGAATATTTACAGCCTGGTGGGAAACCTGATGTGGAACGCCACCGCCCATTCTTGGAAAATTATTTATTTATTGATAAAGACGCATCGTGGTCCTCCTGCCCTTTTAAAACAAGTCACACACAGCTGCTTCATCTTCCATCGTAAATGTAATAGGAGAGTTTTCATATTGCAGAACCATAAAAATGACAGGAGCTGGAGTATGTTCACTGCTGTTTAACCCTTTGAACTCAAATAGAAATGGTCTGCTAGTACATACACTGGTCTATTTGCTTATTGTGATGTCATTTCTTGGAATATCTTCAAATTCCTTATATCCTTAAAGACTAATCTAAAAGGTTATGAAAGTCAATAAACCAATACTATACACTATACACCAATACACTGAAGGTGTGTCATGTAACATGTATTTAACCCTCCTGTTGTCCTCTGGTCAAATTTGAACCATTTAAAAAAAAAAAATCAATATCAGAAATTTGGGTTTCTTTCAACCAAATTTTCAAGTAACGTGGATGACCGCACTTCCCAAGCAAGATACATCATCAAATCACTACTCTCTTTGAATTTGGGTGTTTTATTCAATGTTATATCATTTGAGAAAGGATTAATGAACATTAAAAAAGTCAGAAATGTCGGAAAAAGCTTCAAAAAAACAGAACAAAACGCCAAAAATGGGGAAAAAGTGACAAAAAAGTGACAAAATGACGACAACGTGTCGACAAAGATGCCAGAAACATTTAAAAAAAAAGTTAATTTTGACCCAGAAAGACAAAAAGTTGCATGGTCAACGGAAAGACAACACAAGGGTAAAGACGTTTTTTCATCAGATTTGACTAAATAAACACAAAAGACAGTGATGCAAAAAGATTTCTAAATGTAGAAACATAAAAGAAATACCCCGTCAGTCATTAATTTTTTGACCTATGCTAATTTTTATGAGCAGAATGTCAAGGTGTTTTGACAGTTTCATCTGCTATAGAATGGTGTCACATGGTAGCCTAGAAGTCTAGACGCACCCTAAAGGCAGCAAATGTAATTTGTTGTCTAGCAACTCTCCGTTGGCCCTGCGAGCTGGAAAAACAAAACTCTAGTCAGGCCAATCACATCGTGTGTAGAGTCGGTGGGCGGGCTTAACGTAACTGTTCTCCGTGAATTCCCTGCTACTTGAAAACAAAGACGATTGTCTTTCCAATCTACTTTGACTCTGAAGTCATTCTTAAAAAAGCAAGATGTGTTCGAAGGTTAAAGTTGAATCTATCAACCAGCGTTGCTCTGATTGGTTGTAGTGTTATCCCATTGCGTACAGAGGGAATTTGAAAAACAACCATTCATCCCGCCCCTTGGATTGAGCCCTGCCATTGGTGAGTTCCCAGACCCAACGTCTTGATGTGGGTCTGGCCTGTCAGGCTAGCCACATGGGATTTTGCACCGGACGTCAACGTGACGTGATGACATCATTACGAAAGTACAATGCAATGACCCAAAATACAGATGGCATAGCTTTCTGCTGCAAAAGAAAAAAAAGAATGCTCTAGCTGTTTTCCAATCAATTTAAACAGACGATGTAAACAACGATCCGTTCTCTAAGGGTTAAACCATGCCATGCATGTCAAGTATTTCATTTAGTTCAAATGGAAATGACCCTGTTTCTAAGTCTCCATTGTGCTTTGCTCTCTGTTAGCCATAGTCATCTATTGTTTCCTCTGAGCTAATTAATATCTCCATGCCTCAGGCTCCCAGCAGGCATCACTGCATGTTGCCCAAAGAACCAGACTTCCTGGCAAAGTGGAACTACACAGGGACACACACATTTACAAACATAGTCACACACACACACACACAGTTGAAAAAGACATGTGCATTTCCCTGTGAGTCTCTGCAGGTCTGCCAAGAGTAGAGGACATCAAACAGCGAGAGGACATTTTAACATTTCACATTTATGACAGACGTAGAGATGCACCGCTTGCCATCACTCACAGCTGTCTGGTTGTCAGCACTGATCCCTCCTAAAAGAAAACATTTCTCATGGAAAAGAGCATGATGAATTGTATGCTGTAACTATATTTGATAGTACCAACAGACAGAGATCCATCCAGCGCACTAGATTGTCATTAACTTAGCATTAGATACTAATGGTTCCTGGTTCCCTGAGGATTCCTAATGTGCAGTGGCATCCTGACTCTTTTCCTTTGTAGCACCACCATCTCCCCAAAACCTGTACTTAACAACTTCCCAAATTGTATGGCCTATTCAAAATCCCACTGGCATTTTCTAAACACATACATGCTCCCCAGAGGATGAGCTACAGTATTTCTATTCTGGATATAACATTACGTACATACATAACATTTCCCAAACACTTTCATGCACACTAGTGTGCCATTGGATGAGCTACTCAACGTGCATAAGATCGCTCATCAGGCCAAATCCTGTAGACTTGCGCTCACTATAAATATCAAAAATCTTAATTCAATTTAATTTTATTTATAGTATCAATTCATAACAAGAGTTATCTCGAGTGATTTTACAGATAGAGTAGGTCTAGCCCACACTCTATAATTTACAGATAGAGCAGGTCTAGACTACTCTATAATTTATAAATAGAGTAAGTCTAGACCCCTCTATAATTTACAGATAGAGTAGGTCTAGACCACTCTATAATTTACAGATAGAGTAGGTCTAGACCACTCTATAATTTACAGATAGAGTAGGTCTAGACCACTCTATAATTTACAGATAGAGTAGGTCTAGACCACTCTATAATTTACAGATAGAGTAGGTCTAGACTACTCTATAATTTACAGATAGAGTAGGTCTAGACCATACTAGACCACATCATTTAAAAGGACCCAACAGTTCTAGTAGTTCCCTCCAGAGCAAGCAACAGTGTGACAGTGGTGAGGAAAAACTCCTTTTAGGAAGAGACCAGGGACAGACCCAGGCTCTTGGGCCTGTTGGGGTTGTAATGAATAGGGGCAACAACAGTCATAGTAAAAGATAATGGAACAGTGACTAAAAAAATAGTAATTTGTAATAGTTCATGGCAATGCAGGGCACAGCACGGCATCTTACAGGCATGTTATTATGAAAGTTGCATTGCTGCTGCTGGGAAAAGGTGTATTCAGCAGCAACAGAAGAGTAGCTGATTCATCCGTTTACAGCACAGCCAAACAAATCATATTGTTTTAATAAAGACGTCAGTTGCTAATAAGGCCTTTTTCCATAATGACATAAAATCTAATTTCATAATGCACATGGTAGATTTTCACACAGTGGCAGGGCACAGCAAAGATGGTTACCTTTTCAAACTGCCTGCCTCAACCCTGCATTCTAATTTCCAGCTGGAGGAGACTTCAATGGTTGCAAAAATAAGTCACTTTCTATAGAAGTCTAAAGGAAAATGACCCTGCTTCTTACTTGATTTATTACCTCAATAAACATTTTCATAAGTGTATGGCCTCAATCACTACTTATAAGTCGTCTTCAAAACAGTATTATGTTCATTTAGTAAATTATGCACCCATTTATTTTAAAATAGACGATAAAGCAGGTAAGGGTATGGCTAAACGCTGAATTGTCAATCGTGATAGAGGCTTAGCAATGCTAACCATGGATCTGGGTACATTACCATAGCCATGAGCTATATATATTATTTTTATTTTTTTACATCTACCCGTGGGTAAATCTCCACTGGCTGACTCACTTCAGAAGGGTTTGAAAATCTGTAACTTTTTTTTGTAACTTCGCTCTTTTAGCGTTTACAGGGGTGTCAGACTGGTGGGAGGGGGCTGAATAAGAATTCAATGACAAAAACATAATTACAGTAACAATGGATTACATGCATGCAGACGTATTAATATAATGTAAAACATGCATGGTGGCCCAATGGTTAGAACTGTGGCCTCGTAGCAAGAAGGCTCAGGGTTCAAATCAAAGTCATTCCGGGCCTTTCTGTGTGGAGAGTGTATGTTCTGGTTTTCCACACCATCAAAATGGAGGTTCTCCAGTCGTGCCCTTGACCACCTCTGGATCTGAGCCAGTGCACTGGCTTGGAGTTGGTCCCCAGGCGCTGTAAATGGCTGCCCACTGCTCCCTTGAGGGATGGGTTAAATGTTGCTACATGTATGTGTATGTGACAATAAAGTACCGTTACCTTCTATGGGCCACTATGATTTTGTGAAAATCCCAAGGATTAGAATTTTTAATCGGAAAATCTAGTTAAAGTGACTATGTCATGAACCTGTATAAAAGAAAGGGTTCAAAGGGTTAATGTTTTTCTAATAAATGATGAGTGCTGCACAACAGCAAAAATGCTACCATAAAAAAAAAACGGCCTTGGGAGTTTTTTCTCTTATTAATCTCCTGAAAAGTAATACTACTCGGTGTGTTCAGGGTGGACACGGGCAACATTACATTACACGGATCGATGTAATGCCTGTTCTGGCTTTCATGTGAGGACTTTTCTGTGTCCTCCTGTGACTCACTGCCTCCTCTATCTCATATTTCCTCATGTTTCCAGGCCTGCATTACCCACAGTACAGAAACTACTCTTTATGGATTGGGCCAAAGCTTAACCAGAGCCATCAATTATAGGACAGTCAAGACCCCAGACGATATTTGGCCATAACTCAGTGAACCAGCCACGCAGGCAGCGGACTCCTCTTGCAGCATTTAGCCAGCTAATAATGATTTAAAGGACGGGCTTCAACATAGATAAACAGTAACCTCATTCTTGACAAGAGGAGCTACTAATTACATCATCGAGTACAGGCAGAGAAGGCCGTCTGTCTATACATGAGCAAATAAGCGGGTGCATATGTCTTCCATATGGACGGCCGAGCCCCCAGGCTTCCGCTCTGCCTCTGGAAACAAAACCACGGCACACCGCAAGAACTAGAACTTCCCAGGGAGAAGCGCTGAAGCCGACTTTGATCATTATGAGCAGGAGGGAAGAAAAAAAAAGGGCAGACTGATGATCCAAACACTCTTCATAGTAATCTCTGATTTCATTTGTGAGCATCCAAAGGCAGATCGTCGCAGCACGCCCGTTGTGCACTTGACAATAAACTCAAAGTGGCTGCGACGGGGCACAGACAAAGCAGGCCAAGATCCATTATTAATCTCTCACTTTGTTCGTTATGAAGCATTTCAGATCCATAGCAGGGGCAAATGCTTTGGTGGTGAGTGTACAGTAGATTTCTGATATGTTTTCACTTCTTGCAATGTAATGATTGTTCTTCTGCGATGACGGCTGTATTATGCAGTCATGAATCTCTGTATAAATCACCTATTCCCTGGGAGAAATCATTTTAATTTGCGCAGATGATGATGATGATGATGCTGTTAGTAAAGTTCAGTTTGATGTTAATCAGACAGCCCATCATTCTCTGCCCTTTTCACTCTTTGCTTTAAAGGTTCTGCCCTCGATTTTCAGAACATTAGTATATCAATAAACAACTCTTTGCTATGTAAAGATTTCATGAATTAAAGGTGTCCTAAGCAGACAATTAACCCTTGTGTTGTCTTCCCTTTGGCCATGAAAAACGTTTTCCCTAAGTTTTTTTATGAGGATTTTGTGTTTTGACTTTTTTTTCAATGTCTTTGTCCTTTTTTTTTGACGTTTTGTCAATGTTTATGGCGCTATTGTCGTTGCTTTAGACACTTTTTTCCCCCTACATTTTGTCACTTATTCCAGTGTTTTTGACGTTTTCTTCTGGTGTTTTAGTTTTTTTTTTCATTGATATCCAACATTTTTAACCCTGATTTCGACTTCCTTTATTTTGGATATTAATTAATAAACTTAGAAAATGGGTCAAATTTGACCTGAAGACACCATGAGGGTTAAGTCCCACTCCCTCTGTGTGGGTTGTAACTCCAGTTTCTCTGATCTTTGTTTTGATAGCCCGTTCCAGCCGCGCGTGCATGTTATAATGTAGTCCCACTGGGCCCAGTTGCCTTGAACTGTGCGGAGCTGTGACAAAGCATCGGTATTTGACAAGGAACTTTCTGTGAAAACCACGGGGAGGCAATCCCGGACTACTTATGGGTTTTTTTGAACATCGAGTACATCCCCTATAAATCGGGGGTTCCCAACATGGGGGTAGGGGCCCCTGAAAAGGATCACAAGATGAAACAAACAAAATGTATGTATTAAATGTATTTTTTTTCAGGCTTTTCTCAAATTGTTGCTTTTTCCTTGTGAAACGCTGGCAACTCGTACTTCTCCAAGAGTTTTAAAATGAAACAATCACTCTGTGGTTAAAAAGGGGCAACCTGTAAAGATGGTTCAGACGTTACATATAAGGTGTAGGTAACAAAAACAGGTCAAAAGATAGCAGTGAATCTTATAGAAAGCTGATGCGGTGCTAAAGTTATCTTAACCCTTGGATCATATTTGGGTCAAATTGACCCATTTCAAATTTTTAGAAGAAGAAAAATGGTAGAAGTATAAATTTTTTCTACCTGAAAATCAACGGCCTTACCTTATTTTCTGTGATAAACATGTATTCCTGACTTAATTCAGAAAATGATTCTGGATATGACCACTTTTTACAAGATAAGAATGATCACATAGTGGATTTTTAACATGAATTATAACCTTACTTCCATTTTTAATTGTGTTCTAGTAGAGACTGATTGCATTGCCTAAACATATTTGTTAACTCAGTTGTTTGAAATTGAGATAAAGACAATATTTGTTATTGGTTATGAATTAAAATTTTATTTCAGAATTGTTTTTAAAACCCCAAATAAGTCCCGGGTCAATTTGACCCGAAGGATACGAGAGGGTCCCGAAGGTGAAGACAACACAAGGGTTAAAGCTAAAACCATAGTGTTATTGTGGTTAAATCAATCGAGAACATTATTCAACCGACCAAATTTTTCTCTGTGTGGCCATAAAATGAACAGTCTTGTAAATATAAAACTGCGCAAATGTTGGAGAAAGTGTTCCCTTTCATTTAATTCCTCTGGTGAGAGATCAGCGCTGTGCAGGCCCGAAGCCCAGGGTGACGCCATTGACCTCAGCGCTGTGGTTTGGAGCACCACTTGGTCATTTTCTCCTCCTTTTTGTCTGGTCTGTAATGTTTTTGACATTCATACCACCCATACTTAAGATAGCGTGTGGTTGTTGACCACTCATTTGCTGGTATTTTTATGTTTTTTGCACTGACTTTTTGAAACATGTCTTTTAACACGATTCTTTCTCAGTTTTGGGACTTGGTTTTGTGAAATGTTTCTTCTTGTGTGTGAACCCATGAGTCTCCTGAGGCCTGTACTGTACTACGAATCCAGATCAACATGCCCTGGATGTGTTTCAGTTATCCGGCTTCACTAACCCGACAACCGCCGTCCAGCATAAGCTGTGTCACGACGGCGGTTAACAACTAGTTCAATCAACCCGGGGTCCCAATCCAGCGGCGCGCTCCTTCACATAAAACAGGTGTTTGCACAGCGCGACCAATCGCAATCATCTACCAGAGCCGCATATTTTACATAGGAAGAGCACACTATAAATCTACATGAATATGAAGAACACAGACACGGTTTTACAGGCAAAACGCAATACACTCACTGCTAAAACAGGAAGGAACACTCATCAATATCACTTCAATCAGGCCCAAGATCGGACCAGAATTCCACTTGAGCTTTCTATAAACTGGTGTTGCTTTAGCCTTTTATTTCAGTTGCTACCCTGGCAGCGGGAGGAGATCTGAGAGCCAATAAAATATATAAAAACATAATTCAAACAGACAGCTCATTGGATACACACGCTTCCAGAATAGAATAGAATGAATAGAAAGCCTTTATTGTCATTATACACAAGTGCAGTACCTGTACAACGAGATTGAAGCAAAACCTTTACAGTGTCAACATAAATAAAATATAAATATATAAAGTATAGGTAGTGCAGAATAAAAGGGGGGCTGGTGCACAGTCCTGAGAGCATTTATATACATATATAAAATAGCTTTGTGGACACATTATGCAAAAAGTAGTTAAGTATTAAAAATAAATAAATATTGCACAGTAATGAAATTAAATGGTTAAATATTAAGTATTGCACAGAATTCCAGTGTCCTTTTAGGTATTACTGGGGGGTCAGTGCATGTGTGAGTTCCAAGTTGTTTTGGCTTTTGGGAAGAAACTGTTCTTGAGTCTGTTAGTGCGTGCTCCGATGCACCTGTAGCGCCTTCCTGAGGGCACCAAGAAGAAGCCAAGAAGCCGACAAACAGCCTAAAGGTAATTCCCCCCCGCTAATAATCTCTATTTTTCATAGAGATACCCATCGGGGAATGGTAACAGGGTTGTCGGTCTCCAAATGTTTTGACTTTTATGAGCTTCTAAGAACGGTGACGCCGTTATCAATCAAGTATTTTTTTTCCCCCTTTATTTCAGTCTGACAGTGAATAGACAGAAAAGGCGGGAGAGAGATAGAGAGATGGGGGATGACACGAAGCAAAGGACCACAGGTCGGATCCTAACCTGGACCGCTGCGTACGTCCGCTGTGTACTTCCATTGTGTACTTCATTTATTTTTGTCTACTTTTTTTTAAATTTAGATTACTTGGTTTTGTTTGTTCCGTTGCTCTGTGTAATGTTAATCTTGCAAAGTGGTTTTCATTTTTGGAATTTTTTTTTTCAAATTTTTATTTAACTTAAACAACACACAAAACATACAATTTGCGACATGAACATATCTTCCCCCCACCCCCCTCCAGCCCAGGTTTTATGTATTCTAATGCTTTTTCTGCACTTTAAGGCCCCCATATATTCTAAAATAATCAGATGTAACTCAACTTAACTTAAAAGCATTACGTTTTGATTAAATAAACAGCACAGAGAAGTCAGTGGCACACAATCTGTTACCCAAACGGTGTCCCCCTGTCCCCCTGTCCAAACAGCCCCGTGTAGACTCATTCCCAACAAGTGACCAATGCGGTCGATAATTTGAAGACAAAATATGATGAGTAGAGCCCAGCGGTTGCTGCTTGTGTGCCTCCGCTCACATTCCTGGTTAATCCCGTCATGTTGCAGTATTTACCTAACTAACATGATTTCGCCCGTGTGCGAGGGGCCAGAGCCCTCTAGCCACGCTGCAGGAGCCTGAGCGGCATATTAAGTTAGAAACAGACCAACACATAGAATTTGCCATTTTCCATTGTCTTGCCCTTGTGGTCCTGACAGTAATGTCTTTCAGCAGGATTACTAAGGACCAGTGGTGGAATGTAACTAAGTACATCCACTCCAGTACTGTATAAGGTACTTCTACTCCGCTACATTTCACAAAGAAATATTCTACTTTTTATTCCACTACCTTCATCTGACATCTTAACCCTTGTGTTGTCCCTCGGATGAAATTTGACCCATTTTAAAAAAGAAAAGTGTTTTTTTCAACCAAATTTTTAGAAAAATAAAGTGGATTGTTCCGCACAACTCTCTTCACAAGTAAAATAATTTTCTTTAAATGTTGATGTTTTATTCAATTTTATAGCATTTTAAAAATATTTTTTTATGAAAGAATGTTAAAAAAACTGACAAATGTCTGTCAGAAACGGAAAAAAAGGAGAGAAACATTGGAAAAGGTAACAAAAACCCTTTTTGGTTTTGAAAAAGACAACCAAACATTACATTTTGACCCAGAAAACCAATAAGTTGCATGGTCGACGTGAAGACAACACAAGGGTTAAAGGTGTCCTGCCACACAAAACTTATTTTTTAACTTGCATTTTTTAAATGTATCAGGTCCATATGTGTGTGTGTTATGTGGTGAATATGACGATGATCTGCTACCTCCTCTGTCAGCTCTACCTACCTAGAAATAAGAGGAGAAATCAGACCAATCACAACAGCTGGTCAGTCTGACATCATATTGCCTGAGCTCATTACTATTCATGAGCTGGGTAAAGGATGCTGACAGCCAGGCTCTCATTGAATATCCGTTAGCCAATCAGAGTCAAGCAACTTAGCTTGTTGTAATGAGAACTGGTCCACTGGCTCTGAAAAGCCTCCGATGTCGACCCTCGTTTTATTTCGGCTCGGTTTAATTCTTTCTTTTTAGCTTGCTTTTCGTCATCGGTCTTCTTCTGTTTGCCCGTCTTTGTTTTCTGAGCAGGTGTCACTCGAGAAATTGGCAGTTTTCCTGAAAAGTTTTCTCCGTGATTAGCACAGCTGCAGCACACGGGCAATCTTGAGCTTGAACCATAGACCGTTAATATTAGGTCTATGGCTTGAACACGGTACGCGGTGTGCGGGGGGAGGGGGGAGGGGGAGGGTTATGAGCAGCGCGTACACGAGAGTGATTGACACTGCTAAGACACTCCTCCTGGCTCTGATTGGCTGTTTTGATCGGGAGCGGTGCATTTCTGCCAAATGGCATCAGGGACACAGGGAGGAGCCATAGGAGTTTAGTTTTTTTCACAGATTATCTGTCTCATATTCTACTGTCAGGGCATAGTGACAGTTTTAACAAATATGTAAAAAATACATTTTTACAAAAGTTACCTACTGAACCTTTAAGTAAATTTTCCTCATGATACTTACATGCTTTCACTTAACTAACATTTTCAATGGAGGACTTTTACTTTTAACAGATTATTTTGTACACTGCATTAGTACTTTTTACTTGAGTAAAGGATCAGAATACTTCTTCCTGTCATGGGTCAGAGACTCAAATGCAGCGTGCAGGCAGGACAAAGTTTGAGGATTTTTTGACCAAAAGAAAAAAATACTAAAAAAACAAACATAGTAAAAAAAACTCCAGGAAGCAGAGAATTTGACACAAACTGACGCGGGGAGACATGACAGGAACAAAATTATCCAAAAATGATCAGACCAATGATCTGACACAGGACAAGGGGAACACAAAGACTAAATACACAGGGTGGCAAAAAGCAAGAAGGTGACACAAGGGCTGGGGAACAGGTGAAAGACATCAGACAATCAAGGGCCAAAAAACAAAAGACAGGAAGTAAAACAAGACAAGACAGAAAACTAGACCATCAAAATAAAACAGACAACCAGAATAAGACAAAACACCAAAACCATGACACTTCCACCACTGCCAGGTCCTGAAAACAGCCTTAGAAACCAGAGAGGAGGCCCGTGCAGGAGAATCCAACTTGCTCTATTAGAGTGCAAAGGATATTTATTACAGCTTTAAGCAGCCGGCAGTGGAAAAAAGAAGAGACGGGGATGAAGGGGGATAACAATTTTTGAAATATTACTCTAAGTGGAATTAATTCCTGCCTTGCTGAGAGCCTGGACATCCCAGGTGTTACTGTGGAAATACCATCTGGCTCATTAATTGGAAGTTATTCCAGACGATTACTGATACCCCCGAGACCCGCGGTCCACTCTCTCTCTGCACGCATATTGGATTGCATAAATAAGACACCAGCACGCCTCGCCCCGGGGAGCGGCTCAACCGGGTTTTTATGGGAGAACATTGATTATCAACAGTTCAAGGTAGTTTATGCACATTGAGCAGAATGCACAGGTGGAGGAGAAAAATGAAATTTCTGAGTGAAAGATATGAAAGAGAAACAAATTGAAGCTTTTGGAGTATCCAGATGGAGTAACCCTATTATTCTAACTAAGTTTACATTCACAAACGTTTCCCCATTCTCTCTGGAAATGAGTTTCCCTGCAACGTGAAATCAGGAAACAGAAAAGAAGTTAGTTCTAAAACGATGTTTAGCACAACAGATAATTGAAAAGTTGACATGTATATGCAATGAGAATATATGAATGGCAATCACTGGCTGGCTTGATAGTTAACCAAGTTATGTTAACGGTTTTTCACATAGCCCAAAATCTTTTTATATGTGATTCAGGAATTCTCAAAACAAAATAGTGTTATCCCATCGTGCTTTGTGTAGAAATTTCTCTTTAGTGTGTTTTGTGATTCATTTTGTATTTAAACTGAGACTGCAAGAACATATTGTGATTCAAACAACTTTTATTGAGTGGAAAAACAAATTCTAAGGTTTGGCAGTACCCCAACTTTGTCAAAAAACCCAAAGTTCAATCAAACTCGAACCCCAACGCCATTGTTTGACAAACTATGGCAAAACATGGCACAAGGAATGACGTGATAGACAGATCATGTGCCAGGTATTATTTTGAAAGTGCTTGCCCTTTCCACTGACGGTTTCCCAGATGGTGTGTAGCACACTGACAAACTTTTCTGTTATTCTGGTCTCATCATACCAGTACTGTATGTACATTTGTTAGTTCAAAATCTCTTTATGCATGGGTGAAAATTCTGATGGACTGTTTCGGAGAAAAAAGATTTCATTTGCCCTTTAGAAGGACAGAACTCTCTCTTCAACCCTTGTGTTGTCTTCCCATTGGCCATGCAACTTTTTGGTTTTTCTGCATCAAAAGGAAAAATTGAAACCGTAAGAGACTTTTGTTCTTTTTTTTGTACCAGCTTTTTCTGACATTTTCACTTTTTCCGTTTTCTGTGCTTTTAACATTTTTGATCTTTTTTTCCGATATGTTTTTCACTTTTTCAACGTTCTTGTATCAATTATTTTCTTCAAATGTTATAAAATTGAATAAAACACCCACATTCAATGAAAGTAGTGAACAGATCATTAATTTTACTTGTGAAGAGTGCTGTAAGGAACCATCCACGTTAGTATTTTTGACAATTCGGTTGAAAAGAAAACACATTTGTGATGTAGAAACTTTTTGAAAAAGGACAACAGGAGGGTTAAGAGAAACAGAAGAGCATTGTGTGTACGGAGAAAGAGAAAGAAACATGCTTTTATTGAACTGTGGCTTTTCATTGACGCTAACACTTTCTTCTGAGGGTGCAACAGGTGCGATGAAAAAAAGGGAAAAAGATTATTTTGGCCTCTTGGGTTCAGCAAAGCAAGCTGGAAACACAACATCAATGTATTGTCACAATATAATGCTGATATAGAGAACATGTTAGAAAAAAAGCAACGTTGTTACACATTGAGCACATCAAGAAAAATCCAATATCCAGTCTCTTTTAGCTCTGTTTTTGGTCTCTACCAACTCCTGAGGAATCAACTGTCTATCTGTCTATTTATCTGCTAAATGCTTCAACAACTAGATAACCTTGTCTGTCTGCTGTTTGCTGCTTCTGGAAATAAGATTGATGAGAGCTCTTAGAGTTAATCAGAACAAAGTTGTGAGCACTAAAAAGAAAACAATAAGCTGAAAGAGGCTAAAATGCTTCCTAACGCTGAGAGGAACGGGTTAGGGTTAAGGGTTAGGGCGAGAATTTGGTGTGGGTACATCAGTAAGAGCACCACCTAGTTGTTAGTGGAAACAGATTCAAATAGCTTTGAATAAAAGAAAAAATGAGAGAAATTATATTATTGACATAATCTAGAAAGTGTTTTGTAATATCTTCATGAGCCAATGATTTATAATCCCAGTCCCCTTTTTTTCCTTTCATGTGTTATTTGTTGTGTTTTGATATTAATTGTATCACTTGCCATTTAAGATTGGAATCAGACCAGTCCTGTCAGAGTTAAAACTAATTAATTTGGAAACATAAACACTTGAAAAACATGAAATTGACTCCACGGGAAGGGGGGTTATTAGTGTCAGCTTGATTCCCATCTGGGAGGCTCTAATGTGTTTGTGGTCCACACACTTATCCTGAAAGCTGGTGCCCATTGATTAGAAAGAGTCGTGCCCTCGGCCCCAGACACCCGGGGCAGTGCATCGGTTCTCTGCACCTCTAACCCCACCATTTAACTGTGACCCCAAGAATCAGACTCACACTGTCATGTTTTTGCTTAGTTCACAAAATGGAGCCATGTTTTTTTGCCTTTTTGCTGATAAAGATGCTGGGAACAATTCATGTTTTTTGTTCCCGCTATCACGCTTTACTGTGTCCAACTTTACCCACATAATGAACCATAGGAGACACTCCAAAGGCGAATGATGTCAATGTGGTGGCCATTTGACATTTTTTGCTAATGAATTGCAGATTTCCTATAGCTGAGCTTCCGTTCTCCTCAATTTCACAGCAATTACTTCCAATTAAGTTACAATTTCAAAGAACAACATCTTTCAAAAAATATCTGCAGAGGCATCCATCTGACATGCACATGAAACACTGAATCCTAGAAAGTAGTCTTGCATAAGTTTTACACTGTTTCAAAATATTTATATTATAGACACCCATGGTGTCTCAACCACACTTTTTCAGAGACTGTCCTGCCCCAAAAACAACCCTATAGGTCATTTGTATAAGCAGGTTGTTGCGAAAACTACTTCTGTTTATTGTGGTGGTATCGTCTAGTGGCCTTATTCATTATTGACAGGAGCAAAGCAGGAAGTCAGGTGACATAGTATCAAAAGCATCCATGTCCTCATAGGGAGGAGGACGGGGCCAATGAAGACCAAAAGTCAAAGCTGATTAATTTTAAACGGCATGCGTAAGTTAACTTGTAAGCTAATAAACCGGTTTATGCTACATCAGGCTATGCTGCACAACAAACACTCTTATTTAACCAAGTTTTGGAGCCTAAGCAGTGATCTTCAACAGGGGGTTGGGACCCCAAGGGGGTCCTCAAGTTAGTGCAGGGGGACCACCAAATTATGTATGAAATTTATTTTTAAAAACAAGTCTGAAAGTATGCATTAATAGGAATGCAACATTTTAATGGCAAAGATAAATGGGCCTTTTTGTGAAAATGATTTACACATTGAAGATAAGCTTACTTTAGGTAATGGTAACCGTTAAGCTTAAGGACAATTATTAATAATCAACTCATTTTTATACAATATATGCGGTAGGGGGTCCTTAATCAGTTTCTGTTTCAGCTAAGGGGCCCCTGGCCTAAATGACCTTGAAGACCCCTGGCCTAATGCATGGTTCTGCTTAGGGCTCGGCGATATAGAGAAAATCAAATATCACAATATTCTTGACCAAATACCTTGATGTAGATATTGCAACGATATTGTCTGGTTGACTATTGGTGCTTTAACAAAATGTTATTTACACGATGGGATTTTTGAAAAAAGAACACCCCCAATATATTTCTGTCGGGTAAAAAGGACATCTGTTTTCACATTGGTTGATGTGTGTGGTTTCCAAAACTATGTTGTTAAACCTGAAGACAAATTTCTGGGGTCTACGTTTAGCATCGTAGATAAAGTCCCCCCCAGTTCAAGTTTAGCTCTTTGGAGCCTCATTTGGGAGAGAGTGATAGAAACGGTCGGTCGGAAGGTTTTACGGATAATCGATGCGATCGCCCCTCTAACAGCCAATCAATCGTCCAGATCCGTGCATCATTTGCTCCGTCCACCACCCTGAGTGATGGTGACACCTGGAATTGGATTCACTCCGCGAAACAACGGAACAGAGGAAAGGTCTGGAAAAAAAATGAGACAATTATACACTACAGTAATGCACTGCGCTGCCGATTTAGACAAACTCATATTTATTCTGAGGGGCAAAGTGAAACAGAAGGGTGCTCTCTCTTCAGAGGTGTTTTATTGAATTTGTCAGGCTGTTTCCTTCTCCGCGGCCAAACTCAGCGGCTCTATCCTTTCGTCTGTCTTTATCCATCACACACACACACACACACACACACACACACACACACACACAAACAAACAAACTCAAAATGATGGGTTTCTCCCTGAACCCGAGGGCTCGGTCGACCCCTGCACCAGATTAAATCTGACACTCATGACCAACTCTGACAGGGGGAGAAAATACTGAGGGTGAGGAGGGGGGGTGGGTGGGAAGCAATGGTGGTGTATGTGGGGGGGGGGTTGAATGGTAAGTTTAGAGTGACAGACTAATTAGGGCTTTCCTGCGTGAAGCTTTATTTTCATATTTACTCCAGAGTATCAGAAGGCCAAACAGCTCTCTGACTGAATTACATAGTACACGTACACACACACACACACACACACACACACACACACACACACACACACACACACACACACACTAAACACTTTACCATAGCTGTTCCACAGAACTGACATAAACTGTTTAAACCGGAGAAGAAACTTGATATGATGTAAGTGAAGAATGGCTCCCTCTACTGCTTGAGAGAAAACACACACACACACACACACACACACACACACACACGCGCACTCACTCCAATCTATGCTATTCAATGCTCATGTCCATTGAAAAATACAAAAAACAATAATTAAGATTATTTTTGTATTAAATATTCAATAAGTCATATCATGGCACTATCCCTACATTCATTTAACCTTGCAAAAAGCAAAAAGAATATGGTCATAATTATACATCTCTAAAATGCATCTCTTTTCAGAATACTAAGTCCTTATTTGTCTGAATTACCAGTGTGCTAGATATACTTATTCCAATGCCCTCCATTTAGTCATTTGAGTTGATTTACAGTTTTTTTGGATTGCTTACACACTAAAATTAAAAGTAGTACACTATTAGCAAAACCTAACACTCAAGAAGCAAAACATCAGCCCATATTTGCACAACTATAAGCACATTGTCAACCTCACACTTGTTGCAAAACTCTACACACAGTGATTTGCAAAACACTAAACACACTTAACATACATTACACACAAAAATCTATTATGAAGTCACTTCCTTGCAATACCAAAGCACTGACTGTCAAATTACCGCACCTTCCAACCAATTGATTCAACACAGTCATCAGGTGTGCAAACACTTGTTTGCTTAATTGTAGACACACCAATCAGGTGTATAAGCACTATAAAAAGCAGCAGGTGAGTTCATCGGTCTTCAAGCACAATGGAAAGAGTCAGAGAAATAGTAAGACGAGGTGGAGGACGAGGAGGAGGAGGAGGAGGAGGACGAGGAGGAGGAGGAGGACAAGGACAAGGAGGAGGAGGAGGAGAAGGAGGAGGAGGAGGAGGAGGAGAAGGAGGAGGACAAGGACAAGGAGGAGGACGACAAGGAGGAGAAGGAGGACAAGGAGGAAGAGGAGGAAGGGGAGGAAGAGGAATCAACAGAGGAGGAATCAACGGAAGAGGAAGAGATGGAGGCCATGCTGGAGGTAGAGGAAGAGGAAGAGGAAGACAAGAAGGGGCTCAAAGAGGACAGAATCTGACAAATGAGATCCGTGCAACACTGGTTGACCACGTTGTCAACCACGGCCTGACGCTGAGGGAGGCTGGACTGCGAGTACAGCCAAATCTCAGCCGATACACAGTGGCAAGTGTGATAAGAACATTTCGACTGGAAAATAGGTATTGTAAAAATATCATCATATCAAAAACATCTGCACGGTTTCAGCAACTGCTTACAGTACTGTATTCTATGCACTATCAGCACTTCTGTTACCTTTTCCTGTGAAATTACTGTACTATTGTTTACTGTTTTTTTTTCTACATAGGATTGAGGGTCAGGAACGACGAGGGGGAAGGCCTCCTATGTTCACAGAACAGCAAGAGAGGGAGATAGTAAACATGGTTTTGGCCAACAATGCTATAACCCTCAATCAGCTCCAAGCTAACATTGTCAATAACCACGTCGGTTTCAACAATATCCATCAGGTCTCAACATCAACACTGGCACGCATCCTAATAAAAAAACATATTCAAATGAAGCAAATTTATCGTGTGCCTTTCGAGCGCAATTCCGAAAGGGTGAAACGACTGCGGCATGATTATGCAGAGGTATGTATTCACCTAAGCATTGTGATCTTGCATACTGTCTCATAATCTTTTACTGTACTGTAATATGTATACTAGATCTACACTGAACACAATTTTGCCTGACACTGTTCTTCAGAGAGTTTTACAAATGGATGGAGAGGAGATCCAGTATGAGTTCATTTACGTAGATGAGGCTGGGTTCAACCTGACGAGAACACGAAGGAGGGGAAGAAACATCATTGGCCACAGGGCTATAGTCAATGTCCCAGGGCAACGTGGGGGTAATATAACACTCTGTGCAGCCATTACACAGAATGGGGTCCTCCACCACCATGCCCATATGGGCCCTTACAACACAGCACCCATACTTACATTCTTGGACCAATTGCACAACATAACAGCAGCAAATCAAATCGATCATATGGAATACATTGTTGTCTGGGACAGTGTGTCTTTACACCGCTTGGCTCTGGTTCAGAACTGGTTTCAGCAACATCCACATTTCACCGTTCTATATCTTCCACCATACTCTCCATTTCTCAACCCTATAGAAGAGTTTTTCTCGGCATGGCGGTGGAAGGTATATGATCTCCGTCTCCAGGCTGAGGTACCCCTCATCCAAGCCATGGAGGAGGCCTGTGACCAGATGGAGGTAGCAGCAATGCAAGGATGGATTCGTCATTCAAGACGTTTCTTTCCAAGGTGTCTTGCTAATGACAACATTGCCTGCGATGTTGATGAAATTCTTTGGCCAGATCCAGCTAGGCGAAGAGACAATGTCTAGTTTTTGTTTTGTTTTGTTTTTTTACAGTAAACTTACAGTACAATACGTAAAGTGACATTTTGTTACAGTATTATGAATCTCCATGTCAACATTTTGGGCGTGTTGAGAAATAAATGAGTTTCTTCAGTCTGCAACATTGGTCTTGTGTAGTGTTTGGTGAATTTACATTACATTTGTACTTTGTTGATGGTAGCCAACTCTAATCATAGGGAAGTAGAAGTGCTAAAAGTGTTTTAGGTTTATCACAGCAGAGTGTAACTCGTGCAAACAGAGTATAGTAATGTGAAACGTGTGTGTTTCATATGGTATCAAAGTGTGGTTTTTAAACAGAAGTGTATAGTTTTTACAAGAGTGTTTAATTATGCAAAGGATCTGTAGTGTTTTGCTAATTGGGTGTGTGGTTGTGCTAATTGTGTGTAGTGTTTTGAAAACACGGGCCCTGTTTTGAAAATCGTGCTTAAGCAATCCAAAAAAACTGTAATTAAATTATGATGATAATCTTCACCCTCCTTAATTCCTTAATTAATTCTCTCAAAATCGAGGGTGACCAACATAAGTCCATTTGTCCTTGGGGACTCAACTCTCTCGTAGTGGAACGCTTGGGGACGGGGGTGTATTTTCTATTCTGATTTGATCAGCACACAGGGATTTTACAAGATGGCCTCCGACGGCCCTGATGTTGGTAAGTGGCACGTAGCGGAACAAAGGGAAATGCCAAGAGCAAGAAGAGGTACAGCGGTGGAAGAGGAAATGGAGGAGATCCAAAAAAATCCCTGAGCTTTATGACGAGGAGATAAGCAAAGTCGCCAAACAAACAAAACAAAATATAAAGTTGCTATTACTTCATATCTCATAACACTTTTTCACTTCCCTACCCAGTCTATGGCACCGATCTTTAGAAACACATCACAAATACAGCTGGATTATATAGCTTTTTTTTGGGGACTACTTACAGCGGCAGATGAATCCAAATTGGTGCTCTAGTGAGTATTTACAGCAGCAAGATGGTGTATGTGGGGGTGAGTTCAGATAAACTGCATTGGCTGTGTCCATGGTAACAAAGGATCATGTCAAGTGTGGCCCATTGATGGTTTTGGTCTTTCCATCGCAATATAAGATAAGACCAGCCGAACTTCACCTCCTGGGCCCTGCCAGGTGCTCTTGAACAATGCAACTCCCCCCCACCCTCACAACTGCTCAGGGCACTGGTCCAGCACTGGCAGCCCCCCCCTCACTCTGACATCCCTCCACTGTTCAATCCCTGCACTGTTCACTTTTTAACTATCATCATTACACACAGTCTACCATAGTATCTCACCTTATCATGGTCATTGCATTTCTGGGAAGGATCTTTATTTTTTTATTTTATTCTTAGGTATGTGTGATATATGTGTGATAAATGTGTGATATGTGTGAATATGTGTGTATATGTGTGTAAATGTGTGTGTATATGTGGTAAAATATATATGTGATATGTGTGTATATGTATGCTATGTGTGTTTATATGTGTGTATATGTGTTCATATGTGTGTATATGTGTGTAATCTATCTATCTATCTATCTATCTATATATCTATCTATCTATCTATCTATCTATCTATCTATTTGTGCATGCAATAGGTCCTGAGCATGTGTGTGTATTTCAGGCCTGTGTGTAGTGATTACTAATAAAACAATTAATTTCCCCACTGGGGATCAATAAACAGCATAAATTAAATTAATTAAATTATTAATCCTTTAAGCTTAATGTTAGTCTTTGACAATCTTTTTAATGTGAGTGATGTGGATGTTTTTTTTTTATTTGAGAAGTTTTGTATTTTGCACTTTTTGGGCTTTTTTTATGAAAGGAAATAAGAAAAACGCACAGACATATCTGTAGAAATAAATTCATATTAAATCCATTTTCTGAGTCATTTTCTTCTGGATTTTTTCTGAACTCAGTTGAGACATGTGGCTATAGTACTAGTTTTGTATGTAGCCCATGTAATAATCTTACAGTAGTGTGTTTTAATCATTTTAGAGATGATTTACTTGGACGGAAATAGAAATTCTCTGTTCTAACCTCTTTAGCTCTGTGTCAGTCAGGCCTAGAGTCACACTGACACTAGGAAGAAAATATGTAGAGTGTTAACTTCCCTCATGACCTCAGGGTCATCCCAGAGGGCCAACGTATGTGGGAACTGCATCACTTTTTTTGGGGTAAAAATTTAGGTGAGAAAAGCATGCATTTTCAAGTGTGTGTAAGCAACTGTTTATAAAAAAGAAAATCCCTCCACCTATGTAACCAGGCTCTGCAGTAGCTACGTACATGTCACAGCGCTCCCTGCTACAGTACAGCTGTAAAAACGTGTAGTCACCCGACCCCGGTCTCCCCTACCAGGTTTTTATTTCCAGATTCCTCTGAAACATAAACGCAACAAACTGACAGGATTTTACTGTACAGGCCGAAGCACATCGGGCAAAATAATTGGACTCGGTGCTAAGGAAAAAGTCTATATATCACTCTACAAAACACTGTTTACATATAATATTATATATGCATGTGCGTCATGCAGTGCAGCTGCAGAGGAAACAGTGCTGAGTGACCAACAGTGTCTCCTGAGAAGTGGAATGAGACAAGGTTATTTGAATAGTATATCACTTAAAAGGTCCCATGGCATGAAAATGTTACTTTATGAGTTTGTTTTTTTTACAATAATATGAGTTCCCCCAGCCTGCCTATGGTCCCCCAGTGGCTAGAAATGGTGATAGGTGTAAACCGAGCCCTGGGAATCCTGCTCTGCTTTTGAGAAAATGAAATCTCAGATGGTCCGATCTGGAATCTTGCCCCTTATGAGGTCATAAGTGGCACAATTACCTCCCCTTTCTCTGGCACATACTAAGGAAAGCTCATTGTGGGACTGGCTCTAGTGGCTGTTATTCTGCACCAAGGCAGAATTTTGGGAAAGAGACTTCAGATCCAGTATTAGAGGATCACTAAGGCCTATATAAAAGAGACTTCAGATACAGTATTAGGGGACCACTAAGGTCTATATAAAAGAGACTTCAGATACAGTATTAAGTACCACTAAGGTCTATATAAAAGAGACTTCAGATACAGTATTAGGGGACCACTAAGGCCTATATATACAAGAGACTTCAGATACAGTATTAGGGGACCACTAAGGTCTATATAAAAGAGACTTCAGATACAGTATTAGGGGACCACTAAGGTCTATATAAAGAGACTTCAGATACAGTATTAGGGGACTACTAAGGTCTATATAAAAGCATCCAAAGAGCACCATGGCATGGTAGCTTAAAAAAATATCCACAAAGGGGCACAGGCACGGCAAGGTGATATCACTGTGGGAGATTAAATGTACAACATGTAACTTTACCATGAATCATGATACATCCATTTCCTGTGTTGCAGTTTGTGACGGCTCTCTCCCTGAGGATAATAACAGCCTCTACAGTTTAGCTTTTCTCCAGTGATTTCCTGCCCTGTGAAATTAGGCCTCGCCGAGTCCATTTATCATCCCATTACCACAGTCCAGTTCTCTAAATATAGATCCAGGTCTGAGAGAAGTGGAGAACAAGAGCCAAACGATGCCAACAACAACAACAACAGCACCCAGTAATCACACAATCGGCCGCTGCCGCTTGATTACAGCACTTTAGATAACCCACATGTCTGAAAACAAGTCCGACCTTTGTCTTAACTGATGTTTGACTCAGACTGCTGAGCTAAAAAAAATTAATTGTGTCCAAAATCAATCATTATTATTATCAATGGTATATATCATCTATTGACGGGTAAATGTGAAAAAAAAAGTGAACTATATTTTCGCTGGGCCCTTTTTGGAAGCCCTGTTTTCCAACTCTGAAGTCTTATGCCTTCGTGGAGCTTAGGAAAATCTGAATCAGAAAATGATTCTATTGCCAAGTAAGTAGTCTCGCTTTGCCAGACCTTCCTCCAAACGCTGCGTAGGAGGGTCTCGCTCATCCACCCAGCATTCTGGGATGGGAGAAAAACGTGCTCTAGTTTATTGCCATTACTTTAAACCAATTATAAATGTTGTGGATAGGGCGCCCAGATAGCTCAGTTGGTAGAGCGGCCATCCATATAAAGAGATTTAGTCCTCGATGCAGCGGGCAGGGGTTCGACTCCACCCTGGGGCCCTTTGCTGCATGTCATCCCCCCCCTTTCATGTCTTCATCTTTCCTGTTAAAAATAAAGGCTGAAAATACCCCAAAAATATTCTTTAAAAAAATTGTCATGGGCGGCGCTAAGCAACGAGCAGAGCCTCTGTAAAATAGCCTCGGGAAGGAACTTGTTTTCGTGGAACGTGTACGTTCAAAAGTAGTTTTAGTTGTGCATCAGAAAACTCAGATTGGACAGATAGTCTAGCTAGCTGTCTGGATTTACCCTGCAGAGATCTGGGGACCAGGTAACCATAGTCCTCAGATTGGACAGATAGTCTAGCTAGCTGTCTGGATTTACCTTGCAGAGATCTGAGGACCAGTTAACCATAGTCCTCAGATTGGACAGAGAGTCTAGCTAGCTGTCTGGATTTACCCTGCAGAGATCTGAGGACCAGGTAACCATAGTCCTTAGATTGGACAGATAGTCTAGCTAGCTGTCTGGATTTACCCTGCAGAGATCTGAGGACCAGGTACTGTAACCATAGTCCTCAGATTGGACAGATGGTCTAGCTAGCTGTCTGGATTTACCCTGCAGAGATCTGAGGACCAGGTAACCATAGTCCTCAGATTGGACAGATAGTCTAGCTAGCTGTCTGGATTTACCCTGCAGAGATCTGAGGACCAGGTAACCATAGTCCTCAGATTGGACAGATAGTCTAGCTAGCTGTCTGGATTTACCCTGCAGAGATCTGAGGACCAGGTAACCATAGTCCTCAGAAATCCCCCGGAGGTTAGAAAGAGTATACAGGTAATCAGGGATCTTCGAGACTGTGACAAACAAAGCATCTGATTAACAATTTAACATCTGGGGTTCATGATTACATTTCAGCAAATTAAATGGAAATCCAGCCAAAAGACTATGGCTGAATCCCTTTTCTCCATCTTACCCCTACCCCTAGCCCTGCTGCTAATGTAACGTTAGCAGTTAGCGATTAGTGTAAGCATAGCAAGATAGCAATTTTTAAAAAGTTTTAATTAAGGTTGCAAGTATATATGTGCAGGACTGTTTAGAGCACAAAACAAGACCCCTAGTCTTTGGTCAAAACGAGTTTTGGTACAACCCTTAGTCTCGCATGAACACGCAAAACCTAGGGGAAGGGTAAGATAGAGAAATGAGATTCAGCCTATGTCTTGGGCCAATGCCTCGGTCAAGCTAACATGTGTCCTGATCCAGAAAGTCAGGGGATGAATGAAAGCCGTTGGCACTGTATATACCACATTTCATCCGGACCAGAGTAATGGATGGACCCTAGAACCATGCTAAAAACTGAGGCGAGGGAGACATCCTACAGGGTGATAGCATGGTGACCCCGTAGCTATGACGTTATGCAGGTATAGACCAAGAACATGTATGATAACATCTACAAGGACTACACTTTTATTTATCTATTTCAACATGGCACCAGTGTTATGAATCCTGCAAAGGGGCAATAAATATTGTGAGAGATAAAACTCCTGAGAGTCGGAGGCAGAACATTACTCTGTGAGTAATGTTCTGCCTCCGACTGTCTGTACGTATGATGGCCTTAAATACATATCTGGGGAAAATTATGAGCTTTTCTCCTTCTTTGCTTTATGGTTAAAGATGAAGTTTCTCAGGCATTTAAATTATACAGTGCTTCATTAAAACAAAAGGCTCATATATAGCCTTTTCTTCCAGGAAACATGTTTCATGAGCTGTCATTAAAATTCTGTTAACAAGTACGACAAATTCTCCAGAGAGGCGCACGCTAGTAGCATAAAATATGGCCGTGGCATGTTTTACTTCTGTGGGGGGGGGACAAGCCCCAACACTTAGCGTGATGTTTATTTGACAAGGTTGTCACTCTATATGGAACCTCTGCACTGACCTTTAAACACACTTCACCTGCAGTTTAAACAATGTCTACGCTTTAACACTTCATTTTTATTTGAGAACAAGCCTTCCTTTTTCATTCTCGCCATTGTATCACTAAAACAGCAGGGGAGTTTATTTTGAAAAGGACAAGTAGGATAGCATGTATGAAATGACTTTGACCTATGGCTTCCAGTTGAGTTTAGATTAAGAAAGGTGGCGGCGGTCTCATCAGAAAGACCTCCGAGGCCATCAGGAGTGCCTCATTATGTCGGTGGGAAAAATGCGGGGCGGGAAGTGAGAAGTGATGAGGGTCAAAGCGGGGTCGTGACATAAGGAACGGGGCCAACTGAGTGAGAGGGCCCGGGGGTTTCTGCCAACGCATGAATCTCCTTAACCAGACCAAATATTTCTGAGTACCCTGAAGACCTCTGTCCCAAAACACATTCATATGTTCAATACGCAGACATCTAAAGTCAAATCACTCAGCGCACTGGAAATGTTTAATGTTAGTTAGTAGTTAGTTAGTAAACGTCTGCAGGTCTCCTGGAAACTGAGAAAAATGCATGTTTCATCCGCAAAATAACCAATAAAGATCACACAGCGTTGATAGATATTGGTAGAGTAAGCACAGTCTTATTTGTGAATTGTCACTTATATTATGTTCCGCAAAAGCTAGATTGAAGTCCCAAAAAGCTATTTTGAACTCTTCTTTGAGCAGTGTTTCTCAAATGGGGGTACATGTACCCCTTAGGGGTACTTCAGAGCACTACAGGGGGCAAGTGAGATTTTTTTTTAACATTTGTGTAACATTTGACAAAAAAACACGTTTGTTGTCCCTATGTCACTGTTTTAGTCACTGTTCAAAAAAAAAAAAAATTCCAATGTTTTGGTTTTTCTGACGTTTTTGTCACTTTTTCTGATATTTCTGACATGGGAACCACCAACCTTCCGATTGGCAGTTGACAAAAACATCAGAAAATGTGACAGTGTCCTTGGGCAAGACACTGAACCCCAAGTTGCCCCCAATGCCGCCCCCATCAGAGTGTAAATGTGTGTGAGTGTGTATCTGCTGTAACAGCAGCCTCGGCCACAGTGTATGAACGGTGTGAATGGTGAATGGTTCCTGTACTATGTAAAAGCGCTTTGAGTGGTCGTTGAGACTAGAAAAGCACTATAAAAACGTCACTTACATTTATTAAAGATAGATTAATGCTCAATATCCCAACATCTAAACAACTCCTCCATACCTGAGTTGCTCTCTGAACAAAGCTGTGAGACAATACTAAAACCAGTAAGGTGACTATGCTTCTCTGTCATGTAAGAAATCATTTTGGTAGATTTTATTTGTCAAGTCTGGAGATACAATGGTTGTCCATCCATATGGGTATAATGGGATGATTTCTTTTGAGTTGCTTTTATTGTTTTCTGTGCATAGAATAGTATTGTGAGTACATGTAAGTCATCAGCCTGTCTCTACACCAGTGACCACTTCCAGCACAGTTATTGCCAGTCCTCTCAGTGGGATTCCACATCAAATACACACCCTTCTCTTTGTCTTGATGTGAGCGAGGGCTCGACCAAACTTGCTATGATGTTCTCTTCCCCCGTAAATGTTATTCCTTCTCTCTTTGGATTTCTCCGGCAGTATCAATGTCGCCTCTTCCTGCCGAGAACTAACTCAAAACATATTTGCCTGTGATCCGCCATACCAGGCCAAACCGTTATTTATTCAATAAACAAGAGGGTTCGTTTTGGCTGGGAAGAAGTTCTCGGAGGTTCCTGGACCGGATCAGGTATCGGTCATCCCCTGAGCATGGAGTAGGATCTCAGGGTCGCCAGGAGGGGGAAATTCCTGAGAGGAAAATAACGTGTCCATGTGAATGCCAGTCAAGTGTGTCAGCTCATGGGAAAAAAGCATGGTTTTAGAAATTCTTCACATACTAAACAATGATTAACCCTCATGTTGTCAAGTTTTTGTTGTATCAAAAATATGGGAGGTCGAAAAATAAGTGTCAAAAATGTCAAACAAGGCTACAAATCGTTGGGAGGAAAAAACAAAAAATACTGGCAAAAGTGACAAAAAAAGTACAAAAAATAACAAGTAACTGTAAGTAAATGTAATGGATGTAAATGCAAAAATGTCTAAAACTTTGGAAAAAGCGCGTAAAATTTCAAAAAAGTGATAAAAGTCAACAAAAGGGAAAAAGACATTGAAAAAACTGTTAAAAAAAGTAATACTTTTTTGGAAAAAGCTACAACACATTGAGATAAGGACAACAAAAGTGTTTTTTCATGGTTGAGGGAAAGACAACAACAAGGGTAAAGGCCTGTGAACAGTGATGGTTAAAGAGGAATGAGACAAATATTATACTCTAAAGATTTAAAATTTGATTTAGAAAGTGGGGGAACAGCCAACATTTGGTGTATGTTAACCAAACTGGCCCTGAAGTAAAACCATGGTAACATATTATACAAATGCATTCTAATTACTGCCATACAGTAAGGGAACTAGTGTTTGGTGCTGGAAATCGACGTTGGGGGCTGAAAACACCATTGAGCAAAAGAACAGTGAACAGGAAGGAAACGTGGAAGTCAGAAGCTTGGCCTTTTTCACTAAGATAAGATATTTTGTCATGTCACAGCAGGAAAAGCACAAGTGTGAATAATAAAATTAATGATTCACAGCAAAAAAAGCTTGGTGTTAAATCAACTCTGAGAGACTTTGAATCGTCCCCACGCTAGTCAGTATTGGTGTAAAAGGTTTTTACGTTTTTCACCACTAGGATAGTTTCATTCCACAACCCCAGACAGCGTGTTTTTATGACTACATGGACATGTTTATTGTCACATTGTTATTATAATTCAAAGCTCAGTGACATTTTACAAGGCCTGACAATGGACATCATGCAGGAACCACTCGTACGAACGGATTCATGATCACTTACTGAGCATAACAGGTAAGGAAATTAAAGTAAATAAATATCTGTCAGTGAACAGTGCTTCGTCATAACTTCTTCTAATAGATACGCCAACGCAGTGTCAGGGCTAAGTTGGGTCATCCGAGGGCCGTGCCACCCTTAGTGGTCATCGATGCCCCTCCTACCACAGGCCATGGCGTGGCAAAAAAATATCCTCATGACGACTGGCAGGGAAAAAGCTAAAACCTTCTCAGACGAATTGCTGCAAATTAAATTGTAATTTTGACCTTTTCTCGAACAGTGTAGGGGAAACCTGATCTATAGACTTCATATATTAATAATACTGTCCAAAATGGCAGACATTACTGGGGGACAGCTTTGATGTAGCAGACCTATATGATAAGATTTAACAGAACTATATATTACAGGCTGTCCGAACAAACCTTAGTGATAAAGTTGAAGATTATATATAATATGTATATAAATCATTTGACTGTCTGCCATTTCCCTCTGGAAACAGCCGGTTTCCCCCAGAGTGGGGAGGACCTGTATTTGGAAGGGATGGCATGGTTCCATCGCGGTGCCCTCTCTACTGGACCCGATTCAGGCCATAGATCCAAGAGCACAGCTTTAGGGAAATTAAATTGGCATTATAGCCGGTCATGGTCATGGTCCCTGAAGTCTTTTCCTCTCCTGATTCTTCCATTGGCGTAGTCCTCCTGCAGGGCCATCGGTGCCATCATGTAGCACTATGCACGGGGGTCACCGTGGTGATTGTTGCCAAAATCACACCATCAACTAGTGGTATCCCCCCAGTGATACAATTTGAAGACAAGTCTAATATACTTTTTTTCATGCAGGTTTAGTCACCAACAGTATTAAAGTTCGGATTGATAACGAGGACAGTAAGTGGAATCATTGTGCGAGAGCTTAACGGCTGTATTTCCTGAATTTGACATTTGATGATATATGCACAGTATTACTGACATATATTTAGTTATTTACACTGTGTTCTGCTGTTACATAATTATAATATGTGATGCTATCCTGTTTTCCATGCAGTCGGGCCATTTCCTCCTCCGGCGCTCCATAGCAGACAATGTGATGATTTTTTATGAAAGAATTGAGTTGGATTTTACAAGTGGGTTATGGAACAATTATCACTCTGTACAAGCGCAAATCACACTGCTGGATTTGATTTTAAAAGTTTCTTGTATGAAAAATAAGTTTTTTTTAGATTGTTATGATCTGTTTCTGAATGATCATGTTATCATCTATTACTTATTTTGTTGTAATTGTAGGCTCAGTGGGGGGTTTTGTGTCTGTTTTTGTTTTGTTTTGCTTATCTTGTTTGTATATGTGCACTATTGTTTTTTTTTTAATTTGTGAGGTATCTTCTGGAAAACGAGATGGTACATCTCAAGGGGTTGTCCTAATAAAATAATTTTATTAGGAGAAGATCTGCTACGTGGTGGCATGATATGAAAACCAGAAATTTGAAATTAAATAATAAATAATTTGCTAATTAAGTAATAATAAAGAAAAATGTATTTTGTTATTTATCAACATTTCTGCTATGTTGGACTATGTCACCACTGCATGAAAATTCGCAAAACGGCAGTGACCCCCCCCATGCCCCTCCAGTAGATGTGCTCTGGCGCCGACTCTGTACCAACATAATGAACACCAAGTGATGATGAGATCATATCAAATCAGGTGTTAATGTAGATGAGGAGGATCTAATAAGGTGATTATTATGATGACAATGCCAGCGATGACTCAGCAGTTTTAGAGTAGCGATGAGGGGAGCGGAACTGTGAAACGAAATTACAAGGGAGAGATATAAGTGCATGGCAGAGCAATAAGAAAAGAGAAAGTACTTGATTTACATATTTAATGGGATGTAATCCTCTTCACCAGGAAGCACTGAGGGCTCTATAGCGTCTCCTCTGTGATGCATTTTAGTCAAATGTCCTGCCTTGAACACCATTGGTGGAGGTCTAGGACGTGTTTCAGGACGAGATATGCTAATGGTTGGTTTGAATCAGAAAACATGGGCGGGCTGACGTTTTACTTAACCCTTTTGTTGACGCTTTTTATCAATGTTTTGAACTTTCTTACGTTTTTGTCCTTTTATTAACCAATTTTTTCAATGTTTGTCACTTTTTTTGACATTAAACACTACATAACACTAATTTATTAACTTGAGTTTTACAGTTATTTTGGGAATTTATGGTCATTTTTAAGAAATTATACCTAATGTTTGAGTTATAAAAGCAGAAATTAGGAATTATTTTGATTAAAATGAAAGGACTGTATGTTGATGGATAATCACAGACTGGAATATGTCAACTTTTACTCAATACTTTACTATTTCAAAACCACTTCATTTTTATCTTGAAATGCTATAAAATTGAATAAATCACCCCAAAATTAATGAAAGTAGAGATTTGTACTTGCCAAAGAGCGTTGTGTGGAATCAATCATGTTATTTTGGGTAATAAAAAGAACATTGGTATAGGAAAACAGGTCAATTTGACACGAGGACAACATGAGGGTTAAAGAGCCCCAATTAGGCTCCTTTTCAGCGTCATATTTGTACTCTTGGGGTCGACTAGAATAGGTTAACTTGCTTTAAAAAATATATATATTATGTTTATCATATGGCCCTTTCCTGCAGAGCCTCCACCTGAAACACTGAGCTTTTGGCCCGCTTTCCCAAAAAGCCCAGTCTATGACTTGACTCTGATTGGAGCAGTTAGGTTTGTGTACGACTCGCTCTGACGTCATGCACACCTGGGCAACGATAACCTCAAGAGATCAAGGCAGCCACAGGTTTGAGACCCAGGCAACGCAGTTACTATTCACCGACAAGACACGGGGACCCAGGGCATGCTGAGAAACACCTGCTTCTCGGCTGATTTAACAGCTGATTGAATCAGAATCGGCTCAAAATTATTAAGTTTTATATAAACTTTGTATTGTTTTTGAATCAGAGGGATTTGAATTGCTATCTCTCTGATTTCAAGGCTAATTCTGTACAGAACATGTTGTGTGGCTGACAGTGACGTTTGAGACTAAATCTGTTAGTCAAATGGATCATGGATCATATACAGTCTGTTGTTTATTAACATCAGCAACAGATCGCATATAGAGCATTTTGAGAGCTACTCTATCTTAATAAAAACAACTGGAGACTGTGTACCAGCTGATATATGAGTCTGATATTAAATCGGACCCTAACAGGATGTGAGTTACTTCTACTTCCTGTTCAGTCTGATGGCTGCTGGAATCGGCTGGAAACTGTCCGACTTGATCGCTGCATTTTGTCACCGCCCCCGGCTGCTGCCGCCTGTCCCCAACCACTTCACAGGCGTGGCGCTGTTCATCTCGAACGAGCCTATTAATTGAGGACTTTCAAACAGGAATGTGGGCGAGGCGTTTTGAGGCAGTTGAGAAAAAGTACTGTCTATAGGACAGAAAGCTCCATTTGGAGTGAAAAGTGTTTTTTTGTGCTTTATACATATATTACATGAACAACAAACTCAAAAGTATACCACACAGTGAAAGACGGGCAAAGCATTACATCAGACAGTGAAGATGGGTTGAAGGTTCTTCCCCACACGCTGGAAGAACCAGTGTAGCAACCATACCAGGCTCTTCATTAGCAATGGCTATAGGATATTCTGATTAAATGAAGTTTGTGTTGAGTTTTTTTTAAATTCATAAATAACCACAATTGCTAAAAAGAACATTTGACTAGTAGTTACCGACACTTGCCTTGAGCACGTCTTTACGGTAGATCACTGCCTTGACTTAACGCGACACACACAGAGAACGTCAAAGGTGTGTTGTTTTTCATTCTCGGTATGTTGTTGCCACAGCCAGAAGACAGATTTAGTTTCAAAAGAAGCTGGAGGCAGCAAAACAAAAAAAAAACCCACCTTTTAGTATCTCCTCTGATCGCTTGGAACCTCGAAAACTACCTGTTGGCAGGTACCAGGTCTTTTTCATAATGGAAAACCAAAAAAAGGCGAGTAGAGTTGAGTTGAGCAGGTACCATGTAATGGAAAAACGCCATTTGTCACCTTAATTCTCAATTTGCTTCTGTCATAACTACTACGACCGATAGAGGGCGGCGTCACTATGAACGGAAATAGGAATCGTAATTGCTGCTTGAACAAACCATTTATGTGTGTGTTTTTCAGGGAAGAACAGTCTCCAGAAGAGTGCAGCTCGGGCCGCATATTTCTATCCAAACCGAGTTAACCCGGTCCTACCACACTCTGGTCTGTTAGCCCGGTCCTACCAGACTCTGGTCCATTAGCCTCATTAGCCTGGTCCTACCAGACTCTGGTCCATTAGCCCAGTCCTACCAGGCTTTGGTCCATTAGCCCGGTCCTACCAGACTCTGTACGTTAGCCTGGTCCGACCAGTCTCTGGTACATTTCATTAGTCCAGAGAGTCTGGCCACTCTCCATTGCCTTGAAGGCGTGTACTCTGTTGAAGTTTAAAACTATTGGATCTGCCCAGAGCCACTCCGGAACGTTTGGTCATGTGCAACAAGAGGGAAGACTGACAAGGCTTACATTTAGCATTAGCATCGCTAGCGTTAGCCTTAGCCAACTCCGTCACCACTAACGGAGCAAGCTGGAAAATCAAAATTTTCCCGGACCCCGTGGGAAGGAGGGCCACAACATCATGGCCACCAACAAAACTCAGCAAAGATTGTTCTTGCTCTGGATATTCAGCAGCGTTGCCACAACCGACCGAATGGCTTCGCTCACATCTTTCTCCGCCGCCATTACGGAACTACAACTCAAACTAGCGCACAACCTCAACGTCATCGTTCTCAACCACTCCCTCTGTTCGCTGATTAAACCGCCAAAACCTTTGGTCGAGAAACCCAAGACTATTCCGCGAACCAGACGGAGTACTGAAGCAAAATGAAAATTGAGTAGAAGTACGTAGGAGGGCGGACAGGAATATCGTTTTTTATGTCTGACTCCAACCCATAGTTAAGTTTGTCAGCTGAAGCACTGAGTTTGTTACATTGACATTACATTGACTGAAGTAGCCTGTGTTGCATTCATGTATTGTCATGTAGGCTAAATAACCCCACCTCTGAGAACAAAGAAGTCAAATATAGATAGTAGGTTCATCTTTTTAGATCCATTTTCACACTACATTTTTGCAACTGTAGCTTTCTAGGAAAACAAAGCACCATTAAAAAAAACAACAACACTAAAACAATATGCAAAACTGCAGGAAAAAAAGTTGGAGAAGAGTGACACAGAGGTGACTTGCTGGTCAATCTAACTCCAATTTGTTTGTCCTGGATTTCTAAGTCTTGCTAACAGAATAATGAGCTGCTTCCACAAATCCATCTACAGGTCTGAACTAAAAGGACCACATGTGGAGTTGTTTATCCAACATACCATCCAATCTCTACTCAGCAACCTCTACTTCCTACTAATGTTCCTGCTGTCTCAATAAATATACTGCAGATAAAATAAAAAAGAACTTTGACTCTTATATTGCAGAAATACTTTGCTATTATCTGAGCTCTGTGGCTTGCAGCCAATTCCCTGTTGTTATCTTTGTAGCTTTCTGTTGGAGTCATTACACAGTATATCTTCCCATACACAGACATAAAGTAGACTCTGGAAGGAAAAAGAAAACGTCAGTTGTATTTAACACTGTTTAATACTCTTTCATGGGTTGTAAATGTGTGTATTAAAATACAAATACTCATTATACCATGACCGCAGAGAATACTTTCTTCTGATTGGCTAGAAGGTGATGGCGGGCTTTGTATAATTCCCTGTTTATTGGAGTAGGGAAGTTTATAGCAAATTTGTCAAAAGTGAACTTTAGTTTAAATATGAAAACATGTATCGCTGTGTTAATCCCAGTGATTATGAACAATTAAACAAAACAATTAACCCTTGTGTTGTCTTCCCGTCCACCAGGAATGTGTCGTCTTTCTGGGTCAAAATTTGAAAATGAATTGTGTGTGACACTTTTAAAAAATGTTTTTGTCACTTTTCTCAATGTTTTTTTTTAATTCATGGTCAATAAACCTAATTTCTATGGAATACCTCATTTTTGAGTTTAGAAAAAAGTGGACATTATGAATTGTTTTGAATAATAGTTTAGATCAAAGGATGTTGAGTGAATCACAGACTGGTATCTGGTCAAAGTTGTCAGGATATGTTTTGAAACCATTTTAATTTTTTTTTCAAATGGTATAAAATTGACTAAAACACACCAAATTCAATGAAAGTAATCATCAATTGAACCTGCGAAGAAGGTTGTATAGCTTCCATACAACGTGCATGTATCCATGTTATTTTAGGTATTATGTTTGTAAGAAACCCATATTTCTGATATATAAAAAAACGTTAAAAAATAGTCAAATTGGACTCTAGGACAAGACAAAGGTTGAAAAAGTGTTATTAGTCTGTCATGCATTTCCAGTAAATCACAGTGTTTTGTGTAATTTAGACACATTTATCCTTTTGCATGTTTATTCTGTTGTACTACAAGCACTGACATGTCCAAAAACTGCCATAAGATTAGATATTATTTTCCACTTTCACTTAAATCTAGTCTAATCAAATCTTCTGACCAAATTCAGTCCAAATCAAATATCTCAACAACTATTGGATGAATTGATGTAAAAAGTTCAGATGTTCATTTTCCCCAAAAGATGAATCCTGATGACTTTTCCTCTGGTGCCACCAGCAGGTTAAACTTTTCCCTTTTACATTGACATTTCTTAATATCTACTGAATGGACTGGCACAGAAATTTTGCACAAACTTTAATGTTTCCGACACAATATATCTTATTGACTTTTGTGACATGCCAACCTGTCAACCAGGACAGATTACCAATATAGCTTACCAATGCTAACCATAGACGTGAAGTTATATGTATACAGTATATATACAAGTTATTGAGTGTTTTCCATGTTTTCGGCTTGAACTTTGACTCACTGTGTGTTTTCACTTTGTCAAAGTTAAAAGGTGCAGTAGGTAAGACTTATATTACTAACTTTCATTAACTGTAATATTTGCTGATATATTCGAGCCTATACTATTTAAACAGTTGCACATTTTGTATTCCCATCCTGTATAAATTCAAATATTTGTTATTATTATTATTATTTTGTGTATATTTTATGTATATTGTATGTATGTATTTTGTATCCTAGTATTTAATTTATTTATATTCTGTGCTGTTTGACTGATTTTTCTGCTGTAACACCATAATTTCTCATTGGTTTGGATCAATATCTATCTATCTATCTATCTCTCTGTCTATCTGTCTATCTGTCTGTCTGTCTGTCTGTCTGTCTGTCTGTCTGTCGTGTGATTTGCAAAAAAGTCCATCGCTCCCGGTTCAGATCCTCCAATCAGGGACAGGGTGGTGTCTAACTGCATGTCAATCACTGCTCAGGCGCATTCATTCTCCCTTGTAGGGGGAGGGGCTAAGGAGACTGTTTGGGCTTTAGCAGAAAAGGGGGGGACGGCATTGAGAAGTTGTCGATGTTCAAATTCTTTGGCTAAATCCTGGATCTTTACAATCCTGCCTACAGACCCTTTACTTGAAACATGTTGGTCGCCTAGAAATATCTTGTTCAGCATTCTGCCAACCAATCCAGCTAGGTAATGCTAGCTGGTTACTTAAGGATCAGTTTGCTTATTTCTGCACTGCCCTACATGCATGATGCATTCTAAAAAATAAATAAATAAATAAATGGGGGTGGCAGTAGCTCAGTCAGTAGGGAGTTGGGTTGGTCACTGGTTCAAGTCCACATACGGACCAAAGTATGGTGGTGGACTGGTCGCTTGAGAGGTGCCAGTTCACCTCCTTGGCACTGCCAAGGTGCTCTTGAGCAAGGCATCGAATCCCCAACTGCTTGGGGTGCCTTTCCATGGGCAGCTCCCCCCACTCTAACCCTAACCCTAACCATAAAAGAGCCTATTTAGCAACTAGCAAATTCTAGTCTGTTTAAAACCAGAGGACGAAATGCAAAAACAACCTCCAGCTTTCCTTCATCTGGGCTAAGGAAGTGTTGGCGCCCTGGGGCCCGGCGTTCCTGGTCCTGATTGATTCTCTAATAAGGAATGAACAGCAGCACCTGGTACTTTGGGTAATCGTCATATTTGTCACCCTCAATAGCGAGCTGAGGCGGTGAGTGTATGCAGCTTCTGGGATCTAATTGGACAGAGTTATCAGACGGTGAACAGCGGCAGCGAAGCAGCGAGCAGAGGTGATCCATATCCTGCTCCAAACGAGAAAGAAGAGTCGTTAAGAGAGACAGAGAGACATTAGGAGCGTTACACACATGCATCAATTCACACATATCCTGGTAAACACATACACACACACACACACACAATCAGTGTATCATTTTGATGTTAGTGCCAATATTTTTGCAAACAAATCTGCAAATGGATATTCCTTCACACCAGAAGCAAAATGTCATTGTAGTGAGTGTTACAAAAGCCTCTTCACCAAGCTTTTCATAAATACCCCCAAAAGTTCCAGACATAAAAAGTACACTAAGCAACGTATCACACATTGACTCATTAAATAAAAGTCAAAGTCAGATTTCTCTATACACTCCCCGAAAGTATTTATTTTATCAGATTTGGACGGACGCCACAATCTTCTGAACATAGCCATACTGAGGAATCCAGAGAGAGTTGTGTGGAGATTATAGTCTTAATTAGCTTTGTAGCAACTCATTTTCCAATGGCTTGAATGTACCGGACGTTCATTAATGTAAAAAAAGTCACATGCTAAAGCTTTAAATGGACTGTTCTTATACAGCACTATTCTAGTCACAACTGGCTGTTATACAAGGTGCCACTTGCTCATCAAATAAACACTCACACACATGTACACACTGATGGCAACTTAGGGTTCGGTGTCTTTCCCAAGGACCCTTCGAGATGGGACTACAGGACCAGGGATTGAACTACCAACCTAGGCAGGGAACCACTCTACCACTGAGCCACAGCCGCCCCACTTTCAACACGATAATGTGCCCATGTACAGCATTGAGGCCCCCAGGAAGTAAGCCAATTTGACATAGCCGCCAAACAGTGTAATTAAAACTTTTGTGTTCATCACGTGATGCCATCAGGCCCAAAAAGGCTATTTCTCATAGAGATAGACATAGACATAGACGTCTATGTCTATGTCTATGACATAGACATACTAGATGTCTGTAAATAAATGTGTAAATTTTGGGTGCCACATCCCCCACAAATGATTAGTTTCACTATTAGAATTTATTCCATTTGGTCCGATACCATTTGGAAAGTCTATGAGATTTGTTTTCTTTTTAAGACAATTTTTTGTTTTATTTTAGGATAGGAAGAGGTGAAGACAGGAACGGGTGGAGAAAGAGGGATGACATGCAGTTAAAGGTGGCGGGTTGCCGCGCGAAACCGAAAGTAGCCGGAAACGACTGGGGCGGGTCTGCAGCGATCCTGGTCTGTGGGCCTCGTAGTGCCAATCCTTTGAGTGTGTAGATACACTGTGTGTAAAACATTTAGCTGCGTATTCATTTCTTCGCACTCCAGAAATGCTGTTCAATGTTGATCAACCTTTACACCGTTACCTCACATGTTGTGAGGATCATACTATAAGCCTTGTACATATAGTGTAACAAAACAAGAAAGCTAGAGAATGGGAGGTTGGGTAAGACAGCCTCCAGACAACATGCAAGGGAGAAGGAGGCTACCTTGTTTGAGAACATGTGATTAGAGAGTTGAACTAATGTGCGCGTGTCTTCTTCAATAATTTATGACCCCCGGCAGCTGTGCAAATACCAGTGTTGAGCAACATTCCTCACTGCAAATGACGGCCAGAGTTTCAGTTGTATAATGATGGATCAGCACTGGATAATTCATATGAGGGCCCTAAAATATGCAATTACTCTGCAGTCACTCCAGATTATGGCGCTAAGCGATTTGCCTATAAATCGGCGATTTTATCAGCACAATATTAACTGATAGAAAAGTACAGACCCCTGGATTCTGTTGTGTGTTCTTGTTTAGCAAGGCAAAGATCTGATACACAACAGGAAAACCCAACAAGTCCACTTTGTTAAGTTAAGAAAAAGATTGTGGTTTGGTTTCAAATAAGATGTTACTTCACTTCCTGAAGGTTACGCATGGGACACTGAACGTTCAATAAATTTAAAAAAACACCGTTTACTTGTATTACCCTACTCATCCAGGTGAAAATCCTGGGTTTGTAATCACAATCTTCCTAATTGGGTGCCACTCTTATGTTTAGTCAGCTCACTTCCTGCTAGTCTTCCATCATACTTACTATGGCCACTAGTGGTTATCGTCACTAGAAATGTAAATATAAGTCATAATTGCTGCTTGAACAGGGGAGTTTTTCCAGAGAGGACAACTCGGAAAAAAAGCACACTGAGGAAAGAAAATATCACACAAGTTTCCCCCACAGTGAACTGCCAAGTGTTCAGTTTTGACCTCGACCCGACCAACGAAGAGGAGTGAATGAACATTTTCCAAAACACTATCAATCCATCCTGAAACAAAGAAAAATTGTTCCCCTAAGAAATCTAATGTCCAAGTATCTTAATGTCTCATTATTCTGTCAACACAAAGTCTTGGCTCCTGCAATCCTTTTGGAAAACGGACGTGATTTGATTTTGTTTTTTATTGCTGTCTGTCAGGAGTCCAACAGAGGCTGTCAGATGCCAAAAATTTCAGGGCTTTGAAAAAGACACTATTGCTGCAATAAGCAAAGGTATCAATCAGCATGTTTGCCAGAAGAACTGTTTCTTCCTCCCCTCGTCTCCAGGAATAAAGACTGGAGCATGGGATTCAGGCGTCTACGAGATATGAGGGACTGACTAACCTGAAAATCCCTTTTATTGACACTTTTTTTAATCAATGTTTAACTTTTTCTTACATTTTTGTCCATTTTTTCCAACACTTTTTTCAGTGTTTGTCACTTTTTTGATGTTTAACACTAGGTAACACTAACTTAACTTTAGTTTTACAGTTATTTTTTGAATTTATGGTCAACAAACCTCCTTTTTAGAAAATTATACCTAATGTTTGAGTTAGAAAAGCAGAAATTAGGAATTATTTAGAATAAATTAAAGGAATGTATGTTGATGGATAATCAGACTGGAATATGTCAACTTTTACTCAATACTATTTCAAAATCACTTCAATTCTTTTTTATCAAATGCTATAAACTGAAAGTAGAGATGTGTACTTGCCAAAGAGCACTGTGTAGAATCAATCATGTTATTTTGGGGAATTAAAAAGAACATTGATATAGGAACAGTTCAATTTGACCCAAGGACAACATGAGGGTTAAAGTATTTTAAGTGTAGCTTACTGTTTGTGCCAAGTACCCCTTTGGAAGTAAAAAAGAAATGTCATGGCCCCATCCCACTGAAAATGATACTAACTTTTATTAACCATTATTGGGGATAATGGAGACATATTTGTATAATGCTGATGTTGAAATGTTCTTCCTCTCTTAAAAGGTGCACTTAGAGTTCCTGCATAGTCACTTCTGCTGACATTCCAAGAGCATGCTCGCCCCTCCCCCCATGTTTCCATAACTGTCATGACTAACTGACTAACTGTCACCAACCCCCACCCCCTCCCCCAATCATCTTGCCGGGGATTGACTGGAGTGGTTTGTTGTATTTTGGTGCACAGCCTGTGCCCCTAGTGTTTGTTTGACGTCTATGCTGTGTTGTCTCCTGAGACCGGGCTTTTTCACAGTGTATTCAGGGGGCAGGCTGCTAGCGGATCAAGGAGAGATGCCTACAATTGAATGAAATTGAGGTGAAACCATGCAGAAACTCATAGTGCACCTTTAATTTATATTTGAATTAAAGAAAAAAATCTTGAAAGCGGCCTTTCTTACTGTTGGTAAAGGTTTTCTAATAATGCCTAAAACAGCAAAAATATGACATCCTAGATCTATACTACTGAAGAGAGGGGCAACAAATTGAAAAAGGTATGATGTCCGTTATCATTTACACACCAAAAAAATAACATTTTACACACATATAACAAACTCTTGTCACTCCCACGTCCTCAACTCTGACAGCTTGGTCCGTGGCCCTCAGCAATAAGTAATCTGTAATGGCTTGTAAGGGTGTTTTCACACCGACAGCCTTTAGTTTGGTGGAATCGAACTAGAGTTTATTTGCCCCGCTGGTGCGGTTCGTTTGGGCCAGAGGGAACGCGGCAATCGAACTCTGGTGCGCACCAAAAGCGGACCAAACAAGCGTACCGAGACCTGCTTGAAGAGGTGGTCTCGGTACGCTGTCAATCAAACTCTGGAGCGGTTTGTTGGTGAGAATGGGATCTGTACTCGAACCGCACTATACATACTCCGCCAGCCTGAGCTGATGTCTCCTGTAGTCATGTAGCTTAGCAGTCTGAGCTGATGTCTCCTGTAGTCAGGTAGCTTAGCAGTCTGAGCTGATGTCTCCTGTAGTCAGGTAGCTTAGCAGTCTGAGCTAATGTCTCCTGTAGTCAGGTAACTTAGCAGTCTGAGCTAATGTCTCCTGTAGTCAGGTGTATTTAGCAGTCTGAGCTAATGTCTCCTGTAGTCAGGTGTATTTAGAAGACTAAGCTAATGTCTCCTGTAGTCAGGTGTGTTTAGCAGACCTCTTCCTCCATTTACTTTCTTGCTCCCGCTCCCAGACATATCCGACCAATAAGTTCGTTCTTGCCTGATTTGTAATGACGCAATTTGGTACGCTTGGATATTTCCAGGTGTGAAACCAAACCAAATCGACTGAGGGCAAATCACTCCAAGTTTACTAACTCACCAACTGATTGGGACCAAAGCAAACGAACTACAGGTGTGAAAACGTTTCTTTTAAGTTACTGCAATGTAAACCCATTTACAGCTATATTGAATGCTACTGCTCAACCATGGTGCTGAGTAGACATTGTATGTAGTAAGAATTGTAGTACAAAGAGCGACGGGTGGGTCAGAAAAGCACAGGACAGAAACCTCTGTTCATGTTCCGTGTGAAATCAAAAATCAACATTGACTTATTTTAACTTAACTAACTTATTTACTTGCGTACTTAACTAAGGTCACGTACGGGAGTTACAAATCAAACATTTATTTTAGTCTATATCAACAACGTTTCATTTCCAGGATTGTTCAGGTGCCGCAATTGCCGTTCTGAACTCTGGTGGATTTCTGAGGACTATGGTTACCTGGTCCTCAGATCTCTGCAGGGTTAATCCAGACAGCTAGCTAGACTATCTGTCCAATCTGAGTTTTTTTGAGTAGAGGACTGGAGGTGGAAGGGGGGGTTGAGGGTTGCACTCTTTGCCTGCAACTACAGCTGATAGCAAAGGGAGAAACCTGATTTAAAGCAGAGTTGTGACTCTGTGATTGGCCCTTGCCATTTGTGTAACAATTCTGGTTGGTTTAGCAGCAAGTTGAACACCTCCAACAGCTGATTTGAGCTAGGTAGAGCGTTGATTAAGAGTAAGGTCTTCCTCAAAGGATTTAAAGATACATTTCAATCAGGAGAAACTAGCTGCAGATATGTGACAATTAGACATAGCATGATAAAATAAACATTTATTAGGATAACAGCTGAATTGATTTAGGAGTACATCAATTAAAAGTTAAGTCTTCCTAAAAGAATTTATGCTGAGCTATATTTTGCAGAGGCCCCATTGCTCAGAGATTGTTGTGATTGGTTTAAAGAAAGGCCAATAAACTAGAGCACTTTTTCCCCCATCCTGGGATATTGTGTGGACTAGCCAGACCCTTCTCTGCAGCGCTGGAGAGGAAAGGCTGGCAATGCAAAACTATTCTTATTTTGACCCAAACCAATATGGAGGACCAGGTCTACCATATTTAAATGCTCAATGAATAAATAAGCATACAATTAATTGCCCCAAAAAATACAATAAACAAATAAATGTAGGTAGAAATTAAATTATACAGTGAGACATAAATGTATATATCTCTTTTAATTAGCTTTTTTATTTATTCACCTTTGTAATAATTACCTTATTTATTTATTGTCTGTTATAATCTTCAACTTTATTTATTAATTACTTATTTTTTAAATGTATTTATTTCTGTGTGTGTTTATATTTTTTGTCTGTTTTATTCTTCTGTTGCATTTTCTACCCTATTTATTTTCACCCCGGAGGCCTATTGCACGAAACCAGGATAAGGGATTAAGCCGGGATATTCAAGTTATCCTGGATGAATTTAGCTTTGACTCGGTTGCACGAAACCAGATTGAATTAAGCCCAGCCAAGTAACCATGGAGATTTATTCTTTGCGGCTAGCCTGGTCCAGAGCAGGCTAACAGCCAGGTTAAGATTAATCCTGGAGTTTTGTGTGTTAAATCAGCTGCCGCTCTGATCCGAAATAAACGTGTTTAACAGTTATTCCGTTGTCTTCTACATGTCTTCTGCTATATTTTCATTAACATGCATTCGCCTACTTGTCACTATTGTTGTCGCAAGTTTGATTTAAACCCTACTTGTTTAGACGGTTTGGTTGCACTGGCACCCTGATGCGGAGTGGGACTTTTCTCGGTGGGACGGTACCGTGCCTGGCGTGCGGCCGCTGCCCGGTCCTGTGAGTCGCGTCAGTGTCCACTCTCTCTGTAAAAGTAGAGATGAGCAGCGCAGCGTCCGTGGTCTCAGCTTCAGGTTTAGGACGCGCTCCGAAGATTAAGTGTGACGATATTAATGCAGCGATATTCCCAGATGATAATAATGGCAGACTGGTCAGAGATCAATACATTTATGATTTCATGTTCTTGTTGCTTATCCTTCTCTAATAAAGGACAGTTTGTGTTACTCCTTAATATGTAGGCCTAATGTTTTTTTATTATAGCTTACATTGGTTTCATAACCTTCTCAATTAGTCTCACATCACTGGACCAATAACGTGGCCTATATACAGTACGTATGTAGTGTAGTTTACATTCATCACACCTGGAACACCACAATGGTTCTTAATCTCTTTATTTTGGTGCTGTTACTTGTCAGAAGAATAAAAAAACATGAATATTGTATTACAAATGCTCACAGCGTGTATTGAAGTTATTTACTTCTTTTTTAAGTTGTTGTCCCTTTCTGATTGTTCTGTATGAACATTAATTGTACAAAGAATTAGATATATCTTATAGAGATTTGTGCATATGGTTGTAAAACATGTTCTAGCGTTGTGAATAAGGGTTTGAAATTAAGCCTAGTCATAGGGTCCATTTCCCGAGGAACATTATTCCCACTGCTCACTTTTAAGGCAAAGGCTAAATAATAATAGCCTACATTTTATTTATATAGTGCTTTACATGGTAGGCTAGTCAAAGAGACTTTACAGTAAAACCAGCACATTTATCACATAAAAAGAGAAACATGAAACTATATTAAAAGCAATTAAAACACAGTGTAGCCTACAACTTTATAAACATGTGGAGTGACTATGGGCTAAGTAGATATTTTTACACTCTCACACATTAAGTCGGTCCGCTATGTTGGGCTTTTTCTCTCCGTTTGATAAGAGCCGTATTTCCCTTTTTGCATAATCTTCTTCCCAGCTATCTACCTGGCTTGACATAGCTCCACCTGTTCATCCTGGCTCGGCAAATGTGCAACCGATTAAGCCGCGATGAGCGGATCACACTAAGTCAAGCTGCGCTTTTTCACTTATCCTGGATATCTTTATTCTACTTTTGTGCAATAGGCCCCTGGTATTTATTTCTGCCTGTCAATTTTACATTTCTTCATGCATTCCTGCCTCATTATGCAAATGAGGAGGGGCGGGTCTTAAGGGGTTAACTTCTGCCCATTGGTTGGTTAGCATTTTACTGCCTCGGTCCAATCTACATGCCACCGGCCACAGTCACAACAAAGATGCTACCTACGGTGAAGTTGTCAGTGAGCTCAGGCATTTAGCAACTGATTTTGAAAACAATGCTAACGTTATAAGTATTGACTTTATAATTTTTCGTTTAGACGCTTTGACAGAACGTGTGTTTCAGTTAGCAGTGTCGTGCAAATGTACGTATCCCCGCCAGGATTTGTATCCCCTGGCCGCGGGAGCGCGCATGCACACAGAGCGGAGCTTCTGCTGCCCTTCGAATTGTTTAACTGCTGCCCTTTGAATTAAATGGAACAAATAGCGACGTGGAAGACTCGAAAGGGTTTTCCATAGTAACAGGGGTCTCAGTTAACTACATAAATACGTGTATTTGTCTGTTACATTAAGGCGACGTGTCAAACGTTTATAGCGTCGTTTAATATTATGGACTGATAGGCGCATCCTCCCTGTCCTCTAACGTGATTTCTGTTTTAATTTAATTTAGTTTAATATGGCTTTTCAATTAAACACTTTTTCACCTGTCTACCATATGAGTTACATAGGAGGTACTCAAATATCAGGCCGTTTTTTCATATTTTTGGTATCCCCTATGTAACTTTTGATAAACAACAGCAAACCTCTCCAAATTGTGTCAGGTTGTTTATTGTGACCTATTAAACACACAAAATAACACCCATGATGACAGGACAGTCCCTTTGCATGTTAGGGATGGGATACATAAAATATCAGGTAGACCTGGTCCTCCATAAACCAAGACCTTTTCTTAAAAAATGTTCTGATCTCTTTTCCTATGCATGACCAACATATATCTATGTTTACCTTACTCCAATCCTTATTCGGTCAGGCTCTATATTGTATACTATAATATATAAGATGCAAAGTAAAAAACCTATCTAATCAAGATGGATGGCATGAAATGACAGGCCAGTTAATGAGTGAAAAAACCCTGAAACAAATAGCCATAAGGCCTTGAGCTTTCAATCATCACAGACACATGAAATCAGATCTGTTGGGTTTTTTTCTCCATCCATCAGTGTGTGTGTTGCTCTGACCTCGGTGGCGTCTCGGCAGTTCTGTAGGACAATAAAACAGCTCATCAGCAAACACAGAGTTTATTTACTCCTGCTAACCCACTCAGCGGCGCCGTCATACAGCAGATGAAGCCTGCTCCTTTAATATCCATTACCGCTTTATTTGCCGGTAATATCTTGGCCAGCATTATGACTGCAATTATGACTGTCATTCAAGCGGGTCTTTTAACATAATTGAGTCATAAGAAATTAGCATAAAGGCTAATTTGTTTGATTATGCATGAATTTGTGGAATTGTGGGGCTAAATGATGATGCCTGTGTGGCAGGTTAAAAATGAGCTGTGGGGAAATTGTTTAAGGAGCTCAACAGAAGTGCAGCGATGCAGCCGCTGTTCATAATGTGTCCGTCATGCCTGCACATCACCGCCGCTCTGCTACAACCTCGTAAATCCAATCTTTGACTTTCATGGTTTAATATCAGCTGAAGGATCACACGCTCATCTATAAATCTTGTCAGATGGAAACATGTCAAAGGTCATCAGCATACAATATGAACCAAAACACACATACGTTAACTAACTAGCTCATCACATTATTCCATGACATATACTATGATTTATCATACTATACACACTCCTCCTTGCCATATCAAACTGCGTGGACACTCCATTGACAGTTGTAGACAATCAAGACGTGGACAAAACATGAACACAACTTGGTGGGGAAACTTCAAGATAAATCCTAAAAAAAACTCTTCTTACTCTAGAATCCGGGAGCAGGGTAAGTGGGTCAGAAAGGTGGGTGGTTTTAGATTCAGTTTTGCATAAAGGCTGGGAGCAAAGAAGCCCCCAGAAACCCAGGGTGTCCTTAGTTTTAAGTTGTGTGTGTATATATATATATATATATATATATATATATATATATATATATATATGTATATATAGACATATATATATCAATACAATACTATTTAAGTACCACAATGTTATTCTCCAATATGTTGTTCATACTAGGGAAAATTAGGATTAGAAATGCATACTAAAATTTAAAAAATATATACATGTGCTCAACGGGTGGCAGTAGCTCAGTCCGTAGGGAGTTGGGTTGGGAACCGGAGGGTTGCTGGTTCAGGTCCACATATGGACCAAAGTATAGTGGTGGACTGGTAGCAGGAAAGGTGCCAGTTCACCTCCTGGGCATTGCCAAAGTGCTCTTGAGCAAGGCACCAAACCCCCAACTGCCTTTCCATGGGCATCCCCCCCACTCTGATATCTCTCCATTTAGTGCATGTGTGTATAATTCAGGCCTATGTATAATAACAACATCATGTAAATTGTAATTTCCCCTTGTGGGATACATTATTATTATGTAGCACAGCTGTTTTGATTGGGCTTCTTTGCTGGAGCACTCACCTTTCTCTCAATGTTTACAGTGTCCATTGTCTATCCAAATACATAAATAGATAGAAACACTTTTCCAGTAAAGAGTTTCCATTCAGGGATAGCAGTGATACGATTCCTTCATCACTCTGTCTCCATTTCTAACAGATTTGTTCTGTTGTTCTTTGATGTCGCTGCAGGAGCGTACGGCTATGTACCGTAGATCACTGGACCATGGCCAATTTATTTATTGCTTTGGAAAATCATGTAAACGTGTCTTTTCAGTTCAGTTCCTGAAGAAAAAACTACTAGTTGTAGTAGAGCTTTTCCAATTTATCCATGTGTTTTCTTACAGCTTTGATTCAATTCATTGGATAGATTTATGAGAAATCAATGGATGGATGGATGGATGGACGGATGGACGGACTGTAAGGTGAACACAAAACTGCATCGACATTAAACATAGTTTCTGTCTCTCTTTAACCCCTACCTAGTCTACGTCTTCTATTCCAAGCAGACGTAGCTGGGTGTTGATGTTCTATGGGGTTTTTCTAACAAACCTAATTAACATCCGAGCTGCAGGGCAACAAAGTAATGAAACATATTACGACATTACAGCAATATGAGGTGGGAATAGAGGGTTGAGTTGCTGAGCTATGTTTAGATAACAGGGTTTTGACCTCAAGGGAGAATTTCAGAAAGTCTGTTAAGTTTCGGCAGTAGGTTGGTAGTTAGAGTTGTCCATGATGGAGTGTTTTGGTGCTTCTCTATATTTCTTCCTGATATGTGTGACAGTGTGACAACCCCTGCTGTGTGTTGATTTAGTTTTACTTTGGTAGGAAATATAGTTTTACTGTTTGCAATAATAATTTAAAAAAAACAGCCATGATAAAAAAACTTCTGCCTAATTATATCCAAAGACCCCCCTCCAAAGTAATTTTCTACTCATCAGAAAAAGAAATTGGGTTGCAACCGCTGAAACTAACGAGTATTGTCTGTAGTTATGTTTCCATCCACACATTTTTATCCAAATTAAGTTTAAATAAAAAAATGAATTGTGATTAAGTTTTAAGTCATTTTATGGTTGCAACCCGCCAGAAAACGAAGAAGAAGTTGTAGTTCATTTACGCCCAGTATTTCCTCTCTGTCTACACATATGGCGGGTGTCAACAAAGACAGATGGAACTGGACGGACGAGGAGATGAGAGACTTTTTGAATTTAATTTACGAGCAAAAGATTACGGTTATTTTAGATCGCAAAAATCAAAGAAAAAAAAAATGCCATAATTTATCAGGAACTTGTGAAGGAAATGGGCAACAAAGGTTAGGACAAGCTGTGGGACGTCCTGCGGTGTCGATGGAAGGGGCTCAAACAGAGAGATATGTCTCAAAAAAGAGAGTTGTCTCACAGTGGCAAAGAAACACTATTACAACTTTTTGTCTAGAAAAACTTTGTTGTTGCTTGAATGTTGTGTGTAACATAGAATGGAAACACCTTAAAATGTCTAAGATAAATTCCAAATACCAATTTGACCGTAAAACAGCATGTGACGTCAGGTTTTTATTGGCTTTAAAGCCGTTGGATGGAAACACTTTCATCAGATTTATTCACATGAGGTTTTTTTACCGAACTTCAGATAATTCAAATGACAAGTGGATGGAAACCTAGCTAGTGTTAATTCATCCATTATTTTCTCTTTTGATCAATTAGTTGTTTGTCCATAGTATAATGGCAGAAAATTGTGTAAATTTTGAGCTCCAATAAAGGGAAATCTAAATGCTAGCATACAGTACTATTTTTAGACATTTAATCAACTACTGTACTAAAGTACAAATTTGAGACTTTCCTTGAGTCTTTTCTTTTCATACCACTTTCTACATTTCGGAAAGAGAAATATTGTACTTTTTACTCCACTGCATTCATCTCACAGCTTTAGTTACTAGTTACTTTACATACTAAGATTTCTGCCCACATAACACATGTAGTTTTACTACCTAACAATATATCGGCCTACAAGTCCAGCTGAAATGATTAGACCATTAAACAGTTGATTGACAAAACTGTTTGGAGTGGTTCCAGTTTCTGAAAAAATAAAAGTAACATTTTCAATGCAGGATTTTTACTTGTAACAGCGTATTTTAACATTGTGGTGTTAGTAATTTACCTTTATTGTTGAGTAGATACTGTCAGGGCCCTCATACTCTGCTACTGACTGGCTAGTAGTCCTTACCTCAGGGCCCTCATACTCTGCTTCTGACTGGCTAGGAACTGTCAGGGCCCTCATACTCTGCTTCTGACTGGCTAGTAGTCCTAGGTACTACATACTCTGCTTCTGACTGGGTAGTCTGTCAGGGCCCTCATACTCTGCTTCTGACTGGCTAGTAGTCCTTACCTAGGTACTGACAGGGCCCTCATACTCTGCATCTGACTGGCTAGTAGTCCTTACCTAGGTACTGTCAGGGCCCTCATACTCTGCTTCTGACTGGCTAGTAGTCCTTACCTAGGTACTGTCAGGGTCCTCATACTCTGCTTTCTGACTGGCTCAGGGTAGTGACTGGCTAGTAGTCCCTAGGTACTGTCAGGGCCCTCATACTCTGCTTCTGACTGGCTAGTAGTCCTTACCTAGGTACTGTCAGGGCCCTCATGCTCTGCTTCTGACTGGCTAGTAGTCCTTACCTAGGTACTGTCAGGGTCCCCTCATAGGGCCTCTGCTTCTGACTGGCTAGTAGTCCTTACCTAGGTACTGTCAGGGGCTTCTGACTGGCTAGTAGTCCTTACCTAGGTACTGTCAGGGCCTTCATACTCCTTCTGACTGGCAGGTCCTTACCTACTTACCTAGGTACTGTCAGGGCCTCATACTCTGCTTCTGACTGGCTAGTAGTCCTTACCTAGGTACTGTCAGGGCCTCATACTCTGCTTCTGACTGGCTAGTAGTCTGACTGGCTAGTAGTCCTTACCTAGTTACTGTCAGGGTACTGTCAGGGCCCTCATACTCTGCTTCTGACTGGCTAGTAGTCCTTACCTAGTTTCTGTGCATGTGCAACTCCCAACAAAGATGGACCAGAAGTGAGATGCCTCACTCTGTAGTTAAAACAGACAAACTCAACTCTCAGGGGGAAAAGAGGAGCTGCAGCAATATGCAATACAACAAAAATATGGTGTTTTTTTTAATTAATCCACATAAACATATTCTGGTACAACCTCTAAATGCAATTATGAACCTGAAAATGAGAAAGGGACCTGAATACTTCTTCCATGATGGTGTGTTTCCAACGTTAAAGCAGCAGTTTAGGGAAGGTGCTTTGCTGTTTCTACAGGCCAATGCCCCTATGCCACAAAGAAGTGGTTTTGATGTGACAGAACACCTTTGGAACGAACTGGGATACGACCGGAAGGTATTCCTATAACAGATAATTTTTCTCGATTGGTTACACACATTTTCTGAATGCATGCCTCATACTCTCAGAACTTTACACACAAATCAAAAAACACACAATGGGCAAAACACCTCAATTCTCCTGCAAAATGACACTTTATATTAAAAACAATGTGATTTATTCAACAAAGAATATATATATATATATATATATATATATATATATATACACACACACACACACACACACACACACACACGTGTATATATATATATATATATTCTATGCTGCATCCTCTCTTCTGGTTCAATTAACTAATCTACATCAAAAGCAGGCCCTGGCCAAGCAGCTGGGGGAAATGTCGCTTAGCATGGCGAATCCAGCCATGAAAAGCATCAACTGCTGAATCTCCACATAAGTCTTCCATAGCTCGGAGAAGGGGTATACGTGTTTGTGGATTCTGGTCATACACATTCCACCTACAAGCAGAAAAAAAAATCCTCAATAAGATTGTGAAATGGAGAATATGGAGGGAGATAAACAACTAAAAAGCGTGGGTGGGCAGTAAAATGTGACAGTGTAGGAAATTGAGGACCAAAACACAGAGACAGGGAACGCAGGTGGGCGAGAGTTCAGGAGAGGATTTATTAACAAAAAAAGTCCAAACAAGCACAGGTATCCAAAAACAAAAAAACAAGGTCCAAAAATCCAAATATCCCCAACCATCCATGAGAAAAGAAAACCAAAAACAGGAAAAAACTAAAACCAGAAGCACAGAGAAGGGGCTAACTCACAGGGAAATAAAGATAGCAGGGGAAGCGTCCAAAGCTGACAAGCCGACAGGAACAAGCTGGGACAAACAAAACGATTAAACAAGAGACAAAGGGACACAGAGGTTAAATACATGAGGTAACGAGCAACAGATGATACACCAGGTGAATCACATCAGGGCGGGACGACAATAACAAAGGTGGGAAACACAAGGCAGGTAGTAAAACTAGAGACAATACAGCACAGGAAACCAGTTTATCAAAATAAAACAGGAAACAGAACATACAGACACTCACAATACAACACAAGACAGAAACTACAACACCAGAAACAGAACCAAAAAACCAGAGGAGGAGGAACAGAAAACAAAGCAATATACCTAAATCATAACAGTGAAAGTTACTAAAATAGCTAAGCCTAAAACTTAAAGCCACTGAGGGGCTGCTATACAGACTTAAACAAAGAACCAAAGTACTCTCTTCTTTCTGGGCCGTCTAACTCTGGTGGAATGCAGCCTGGTCTCACAGAATTCCGTGAAATGATCACAAACTGTTACATGGTGGTGTCACCGAATGTGTGAAAATTCCGTGTGGCCACCACGGAGAACAATGCCAAGTTTAGTCAGTGAGAAGATGATGTAGCATTAACAGCGACAACGGTAGCGAGTAGTATGAAAGCCCGAAAATCCGCGTTAGGAGGTTGGCTGGGGTGGTGGGTCAAACAACACAAGGACCTTCACCCTGGAGACCGGATATCGTGTCTCGTGTGTCACAATTCCTAAACCCCAACCATGTTGTTCTTCTTTTCTTAATCCCAACCCGTCCACTGTATACGGCCGTCCGGTTCTTCTTTTCCTAAACCCAACCCGTTGTTGTACCGCCCGCCCACAACATTTCCTTAATTTAAGGGGCCGTGTTCGTTTCATGGAATTCTTCTTTGGCCCATCACGGAATTTTCGGCGAATCCGTGAAACTGCCACAGATTTCGAAAAAAACTTTTTTAGAACTGCAATTTGAGTGTAAAGCAGGAATTTACTTGGTTCAGAGGGTTGGTGCATGAGTTCATGTTGTGGTCAAGTGTGTCTCAAATACCAGTATTCTAAACAATTGAAAAAAAACTGTAACGCAGCAGATTAATGCACATGGTTTTCTACTATAAAATGTATCCACATACTTTTAGCCATGAAATGTAAAGGGGTCTAAAGGTTACACAAAAGAGGGCACACACTTCTTTTTTCAGAGAGTTAAGCTGTGTTCAAGCACCGCCGTCTCTCCCCTGAGTCTGTGCTTCTTCTCACTCACTGCAGAGGGCTTTGTGTCCTGCAACACACTGATACTCAGAGTCAGTGAAGCGCACAAATCCAATTTGCTGTGTGGGAGCATTAGAGTATTAGACTCCTGTGTTAATTTCTTCCCGAAATGACTTCCAGTCTGTTCCATGTTCGCCCTGGACAGAGAGAGAGAGGGGGTTAAAAGAGGAAGGCAAAGGGAAAAATATGGAGATGGAGACAGAATGAGAAGAAGCAACAGATAAAAAATAGGAAGAAGTTGAGGGAGGGATAAGAAAAAGAACGTTACTTAAATAAAAAGTATTAATTCAATTATCATTAGACTACCTAATGAGAATATGACAAGAGCATAGTTTGTTGAGAAGGTATAAGGTTGGTTTCAGAAGTGTGTATTTTGGCAGTGATGCTTTTCTAATTATTTGATTAAGTAAGTGTTTGTGTGTGTTTGTGTGTGTGTGTGTGTGTGCAGCAGCTGTTTATATAAGCATAGCTTTATAAGACATATTCTTTATTTTCTGAGCCCAATAGATAGCCATTTTGAGACCTCGAATTTGGCCATAAGGGCCATGTTGGTTCTTTGATACTGGACATAACAAAGATTTTGTTTATCTTATCGATAAGCCTCTGATTGACAGGTCGGCGTGTAGCCACAGTCCTCAAGCATCCACCACTTTAGTCAATTTCTTAAATAAAATAAGAAGACGTATATATTGAAGACGTAAAAGTAACAATTGTTACAAAAAACTAAATGTTTATTGAGGTAATAAATCAAGAGAGAAGTAGGGTCATTTTATTATAGACTTCTATAGACATTGACTTCTGGCAACCAGTGGAGTCGCCCCTTGTTGGAAATGAGATAGAATGCAGGTTTTCCACTTTGGCTTCACTTTTCAGAACAGGAAGTTTCATCCAATTTTCCTACGGTCTACTTGTCAGGCTACAGGCTTGGTCAGCAGACCCAGGCATCAGATACGACAAACAATGCACTCTTTAGCGTCTGTATGGGACGCAACGGGGACAGCAGCCAGTCAAAAGTCAAGGGATCTTAGCAAGCGTCGGTATTTAAAGAGATAGGAATGAGAATGTGTTCCACTGGTGGTACACAATCTCCCTCTAGTGGTATGTGGATGAATCTCTGATTTAACCCTTAAGTTAATAGTGTTGAAAACGTCAAACAAGTGACAAACATCCCAAAAGCATCAAAACTGATGAAAAAGGGACAAAAACGTACCCCTGTTGAAACTAAAGTGGACGAGCGCATAGTCACCAAAGTAAATATTGGATCCATTTTTCACAATCCCCTGACACTAAAATAGCATTTTTCAGACACAAATCAGGAGAAAATTAACTCTGGAGCAAACTTTCGCATGATCTGGTAACACAGAGACGCTAACGTCAGCTAACGTTTGTGAACTAATCGGTCATGCTAAATGTCTTTTAGCTCTGTAGCAAATTAACAAATTAGAGACACAAAGTGTATACCGTCTCACACCATTGGCGCTGCTTGAAATGCATTCGTTAGTATAGAGAATCTTTGATGCTACTTTAGTCTCTGCAGCACCTGCTAGCAGCAGACAATGCAAAACCGTAAGGAGACATGACCCGAGTTACCTTAAAGTGACTATATATAACTTTTAAATGTAAATGGTGTAATGTTCCATCTGGTGATCATAAATGACCAACAGCAAAAGAGACTTACAGTGAAAAGAACTCTAAAAGAAAGACCGCAGAAGTTGTTGTTAGCTAGACACATGTGAAAGAAGCTTCGTAACTTATACAGATGTCATGCCTGTCCGTTTGTATTAAACGTTTAAAGGATTTGGGATGTTGTGGACATTAAGTTCTTCCTTATCATATAACAGATCATATTCGGGATCTGATGTTTACATGGCACACAGATAAATGTTATTTAAATCTCTCTCTCTCTCTCTCTCTCTCTCTCTCTCTCTCTCTCTCTCTCGTCACACACATTCCTCACTAATGCACATGGTTAACATGGTTAATATGGTTAATAAAGTCTGTTTTTGTAAATCTTTACCAATGTGTGTCTTCCATTGATTGTGGCCTAAGACAAATTATTGTAGTTGTGTGTATAGGTAACTAAGGTTAACTAATATTTAAGTACTTAAACCATTAATATATTGTTACATTTAAATTATGTTCAAAAAAAAAAAAGCTATCAAAGAGCCTTTTATTTGATGTCATTTTTTTTCAAGAATCAGTTTAGGAATCTAAATTGTTTTAAAAGTACATCGGAATCTTAAAAAACCAAAGGATACCCAGCCCTGCTAGGGATGGGGGTGGAGGCAGTGGGGGTCTGGGGCCTTGTTGACAAGGCGGCTGACTGCAAAGGGGAGGAAGAAGTCTTCCTGAGGTTCACGTCAGTCAGTTAACAGTCATTGATATTTCAAACTTCAACTAAAAAGATTGCCGTAAAGTAACGAGAACATGGCTTTCTCCTCCTTTCTTCTATATCCCGAGTCATGAGTGCACTTGCAGTGACCCAACATGTTTTTAGTGCACATCTATTTTCCTGGTGCTGAGGATCTATTGGTGGAAGAGCGGCTGGGCGTCTGACAGACGGTGGGGGGGGGGGGTCGCCAGCCCTTCGGTCTGAACTGTGTTTCTCAAGTCGAGCAAAACGTCAGCAGAGTCTCATGGTGCTTTGCACTCACTCATCCATCTGTCCTCAGATTAATGGACTGCATACGAAGTAAAGTGCTTAAACATGTTAATGCCTTTTAGTGTCCCTCTCTGCACGGCAGATTTGGGAGATGGAAACCTGGATGAAGCTCTGACGTGGTCCAGCGACCACACACGGATCCTCTTTGACTCAGTAAAAGCTCACTGAGTTGACAACCCGGGCAGATGCTTCCTCGCCTGAGCCTCCTGTGTGGGTGGTCTGCGTGTTGGAAGCCAGCGAGATGCACGTTTCCCTGCACAACACAAGCCAATAGTCTACTGGAGGAAAAGGAAGGAAGTTAGTAAGGAGAGCAAGAAACTCCAAGGCTCTAGAGATGGATACTATTAAGTTTTTTTAAATTCTCTGTGCATCTTAACCCTTGTGTTGTCTTCCCGTCAAAATTGAAAATGTACACTTTTGTTGGTGCTTCTTATTTATATTTTTAACTTTTTCTTACGTTTTTGTTCCTTTTTTGTCACTGTTTGTCTCTTTGTTTTTACATTTTCAACACTACGTCACACTAACTTATTAACTTTAGTTTTATAGTTATTTTTAAAATTTATGGTCAATAACCTCATTTATAGGAAATTATACCTAATGTTTGAGTTAGAAAAGCAGAATTTAGGAATTATTTAGACTAAAATTAAAGGAATGGATGTTGATGGATAATCACAGACTGGAATATGTCAACTTTTACTCAATACTATTTCAAAACCACTTCAATTTTTTTTTAAATGCTATAAAATTGAATAAGACACCCCAAAATTAATGAAAGTAGAGATTTGTACCTGCCAAAGAGCATTGTGTGGAATCAATCATGTTATTTTGGGTAATAAAAAGAACATTGGTATAGGAAAAATGGGACAATTTGACCCGAGGGTTAAGCAGTTTGGCTGAATATTGACTAAAATGGTTTGTGTTTGTGTTAGCAACAGCTGGGGAAAAAGATGAGAAGACAATATTTTTTGTAAAGTATACTATCACTGTACATTTACTCTGGAGGAGCTTCCTCAAGGCTGAGAAAATAATGATGTCATAGTAATGTACACAGACACATGGGCTTGGACACCACACATGTTTACAGCGTTTACTGCGTTAGGAACTGAGGGCGTGGAGTTTGAAATACTTTCACCAGGCAGGGAGTAGCATTATGGGAAATGTCTATGATCCAACGCTCATTTACCATGCGTTAAAACAAAAAAAAACAAGAAGTCGTTGCGATAGCTTGCAATGCTAACTAATCTGACGGTTTCATGATTTCGGTTCATCTCAGTAACGTGATGCTTACTAATCGGAGTCAGAAAATTAGTCCGGTTTTCACATCTTTTGAGCTTCAAATCACAAACTTCCTTTTAACCTTTGACACAATCCAGCATTTGGTGGACATTACATTATTTTCACTTCAACCACATATTACCCATTGGTTGATTAAGTACGATTGTTTTTATCTCAACTACAAGTTGAGACATTATTTTGGACTCTTTTTTCCCCAACCAGTAAGGGTTAATCTAGGTTGATTTGTTTGTATTTGAGATAAATAGATAGCGAGATAGAGCAATATTGATCCCAAAGAACATGTTGAATGAAGTTTAGGACCCAAACGCAGAGATGAGGACGGCAGGCATGCGGAGCAAAACACAAATTTATTGAACAAAAAAGGCAGAGTTCCAATAAAACAGGGATCAAGTGGCAAAAATAAAAGGCAAAGTCAAAAATACAAAATCCCACAACCCAAAAACATACAAAAAGACAAAAGAAAAAAACTAGATATGGGAGAAAAAGCTACTGGAAACGACTCACAGGGACAGTCAGGAACACGGACTAAAAAGGCTGACTGGACTAAAACACACAGGCAGATGAACCAGAGCGATCTGACAGGAGACAGGGAAGCACACACATTAAATACACGAGGTAACGAGGTAAGGAGAGGCAGGTGACAGGAGGGCAGGGACGCAGGGACGCAGGTGGAAGACATCAGGTAATCACAAGAGCGGGAAGACACAGGAAGTAAAACTAAAGACAGGACGAGACAAAAACCAGACTTCATAATAAAACAGGAAACAGAACATACAGACACTCAAGGGGAAAAGGAGACAGGGGGGGAGCAAGACACAAACCCAGGACCAGGGAGGAAACACGGAGAAGGAAAAGAAAACAGGATTAAAAAAACATTAAAAAAACACGTATACAACAGGTATACAACACGAAAGAACACGCAAACATGTATACGACACATATACAACACGTATACAACGTGTAGACAACATGCAAACAACACGTATTCAACATGTATATGTGTAGACAACACCAAACAACACATATACAACATGTAAACAACACGTATACAACACATAAACAACACGTGATTTGGAGCCATTTGGTCACTTGCAGTTCGAATCATAGACATAATAAAGAGTAGACGCCGCATCGACCGCTACTGCCTATTGGCGCTGACGAGATTTGGGGCCGCCATCTTGGACCGGTCACCCGCTCCACTCAGTGTAATGTGTTTGGCAGGTGCAATGAGCTGTCAGCGCGTTTAATTAATCAATCTCACTGAATACCCAACTGATTTTCATGTTTTTTTTGCTACAAAGGTCATACATGTAGCTATGATACAGGACACATGATTAGGCGTATTTTAATATTCATAGTGTGCTTAACGGTAATAGAATATTCTGATATGATATAAATTCACCAGACGTCCGAGATCAAAACTGGAAACATAATCCCCGAAAAGGGAGAGCAACGGAGATATTTCCAATTTGACTATCAATCTGATTGAAGTACAAGAAAACAATATGAAGTACAAGAAACAATATGATTATATTATTAGAGTCTACTTGAAGCTTTTTATATTTGTCTCTCTCTCTGTCACACACACACACACACACACACACACACACACACACACACACGCACACATACGCAAGCACACACACGCACAGTACTACCACGTTGTTCTGCATCAATTGCCTCCCAGACCTTGACATTTAGCAGCCCCACTCCCAACACACACACACACACACACACACACACACTAGGGTTGCACAACACTGACAAAATGTGATATTGTAACATCGATATGAATTCCGATATTTTTAAACATATATAAAATTACAAAATAGATTCATAACAAATTAAACAAGTTTTCTTACAACACAAGGTTTATTTTAACTGAAAGTTATATTGGACTGGTCCAACATGAATAAATAACTAAGGACCATGTCTACAGAACAGGACGTGTTCTAATGGTTGGACAGTATAAAATATATAAATAAAGTTAACAGGACAGCTCCACAAAATAAACTAAATATTGCATACTTATTGCGACTTTCGATATATTTGATAAATGACCAGCTGTCTCAGCTCTTATTACATAAGTATTTGGACAGATACACCTCTTTTATGTTGTGTTGACTCTGTACTCAAGCACATTGCTATTGAAAAGGCTATATAATTATATATCTCTCTATCTATCTTATAAGAGTAAATTTCAAAACACAGATAGGCCTACAAAATGCTTCACAGAACCCAGAGTGAAAGAGATAAGATAAAAAAATCCGCCGATCTGAGCAGGAATATGCTGCACAGCGCTCTGGCATCTTGTATCTTCTGCTGCCAAGTAACGAGTATGACCGGTCCAAGATGGCGGCTGGATTTCTCGCGCTCAGCCTGCCAATGCGGCGTCTACTCTTTATATGTCTATGGTTCGAATGGGTGAGTGTCCTATGCTCCCATTGGCTGCTAAGCAGTAGGGTTAAACCATTTCAGTTAGCCTGGGGAGGGGGTTGCCTGAAGGTTCCTCTCATTTTCTTTAGTCATTTCTTTTTTTTTGCTTACAAAAAATGATGCTTTTAATTTAAAGTCAATAAATTTACTATTCAATGCTAAACTATTCCCATCGAGATAACATTACCGCCTTTTGCTCCACTGCTGCCTTTTTGTATGACTGTAGCATTTTTTCTTTCTTGCACATGTTGTACAGTGGTTCCTGGTTATTTAGCTGTTGGATATTTCTTTCTGTACAAGCTTTCTTTATATATTTGCAATTGCAAAAATGAGACCAACTCCTTCAACTGGAGTTCATTCTGAAGCTGACTTCATGCATAATTAGGTGAAATGTCCCTGCAGACCTCGGGAGGATGGAAGTGTTCAGACAAAGAGGAAGAAGTCCTAATACTGCATCATTATAAATGAAAAAAATAAAAAATAAAAACATGTATTTGAACTATTTTAACCAGCAGGTAGAGCTGTTGCTCTGCGTTCATCAGGCTGACTGAATGGAGCAGCCTGCAGTACCACGGTGACACCACTAGATGGCGCCTCATACGGACAAGATCCATTCACTCTCCCCCTCATTCAGACCAGCGTGTGTGTGTGTGTGTGTGTGTGTGTGTGTGTGTGTGTGTGTGTGTGTGTGTGTGTGTATATATATATATATATATATATATATATATATATATATATATATATATATATATATATATCACTTATTTGTTATTTGTTTTATTCAGCATTCTCATTCCCTATTCCAGAACTGTTCATAATGTTCATACTGTTCATATTGTAATATAATAACATAATACTATTTATGACAGTATCCATTGCACTATGCTCCACATTTCAATAATATTTATTGCAGTGTTCATTGCACTCATGCCTCTATATTGTTTCTGTTTAGAGTATGTATATATTAGTGTGTATATATTAGTGTGTGTATATTGTTTGGTTGTGTTGTATGTGTAAGCACATTGTGACCAACAATGATACAAAGTAAAATTCCTCGTATGTGTCCTCATACCTGGGAAATAAAGCTGATTCTGATTCTGAGATATATATATATATATATATCAAATACAATTTGTATTGTGTATATGTGTGTGTTTTTTTTGTGTACTTTTGCTTAAATCAGAATCAGAAATACTTTATTGATCCCCAAAGTGAAATTCTGTGTTAGAGTTGTAATGTAAATAAAATAATATAAGGAGTATGGATATGCACAGTATTTACATAGTTATAGGAATTTTTATGATACAGTATTTACATCATTAAGGAATTAAGAAATAAAGGATCTGGAAAGAAGGCTGAACTGTCTCGCTCTGGTAACGGGAAGACCGAACTTAAAACTCCAAACAACTTGACCCATGGACGGGACAATGTGCTTGTTTAGCATGTGATTAAAACACAACCTACATTACATCAGTTAAAACAGGACTCTAAACAATTTGTAAAGCCCCTGGAGCCAAAATGTGTGATTTGGGATATTGGGCTATATAACTAAACTTGACTTGACCCAAAGGTATAAAACATGCAATATGAGCATGAAATTGTGAAATAATCAAACTTTTTTAAGTCAGCTTGTTACCGGAAATGCTATTAAGTAGGCTATGTATAGGCCTTACAAAACAATATTTAGTTGTATTCATTTTCAAATAGTTCTTGCATTCTTTACTGTTTCTTGTCCACATGGCTCAGTAAAGTCTAATGTCCCCAGGGGGCGTTGTAACAGCACTGTCCTCTCCAACAAGTCCTCCAAACCATGCTATGACATGAGTCATTTATTCATACCCTCTGGGATTGTGGTTTGGGTTAAAATCAGACGTTGCTTCGCTTCCGGTTACGCACGTGGCGCTGAATGTCACGTCCATAATGGGACACGAACCACAAGTCCTGTGTTGGTTTGTCCCCAATCTGGCTCCTTATGCAGAAAAATGTGTGTTCTTTAGGTGCAACAAATAACATTGTTGTTTTTGTTAAAAATGAGGCAGATGTATGCTACAAATGTCCGTAAGAGAACCATCAGATGTGTTGATGTAGTGACAGTGGCTTTCAGCCTACATTTCTTTTTTAAATGAAGAAGTGGTATATTTCTAATTCTAGAGCTTGATTTTAGACTTGCTAGATGCATTGAATTGTTTTCTTGTTGGTTTATTCCATTCTGTCGGAGGAGAACACAGCGGAGCAAAAAGGTCCTCTATTGATTGAGAAAAGCAAACAAAGAATTTTATTGTGAGAAACAGAGCATTTCAAATAAAAGTGATTCCAAAAATGAATCATGGAAACTTGCCTTGAATGTATGTAGCACCTTTTAGAGTAACCAGAGAGGAAATCAAACACACAAAGCATCCTCAAGCACTAAAATCAAGTGCCCTCCTACCTATCCGGCTAATTGAGACACAGTGTTAATGACAACACCTCCGCGTCCAATCCCAAACCAGAGATGAGTCGCTGGGTAGAAAAAGGTGCAAGGCTTGCACTCCTATTGGCTCTGGCTGGATTTCTTTTGAGTGACTCCTGAACAGATGATGTGCCTGGTCCATATGGTGGACCTCGGGGACTCCTTTGTGCTGTGACTGATGTGACTCACATCAACTTTAAAGGTTTCCTCCTGCATTTAAACCCCCCTCCCCACCCCCCAACGGCTGATCTGCAGGCTGAATGGGGAGTCAGCTCTACGGTGATCAGGCAAAGTGTGCCTTTCGTTTTGTATGTAGCCCCCCCCTCCTTCTATCCCTCTCTCCCTCCTCGCCCCTGCAGCCATGCAGCCTGCACACTCACAGCTCCAGACTTTGTTTTTGGGTGAAAGGGGGCCGTCTTGAATGTCCCGTGCAGCCAACAGCAGCTGCTCTTGGATTTCGCCATTCTCCAGCACAAAGGAGGAGAGAGGGTCGGGGTCTCGGGGTCTCGGGATCTCGGGGCCCCTCCCGTCGTTTCTCTGCTCATTGTGCCCATTGATGAGGGTGTAGAAATGTTGGCTGTTGCTTTTGTCTGAGTTTTGTTTTGGTTAGGGAGTGCAGTGTGTGTGTGTGTGTGTGTGGGGGGGGGCAGTACAAGCACACTTAGCCATCTGATCTGGTTCCAGGTTCTACACACACAAAACATATACACACACAGATACATCTAAGTGACTCAGTCTCAAGTGTGGAGACCATGGTATACAGAACCCAGCTGATGGACATGTGGAGATTCTGGTCTTCATTATCTTCATCTTATGTTCATCTTATCTTCGTCTTGTGTGCTATGTGTTTGAAACCTCTGCAAACTGCTTAGTGCAAAATGTGAGTGTAACTTCAGTTAGATTTATTATTTAATTTATTTTTATTTATCTGCCCTACAGGCTATCTCAATCGCACACACACACACACGGTCTTGAGAGCCCCCACAGTGAATAGAGAACCAGAGCACTGTTTTGGCAACAGCTGGCTGTGTGTGTGTCTGTGTGTGTGTGTGTGTGTGTGTGTGTGTGTGTGTGTGTGTGCTCTAAATTACTTGCAATAATGCCTCGGCATACAAGACACGCAACTTTTATTTTGAAGACTTTAGCCAATTTAATAGCATAACGATAATGTTTGGTTTATTTTATGAATGTTTTGAATTATGCAAATGAACACCAAAGTATCTGAATGAATACTACAACACCTTTGAGTAAGAGACAAGGCTCCTGGGGGGACAGGGGGGTGCAGGTTTGTCAGTTTGATTAGTGATTAGATTCTTCACGAGCTGACACAGGCCTAACTGATGGATGTCAGAAACCGACATTAGCATCAACAGCTGATGACTGCATCTGACTGAATGTACACACACACACTTACATCTGTGTGTGTGTGTGTGTGTGTGTGTGTGTGTGTGTGTGTGTGACCCTGAGTAGGTGTGACCTGCAGCAGCAGGCGTATGGTAATAAAGGAGGGGGATATTAGCATAGTTAAAAACTATATTAGCATGGCTATCAGACAGAGCGAGTCAACAGACATTAACCATTCAAACTCTGAACTGTGATAGATAGATAGATAGATAGATAGATAGATAGATAGATAGATAGATAGATAGATAGATAGATAGATAGATAGATAGATACTTTATTGTTCCTGAAGGAAATTTTAGGCATCCAGTAGCAAGACAACCATACCACAAAAACACATATACACACATAGACACACATACATAAGAATAAAAATAAAAATCACTCACAGAAATGCAATGCAAATGCCAATAATCATTAAAAACTTGCCTTGTTCTAACAAACAAGTTAGAAACAAATAATATCCTGTATGTATATATATTGTGGAGTTGTGTACAGGGGATTTTTAACTTGCAGCAAAACACCAACAAACTAAGAGCATGCACACACACACACACACACACACCCGGCAGTCCGTCAGTACCATCTGCTCCAGCTCTACGGCACACAGAAAAGGTTTTGTGGGAGGAGGAGGCGGAGGCGGAGGAGGCTTTTATGTTGAAAGGACACTTGAGAAGCAGCATGTGGCTGAAGCAGCAGAGCTCTTTACGACCGGGGTTGACACCGAGGGCAGCCGAGGTTGCTCAGGGGGAACCAGTTCAGACAGACAATTCAAGCATTTTTACTTTTCTGTCTCTGTTGTAAGCGGTGTAAGCTCAGCTAACCATGGTCTAAATCCACCTCTGTAGGCTACTTCACTTACAAACATGAGATTGGTATTGGTTTTCTCATCTCACCTTAAAAGCACATATTTACAGATGGGCTTAAGGGATAAATTTGGTATTTTCCAACCTGGACCCCATGCATTGGTGACTAATGGAGGTTTTCCACTGCATGGTATCTACTCAACTTGCCTCGACTCTACTCGCCTTTTTTGGTTTTCCATTATGAAAAAAAGTCCCTGGGACCTGCTACCAGGGACTTTTTTTAGTACTTCCTCAGTCGAGGTTCCAAGCGAGCTGAGGCGATACCAAAAGGCGACGTGGAAACCTGCAGACTGCTGGTTGGTCGGAGAGAATCGTCACTTATCACTGCATTTTTAGCAAACAAGTGTGGAGTGTGTGTCCAGAACAAACGCGACATCTAGCCAGACACCGACAGATTATCTACTCTCTGCACTATTCTCACTTTCCAACTGTTCAATATTAAGGGCTATTAGGGCTTTTATGTCGTTTCAAATATTGCACACTGTTACTTTAAAAAAACAAGACAATATATCAAAGAAAAGTTTTTATTTAGCTTTTCAAGTAGCGCATCAAACCCTCCCGTACATCCCGGTCTTCTTCCTCTGGACCCTGTGACAGTGTCCCCCCGGCTCTGCTGGGCCAGATGCATCCCAGTCGTTGTCATAAGCCTCTCCATGACTCTCATAAAGATTATACGAAGAACAGCAGGTCAGAACCAGAGATTTCACCCGTCTGACATCGCCCCCCAGACGGTCCGCGGCGGCGATTTTGCAAAGTGTTAATGCTCTGAAACACAAACAGTACACAGCAGACATATTTTGGTGTGTAATCATGGTTGCTAAAGTTCATGTACTTTATATAGCGTATAGTAAATAGTGACCGGGGCCCCTAACACATGCAAATGTTAGCTAACGTTACCAGGAAACTTAACTTCCCCTTTTGTGTCGGCGAAAAATAGTCATGTCAACGTCTGAACTCCGTCAGAATTCCCAAACTCCTGTTTTTTTCAGCTGTGATTTTTGTTTCTTCCTTCAGCTTCTTTTGAAACAAAACATTTCTTCTGGCTGTGGCAAGTAGCCGATGTGCTGTTGAGAGTTGCATTGAAAATTACATCATCACGCGTAGCTATGGTGACCAGCCACGCTGAGGCGTTTACTCATTCTGCAATGGAAAACAGACGCAGAATGCATCGAGTCGAGTAGAGTCGAGGCGAGACGAGACGAGACGATCTGTTACCAGCAGTGGAAAAAGTAAGTGACCAATAAGAACAAAAATTTAAATTGGTCCAGTATTGAGCGGGAATACTATAACCAGCAGCTGCAAACCGAGCTGCAATGTAAAAGGGCTGCTGTTGCCACTGACTTGCTCAGATTATTATTCAGAATGTGTGACATTATGGAAAGGATCCCTACAGAGATAGAGCTTTTAGTTAAAGAGTAAGATGCTTTTTGTTTAACCAGAAATCGCCATTGCCAAACTCACCAGACTCCATTTAAATGAACACTACTTTTAGCGTATAAAGAGCCAGCCTTTTTTAGATGTAAATGGGTGAATTAAAGGTGCTTTTAAACGTTGAAAGTATTGTCAAACAAAATGAGGCTAGCTCCTCCGTCCCTCCTCCTCCTCCTCTCTCCCGTCCCATCCATCTCCCTTCCGCGCACTAACCCCCCAAACCCCCACCCCAAATCCTTCTTGTTGGTTATTGGCTGGAATGCTGGAACACTGTTTGTGTATGCTTCGTGGTGCAGGTGGGCCCAATTTGGTTTTGTTGCCATTTGTAGACCGTGGGCTGTCTACAGAGACCGCATTTTTTTTACAATGTGTTCTGGGGACAGGCAGCTAGCACATAGTGAGGAGATTTTTTTTACAGTGTGTTCTGGGGACAGGCAGCTAGCAGATAGTGAGGAGATGTTTTTACAGTGTAGGAACAGGCAGCTAGCAGATAGTGAGGAGATGTTTTTTACAGTGTGTTCAGGAACAGGCAGCTAGCAGATAGTGAGGAGATGTTTTTTACAGTGTGTTCTGGGGACAGGCAGCTAGCAGATAGTGAGGAGATGTTTTTTACAGTGTGTTCTGGGGACAGGCAGCTAGCAGATAGTGAGGATATGTTTTTTACAGTGTGTTCAGGGAACAGGCAGCTAGCAGATAGTGAGGAGATGTTTTTTACAGTGTGTTCAGGGAACAGGCAGCTAGCAGATAGTGAGGAGATGTTTTTTTACAGTGTGTTCTGGGGACAGGCAGCTAGCAGATAGTGAGGAGATGTTTTTTACAGTGTGTTCTGGGGACAGGCAGCTAGCAGATAGTGAGGAGATGTTTTTTTACAGTGTGTTCAGGGAACAGGCAGCTAGCAGATAGTGAGGAGATGTTTTTTACAGTGTGTTCTGGGGAACAGGCAGCTAGCAGATAGTGAGGAGATGTTTTTTACAGTGTGTTCTGGGGACAGGCAGCTAGCAGATAGTGAGGAGATGTTTTTTTACAGTGTGTTCTGGGGACAGGCAGCTAGCACTTAGTGTGTGTTACGATGACATGAGTGATTCTGTTGATTTTAGCGAAAGCAATTTCTGAGCTGTTTCATCTTACTCTTTAACAAAAAGGTCTATCTCTGTCTGGATCCTTTCTATAATGTTGTTGACACTTAGAATAAGAATCTAAGCATGTCAGTGGCAACAACACAACTTTTAGTGGACGGAAATTGACAGTTACCGTTACATTGTAGCTTGTAGCTCAGTTGTCGCCGCTAATACTTTTTAAGTTTTGAAGATTGTTGTTCCCATCAGTCACTTAGACACAAAAAACCTGGGTCCAGGTTGAAAAATAGCAAAGTTACCTTTGGGTCACTGTCAGTGGCTGCTGCTCCATCCTGAGGGGCTGTGTTGTGTTGATGTTGGGGGAGCGGATGAATGAATGGATGAATGGCAGCAGGCTTGTGCCAGGCACACTGCCTCTTCCTCCTTCTCCTCCTCCTCTCTCTCCCTTTATCCTCATCATTTAATTGGACAGCAGATGGAGGGAGTGCTAGGTTGGTTGCTGTGGAGATTTAAAGGGGTAATTGCGTTTCGGCTGGACCTGCTTGGTCCATTTTTTGTCTTTCTTTATGGACATGAATGGTGTTTGTCAATTTAATCACATGAGGGTTAGTGTTAACACAGTGAATGGTGAAGCTGGGGCAGGTTTGAATTACTGTGCAGACTCAGAATCACTCTTCTTCTGTGGTCTGTTTTTTTTATTTATTCTGGTGAAACATTATATTATATCAAGTTGAAATGAGCACTTTAACCCTCATGTTGTCCTCGGGTCAAATTTGACCCATTTCCAAAAAGTCTCTATATCAAAAATGTGGGTTTCTTTTCAACAAATTGTCCAACAAAATGACGTGGATGTTTCCATACAACGTTCTTTAGTGTTAAAATAAATGATCAGTTCAATACTTTCAGTACATTTGGGTGTTCTATTAGATTTTATAGCTGTTGATAAATTGATAGAAGGTTGAAAAAAAGTGTCAAGAATGCTTGAAAAACGTGGGGAAAAAAACAAGAAAAAAGCCGACAGAGACATCAGAAAAAGTGACAAAAAAAGTCAGAAAAAGCTTCACACAACAAAACAACAAAAACATTAAAAACTAAAATCGACAAAGACATTGGAAATGTGACAAAAAAAGTCACAAAACTGTCAAAAAAGACGAGCAAAACCTTGGGGGGATAAAAAGGTTTTCATATTGACCCAGAATGACAAAAAGCTACGACAGGGAGACAACACAAGGGTTAATAGAGAGAGAGAGAGAGAGCGAGAGAGAGAGAGAGAGAGAGGAGTGGTGTGGGTCCCAGTGGGGCGGGGGGGGCTGCAGCAGCTGTTGACTCCACCACAGTTTGCAGTGACAGGCAACATGCGGGTCAGAGTGACTTTAGAGTTTGAATCCAAAGACACAAGAGCTTCTCAAAGCTTCTCAAACACAAATGAGAGAAAGAAAAGACAAAGAATGAGCGTGTGCCGGGAGCAAAAGATCACCTTCATGAAGCTGCAGCTCCACCTCCAATGGGAGCAGCATCACGACACGAAGCTCCAACTTGTGCTACTGGAGTCTGTGGTGAAACCTTTCACAGTGCTCGTTTTTCTTTGTGCGACTTTGGATTGAATAAAATAGACATTTTACTCTTTTAGTCTTTCTAATTTCATCGCGTAAGTTTTCCTTAACCCTCATGTTGTCATCAGCGTCAGATTGACCCATTTTCCTATATCAATGTTCTTTTTAATTCCCCAAAATAACATGATTGACTCCACACAACACTCTTTGGCAAGTACAAATCTCTACTTTCATTAATTTTGGGGTGTCTTATTCAATTTTATAGCAGTTTGGAGAGAAAAATTGAAGTGTTTTTGAAATAGTATTGAGTAAAAGTTGAGATATTCCAATCTGATTATCCATCAACATCCATTCCTTTAATTTTAGTTTAAATAATTCCTAATTTCTGCTTTTCTAACTCAAACATTAGGTATCATTTCCTAAAAATTAGATTAATGGACCATAAATTTCAAAATAACTGTAAAACTAAAGTTAATAAGTTAGTGTTACGTCAAAAAAGTGACAAACGTGACAAAATCATAAGAAAAGTTAAAAACATTGATTAAAAAGCATCAGTGTGTCAGTGTTGACTTTCAGTTTTGACGAGAAGACAACACGAGGGTTAAAAAAGTGTTACAATCTCCCAATCTCGTGTAGAATGGATGGCTCTTCACAAGTAAAATAAATGATTAGTTCCCTAATTTAATTTCATTTGGGAGTTTTATTTCATTTTATAGTATCTGAAAAAAAAAGACGATGAAAGACGGTTGAGCCTATGGTCTCATCTCGTCACACCGCTACTTATGATTATACTTTAAGTTAACATGACATTTTTATGAGTAATGAATCAGCGAGTGCCAAAAGTCAGCGCTGAATCACTGTGATCAGATGTAGCCGTCTACACATAATACAACTTTTGTCTCGGTACACATGGTAAACGTCTTCAAGGGTGAAACTTCCTGTTGGTAACGACATGCTGTTTATCCCCCGCCTCCCCCAGTGCACAGTGGTATCCACAGCTATTCATTCTAGCATCTGTGTTTTGGGCCCATAATCCTCACATGAGGGGGTCAAAAATGGGTATTTTCTATTCATTCTAGCATCTTTTTGGGCCCTCCCCTTTTTGCCCCCAGTCCGATGCCCCTGCCTGCATGTCTTAGGTATAAAAATCAACCTTTTTGCTTAAGTAAAGACACTTTTGTCCCCGAGTCTCCATTTCAGCACCCCTGACTGTCTCTAGCCCTAATGCTAAGCTAAGCTAAGCTAAGCTAAACCACCTTGCAGCTGCATCTTTTTTTGGTTTTCCCATAACTTTTAGCAAGAAAGTCAAATATCCCATTTTCCACATGTCACACTATCCCTTTAAACTTGTAAAAGGACGCCTGGTTTTGGAACGGTGCTTGCATAACATCACTGTAAATAATATCTGTGTATATAATAATAATAATAATAATAATAATAATAATAATAATAACAATATCTCGGTGCATCCCGATAAAGTTCCCTTGGTCTTTGGAATTAGAATACCCCCCTCCACACACACACACACACACACACACACACATCATCACATACCCTTCCCCATACAAGGAGATTGGCATGGTGTTATTTCGGTTAGACTAATAGCTGGTTTGATTTGCATTGAGAGATGATTTTATGGAAAGTTCCCCAAGTTCATATGGATTTATCAGGATGCATAATATCCTGATCCATGAAATAATATCCACATATTATTTTATTCCTTTTTTTAATCAATTTACTTTTTTGGCGACTTTACTTACATTTTAACATGAATATCGGTACTTTCTACTCCTTACATTTCACAAAACTGGCTCGTTTCTTTAGTTTTGTACTAAAGCTCGTCTATCAGGTGTGACTGTGAGTGCATGTAGGAGAATAGCGCGCACGCCACACGGAGAAAAAAGTGAGAGAAAAGAAAAAGAAACTAGCTGTCTGGAGGATAATCAGCTGAGATTGTGTGTGTCTTTGAGAACTCTCAGTCATATAACGTATGTCAGCCTGTTGTTGTGTTGGTCTGTAGTTCTGGCACATTTAAAAGTTAGCGTTTGTGTTCTTCACCTGTTAGCTAGGTTACACCTGTTACCTAGGTTACACCTGTTACCTAGGTTACACCTGGCTGTTGATTCGGTATAATGGCGATTGTTGAACGTCCTTACTCATTAAGATAATGTAATTAATAGTGGGTTTATTGTTATTATTTACTAGCATATATGATTCCTATGCATTGTGTATGGTAGCCTTTACAATGTTATTTATTTCTTTTATTACCACACACACAGCCATAGCAGAGCTACCCCCCCCATGTTTATACTGATGCTTGATTGTTTGATTGTAATAAAGCATCAACAGAGAAGTTGTCTCCGTCTGTGTTTTAACAGACACACCTGGGGCCAAAGTTGCAAACCAGAATCAGCTTTAATCCAGTCCTAATCTAGTCCTCACTAACAAGTTTCAAATCATTTCACTGGAGTCAGTTATTATTTTTGCGTCATCAATACTAAATTGAATCTAATTGGATGGTAATATACAGACTTCTCACAGAATCACAACTGAATTTATATCTTGCTACTCGGTCAGAATCTTATTAACCTGGAGTCCCAGACCTGTCCCAATAAATAAGCTATATGTTTTATATGTTTTATATATGATTTATATATGTATTAGGCCTGTTGGCAGACAGCCATTTAAAATGTAGGCATATAAAGAATAAAGAGCCTTTTTTCCATGTCCACTGTAGTTTCTCAGCATCTCTCTAGTAACACCTGTCTGGTCCAGGGAGCTTTGTCATTCTAAGGCTACTTTTACTTTTATACGTTATGTAAATTTCTAAGCCTGTACAACAAAGTACTTGAGTAAAGAAGTTAAATCAGTACTTCTACTTTTACCAGAGTATTTTTTAACACAATTATCTGTACTTCTACTTGAGTACGGGAAGTGAGTACCTTTGCCATCTCTGGACCCAGAAGGACAACACAAGGGTTAAACTGCAGACTGATGAACTTTGAAAGAACTCCCCAAAAAGGGCTCAGAAAACTTCAAACTTTGGATGAAAAAGTCAGAAGGCAATATTGAATTCAACCATTTTATTTATTGGCTTTCATCTCACAACAACTCCAATATCCAGTGAACATATTATTTCATTTTACATAGCAAAGCAGAAGTGAAACTCTCAGAAAGTACTACAGAACTCCTTAAAAATGATTACATTTTCATTCATTTTTCTTCTGATTTTTCCTATTTCAGATTCACACACTTTTGTATTATTTTCAGTTTAACACTTTTTTGTGTTTTTTTTCAGTGTTACATTTCTAAAGTGAAACCTTTAGAGAAGAAACTTTTTAGCATTTTTTTTTTTTACTTTTAAGAATATTAGTTGTCATTGTTAAATTTCTAAAGTGAAACCTTTAGAGCATTAAGACAATTCTGGAAAGTGGGAAACATTTCCGCTGATTGCAACTGTTGTCGTGTTGCTCAGCGATAAGAGGGCATCGTTAAAAAAGTCCCTTTTTTAAGAGCGCCTCTGTCTCAGCACCGCTTCTTCTCCTGCTGCGCGTGCTTCGGGGTGCGACGTTTGCTCTGCGGGAAAACCACAGGACGCACAACTCGCATCTCCTTCCTCTCCAAACCTCATCCGCACAAAGAATGAGGGTCGATGCGTCGCTCTCGTGGCATACCTGGCTCTCATTCACATAAAGAATGAGAGTCATCTTGGCATGGAAGGGACAAGAGGCGACGGTTCACGGGGGCCCCCACGGGGCCGGCGCCGTGCTGCCTGGACGGGAATCCTCCTCAGGAGTGTCCAGGGATGGGTAGAAACAGGCTCGTCCTGTTCACCAGGATGAGTATTTCCAGATAAGAAGCTTTACAGCATCTGAGCAAGAGAGGGGAGCCGAGGCCCGGATCAACGCTCGGGGAGGCTGATCTCAGGAACCCAGTCGTTCAGACGCCGGCTCTCCTCACAGAACAGGTGCAGCTTCTCCAGAGCAGGGTCCTCCCAAGACCCATCACCTGGGTTCTGTTCACACAGGGGGAGGAAAGAGGCTTTGGTCACACACAGTTCTGTCAGAAAGCATCACATACAAACCCCCTCTGATGGGATTTAGAGTCACATGAAGTTGTTACCCGAGCTCTACGTACCGTGATGAGGACGCAGTGGGCATCTTCCAGCGGCTCCGCCTTGTCACCAACAAGCTCAGCCAGACGCTGCATGTCGCTCACTCGGACGATGCTGATGTCGTTGTCGAAGCAGAAGGACTGGATGAGGGTGAAGTGGATCTGCAGAGCGATGTCACACTGGAACTCCTCATCCATGGCCAGGACGCAGAAAGACACACTGTCCGGGTCACTGTGGAGACAAAAGAAAAGCAATCTCTCGTTAGCAGCTGCTGTTTAATGTCAGCAGAGGAGAGGATGGAACCTATTTTATAGTCCTATGTCATTACTTATGGTGCAATACACAAAACCTTTTTACCCTTTACTCTTAACTTTTTAATATGCATATATTGAACGTACATTTAATGTGCTGTATGTTTCCAGTATAATTCAAGTCAATTCAATTGGATTCATAGTGTCAAATCCCAACAGGAGTTACCTCAGGACACTTTCCAGATAGAGTAGGTCTAGACCACACTCTATCATTTACAGAGGGTGCACAGGTCTCAGGTAGTGCACCTGAATCAAATTGTTTGCATTTGCAATGACAATAAAGGAATATCACATCTAGACATTCATTGAATTCATGTTTTTTTACTCACTCAGTCATGATCTTAGCGCTCTCGTAGACGCCAACGGTGAGTCGATCCTCGCTCTGAGCACAGAGCACAGCTTCCTTCAGAGATTTCCCAGGAGACTGCATGGTGCTGTTTGAGACACACTTCAGCTGATATGGTCCAAAAAGTCCAGAGAGGAGTGTTTGTGCTGCATCCGAGGAGCTGCCAGCATTTTATACTGCAGAGCCGGCACACGCTCCCTCTCTGATTGGCCGTTTCGGAGACACAATGGCTACAACAGGCTTGCAGCCTCCACCCCCCACCCACCCTTTGGGGACGCGTGCCTAAAGACAAGTCTTAGAAAGTTGGGGGAAGCTTTGGTTCAAAGGATCAGATGTAGAAACCCTCCTCACCATTGGAAAGTCTTTCAGCTTACAGGGATAATTAAAGCACACAGGAAGACCACACTGTTGTCTTCAAAGTCCTCAAAGTTGTTGTCCTCTGGACATTTTTGTCCCTTTTTCAGGCTTTTTTTTAAAGTTTTCACTAACACCACCTTACTACCATTAGTTTTACTCTACTTTTTGGAATTCATGGCCAATAACCCTCAATTATATATAATTATACAGTACCTAATATTTGAGTTAAAAAATCAGAAATGATGAATTATTTTGACTAATAGTTAAGATCAAAGAAATGAAAGTGATCAATTGTAGTTGCAAAGAGCGTTGTAAGGAATCCAATCCATCTTTGTGGTAATTTGGTTAAAAAGAAACTCATATTTCAGATATAGATGTTTTTTTAAGAGTCAAATTTAACCCGAGGACAACAGGAGGGTTACTCACATGCAAACAAGGGCCATACTCAATAAGATCTTCTATGTTCACATCTACAGTACTATACAGCTCAACATTTTGCAACCATGTTGTTGTGTGTTGTAAATTTTAGATATCTTTATTTATTTATTTTTTTAACATTCAATGCAGCCATTGATTACTATGGAAGACAATTAGGGCCACATTAGTATTGAATTCTCTTACTCAGTACTTACATCAAATGTTCATATGTGGCCCTTTTTTACAGATGTGATGTTTACTGCGATGGATTCTTTACCGCAAATGGCTATTTGATGTTCTGCTGAGTAGAAAATGAATGCCTGACTGGACGGCTTATGGAAATACATCTGCAAATCTGATCTTGAATCTTGCAATGTGCAACAAAACAACAGCAAAACACAAAATGTTCTTTGAACTCCTGAAGGTTTTACTTCAGCTATAGTTTAATGTCAAAATACATGACTTTTTCATTGCATTGAGTTTTTTTTCCACACTCAAGTCTGAATTCAATGTTGTTCTCTAAGTGTTGTTAAAGTGCCTCGTCTAAGATCAACGTTGGGTTAGTGTAATGGAAACCAAGGCTACCTGGAGAAATACATTCAAAATGTTACCCAGCATGCACACAGCATGTACGTGGAACGCTACATTTGCAAAAACACCGGCATGGTCCTTTAAATGCCTCTAACGAACTTACAGAAGGTTTCCAAAGGTCACTTTTTCCTGATCATCTGCCATAAGAGCGTAATAATAAAAATACCATTTTGGAGATTTGGTACCTGCAGTAAGACACCAGCCATCTTAATTGGATTGGATGTCAGACAGATTTTAATAACTCATGACGAATTTCACTGCTTGCACTGTTGTTGTTTTTTTGTAGATTGGGCAGTGGCACGCGCCGCTGTTTTGCATGCCTAAAGCCCGTGCTCACTTTAGGCGCGTGGCATCTGGAGATGCCTGCGTGCTTTATCTCTCTGTCCGCATCACTCACCATGGCAACCGAGAGACACCATCTGTCCCTGGGGGAAGGTGAAGAGAAGGGAGAGGGGGACAAAGGAAGTCCGACAGCACCTGCTAGGCGTCGGCAGTTTTTTTTGGGTTTTTTTTTTCGAAATATAATTTAAGAGTTTTGAGGTTAAACAAAACCCGAACGCAGAAGTTGAGCTGAATCCCACTTTAGGGTAGAGTTCTGCGTGTTTTATGGCTCAAAACACGTATTTGGTGAATTAAAAATATTAGACTATACATGTTTGTCCTTCTTATACTTCTTATGTTCCTTTGTTTCGTCATTGTCAATGTCCCTCCTTGAATACATAAAGGTTATAATAATTTACAAAACTATTTGCCGATTTCCTGGAAACTCGAGTCATGCGTGCGCACACCACAAGCCAAATCTAAGCATGTTATCCTGCAGCTTTCTATCCTCACAGGGAGATCCAGGGTTTCTCGCCGCAGGTCACCAGAAAAAGAGCTTTGAGCACCAACACCTGTCGCGCGCTGCCAGGAAGGTCTCCGTGTGGCAGATGTGCTGCAGCAACAATAGGTCGGTATCGATTTGCACGCGCCTGCCCTGTGGCCATGCAAGCTGATCCTTCCTAATACAGCTCAGGGTTTGAGCCTCCATCAGCTGTATTCAAACCACACTTTGGCCCAAATGTAAGCACCCTCTCGGGCAGCTGTGTGACTTTGCAGCACGTGGAAGAAAATCAACAAATAATGTTGTTGCTCCAGCAATGCAGAGATAAGATGTTGTTGTTGGGCAAAACACACATTCGGCATTGTTGCTCGTGTTTACTGCTCAAACTGAAAATGATTTTACATGTCTGCCATGCCGTCTTTTGGAGATAACACTTTTCATTGTCAAAATTTAGACCTAAGCTCTTCCCTTTGGCATTCAAATTTAATCAAAACTCAGACAACAGAGTGGCGAATGTGGATACTTGTAGACAAAAGACGGGCGGGCCCTGGCCCCCAGGGTCGGGGTTGACCTGGGTTTAGGAGAGATGAGAGGAGGGGGGGGGGTTGTAGTGACAGTCCTCCATCTGCCCCTCTGCCTTCTGCAGAACAATAGCGCTGAATCAATCACCGCCAACCTGTGTCTCCTGCACAGCCTCTCCACTAGAGCCCCCCCCATCCCTTTCAGTGGCAGCAGGCCTGACCTGATGCAAGATGGGTTTGGAATTGTTATGCAGATAATCTAGAGATAGCACGAGCTGTTAGGGACACACTGCTCTGCCAGTGGAACCGAGAGCCGTGCGTAAAAGTTTCGCCGTGCGTGCGTAAAAGTGATCGGAAATGAATAGATGATTGTTAGAAACGATAGTTTATTTAAAGGCACTAACATTTAGTCGATCCACACACGCAATATTAAACTACTCAACCACACCTAGTATAACCAAACACAGCAGTGCGTAAAAGTTACGTCGTGGGTAAAAGTGACTGAAAAATGAACACAAAGTTGTCAGCTTTAAATAAAATCACAGAAGACATTTGCTGCATCTACACACCAAATAGCGAGCAAATGTGCAGTGCAGTGCTCTATAATGTTTTCCTATAGAATTCAGACCGTGTGGCCCCTGAACTCCCCAGAGTAAATAAATAAAAACCGAGCAAGGATTTTCTGGACAGCTGATGATGGCCACGTGGTCAGCTTGGGCCAGTAGCGCAGATTGCGTAGCACACACAGCGTTCTGGCACGCGCTAGTCATTTGCATGTGTATGGGGGACTGCGATAATAGAGGGCTTCTGTGCGCACAATGGGGCCGTTTTATGGTCAGCCTCTAGTCCACAGATGGCATCATCCACCTGCCCTTTCTCTCTGCTGGAGGGGGAAGGGTCAGCCACACTTTCTCCATGTTGCAGCTGGAAATACTGTCCCCAAAAACCTCCAATGCAAGAATGATTTTAAAGTTTGTTAAGTTTTCTTTTAGTTTAGTTCATGTTTGATGTTTTGAAGTTTGAAATGTGGCTTTACGTGAGGCTAGAAATAGTCTATAAATCGCTTTTGCGTTTCCAAAAAGGACAACAATGAGCTTATGTGCGTTTGAAGAGTTCTTTTAAATGCATGTAAAAGTGAACTTGATGTTCAGCATCACATGCATGTCTGCCTGCAGTTCGAATCCCCGGCTGGCTGTTTTCTCTAATTTGCATCAAGTTCTGCAGAGTGATCAAACTTTGTTTTTTAATGAAGCTATTTTTAGTTTTCGGGCGAGGCTGCTACGTGGCTCAAAGGGGGAGCGTGTGCGGCTCGATGACCCCCATCAATCTGCCACGAGCCGGAGTGTGACAATAGCATTATCATACCAATACACCATTCAGCGTAAGCCAATCAGGGCGCAGCGCTTTCACTGCGCCGCACGAGCTGGAGAGTATAAAAGAGAGAGGCTGCAGACTTGAAAGCACTCTGCTCCCTTTCGGATTTCCACTCACTGACCAAAACTTTCTAAAGCTCTCCCTTTGCGGAATATCTTCACCCTCTTCATCATCATGACTCTCGAGGAAGTTCTGATCCAGAAACCCGCCGAGCGTGCTCAGTGCACCGGCAAAGCCCTGGAGGAGGTCCTGGTGTCCGCCAAAGACAACGACTCCCTCACCGTCGGTGTCTACGAGTGCGCAAAAGTTATGAATCTGTAAGTATGACAGTCTCGGCTGAAGATTTACTTAGGCTACTGCATTTTCAATCACCGATATCAGATAGTTTGGATCATTGAAATCTCATGGTTCTTTTCTTTTGTCTCCACAGTGACCCGGACAGTGTGTCTTTCTGCGTCCTGGCCATGGATGAGGAGTTCCAGTGTGACATCGCTCTGCAGATCCACTTCACCCTCATCCAGTCCTTCTGCTTCGACAACGACATCAGCATCGTCCGAGTGAGCGACATGCAGCGTCTGGCTGAGCTTGTTGGTGACAAGGCGGAGCCGCTGGAAGATGCCCACTGCGTCCTCATCACGGTACGTAGAGCTCGGGTAACAACTTCATGTGACTCTAAATCCCATCAGAGGGGGTTTGTATGTGATGCTTTCTGACAGAACTGTGTGTGACCAAAGCCTCTTTCCTCCCCCTGTGTGAACAGAACCCAGCTGATGGGTCTTGGGAGGACCCTGCTCTGGAGAAGCTGCACCTGTTCTGTGAGGAGAGCCGGCGTCTGAACGACTGGGTTCCTGAGATCAGCCTCCCCGAGCGTTGATCCGGGCCTCGGCTCCCCTCTCTTGCTCAGATGCTGTAAAGCTTCTTATCTGGAAATACTCATCCTGGTGAACAGGACGAGCCTGTTTCTACCCATCCCTGGACACTCCTGAGGAGGATTCCCGTCCAGGCAGCACGGCGCCGGCCCCGTGGGGGCCCCCGTGAACCGTCGCCTCTTGTCCCTTCCATGCCAAGATGACTCTCATTCTTTATGTGAATGAGAGCCAGGTATGCCACGAGAGCGACGCATCGACCCTCATTCTTTGTGCGGATGAGGTTTGGAGAGGAAGGAGATGCGAGTTGTGCGTCCTGTGGTTTTCCCGCAGAGCAAACGTCGCACCCCGAAGCACGCGCAGCAGGAGAAGAAGCGGTGCTGAGACAGAGGCGCTCTTAAAAAAGGGACTTTTTTAACGATGCCCTCTTATCGCTGAGCAACACGACAACAGTTGCAATCAGCGGAAATGTTTCCCACTTTCCAGAATTGTCTTAATGCTCTAAAGGTTTCACTTTAGAAATTTAACAATGACAACTAATATTCTTAAAAGTAAAAAAAAAAAATGCTAAAAAGTTTCTTCTCTAAAGGTTTCACTTTAGAAATATAACACTGACAAATATTATTCTAAAATTAAAAAAAAACTACATTGGATAACAAAAAGTTTCTTCTCTAAAGGTTTCACTTTAGACAATGGCTAAATGAAGTTCATGTTAAAAATGATGAGAGTTTGTAAGATTATCTTGAGATTGAACTCTTGATGTTCCAAATCATGTTGGAGCAATGTTTGAAATAAATTAAGTTATATCTTTCTAGCACTTTCACTTCAGAAAATTGTTTGAAATTGAAAAAGTGGAAAATGCAAAATAAAACACAAAAATATAACATATCTCTGGTGTGATGGCTTTTTTTTAAACTTTCTCTTGCAAAGCTTGGTGGTTATGGTGAGTTGTGTGTATGGTGTGTGTTTGGATGGAGGAGGGGGTGAGGGGTCAGAGAGGCGGGGAGGGAGGGAGGGAGGGAAGGGGTGGTTCTAAAAACAATCTAAACAAAAGTTTAGCATGGAAGGCGCTACGGCCTGTCATCTGCTGGCTGCTGTCCGTGCTTTGCGTCCCTCCTCCAGCAGACCTCATCTGCATGTGTATGCGCCGCGCACAATAGCTCCGCTCCGGGCCTATCAGCTCCAGCGGTCCGCACACAGCGCCTATTGTTCGGCCTGCAGATGTCTCCGCGGCCACGCCGCGCCATCTGCCGCTTCATGCAGGTGGGGGTCGGCCAGGGCAGAGCTGGGAGGAGCCGAGGGAGGAGGGGGGGTCAGGCAGTTTTCCAGTGCCAGAGGGGAGGGGGGGTGCGCAAAATAACGCAAAATAACGCTTTCAAAATCTTTACTAATGTAGGCCTAATAATATATTCTCAATACTTTCAAGATTTTCCCCTTAACCTAACTACTCGTTTTGGTGACTCGCCGTAGCTCCATCCCATCAAGCCTCAACCCCCGGGGGAGGGAGGAGGGGCAGTTGGCTTGGGTCTGGCTGGTTTGGGCCGGTTGTGGAGACGGGGAGGGACAGAGGGGTCCCGAGTATCATCTGGTGTGCTGCCAGCTGCTGTCGAGACTGTTATTTACTGGCGGGCACTTAGTGAAACTTTGGCAAACAAGGCACAAAGACTCGAGCTGAGCTGTGTGTGGGTGCAGCCAGACACCTGCTCTGCACCCACAGCTGCGTGACACACCACGCACTCACCACTATTTCGGTTTTCCTAAACAATAGGAGTCTTTTCACTTTCCAAGAGACAGGATTTGTTGGAGTGTAAGCTTTCCCTTCAACAAGTGTATACTATTGATATTTAGCCCACTAAACCCCCTCTGTGCACCCCAAATGATTCAAAAGACTAAATCAGGTGCACACCTTTGCATGAAAGAGTATATTGCACAGGAAATTCATCATTAGCCATGCAGGTTCTTTGTTTTATATCATTGTAAACTAACGTTTGTTATGCTACTTGGCTCTGGGAGCTTGTAGAGAGCACTTATGATTATTTTATATACTGTATGTGAGAGGTCCCAAGGAAAAAGTTGTTTCTTTTAAAGCACTGGCTAATTTCAGCTCTTCGGGCAGGGCCAGACTGGGACAATAATAACACATTATTAATAATAATTTCCAGCACAGTACCCACAACAGCCCACATATATGTAACTTTTTTTGATTACTCTTATGATGGCCATTTTCATGCTTAAATCTTAAGTTATGTGCAGATGTTGATATCAGGTTGATATCATTTGTTAAGAAAGATTTGTTGCAAAATATAACCATTTTGTCCACTCAAGAATTGATAAAATGGTCAGACTCCATAATACCATCTTATGACACCACAGAAAACCTCATGCTGTGATTTACCATGAAAATACTTTTGACATTTGGAGATTTCTGCTAGCATTGCATTTTGTTGATTGGATGGGGAGCACTTCTGTTCTGGATACTGCTCAGGAACCCCCTTATTGTCAATATACTGCACATAGGAAAGCCATCCATCCTTCTGTAGTTTGTGGTTGTAAAGTTTCTTCAGGATGGGACTAGTAGGTCTTTTTATACAGTGAGGTCACATTTAGAAAAAATGGATTCACACCAATGAAATGGCTGTGTGGACTACCATCACACATGAAAACAATTTATGCATTTCCAAGACTGTTTACAGTGTGCAGAAATATTCAAATATACCATTTTAGAATAGGCAAAAATATCAAATATTTGCATGAGAAAAACTGCACGGTGTTTGCCTCAAACTGCATTGGATTAGCAGGAAGTGGGCCTTTATGTAAAGGGAAGACTTGTGTACCCATAGAACCCCTTTTCATTCAGACATCCTGGGGTAAGAGGGCAAGGGACCCCTTTTAAATGTTGCCATTGGCAGTTTTTCCCTTGCTGGAGCGTTATGTAGCCATCTTCCCGACAAACTAGCATGGCTTGATTAGAACCAATGGATTCCTTAGGTGGTCTAGGTTCATGATACATATATTTTAGAAATGTTGATTATAACAGCAGAACGATTGGTTTGGCGGCCAGGCTCCGACCTCGTCCCCCCCCCGCAGTTTGGGTTTACAGGAGATATTGGGGAGTAATGATAAAGTAGCTTTCACAACTTTTATTTTTGTTTAATTTCATCAGGCACTTTAACATACAATACATACCTGTATACCTAATAGCCGTTTTATGGTTGCGCGTAAAATCGACGGCGTACCTGACGTGTGCCTCTCAAAAAATGTACCAGGCATGTCGCTCGGCCGTTTCTGTCACTATGACTCTAGCTCCAAAGCTAATCCCTCTCTCACTTCTCCCTCGCTCTTTCACACTCCTCACACACACACGCGCACACACCAGCTCAACGCACACACCAGCGCACAAGTATAACTAAGGCGAAAGCTCTGGGCCGATCCTCCGCACAACCATAAAACGGCCTTTAGGTTATCCCAAAAAGTCGTATTGAAGTAAGTGAAACACACTGATCAAATGTTACAAACGTGTAAAAAAATATATGTTTCAGTAAAAACTACACACTTTCCTGTAAAAAAATAAAACAAAATGTAAAATTAAAAATCTCTGCCATTAATATCAGTTTTAAAAAAGTGCGTAGAAAAACTGTGCTGAAGTGTCTCTACCACTCTTTCATGAAAGCACACAAAACTTGGAGGTGTGTCTGAGGCCCCTGTAGGCCCGGAGCCCCTCCCTCCTGGGGTCCCTCACCATCCCCCGGACCACGGGGGGACTGTCGCAGCCCCTCCTCCTCTGGGCTCGGCGTAGCAGGATCCGATAAACGCCGGTTACGGGGCTGCGGCTTTCTTTGGGCAGATTGTTCCACCGGTGCACCGTGCTGAAGCCGAGCTCCTCCAGCGAGCTCCGGACCTCCTCCTCCAGGTCCTCGCGCTCCGAGTCCAGCAGGCTCTGCTGAGGGCTCGCCGGTTCAGGCGGCACCAATGACCAGGGGAACTCCACAGGTAGGAGCCAATCGCAGCCCAGCATCTGGTCGATGGCGTAGCGCTCAGCGGGGACCACCTTCAAGATTCCCTTGATGAGCCTCTGGCAGGGGCCGGGTACCCAGGGAGGGACGGTGTAGGCGCATTCCAGGACGCAGCGCCGAAGCTTCCCCATAGTCTCGGCGCGGAACGGCATAGTTCCGGTCACCATGAAGAAAAGCAGCACCCCCATGGCCCACACGTCCACCGGGGGCCCTAGGTAGCACTCGTCCCTGAAGAGCTCTGGGGCAGCGTAGGGCGGCGAGCCACAGAATGTGTCGAGGGTGTCGTTGCGGTTCGAAAGCCGCGTGCTGAATCCAAAGTCGGCCACTTTCACGCAGCCGCTGCTGCTAATCAGAACGTTCTCGGCCTTCAGGTCACGGTGAATGATGTTGTTGTTGTGCTGCACAGCAAAACACACAAGCTGGTTGGATATTTCCAAATATCAAACAAATCTAACATGATAGATATTCTGTGTCTAGAGAGGCAATGTTCTTCCCCTTCCGGTGGACCACCATGGGACCTTCTTTCAGAAAAAATATAAACACATACTAATAATAATAAGAGACACGTAATTATTGGATCCTGTTTGAATTGAGCCATACATAACACATGTGATGTTTGCCAATTTTTAAATAACTAATCAGCAAGTCAGGGCAGGCTTAGTTTGTCGTAAAATCGCTGTAAAGTCGCACAAGTGACGTCTCGCCAAAGCTACGATGTCTGTGTGTTTTGCGTGGGGATGTAACATTAACATAACTCACACGAGCAGCGGACATCTTGTTCATGCTTTTGCTTCTCTGGCCGATAAAAAGTCGCTGGATAAAACCCATCAGGTAAGATAACGTAACATGTGTTGTGGAACATAGCTAAGCAAATAACGAGCAAGGCGAGTAGAAAGCAAGGTGGCGTGGATTGTGCATGGCGAGAATTGTAGTCCAATGAGCAGTTTCATACAAAACTAAGTGGTACCACGACAAACCTACAACAAACTGTGACTTTCTTCACTTGCAAAATTATCTTTTAAGTTGACAAACGTCATATGTGTAATTCATGGCACAATTCTAACGAGATCAACAAATGTTTTGTCTCTCTTTGTTTACTACTGAACCTATTTTTTCAGAAATAAGGTCCCATGGGGTCCACCGGAATGGGAGGGGCTTCACCTCTTGATTATAACCTGGATTGTAATTTGACAGTCTTAGTCATCATTTCTATTGATTATGATAACCTCTTACTTATCAGCTAGACTGCTAAGATCCTGGGCTTTCAGGGATTTTACAACTTAATAATAGTGATTGATTAGAATTATTTTGGAGTCCAATAAACACAAGTGATCATACATGTTTTAAACCAGTTCCAGTCCAGAGAACTAATCTCTACTGATAGAAATTCCCTCTGAATTAGAAAACTGAGACTGCTGCTGTATTAGCCAGGTGTGCCTCAAAAAATGTCTAGTATAGTCATAGTATAGTATGTTGAAAAAAAGTGATTAAAAAAAAGTCATAGTCTCGCATTGCCAGACCTTCTTGCACAGTGCTGCGGAGGAGGTTGGGATGGGAGAAAAACCTGCTCTGGTATATTGGCATTTCTTTAAACCAATCACAATCGTCCTGGGCGATTGGAGCAATCCCGGAAGTGGAATGTCGTGGATATAGACTGTAGTATGTCAAAAAGGTATAGTATAGTATATCAAAAAAAAAAATTGACAAAAAGCCATGGCATAGTATTTTCTATTTTAAAAGTGACAAAACGCCATGGTATAGTATTTTTTTTTAAAGTGACAAAAAGCCATGGTATAGTATTTAAAAAAAGAGATAAAAAAGTCATAGGAGGTCTGGAAGACCATACAAACTACACACAAAAAGTCCAAGCCAGGACTGGGGATCAAACCATTGGTCAGAGTCTGCAGTGCCTATTTGCTGGTGGAAAAAAAAGGTGTTTCTATGTCACTAACCAAATATTTGATGGCAGAAAGGATCTGGGCGAAGGTGACCTTGCTGGTGTTGTCGGACAGTTTTCCCTGGGTGAATATCTGGTTGCAGAGGTCTCCTCCTCCTGCGTACTCCAGCACCAGGTAAAGGCGATGCGGCGTCTCCACCACCTCATACAGACACACCACGTTGGGGTGCTGCAAGCACTCCATGCTGCTGATCTCCTTAGAGAGCAGATGCTGGGACTGACTGTCCAGCCGCTTCTTATCCAGGATCTTCAGCGCCACCTTGTCTAAGAGGAGGACAGGTGAAGGGACGCAGAGACATTAAATATCTGTCTGGATGCCAACAAGGAGTTCTGGTAAAATAATAATTAACAACTTATGCTGGAATTATTACTCAGTAGACAGAAAACAAATCAACGCCAGATTTTATTGTTTCTTTTTAATATTATTGTAATATGCAATTTATCGAAATTTTGTTGTTTGGAAAACTCTAACGTCCCTTGCACAGATAGCAATCACCTACCTTTAGTCAGAGTGTGGTAAGCCAGTTTGACCCGGGAGAAGGTCCCAGAGCCGATCTCCCCGCGGACCTGGTAGAGGCCCACCCTGCGGCCAGTCATCTGGTCCTTGATGGTCGTGTCGTCCTTGCACATGTCGTCGGTGAGCATCTGCAGGGGGGTGAGGCGCGGCGGGCTTCCGGCCTCCTCGTCTTCTAGGCCCGTGCTAGAGCTGTTCGTCAGGCTGTTAAGGCTCTGGTGGCGCTTGGTGTTTGTCATCACGTACTGGCTTCCAGGCATTTCTTCAGCAGAGTGAAGATAAGGTCATCTTCAAGAAAGAAAACACGTCTTACCCACTCATGGTTTGGACAGACAGTTGCTACTTGCTTTTTTCCTGAAATTTCTCATAGGATGCTTAAAACATCATTGTTAATCCACTGGAAATACCACATAGCATTGCTTTATCACGGCAGCATCTAGAGCTGCACGATATGACGATGGAGACATTTATGAGATATTGAATATCGCGATAACGATATTACTTGCAATTCATAAACATTCATAAAAAAAATGAAATGAAATAATTTCCAACAAATTGAACATTAAATTAAATATAAAGGCAGCACTGTAAAAAAGACAGTCAGTTCCATATTAAAGTGTACAACTATGTAATTTACTCATAAAAAGATGGATTGAGAAGTTTGTAAGCACACCAGGAGCTTATGTAATTAACACGTGTCTGCTGGCTTCTGCTCTCTGCTGCTAGCGCTACCGGCAGTAAGATACAAATTACAACACCGAAAAGAGATGCAACAAAAATATTTATTAACGTATTTTTAACAAGTAAGTGCTGTAGTACAACTAGCGGGATACAAGTTATAATTGAAGTAAGTTTGGAGACACTACCTTAATCATTAAGTTAATAAATATTTTTGTTGTACAGTATCTGTTTTCGGTTTTCCTAAGCACTCGAAGAGAAGCCAGCAGGCCAGTGTTATTTAAATAAACTCCTGGTGTACTTCCAAACTTCCTAATACATCATGTTATGAGTACATAACATATTTGTACTACCGTAGAAGTTTGGTATCATTTCGGCCATTATTAGTGGGGTAATTTACGTGAGATACGCAGTTGGTTCCAATCACGCCTGCACTAAGCTAACCAGCTGATAACACTAACTTGCCCAATGTTAGACCCGGGTGAAATAAGCTTCTAGGGGGGCTGTTTAGCTCCAGGTCGGGGTGCAAAGGACCCTAGGATGAAATTACTCCAAACCATCACTTTAAAGTGCAATTTTCTGCTGATGTGTTCTTTCAACTAACACAAAAACATCTAGTGATCTTTGCAATATGTCACTGCCATTTGCAAGGGGTTATTGTTAGGGTTGGGGGGGAAATCGATTCTTAGATACATCCCAATTCTCTCTAGAACGATCCGATGCTCTATTCTGATAAGTTAATGGTTTTATTTTGTCTTTGTTTTTTAAATGCGTTGATTTTTATTTAAAAGTTGTTGTCTCCAGACCTGTACAAATTAGAAATTAGAGTGCAACTTAGAACAACTTAGAGTTTAGGCAAGAGTGCAGAAAAAAACACAAAAAGATGGTCAAAAGGAAAAAAAAAGTTTTGTCTATATACACATGTTCTAATAAGACATACATAAAATAATTAGGCAAAACACATAAAGACACGTACAAAAGTAGTACAAAAACACAGGAGACATTTAACAAAAAGAGTGACAAAGAATATGGTTCGAATATATAGTAAAACAAGATTCTTGTTTTCTTACCAAGTTTCCAAATTGCTGCTTTGCATCAAAACACAGCCGTAGAATCCAGTGCATGCAACAAAATGAAAAAGTAGTTCTTTTGGCCCAGTAGGACCAGAAAAAAATGATATTCTTCACTTACATGCTGAAGTCTGACAGTTTGTGCAAAATCATTGAAGGCCCCTATCACTGAGCAAAACAGTGCCGTCATACTCTCCATCTCTGTCCACTCGAACAGACTAACTGCACATTGCACATTGATGGCCAAGAATGGGGGGGGGGCGGGTGGCCGTGCGACTGTTTGAGACATTAGGTAAGTGGAAGGACAGTCAGAGCTTCCCTGGAAACACCCCGTCTGCTCACCTTCTTCAGCCTCTCCTCCTCTCTAATCACTCTAATCCTGTTTTAATTTGGGTCAGTGCCAAACCATTTAAATGGCTAACATTAGTTCAGGGTGACAAAAAAGAAGCCAAAAGGACACAATTGATGACAAATGTGTACATGTATTTGTATACAGTATAATCAGAATGCTTTGATTTGCAAGTTTAGGAAAGCACACCTCTGTGAGAGACATGGCTGTGTTTTGTAACTACAAGGTTGATCTCTTGGCTTTTGTGGAGATGAAATGTTATGCAACGCTGTTACCCAATGTTCCCATAGAGATTAGCTGCCTGTCCCCTGACGCTGGCTGAGCAGCACAGATAAAGAGATTACACAGCATGAGATCAGCGCTTCACCAGGCTGAGCATCTTCATACAGCTGTGAGGAGCAGTGGAGGCACAGCGGGGAGACACTAGACAGAAGACATCGATAAATTTTGTATATATATATATATATATATCTTAAATGTTGCATATGAAATGCAGAAATGGGTCTTGAGCTCCAATCAGTTACTGCTCATGTTCTCAGTGAACACTGCACTCAAAGTTGATCAATATAAAGAAACCGATACTTAGTTAATTATTTGGGTAGACATAACAGTCTTAGGCTACCGAGGGAAGCGGATCTTTTTCAGACTTTTACTTTCCTAAACAACAATGGGAAATTGTGAACACAAATGAAAGGAAGTTGAGTTTAAGAGCTCTGCTTTTCCAAAATGACAAGATGAACAGTTTTCTTTGAAAGAAAGGAGATGAACAGGTTAAACTCCCTGAATAGGTTTGGACTTCAAGCTATCTGATGTAATCACAAGCGCCTCTCCCTCCTACCCTTCCATACAGGCGTCTGATTGGATTAAAGCCTTACAGGAATATGATCTGTGTTTAAATGTGCTCTTTGCTCACTGGTGACCTGCAAGCAGGGTGATGAAACTGCAAATCTTGTCAAGTATGACACTGCACAAGAAGCAGTAGCGTTAAACTCCGAATTCATCTTTGAACTGAAACTAAAATCCAAATCTGAACATTTTAAACCATCACATCTGCCACCCTGGGAGGTCTGGAGATTCATGCATCTGCAGAGTTGACGTGTCAACAGCTTCTGGCCTCTAAACAAACTAGATCTTTCTCTTCTTTAGACGGCTGTCACTGAAGCTGCCGCCACGCTGGCTCGCTTCCAGCTCTTTGATTCTCTGACGCAGAGCAACAATTTCCTTGTTCTTCTCCTCCTGGAAGAACTGCAGCTTCTGTGGATTAACAGGCAGAGTTAACCCAAACACTTCACTAGAAAGATGAACTATAAACAAGACCTGCAACACATTTTACAGAACAGAACTGCCCAGCACAGCTGGCAGTGAAGACCTCTGAATTACTAAACCACTAACTCAAAATCTTTTATTCCTATTTGATCTTTGGGAATTGCTGCACCCGGTTCATAAGTTTCTGTATTGCTTTTAGTGTTTGACCGTGGTGTTCTTTCTCATTAAGTGATTACTAATCAAATAAGGCTGGAACTATTGATTAGTTTTATTATCAATTAGAAAAAGAATTTTCCTGCAGAAAATGCTTATGAATGCTGAAAACCTGAATTGCTAAAGCTTAAATGAATTGCTGGCATAATTGCGTAAGAAGGAGGTGAAGTAGTGAGAATAGTTGGAAAACTGGGAATGGTTTTAATGAGTATGAATATCATTGAAATATTGAATGATAAGATTAAACAAAAGTGAAATATTTTAAGGATTTAAAAAAAAGGTCATAGTAGAGCATGTCAAAAAAAGTGATAAAAAGTCATATAGTTTGTTGAAAGAAGTCAAAGTCTTAACAAAAATCAAACAAAATTGATAATAGTATGTCTAAAGAAGTGAAAAAAGTCACAGTATAGTATGTCAAAAAAGTCAAAGTATGGTGAAAAAAGTGATTTAAAAAGTCGTAACATAGTATGTCAAAAGTAGTCATAGTATTGTATGTAGAATAGAATTGTACATTGATAAAATTGATAAAAAGTCATAGTATATTGTGTCAAGGATGTTTTGCTGCTGGTGATTTATTCTGTGGCGCTGGCAAAAAACCTTCCTCTATGCAGGGATAACCCCGAGTACGAAATACGTTCCGACTCATCTTTTGCTTATAGTTTAATCCTGACAAAACTGCAACGTTGAATTTCAGCTGCTAGACCGCTGTGCTGCAAAGCGTCTGCAGTCGGCATTGTTGGCAGACTTTTTCTTTTACTAACTTTATTGAGAGCTGTCTGTGGAACAAATCAACAAAGAAGAGTGAAAGCAGCGTGGCTGTGATTGACGGCAAAACACAGTGAAGAGTCTGTTGTATGTTGTAAGGTTCAAGTTGATGTTATTTCGGGGTAACACCATTCACTTTACTGGCAGAGCTGACAACAGATAAAGCCACCATGTCTTGAGAAGCTCAAGATTGTTGTTTTATTGATCCCTTTTACCTCACTTTATATCATCTTTGCTATGTCTTTTTCCCCATGCTTTTCCTCACGGCGGCACTCATACACTTCTCTCGGTACTGCTCACTGTCCTAGCGCAACAACACGGGCACTGGCGTGACTCATTTAAGGCAACCTGCTATTCTCGTTCTAACTTACGCTATCACGTAAGGGGGGTGCGGTTAACATCCTAACTGCAGTGATACGTTGCTGCTATACCGTCACAGCCCTAGTTCCTGCACACCACAGCCTTGAATTACAGATTGATTACCACTTGAATGTGTTTTGTGCTTTGTTAGTTAACCTCTATGATGTCAAAGGTGCTGTGTGGGCTGCTCACCCTCTTGAAGACGCTCTGTGGAATAAGGCTGGAGCCGTGTTGCTGCTGCTGCTGCTGTTGGCTCAACTGAGCTATACTCTGAACTCTGGCTAACTTTGCACCAAACTGCCAAAACGTACAAAGCAAAACACCAACGAGCTTAGAGAGAAGCTGAAACTGGTTGTCGAGAGGTCGTTTACAGATATTACTCTTTGGCAGGAGCTAAATACCAGCTGATAAATATCAATAAACCAATAGTCAGTAATGTCCTATGTATATATAATTATTATACAACAGTCTTGGCTAGCCTAAAAACAGTAACTTCTTGTGACTTTTTAATTGTACATGGTTACTCAGAAAAATCATTACAGTAACACTGTAGCTTTTTGTTTACCTCCATCTGTAACTTGAGGAGCTCGCTCTGCCTCTCCCTCTCCTGTTCCTTCAGCCTCTTCCTCAACTCCTCCAGGTCTAGATCCTTTTTCTCCATCAGATTCTTCAATTCGCCATCTTTAGCTTCCACTGTAGGTGCGGAAAATAAAATCCAAAATCGTAATGTTTTGTGATTTTTTCCCTGCCGTTTTTTAAAGTCAATTCAAATGCCAGACTGACTGACTGACTGACTGACATGTGATGTGCATTCTTTTGTAGAAAACAATTCGTTTTTAGAAATGTCTCATGCTATCTTGTCTCTAGACATTTATTATTACAATTTTGCTTCTGTTAGACTTAAACTTAGGCTTCTCTTTATTAAACCTTTTGGGATGACTCGAGCAAGGAAATTGAAATTTCCAGCAGCAGTTTTCAGCAAAATACAGTATAGAGAGAAAGAAGATAGTATAAAGATAACAACAATCATAATAATAATAATAATAATAACAATAAAGCCTTTGGCTATAAAGAGACATTTACCATCATTATTAGTTAAGAGCAGTTCACAGGTATGTATGTGTATGTACTGTCCTCTTTACCCTATTTACCCTATTTCCTCCTCCTGTTAAAGAAGGACAAGAAAAATCAAAATACTATTGCATCTCAATACTTTAACAGCAATAAATGGAAATCTCAATCCAAATCTGATCGGGACAAATAGCACATCGTTCCAGCCCTAGCTTCCACTGCATGACCCAGCCACATACAGATTTATCTTTAACAGACATTTTCTCTCTCTTATTCCATTTATGTTGCTCTTATCTTATGCTGTGGGCTGATATCATTAATATTGTTACAAAACTCTCACGTCAGTTTTAAATGCTCCACACGTTCGCTTACATTTCGACCACAAGTGCTAAAAGTAAATTCCAGGATATATCTGATCCACTGTCTGTGCCTGGTATTAAAGCGTTATGGCTTTAGGGAGGTTATTCTAATAATCTAATCTAAGTATTCCCAGAAAGATCCTATGTTTGGTCTTACGCTGCTGGAAGCTCTTCCTGTGGGCAGCCTCCACCTCTCTCCTGCACTGCTGCCTGACAGTCTCTAGCTCCCTCTGGTGTCTCTCTGCTTCTGCTCTCATTTCCCTGGCCAGCCGCTGAAGCTCAGCCTCTCCATCCTGATGACATCACACAGGCCACACACACCTCCCATACATCATCACTGACAGACTTCTATGCAAACATTTGGAATTGCTACCTCGTTTGAAGGGTGAGACATGTTTTGTCCTCAGTAGTGGTTACAAAGCTTTATATTGTTTAATGGTGTGCACAAGGTAAGAGTTGAACATTTCTTTTATTAATTTAAAGTTTCTCTCATCTGGAGTTTAGGAGGTACACATTAGTAGGACAATCTTTACAGTTATATTATTGTTTATATAAATACATTAGATATTATTATAATTACTTATTAGTTGTCACTAACTATTTTGATAATGGATAAATTGGTTTTAGTCATTTTATATATATATATATATATATATATATAAAAACAATTCTCTTAACCTGGCTTCTTTAATGTGAATGTTTTCTAGTTTCTTCTCTCCTCTGTGACACTAAACTAAATATCTTTGAGTTGTGGACAAAACAAGAGCATCTATGGCATTGGGGAACACTGATCGTCACCTTTTTATAGACCAAACACCTAATTCTAATTTTATTGATTTTTTTATTGATTTGGGGGAAATTACAATATACAGTTGTGCTCATAAGTTTGCATACCCTGGCATAAATTTTGAAATTTTGGCATACATTTTGAAAATATGACTCATCATGCAAAATAACTATCTTTGATTCAAGCATAGTGATTATATGAAGACATATCTTTTTACATAGTTGTTTGGCGGCTTTTTAAACAATATTTATAACAGCACACAAAGTGACACACACAGGTGAAAATGGCATTTAAAGGTTATTTCCCACACTTGTGGCTTTTTAAATTGCAATTAGTGTCCGTGTATAAATAGTCCATGAGTTTGTGAGCTCTCACGTGGATGCACTAAGCAGGCTAGATATTGAGCCATGGGGAGCAGAAAAGAACTGTCAAAAGGCCGGCGTAACAAGGTATTGGAACTTTATAAACATGGAAAAGGATATAAAAAGATATCCAAAGCCTTGCAAATGCCAGTCAGTACTGTTCAAAATTCTTGGATCTCTCAATACCAACCTAAGGTCAAATAAAACTCCAAGAAGAATTGTTCGGGATGCAAAGAAGAACCCACAAGTAACGTCAGGGGAAATACAGGCTGCTCTGGAAAAAGAGGGTGTGGTTGTTGCAAGGAGCACAATACGACGGTACTTGAATAAAAATGAGCTGCATGGTTGTGTTGCCAGAAAGAAGCTTTTACTGCGTCAATGCCACAAAAAAGCCCGGTTACAATATGCCCGAAAACACCTTGACACGCCTCACATCTTCTGGCACACTGTAATTTGGAGTGATGAGACCAAAATAGAGCTTTATGGTCAAAACCATAAGCGATATGTTTGGAGAGAGGTCAACAATGTAGACTTTTGAACAGTGGTTGGTTAATTTTTTTCTTTGTTGCCATGTTTTGATTTATGATTGTGCCATTCTGTTAGGACCTACAGTTCAATGTGAATCCCATAACAGATAAAAGACATGTGTTTTTTTTACACATTGTATATATATTACCAATCCTTCAAGGGTATGCAAACTTTTGAGCACAACTGTACATTATGTTTGTTAGAAATCACTACACACAGGCCTGAAATACACACATGCTAAGGACTGGACAGATGTCAGGGTGAGTGGGCTGCCAGTGCTGTATCAGCGCACTGATCAGTTGGGTGGGTACGGTGCCTTGCTCAAGATTGCCCAGGAGGTGAACTGGCATCTTAGCATCTCTCCAGCTACCAATCAACGCGCCATTCAGGGGCTTGAACTAGTAACCCTCCAGTTCCCAACCCAACTCCGTACAGAGCTACTGCCACATCAAAAATCGTTAACTTATCTAGACAATAACTGTTAGTTGCAGCACTAATGAGTAAACCAAACAGAAACGTGGATATCAAGCCAAATGTCTCTGAACATTACTAACATTGATATTACAACATTTGGAGAACATTATGTTGACTGCAGACCGGCTATGGAAATGGAAACATTCACCTGTCTATTAAACGTCTTGATTCACTGCTGTATTCAAATTATTTAATAATAAAGTCTGCCAGTGTTCCCTCCTTCCTCGGGGCTTACCTCTGCTGTTCTCTCGTTCTGTTGTTTCAGGTCTGCCATGTCGTTCTTCAGTCTCTCATTCTCCACTACAACAGGAACAGTTTCAGAAAAGTTATGGGATGAAAACCCTTTCAGCTGTAATGTTACTATATGCTGTGGTGGAAAGTACATTTACTCAGGTACTGGGCTTAAGTACAAACTTTAAGTATTTTTCTTTTCATGCCACTTTCTACTTCTACTCCACTACATTTCAGAGAGAAATATTTCATGTTTTACTCCACTACATTCATCTGACAGCTTTAGTTACTGGTTACTGTAGTTACTCCACTACATTCATCTGACAGCTTTAGTTACTAGTTACTGTAGTTTCCACTACATTCATCTGACAGCTTTAGTTACTGGTTACTGTAGTTACTCCACTACATTCATCTGACAGCTTTAGTTACTGGTTACTGTAGTTACTCCACTACATTCATCTGACAGCTTTAGTTACTAGTTACTGTAGTTACTCCACTACATTCATCTGACAGCTTTAGTTACTGGTTACTGTAGTTACTCCACTACATTCATCTGACAGCTTTAGTTACTGGTTACTGTAGTTACTCCACTACATTCATCTGACAGCTTTAGTTACTAGTTACTGTAGTTACTCCACTACATTCATCTGACAGCTTTAGTTACTAGTTACTGTAGTTACTCCACTACATTCATCTGACAGCTTTAGTTACTAGTTACTTTAGTTACTCCACTACATTCATCTGACAGCTTTAGTTACTGGTTACTGTAGTTACTCCACTACATTCATCTGACAGCTTTAGTTACTAGTTACTTTAGTTACTCCACTACATTCATCTGACAGCTTTAGTTACTAGTTACTTTAGTTACTCCACTACATTCATCTGACAGCTTTAGTTACTGGTTACTGTAGTTACTCCACTACATTCATCTGACAGCTTTAGTTACTAGTTACTGGAGTTACTCCACTACATTCATCTGACAGCTTTAGTTACTAGTTACTGGAGTTACTCCACTACATTCATCTGACAGCTTTAGTTACTAGTTACTGTAGTTACTCCACTACATTCATCTGACAGCTTTAGTTACTAGTTACTGTAGTTACTCCACTACATTCATCTGACAGCTTTAGTTACTGGTTACTGTAGTTACTCCACTACATTCATCTGACAGCTTTAGTTACTAGTTACTTTAGTTACTCCACTACATTCATCTGACAGCTTTAGTTACTAGTTACTTTAGTTACTCCACTACATTCATCTGACAGCTTTAGTTACTGGTTACTTTAGTTACTTTAACATTTTCAATGCAGCACTTTTTATTTGTAACAGAGTATTTTTTACAGTGCTATTAGTACATTCACTCACATACATTAGTAAATGATGTGAATACTTCGTCCACCACTGACTATATGTAAACTACTATAGCAGTTGTGCTGTGGGGTTATTTATGATTGTGGATGCTATTTCACGTCCAAGCAACATTAAAAACAACTGCATCACTATAAATATTGAACTGGGATACCATTTATTTGTCGCAGACCACAGTCTTTTTAAACTTGTGCTAAACCTGTGCTACATGAGTGCTTAAGATGACCGTACCATCAATTGTCTCAGAAATAATTCACAAACTTATTTGGTTCTTCCAGTCAAATTTAAAACGTGTATTAATGTATGACTTTTTCAAACAAATGAAAAGTTTGATTGAATCCCAGGATATATCTTTTGGTTATATACTGTTATGTGACCCATATAATGTAATAACACAAATTCACAGCCTATGCCTCTTTATTATCATAAAATATGGTATTTGTGTTGAATTAACATAGATTTGACAGTAAAACATGTATCCCCATCAATAAAAGCAAAGCACCAATAATCGCTTACAGTATTTAATTACAATTTGACACTTCTAAACAAAATCCACAATTACCATCAACAGCCACTCATTGCATGTTTTTTCATTCTGAAAAAGACTGACTTGAGTACTGTAAGTATCCAGGGGTATGTTTGTGGGTTATTGCACCCACCTCTGAGGTTGCACTGCACCTGAAGAGTCTGCTGCAGTCTGTTCACAGTGACCAGAAGACTGTCTCTCTCTGCAACAGGCACATCCACACAATTAGGGATGGTTTGATGTTGTTTCGGTTCAGGTTCCAGAATAAAATAAATCAATGAGGGGCATACAGTTTATACAACCAATAAAATGTATTTTTTTATGTATTGTTTGCCTGGCTTTACCACACACTATATACAAACTTACTCACCCATGTAGTATTTTCCTCACAAATTAGAGTAAAACACTGTATATGTGTCATCATTTCTTTGTTGCTATGACTCATTCGTCATTCATTCGTCTGCATGACAGTATATTAGACATTAGATTACCGGTATCTAAAATAGCAGCCCATCTGAACAAATTTAGGCTTTCATTTCCTGAACTGAAAACTACACTAGAAAACGAACACTGTGACTTTAGTGGAAACGTTTAAATTAGTGTGGACCTTGTTGGGCTTAAATCCTGCCCTTCTAGATTCTTTCAGGAAGAAGGGTTCAAGTCCGTAGGTTGGATAAAAGAACGTTTATTACAATAGAATATATATTCCAGAGACAGAGAATATGCATCCATAGCTCTCCCTAAATTTGTCTAACTCTTTTCCCTTTCTGCTTGATCTTATGTGCACAGGGGGGTTCAGTTGCTACTACATGACATGTTTGTGTGCTGTGTTTTGACTCCAGAAGGTTAGTGTCTAGCAGAACTCGGCCTGCACAATAGATAACAGGTCTCAGACTGCTACTGGAGACACAGGACGTGTCCCTAACCACCCTTGGCCCTGCTTTTCAGAATTAACTCACTCGGCAGAGCTATGGTTGGACACATTGTACCAAAACAACTTATCATAAGGTCACAGTAAACTTTATGAACTACATGCTTCTTATTTAGAAGTGAACCTAATAATCATACTGAAACCAAGCAGACTATGTGTAATGCTTTTGCTCTTTAGCTCAAAATATAATGAATTAAACACACATGATTAATATAATGCACTACGTGAATATAATGCTTATGAGCACACATGATATGAAAACATTTTATTCCAACAACCTGCAGTTTTAAAATGAAAGGACAGCAACTCACCCTCAACCACACTCTTCTCCTTGGCTAGATAGAATTTCATGAGTCTATTTGCATCTTCCAGCATGACCTCCAACACGTTGTTTTTGCCAGTAACCTCTGTAATTTTCTGTTTGATAAAAGTAAAGTCAAGTGAATAACGTTCCTCTAAAGTTACACTTCACACTTAGCAAAACCTCTTATTTCACAATGGTTAACGGTAGTCAACGTTACTAGCTAGCGCTAATGACCGCTGTCATTTACTAGATCCCAGAGATAGTTAATATGGTTGTGTCCATAGGCAAGTTAGCGGCTACGATAAAGCAGGGTTTAGGAGATAACCGCATAAAATTAAGTAATTAATTATACAAAGTGTCAGGTTAAGACTGACCTAAAGGCCCCCTATAATTATATGTATGTGAGGAACTGTTTTTCAGCCTCATCCTTTTGAATCTCGAGTCCATCAAAGAGAAAAACAAGAAAATAAATCAAACGGCAGTTAGCATAACGTTTGCTAATGTCAAAGAGGTTATACCCATAGACAGGTAAAGTTAGCTAACGTTAGCTAGCTAGCTAGCTACTTTACTTTACTAAACCGTTACGTTACCTGTTCAAGCTGAGTAAAGTCCTCCATAAACCTGTCGAGATTCACACAGTTTAACTTTATCATTTTACTAGCTAGTCAAAGAAAGAGCACACTACTGTAGTAAAAGTAATACTATCGTGTTACTGCTTCAGTTTCCCTTAAAGTTACACTAACGTTAAATATAAAAATAAAATATATTATTTTGCTGCTGGCTACAAAATTGTTGTTGAAGCTAGCTTACACTTAACTGCACGTGCTAGTAAACGGTTAACTTAATGACGTTATGCTTAGGACTGAGCTCGTGCACAAAAGAAATATTAATTTCTGTAGGTAAGAGTCTGTATATTAACGGTCTATGGTAAGAGCATAGGTCCGAAACTGATTACAGTTATTAAAAAATTGAGAAAATATATTGAGTATGTAATTGAAATACATTTTAAGGTATACTTTTAGCAACATATCAGAGCAAAGTATAGATTTTAATCAACAAAATGTGTTACATTTCACAGAGCATATATCTTTTTGTTTACATTTAGACTTACATGCATCAATAATTGGTATACAATAACATTTTACTGTTAATGGATATTAAATTTCCAATTCCAATGCAGGACATTTATCTTCTACCTTAGTATTTTCCCAATGCATATGCTTTATTAAAAAAGGTGTAGCCTACTTCTTACTCCATTGAATAAAAGTATTCCTCTTAGTACACACTAACAACATTTGAAATGTCAAACAAGCTGACATTAATAACAAGACAAATGGCAAAAAGTATAAAAGTTGTTTAATTTTAAGACTTGATCTGTTATAATGCAGTAAATTCAACATCAATGATGTCGTTTTGCCCAATATTTGCATGAAAAGCAGTTTAAAAATGAATATATATATATATATATATATATATATATATATATATATATATATATATATATATATATATAAAAATTCAACATCATATTTTATGATGTCGTAACTTGTTTCAGTCCCCAATATTTGCAGACTGTTAAAAACCGACTGAGCATAAGTGGTAAAAATCCCAAATTATTTTGGCTGTTGGCTGTTAAAAAAACATTTCACAGTTTGAAAAATGTTGTATTCTAAATAAAATATTGAAATTTGAAATATCATATTCTGTTTTTATATAGTGTATATATATATATATATATATATATGGTAGGCTATGTTAATGGCATCAAAAGAATAAGCATCTAATATCTTCAGGTGATCATTTTACATGCGTACATGCCATGCGGTATTTTACTTTTCCGGGGGTTCATGTGTTGGCACAAACATGATATATGAACCCCGATAAGACTGAGTATAAAAAAAGCAGACTTTCTTATCAGTTAAATAACATTTTCATTGTGGCGATATTGATCTTAAAGCCTGAAAAAGGAATGAAAACATTATGAAGCATACAAAAATGTTGGTATCATAAAAGGAACTTTCACAGAGTATGACCTGACTTTATAAAAAATGAAAGCTTTTGATATACACAAGATGATAGGAATGAACCATGTGATGGTACAATTAAATATACTCTTATTTAGATCTTATTTCAATATTTTCTATGTCAACACTGAACTAAATGACTACCTATAATGTCAAAGATGGTACTTGAAGTGACAAAACCACAGAAAATTGCCACCAACTCTACAACTCATAAAGCTTTTTAGCTTCTTTTGGCTTATAGCACCAAACTGCAGACACAAAATGAGCGACTAGCTGCTGAAGACTGTAAGGAGTAAATATTGGACATTTGACAGAAATTTAACTCCAAATGATAAGAATGGGCATCCAGAACTGGTCACAATTACAATATTTTATTTTTTTATGGATTTGTTTGTAAAATTTACTTCCATGAGCTTGTTGTGTTGTAGTCAGGGTGACTTTTTTTACATTGAAAAAGCCCAGTAAAAATGAAAATCACCCTTGAATCAAAAATAACACTTTCCTGCAATCCAAAAGAAGAATTGGAATTGTTCAAATCAAAACAATGCAAAACCCTTTGAATGATAGGCTTTATCTTTGCCCTTTTGCTGTAAAACACATCTTTACATGCTCTTTCTCCCTCATGCCAAAGCTCCAACTAACCCTTTACAGCCGTGTCAGAGGGGGAGCAGCGGGTGGACAGAGGTGGTGGCACAGATGTCCTCCAAGTAAGGAGACCTGATAGTCCCACTCAACCTTGGGCCCCCTCAAGAGCCGATCTCAAAGACTGTTCTTAAGCTTATCTGTGCCTTAGATTGAAAAGTCTTAACTTTATGCAGTCCCCCCCTCCAATCTAGGGTGTGATGCTTCCCAAAAGTTCAGGGGTCAGGTAGCCGCCTGGCGTCGGCATGACTTTTGGGATTACCAGCTGGGGTGCTGGGGTCGAGTTGGGAGTCAGTAAAAGGCCATTCTGCCTGTCGACACCCTCGACCACTGTGTAGACAGGAGAAAGAGGGGATATGGGGGTGCTAATTTGTGGGATGGTGAATAATTCAAGTCTCCGTTTGTCTGGCAGGGTTCACTTGTGTCTCCTGTGGACAATCTGGGGCTCATTTTCCCTGCGTTGAGCTCTGAGGTGTAACCTCCGTGGTCTGGATTCACCACCAGGAGCTGGAACTCTTTTTTTTCTTTCTCTTTCTGCGCCATGATGTCTTCCTCGGTGTCTTTGCAAGTCTGTTCCTCAGGCGACAGCAGCACTTTCCCAGAAGACCTCACCTCACTCACTTTGGTGTACAGCGCCTCTCGGCCCGGTGCTATAGACCCAGGCTCCACGGTGGCGGGGCTCTGCACCGGGTGGCTTGGCTCGCAGGCGGTTGGGCACGACGGGTCCTTACTGTGGGTTTGGTTTGGGATCAGAGGAGTGAACGGTGACGCTTCCAGGTCGCTGGGGAAATCGGGGTCGCAGCAGCTGGCCCGGCCCGAGTCGTCGTCTCTGAAGCCCATGGACAGGGGAGAGTTGTTGGAAGACAGCGAGCGCTCCATGAGACAGTCCGTGTCCAGGTCCGTCAGTCGCTCATTCAGCTCCTCGATGTCCAGATCGATGAATTCCACCCAGGGGTCGTTGTAGTACAGCTCGGGCCTCAGATCAGGAGGGCCGCCCAGGATGGATGTCAACTCCCGCAGCTTCCCTTTCTGCGGTAAAGAGAGTTGATACTATGACGTCAAATGTATGTCATATGTTACGAGTACGAGAAACCACGCTCACTATTAGAGTTGACTAATCAATTAAAAATCATTGCCAGCTGTTTTGATAACTGATTTATCGTAAAAGTAACTCTTCACACAAATGGCAGATAATGCTGTTTTCAGCTTCTCGAATATAGACGTTTCCTGCTCTTTTCTGTTTTATAATCATATTGGCCTGATCATTTTTGGGTTTTGACAGACAAAACAAGACATCACCTTGGATTTTGAGTGAAAGCATTATGTTTTGTTATGTGGTGGTGTTATTGTTCCTCCAAGTCACTCAAAAATGTGTCTTTTAGAGCTAGTCAGCCCTAATAGTGTTTAGGAATTGTTTGATTAAGATAAAATCATAATCATCCTTTAAAGTTTTCATTTTCAAAGTTGGGAATGAAGACCAAATCTACAGATGACCAAGTCGACAGACGAGGGATTAAAAAAAACAAAACAAAAAAAACCCCAATAAAAACATACAAAATTAAGTAAAAATCTCAGCTGGGAATGTTTTTTGAAAATGGTTTCCCTGTTCCATGTAAGTTGAAGAATCACTTTAATACAGAGTGTACTAATACATTAGGACAAGGCATGGTCACGCAAAATAACATGCAGCTGAATACCTTGAGTAGTTCAGGGTCAATTCCTCTTATTTTAGGTCCAGGAACAGGAGGCAAAAGAATAACCATCAACCTTAGGGAAGAAAAAAAACACACTCGACTTCAGAGGTCAAGGTCCAGCAGCCCACACAGTGTACTGGTCACAGAGCATTTCATTTCTCCCAGCTTTTCAAAACCTTCTAGTCCTACACAGAAATCCTGATGGTTGAGAAATACTCACTTCTCCTGCTGCGATATGATAATTAACATCATGATGGTCACTAAGCACAAGGCACCAAAGACGAGCAAGGCCACCACTGGGAAGCCTGGCACTGGGAAAAGAAATGCACACAAATTCACATTACGTACTGTACATACTTCATATTTGACATCTGAAAATCACCTAAATAAATAAACAGTTTAATGAAAAACAGGCCATGAAAGGTTATGTTTAGGGTTTCTGTTGACAAATCCATGAATCTCAGAAGCCCTTTTCAGATATGAAACACATTGCATCGCTCATTTGTCTTGCTTTATTTATCTGTATATGTAGAGGCTTTGTCCTTCAGACATAAAATGTGCCTCATGTGCTTATTCAGAAATGAGGCCTATGTAAAATTGCCATTGCATTTACGGTTTGTAATGAGGGCTCTGTCTGAAAGGGGCTTTAGAATAGCCTGATTCCGACCTGTTCCTTTTTCTGATATTAAATACATAGCATCTTTCATAATTGCTACTGTATTGTATCATATTGTGTACTTCCTTATAACATTTTTGAATGTTTTAGGCACAAAGTCAGATTCACAGCAGATTAGTTTGTGCATCTCTTTTTCAAAAATAATTGGTTGGCCATTCACTTAGTCCACCACTTTGGTCTGTACATGTGTGATGAATTGGAACTTGTAAACTAAAATGAACATTATACCTGCGAGCCAACATCAGCATGTTAGCATTGTCATTGTGAGCATGTTAGCATGATGTTAGGATTTAGCTCAAAGAAATGGAGGTGCGTCCAAACATTCTCTATAACTAAAGAGCAACAGACGCTGCGCCAATGGTATTAAATGGTACACACTTCCTGTCTCCTAAATTAGTGTGGCCTCGTTTGAAAGTGAACGTCGTGTGGATGGATGAAAAGTTCCATCTGCATAATTTATGAATACTTTTTTTTGCTAACATTAGATATTTACACAGCTAAAAACCCTTCTTACCATTACGAGGTTAAGATGTTAAAAAAGCTATAGACCCAGTAATAGGTAATATTGAGATATTTGTTCTTCTGCTGGTTTTTGTGTAATGGCTATGGCTTACCGTTTTTATCAAATCAAATCAAATGATTGCTATTTAGGGATCAAATGGAGCTGGATTCACACATGGCTACTTCATTAGTGATTACAGCTTTGAGAAGCTCACACAGGATAATAACTGGAAAATAATTTATTTTTAATATAATGATTCTGATGCTCAGTGAAAGGAGGCGGGATCTTTTTGGCCAAGGTTGCAGCTAAGCTGGTCTATCCAGGCGATGCAGCGAGTGCTTACCTTTAGATGGGACGAGCACAAACACAGAGTCGCTGAACTCTCCAAACTCTTTCCCAGCATGCATTATGCACCGGACCCGAACCTCGTGATTGACGTCAGTTTGAAGTCCATAAATGGAGCGGTGTGTGCTTTGCACAAGCTCCACCTGTGGCGAAGAACATAAGGTTCAATTACCAGAAGCACTGCTGCAGCATCACCCTCCTCTGTTCCATTTGACAATATAAAAAATGTAATATGAAAATCAATCAATGTACATTACAGCCTGGGACTCTTGGACTGTTGTACCTAAAAGTATGATTAAATATAGTTCAAAAAATCAACTTAAAGGCTAACTTTTCTCAAATTGGACTGATGGAAGCTGGTCCAGCATTGGGAAGTCGTCAACGGCAAAACAAGCTGCAATTTAACGTTAATGGGCAATTGTGCACATAATTTACGTCCACTAAAATTGTTTGTTTTGCCACTGACATGCTCAGATTGTTATTCTAAGTGTCTGACAACATTATGGAAAGGATCCCTGCACAGGTCGCCCTTTTTGTTTTACATTAAACAAGGCCTGAAATCACTATCGCCAAACCTACCAGACTCCATTTAAATAAACAGTGATTTTATTATTGTAGAACTTACTTTATTCAAAGACAACAGAAACATAATGTAACTATCTAAAGCTGTCTTGGTTCATCTTTCCTCTGTTCCTCTGTACAATGACCACTCTGTGTTGGTTGAAATAAATCCTTAATTCAACCATTTACATGTGAAAATATGCTGGTTCTATACAAGTTACAATCATTGTTCATTTAAATGGAGTATGGTGAGTTTATCAATTTTGGGACTGTTTCTGGTTAAACAAAAAGGACTTTACTCGGGTCAACCTGTAGCTCACCCAGTAGAGTGTGTGCCCTATGTAGGCTGCGTCCTTGGCAGAGGCACGGGTTCGAATCCGACCCACAGCCCTTTGCTACATGTCTCTCTCCCCTTTCCTGTCTTAAAGCTGTCCTGTCAATAAAGGCCATGAAAAATAATCGTAAAAAAATAACAAAAAGGTCTATCTCTGTAGGGATTCTTTCCATAATGTTCTCAGATACTTACGTAAAATAATAATCAGAGCATGTCAGTTGCAAAAACAGCACTATCAGTGGACAGAAATTGAGTAGTTACACTGCAGCCTGTATCGCGGCTGCCAGCTGCAGCGGTCTTGCTTAATATTGGGCTAAAAAATATTCCCAGCAGTCGAATAGACACAAATTAAGGAGTCACCCACCACTTCCCACTTGTCAGCGGTGACGTCGCGGTACTGGACCTCGTACCGCAGCGTCATCCATCCCATCTGCACGTCTGCGGACTGAGGCGGCTTCCAGCTCAGCATGATGTCATAGTAAGTGCCGCTCAAACTCTCATTAAGCAGAGTCCAGTTCAGGCCGACTGGAGGATCCGGTTGCACTGCAGGCCAGAAAATAATAGTTGTAGCACCAGCAATTGAACAAGAATTCAAAAGAATGGGTTGCGGCTGCTGATCACACAATGAAACAAGTAAATACTGTACATCTGGTATAAAAATAACATTAAACAGGATAATTATGATATAATTGCAGATAATAACCAAAACAAGTACCGTGCATGACCATCAGAAAGAATAATAAGGATTAAACATAGACTTCTCTATTTTGCCTTATATTGTGGCAGGAGAAGACATACAGTGGGTACGGAAAGTATTCAGACCCCTTTAAATTTTTCACTCTTTGTTTCATTGCAGCCTTTTTCCAAAAATCAAAAAAGTTCATTTTATTTCTCAGTAATGTACACTCAGCAACCCATCTTGACAGAAAAAAACAGAAATTTAGAAATTTTTGCATATTTATTAAAAAACAAAAACTGAAATATCACATGGTCATATGTATTCAGACCCTTTGCCGTGACCCTCATATGTAACTCAGGTGCTGTCTATTTCTTCTGATCATCCTTGAGATGGTTCTACACCTTCATTGGAGTCCAGCTGTGTTTGATTATACTGATTGGACTTGATTAGGAAAGCCACACACCTGTCTATATAAGACCTTACAGCTCACAGTGCATGTCAGAGCAAATGACAATCATGAGGTCAAAGGAACTGCCTGAAGAGCTCAGAGACAGAATTGTGGCAAGGCACAGATCTGGTCAAGGTTACAAAAAAATTTCTGCTGCACTTAAGGTTCCTAAGAGCACAGTGGCCTCCATAATCCTCAAATGGAAGACGTTTGGGACGACCAGAACTCTTCCTAGAGCTGGCCGTCCGGCCAAACTGAGCTATCGGGGGAGAAGAGCCTTGGTGAGAGAGGCAAAGAAGAACCCAATGGTCACTGTGGCTAAGCTCCAGAGATGCAGTCGGGAGATGGGAGAAAGTTGTAGTAAGTCAACCATCACTGCAGCAATCCACCAGTCGGGGCTTTATGGCAGAGTGGCCCGAAGGAAGCCTCTCCTCAGTGCAAGACACATGAAAGCCCGCATGGAGTTTGCTAAAAAACACCTGAAGGACTCCAAGATGGTGATAAATAAAATCCTCTGGTCTGATGAGACCAAGATAGAACTTTTTGGCCTTAATTCTAAGCGGTATGTGTGGAGAAAACCAGGCACTGCTCATCACCTGTCCAATACAGTCTCAACAGTGAAGCATGGTGGTGGCAGCATCATGCTGTGGGGGGTGTTTTTCAGCTGCAGGGACAGGACGACTGGTTGCAATCGAGGGAAAGATGAATGCGGCCAAGTACAGGGATATCCTGGACGAAAACCTTTTCCAGAGTGCTCTGGACCTCAGACTGGGCCGAAGGTTTACCTTCCAACAAGACAATGACCCTAAGCACACCGCTAAAATAACGAAGGAGTGGCTTCACAACAACTCTGTGGCTGTTCTTGAATGGCCCAGCCAGAGCCCTGACTTAAACCCAATTGAGCATCTCTGGAGAGACCTGAAAATGACTGTCCACCAAAGTTTACCATCCAACCTGACAGAACTGGAGAGGATCTGCAAGGAGGAATGGCAGAGGATACCCAAATCCAGATGTGAGAAACTTGTTGCATCTTTCCCAAAACGACTCATGGCTGTATTAGATCAAAAGGGTGCTTCTACTAAATACTGAACAAAGGGTCTGAATACTTATGACCATGTGATATTTCAGTTTTTGTTTTTTAATAAATATGCAAAAATTTCTAAATTTCTGTTTTTTTCTGTCAAGATGGGTTGCTGAGTGTACATTACTGAGAAATAAAATGAACTTTTTTGATTTTTGGAAAAAGGCTGCAATGAAACAAAGAGTGAAAAATTTAAAGGGGTCTGAATACTTTCCGTACCCACTGTATTTAGCTGCTAGCCATGCCATACTTTTATCTTTCCCTTTTTATTTATTTTTATTTAACCTTTATTTATCCAAGTAAGTCGATAGTAACTGCAACAACCACCGACCGCCCGGTCACAAACTCGCTTCTCTAGCCTTTAGTCCAGGTGGACTATAAAAAAACCTCACGTGGGGTTTTAACCTGCTCTTTTTAAAATCAACTTTCAGTCATCTGGATCCTGGCAGGGATTCAGCCCAGGGAGGCGGTGAACTCACCGATGTCTTGAAGGTTGAAGTGGCTCTCGTCATAGAGGGTGGCTTGATCCCTGGAGCGGAGCTGGACGCTGTAATATGTCCAGACGGACGTGTGGTTCTCGTTGAAAAAGCACTCGTTGGGCCTGTCGGTGCTGTAGTGGGGACACTCACGCCACTCTTTGGGAGAAACGTGGAGGGGTCTGCAAGGGGGGAGGTACAACACGTGGTCTATAAAACAGCGTGAACCAAAGGAAGTGACAGGAAACAGCTCTTCATTCAGGCATAAAATCTACTCTACGCTTGTTACTTGTTTCATTTAGGTCCAATAGTGAGGGTTAAGTTTTTGTTAAGTTTGCCTTGGTGGTGAGGGTTAAGGAGAAGTCATGGGGTTGTTAAAATAAAACATATTCATCGTAATGTTGGCATCAATGTGCTCAGTAAATTCCATGCCAATCTGCCAATTAGATTATGAGATATTTTATAAAGCTGATATTTAGGCTTATGAGTATGGGCTACATTGAGTCAGAAAGTTTTCATTAGATTCAATTAAATAGTTGAGGATTAATATACATAATAATTAACATGATATGGCATAAATGTTAAAAGTGTTTCTCCAAATTAATCTGGAGAATTTAACTGTATTTTTACTCTACAATAGGGAACATGTTTTTTTTTTTGCATCGAAAAATGTGCACTGTAAATAAATGTCTCTATTAGCAAATTTGGGACAAATCAATGTTAACTAATAACCATGATAGTCAAAAAAATCTATTACGTTATAGGGGTTTTAATTTTAACAAATTATGGGTTTGTTCATATTTGTTTGAACTTGACTTTTTGAGAAAGTGAAAGCCCTGATACTCATTAGAGCTAACGTTTGTTTTTAAAACTATAGTGCCCAGAACAATTCTGAGAATGTTTAGAAAAATTAAATTATATAGCGGTTATTGTGCCTCTGTCTTTTAAGGATTCATGTCTTTATAGGAACCGGTGGGCCTGGGGCTGGACGCCAGACTGAGTGCTGTAGTTGGAAAGACTAACACGTTGTCAGATTTGGTCTTTTTGTTGGATTTGTTGACATTTAGAAAAAAAGAGAATGATATTGGGTTCATCCTTTAACCAGCATCTTTAGGAAATGTCTCGGCCTTTTGGTGTGCATTCATAAATTCACTTACCCATGTTGTTAAATATGAACTGGCTGGATACCAAATTCAATACTGGATACCGAATTCAATACTGGATGCCAATTTCGATACTTTTTTACCTAATTTCAATACCTAAGGAGTAGTTCTCATCAGCGTCACTCGAAAAAAAGAAGTCATACAACCATTCCAATGACTTTGAAGCTGTTCCGTTAAGGTACATTAACTTTAAAAAACTGCATAGTTCCCCTTTAAGTTCCTGCATAATTCAGGGCGTTCTGCTTTGAGTGACAGGTGGCTGCGTGGCAGCAGGCGAGTGTAGACTGTAGACTTCACTCTGCCCACATCCTCTCCATCCAGGCTCCACCTTTTTACTCATTTTTGTATTATCAGACATCAGGCACTGCCAAGATTATGAGGGCTGCAACCACCAGGAGCTTCATTTTAGTTTTTCAGAAACCTATGGGTGAAGACTAATTCCATATTTTATACGTCTGTGGTAAAAACCCATTTTCATATACATTACATTTCAGAGCAGATCCGAAGCCTAGACAGTATACTTAAATTATTGCCATACTGTACATCTTAAAACCTGTAGATGGTAGTAAAGTCCAATATTGACAAAACATAACCAATTGTAGAAATATGACAACTCCATAATATATTATTTTAATATTTCATCAGAGAACCGGTACTGCCACAATTGTAACACTTAACTTTTTAAATCAAACTTAAGGTGTGGCTATGGAAACGTGAACACACAAATGTCACGCGGCTACCTTTTCTCCCACTCATTCAAATGAGAACGGTTTAGCAAACAGGTTTGTGTAATGCTAATTTATACATGCAAACCATTTTTGGACCAAAAATACGTTATTATAACTATTATTTTATAACAAGCTGTTTTTTTCATCGAAGCATTAGGTATTTGTAAATAGGTACATGATAATAAAGTGTGTTCTGGTTTTTATGAATGTATGTTGAGTACATGAAATATTTCCACTTTAGAAGTGCATTATAAATACACAGCAGAGACGATGCTGCTTCAGCTAGGCCATATTTTGACATAATTCTGCAAATATATCCAGACATATGTAGTGGTTGTGCTTGCAGATTTGCGTATCTTGGAAGACTAGACTGTTGGACTATTATATTTTGTATTGTTTTGGATGATTATATTACATATAGAATATAAAAGGCTTTTATTTTTAAGTTAGTGAGTAATGACTACATTACTTGCACTCTGCCTTGTATCCAAATAAAAGGGAATGAATAATAATAAAAAAACACTACAAGTTACACCTTAAATGCACAGAAAAAGCACATATTTCTCTTCAAGTTAAGTTATCCCCCTTACAATTTGTTAATGTAGAATAAGCGGAGGTCTCCTGGCTGGGAGAGGCTCTTGGAAGCGCCGACGTTCCATCTGCAGCGGAAAGTCTCCATGTTGGCAGAGACACAGCTGGTGAGGTGTGGCTGGTTCTGGGGGAGGACTGTAGGGAACGAGACACAGAGAGAAGGAATTAATCACATAATTTTAACACTGCAAAGATCTTTTTGACTTTTCTTTTCTTTGTTGCAGCTGTTATGACGCATCATTGGGTGGCTGTACCGCACTACAGGGACAGGAGATAACTGGGACCTTTGTAAATCCACAAAGCAGCAGAGCATGATCAGCTCAAGACTACGCACACTGCCACGCACAACTGACGGACTGAGAAAGACATTTGTCCCCAGGGCCATACAACTCCACAATGCTTCACCAAAAAGGAAGAGGGCAGATAGATAGACTTGTTTGTGTGGTCGGTCTGCCTCTCCTCCCACTCCACCACTTCCATTAGCTTCTACAACAACAATAGTTATGTACTGACTGTCTCCACTGGTTCACTGTTTACTGCTTACACTGTGTACACTGTGTACACTAAATTAGCCCACATGCACTATTGGACTTATTTGCACTACCACCACAACACACACTCTCATAGAGCACCTTCCCATTCATACTGAATCACAGGGTCAGTCCCTGCCCTGTCACTGCAAGTGTCTCATGCTTATACGTCCCTTAGTACATTTATGTGGATTTATAATTGAGATTATTTAGTAAATTGATCTTTTACTGAGCATTTTTTTTCATGTGGATTTGATATTTTATCATCCTGTTTATGGTGTATGTGTATGTTGTGTGTGATGCCTTCAAGCTACTGGGACCTTGAATTTCCCCTTAGGGATTAATAAAGTATCTCTATCTATGTGTCTAAATCCAGGGAGCAGCCACAGGGCGAGTATCAGCCTTTTCCTGGAAGCAGTTTTTATTGCTTTTCAAGCGAAAGCTGCAGCCAGAGAGTTCTGCCACCGCTGTCATGAAATAAGCTATCTGCTTTCTCTGTACGCTATATACAGAGAGTACTACGTGATCCTGTTTCACAGCTGCATAAACACAAACCATGCATGCACTTCTATGTCTGTAGTGTTTACACTGTCAAAGGGATACAATGAAGTGTATACAGTAAGCATACCAAGACATTGCTTGATTTTTAAGTGTGCTGTAGATGGATACTATTGTCCCACAGAAAGATCAGGGTAAAAACTAAACAACAAGAGAGTTGCATGGTGGGTAATGTAGGTGCTGGCCTGTTATTATACTATATATATATATATATATCCCTGTATATTATATACCCATGAACCCAAATGAATATATACTGGATTAATTCGGGTTCATTTGCAAGAATTAGATATATGCATGAGTTTTTTTATTTTGTTTTTTGTGCAATCAATCGAGTGATTATCATACTGGTGTTGGGTTATTTTGATAAGATAGGTAAGATAGGCAAAAGGTAATATCTATCAAACTATTGTTGATTTATTCCTTTTAAGAATGACTATTTTTGCAAATTATCTCTCTCTCTCTCTCTCTCTCTCTCTCTCTCTCTATGTACAAATATATACAGTAAATCAATTAAAATCAATGATTGTGGGGATAGCAGCAGTTGGCTGATCACATTAGCACGTTAGTGAGGAGCAACACTCTGTACAAGAAGGCTCCATCACAGCTGCGAGGCAGCCCTCGGCGTCTGATGATGAATACTTCTGGCTTGCTAAGGGTGCTTCATGGAAGGGGAGGAACAGGTTAAAAATAACCTGTTTACCAGATCCCCGGCTCCTCCTCAGAAGTCTGCTTAGCTCAGGATTAAGAGAAAAATCAATTTGACACTCAGCTGCTCATGAGTATAGGAACCCCTGCTTAAGGTGACTAAAAAGGATAAAAGAATCATCTTTTGGAAATTAATCGTAATGCCTTAATTAAAAAATGAGGAAAAAACGAATTTTTAAGGAGACTTAAATGCCTAGAAATTGGAATGGTGTTATTTCAGTTAGCCTAATAGCTGGTTTGATTTACATTGAGAGATGATTTTATGTAAAGTTCCCCATGCCTATCACAAGGTATGGTGAAGGGTATGTGATGATTTGTGTGTGTGTGTGTGTGGGGGGGGGATTTACAAGGGAACTTTATCAGGATGCATAGTATCCTGATCCATGAAATAACTGGACTTTAAAAATACTATCTTCTTCTATGGGAATTTAAAATAAGGGGGTGTATACTCATGCCCTCTGTTTTACATAGAAAATTGGTGTCCTTAAAGGTTTTTCCTCATTTTTTAATTAAGGCATTAAAATTAATTTCCAAAAAGAAGATTTTTTTTATTCTTCTTTTCAGTCTACTTTAGCAGGGGTTCCTATACTCATGAGCAGCACTGTATGTGGCTCACTTCATCACAATACATGTTCTCATGTATGAGGATGTTTTCCATTGTGGATGGTTTCAAGTTGTGTGAGGGTGACAGGGAAAATGCATCTTATTGACTCATTATACTTTTTTGGGGTATGTGTGTGAGAGTACTTACAGATTTACTCAAGTACTGTGCTACTATTGTGCCAAGTAGAATTTGTTTTTAAAGAATATTAAGTTCAATGAAACATAAACTCACAAAGACATAATTCCAAGTCCGTTCCCTGACACACCCACTAGCAAAGACCCTACAATACAATAAGTACAATAAGTACAATTTTGAGGTACTTTTAATTGGAAAATGCATTGGAGAGCGACCGGATTAAGCCCCTCAGAGTTTTTGTTTTCATCTCTCTATCAAACCTATATTGAATGTGTATATTAACAGCTAGATTTTGTACATTTTACTCCACCACATTTCAGGCTGGGCAAAATATCAATATTATATTGTTACTGTGATTCATGATTAGATATGGTCACGCTGCATTACAGTAAAGTAATGTACTTTTCTGAACTGACTGTTCTAGCGGTTCCTTTACCCACTTAGTTATTATATCCACATTACTGATGATTTTTTAATCAAAAATCCCATTGTGTTAATGTCTTATGAAAGCACCAATAGTCAACCCTAAATAAAAAATGCACAAAAACCAAAGGAGTCCAGGAAACAAGCGGGCAAAAACGGGTAACTAATCAGGAACAAGTAAAATAGAAAGCAAAGGTACACTTGCATAAACTAGGAAGACTAACAAACACTAACTGGAGACACCACATACACAGTAACGCTACAATGATCTGTCAACGGGCTTGGGGGAGGGGCACCAAGACTAAATACAGAGGGTAACAAGGTAACAAGAGGCAGGTGACACAAGGGCTGGGAAACTGGTGGAAACATCAGGTAATCACAGGGGCGGGAAAACTAAGGCAGGAAGTACAACTAAACAAGACGGCACAGAAAACAAGACTATCACAATAAAACAGGAAACAGAACATATACAAGACAAGACCAAAAATAACATAATCACAAGACAAGACCAAGAAAACCAGGCTAAGAAATTAAGACAGGAAAACAGACTACCACAATAAGACAAGACAAAACACCCAAACCATAACAATTACGTTCCTGGCTGATGGGCATACAGAGTGCTGGGGTTTGCATCCTGAGTCTTATATGAGGTTAGGGTTAAGCAAAATAGCACTTTGATTGGTGGTTTGAGTTAGGACATGTTAAAAGGTTAACACGTCATGTCTTGTGGTTCAAGTCAGTGTTGACATTTTCTGTATGAAACCAAGACCTGCCGGGTTTCCCTAACCTTAACCCAGTGCTGTGAGGGCTAAAACATACCCATCAAAACATGTAATCCTGCTCTAGTTGATAAGAGCATTTATTACAGAAAACAAATGTGTTTTGTATCAGGATTTTTGACTTGCCAAAAACATTAAAGGGTTGTTTTTATGAGGTACTTTTCATAGTCAATGTATTACCTAGAGTAGAGAAGCAGACCGGAGTACCGACACAAAAACAATGTACAGCTGTGGACAGGGCAGCAGCAAAACTAAAACCTGTATAAGTAGTGTCGCATTGACAGCCCTATCTCCACAGCGCTGCGGAGTAAGGTCTGGGCTGTTTGCATTTCTTTAAACCAATCACAATTGTCTTGGGCGGCGCTTAGCTCCGGTCGCAGGCGACGGTGGCTCTGCAAAATCGGGAAGGAACTTGTTTTGGTGCAACATTTGCAACTCACAACAGAAAACGCCATCTCACTTTTGAAATATATTACTACCAACTGCTACTGATACAACCGACAGCTCACGGAGCACTGTATGACCAGCTAACTATCGACATATTTCATAGGATATCATAAAAATTGGTGTGCATACATTTTCGTACGATATCATACGAACCCGTTCATGACATTGCGTTATTAAAATAATAATTCATTACATTTATATGGCACTTTATCATAGACACTCAAAGCGCTTCAGGGCGGAGGACTACACTCTACCACCACCAATGTGTAGCACCCACCTAGGTGACGCACGGCAGCTTTACGACGCCAGACGCTCACCACACATCAGCTTGACACATTAATGGGTCAATAATAATGATCCAATAATGGCGCAGAAATTATAACATTTCTTTAACCCTCATGTTGTCCTTGGGTCAAATTTGACCCGTTTTCAGTAAAAAAAAAAAATTGTCACAACAAATGGGCCGTCGAAACGCAGAAAATATCAACATTACAAATGTCAAAAAAGCACCCACAAAATTGAAAAAGTAACAAACAATGTCGGAAATAGTGATAATAATGTTGAAAAAAAATGTTTTTTTGTCATGGTTGACGGGAAGACAACACAAGGGTTGAGTTTAGGAAATTGAAGTAAGTATCATGGTATTTTTTACACTTACATTTTGTTGACAATATTTCTGTGAGTTAGATTTTAAAAGCAGGGCCTATAACTGAGTATAATAATGCTGTATTTTTGATACTTTTATGAATTATTAGATGTGAAAACTTCTCCCACACCTGAGTGAGAAGGAGAGAGGTATATAAACAGAACAGAAAGGGAAAAAGCATATTGCTCCATGATTGCTTATTCTGACCTAGCACTCCTTAATACACTAAATCATTTGCAAGCCTTCATTTCTGTGCTTGTGTGCTTGTCACAGTAAGTGCTGCTGTTTGCTCAGCCGCTGCCAGCCAGAGTTCACTCCCGGTAACTAAGTAAATATGTGAACAGTAGAGCGCTTTCTGATCACAGCCATCAGAGCCACAAAACACATACAAAACACACACACTCGTTTTACAAAATTGTTATGTCAATGTATAATGTATTCCCATTACCTCTTTCTGTGTACGAAGTAAACATATTTACAGCGTGATCTTTCTCTGAGTGCTGCCAACAGTCTATTTCAGGGTAAAACAAAACATTCTTGCTCAATCTGTTTATATAAGATGTGTTTCCTTTGAGCCGTGATTCCGAGAGGGGGCAGGAAATAGCAGCTCGTATTCATTTCCTTCAAAATTACTCACTCATATCTCCCATATATTATCAGGTAGGACATGGCTTATTGTATTTACTGTGTGCTTTTATTGTCATGGCATCTATTAACATCTGCCGTGTGTTGGTGGAAAGCCTTCATTAATGTATTTGCTGTCAGCACACAGGCCAGAGAGAGAGAGAAAGAGAGAGAGTCACGTGTACAGACATTTATCAGAGAAAGAAAATACCTCATCTTCTGCATTTAGAAAAAGCCATTTCCTTCCTTGGCTAGGAGCCACACTGCTTTCAACAGTGATTACCGAACATTTCACTAAGCGAACAAGCCTCATAGGCAAAACATTAAAAACAAAGAGAAAAAGCTTGTGTGCGCCCCAGAGTGAAGAACACCAGTATGACCTCCTAATCACATCAGAAAGCAATGTCCCGATTCCCGAGGGATATAAAGAGCGGTGCTCAGGTGTGAGGAGTAATACATCTCAATTTGTAGAAGTAGTACCTTGCTTTAACTTGGTTCTCGAGCAATCACCTAGTTCTCAATGAAAGAAAATCCTAATTAGGATTATTTTTGGTCAATATTAAAATCACGATTATTTTACATGATTACTTATTGACTTTGGGAAAGATTGACTGAACTTATGTATGTTATTGATGATGGGTCAAATTGACCCATTTCAAATTTTTACAAGAAGAAAATGGTAGAAGTATACTTTTTTTCTACCTGAAAGTAAATGCCTTACCTTATTTTCTGTGATAAACATGTATTCCTGACTAAATTCAGAAAATTATTCTGGATATGACCACTTCTGTTTTTCCCAAGATAAGAATGATCACATAGTGGATTTCTTACATGAATTATAACAAATCCCACTTCCATTTTTAATTGTGTTCTAGTAGAGACTGATTGCATTCCCTAAACATGAATGTTATCTCAATTGTTTGAAATTGAGATAAAGACAATATTTGTTAATAGATTTTGAAGGAAAATTCTATTTCAGAATTGTTTTTAAAACCCCAAATATGTCAAGGGTCAATTTGACTGTGTACATCCAAATGTGGGGAAAGATGTACACATAACGAACATCCCGTTTCCTGTGCCAGTAACAGCAAGCTAAAGCTACCGATTACACTTTGTGGAAACCTGATGAAGGATTCCGCACTTATGGAAAGCGACACTGGAGCTAATTTTATATCTGATCAGGAAAGTCCTGAACCATCCCTTAGTTACGCCGCTATAGGCCTAGACTGCTGGGGGGACTTCCCATGATGCACTGAGCACCTTTCTCTTCCTCCTCTCTCCATCTGTATGCAACCTCATTCCATTAATGCATGTTACTAACTCGACTTCTTCCCTTTCCCGGAGTCTTGTGCTTTCTCGCCCCCAGAGTCCTGCCCTCTCCTCTCTCCTCCTATCGCTTCCTGCAGGTGTTTCTGGTTCTGGAGCTGTGGAGTCTGGATCTGTGGTTGAAGTCACCTGCTGCCTCTATGTTGCTGCTCGACACCCTCTGCTGCAATTCTCCATGTCTCTCTCTCTGTCTCTCTCTCTCTCTCTCTCACCCCCAACCGGTCAAGGCAGATGCCCCCCCCCCCCAACCTGAGCAATGGTTCTGCTCGAGGTTTCTGACTCTGAAAGGAAGTTTCTTGCTCTTGGTGGGAACTGTTGGGTTTCTGTAAATAACATCACAGAGTACGGTCTAGACCTGCTCCTTATGGAAAGCGCAAAGAAATAACTGTTGTTGTGATTTAGCACTATATAAATAAAATAAAATTGAATCGAATATAGTTAGGGAGTGAGGAGTCGCAGCGTCCGCCTAACCCGGCCCACCTGCTTCTCGTCATAGTTGTCAGATTTATCTATCATATAATCAATAATATAATAAAACTAGATTAAGGCATGGCAATACAGCAGGACCAGGCTCCTCTCTTTACCCTGTCTCTCTTAGATATGCTGTAATAGTTTTAGACAGCTGGGGGACTTCCTTTGACACACTGAGCTCCTCTCTCCTTTATCTTTCCATTTATGTGCATCTATGTCCCAGAAATGCTTGTTACTAACCTAGCTCTGGGAGTCATTCCCCGGAGTCCTTTTGTTCTTTTTCCCCCAGCATGTTTCCTTGGATCAGGGAGGCTCCAAAATCATGGTAGCAGCTGTCGCCATGGTCCCGCTACACGTTCTGCGATGCCATGTTACATCCTGCAACGCTCTGCTGGGCCTTGTAACGCCACACAGTGCCCTGCTATGCCATGAACTACTACAAAGAACTACTACAAACTACTATATATTTTTTTGGAACTGTTATTGCCACTCTTCATTCTAACCCCAAAACGGTCGTCAGACACCGCCTACCAAGAGCCTGGGTCTGTCCGAGGTTTCTGCCTAAAAGGAGTTTTTCCTCGCCACTGTCACACTGTTGCTTGCTCTGGAGGGAACTACTAGAACTGTTGGGTCCTTGTAAATTATGGAGAGTGGTCTAGACCTACTCTATCTGTAAAGTGTCTCGAGCTAACTCTTGTTATTGTTATTGATACTATAAATGAAATTGAATTGAATTAACGTTGCTAGTTAGCAAAAGGTAGCATGGCAACATAGCTAGGCTAGCATCAATAGCCTCTGTCTGCCAATATCTCTGATGAAGTACACTTCTTAGAAAATACTGATACCACGGACATATCCAATGTTGCCCTTTAGTTGCATGTAGTAGTTTCTCCTACATGGCAAGCAGCCACCAGCCCAGTTTGCATCACTCCACGAAATGTGAGACTCACAAATCCGCAGGCTATTAAAAGTTGGCAAACTATTTAACAAGCCTGTATCAAAAGAACTATGCTGAGCTAGGACACCATTAATTTCCACGAACAATTTGGCAGCAGGTTGAAAGCTCTTACTCCCACATTATGCCTCGGGGGGGGGCACAGAACAGCAACAGAATACAACTTAGATTCAAGAGAACACAAATAGAGGGGAAAACATCCTCCATCCACATACTTACAGTGTTATGTAACAAGACAAAGAACAGGATGTCCCTACGTGACTTAAATGGCCAATGTAGACCTAGTGGATACAAAACAACACATGTATGCAAATACACAGCCTTTTCACTGCCACCGAGGGGCTGATCAAGAGAAGGGGGGGGGAGCTCAACACTAAACAGCTTCCCATTGTTTACCAGTGGAGTACTCTCTGCTCTCCAGAATTCCTGGGGAGCCACTTCACTAGTAATGTGCTGGCCACTTTCTCTGGCTCTGTTCACTGTTGTGCAACACATTTCATAATGCCAAAACAGCAGAGAGCACACCACATCTATGCAACTATACATATTTTCTATAATTACGGGGCTGAAACTGTCCTGGGGTCCAATAAAAGCAGACTTTTTTAAAATAAATTCCATCTGGCATTGTGCAAATTTGTTTTTTTAAGATTGTTTTTTGGGGCATTTTTAGGCCTTTATTGACAGGACAGCTGAAGATATGAAAGGGGAGAGAGGGAATGACACGCAGCCAAGTGCCACAGGTCGGAGTCAAACCCCCCGGGCCCTTTGCGCCAAGGAGCAAACCTCCACACATGTGCGCCCGCTCCACCAACTGAGCCATCCGGGCGCCCAATTGTGCAATTTCTAATTCCAAACCACATAGATCAGCAAGAACTGAAAATCTTGGCATCAGAAAACACCAGGTGTCAAAGAAAGCGCCATCAATGCCAAAGATACAAATTGCTAAACAACATAACACAGTCTGTTAATGCCCTATATGTTGTATGGTAAACATTAATTTCAAATCTGTCTCAAGTCTTCAAATGCCAACACATGCTTTAGTTAGCCAAAACATATGAACATTCTTACACATACCTTGCTTAGAGGCTGATTCCAGAGGTGATGCAGGGACGGAGTAAAGGAAGAAGAAGAGCTTGATGAGAGTGGAAGCCATGGTGTTGAGCTGTGGAGGAAACATGTGGCGAATGTTAGTTTCTCAGTGCAGTCCCCCCGGCTGATCTACATGAAGGCCCAGCCCACTACCACCCTTGAACACTCCTTAACTTTTTAAGAGGAAAGGTTGAGTACACCCCTTGATAAAACTCCATAGAGTCACAGAACTGTAAAGCGCTTTAGATACTAGCATTAATCAAATGGTTTAATTTTGGTTGTTTTTGAAACCCTGCCCTAGTGCATGAAAGCAGCTTACTATACCTGCTATTCCAGAAATGCTGTTCCCATTTTGCAAATATTTTGGCGAACACTTAAACTTTGACCTCTTCAGGACAGAAAACCAAGAAAGCACATTTTGCCTTTTAAACCTGTTAAACCTGTTAAATTTAAATGCTCCAAGGAGGTTTGTCTATTTTTTGGCTTGTTTGTCTTTCAGCAAGATTACGGGAAAACTACTGACCCAATTCAATGAAACTTGGTGGGAGGGTGTAGCATTGGCCAATGGAGAACTCGACAAATTGTTGATCTGATCCGAGTACTGGGCGGATACAAATTCTTTTTCACTTTTGTTAACATTGCGAGATGCACTTCAACTTATTTGACTGCTTCAGCTTCAGAGAAGCCTGCAATCTAATTTTCTTTATCATCGTCATATAGTTTTGATCATTTTGAAGTCTCCAAAGACTCAACAGGAATTTCAAATATGTCAACTGCAATTTTTCAGCACAAGCAAGAACATGCATCTTTTCTTCAGAAAAGGGAGGGCTCTCCAATATGTTATATTTTTTTTTCAGTGATGAATAATAGTGATGAATAATAGTACATCTCACTTAATGGACAGCAGACAGCACCAGCAAGTCTGTCTCAGTATCTGAGCATGTTTTATTAAAAATCACACTGTTTATCTTCCTGGAGAGACATGTTTTGTGCTAAACATCCATCTCCAGCCAACAGTGCTGGGTTCCTGCCAGCACATGGGAAACTATCCGTACACTCTGGGCCATGTTTAGATGTTGTTTACTGAGCCTTGTATGGATTTACATCATTGTAATCTTGTAAAGCAGATTTTTTCAAACCAAAAGTTTGCAATTAGATTTCCTAAGGCATTTCTGATCCTAACTTATCAATTAAAATGTCTTTATTTCAATGACAACTTGACAACTGTCGCATTATGATTACTTCATGTCCTGAAAATAAAATGCGTGTCAACAGCCAGAAACAAAGGAACAAGTCACTAAAGCCATTTTCAAGAGAGTTTACGTGTCCAAATGTGTATCAAATGTTCTTGACCCCAACATGTGAACAATGGATTTTTGGGCCAGATACTATTGAAAAGATCTTAAACACATATGACACTCGTAGCAATGACCCTTAATAGGAAAGCAAAAGTGGTCACTCTTGCCCACTAGTGCTAAACAAATTAGCTGATGAATTTATGAACTGATAAATTGATGAAACACTGATTTGTGATCTGAAGCTTTTGACAGAGACTTCGCTCTTGTTAGGTCAGCATATTGGCCTTGACCAACTGCCACTTTTCTCGTTTGAAAGCCATGATGTCTCTTTCTCATGAGCGGGCCAAATTCTCTGGGCGGGCAAAGCAAGGAAAGGGGAGGTTACCTTGCTCCTTATGACCACATAAGGAGCAAGATTCCAGTACAGCCCAGCTCAGCTTTCATTTTCTCAAAGGCAGAGCAGGATACCCAGGGCTCGGTTTACACCTATCACCATTTCTAGCCTCTGGGGGGCCATAGGAAGGCTGGGGAAATTCATATTAATGTTTAAAAACCACAAAAAGTGAAAATTTCATGCCATGGGAGCTTTACCGTAAGGCTACTGTAACCACGCTCAGTGGCACTACCATGACTGGCTGGTTTGAGCAACCTTCAACTCAGCGTTGTGTGTAGAATGAAGAATGATGAGCGGAGGACTAGTTAATCTTCATGTCGCGATGGGCTCGTTTATTATCTGAATTGGAACAGAGTATGTACTGGTCAGTCATACAGTTGGTTTACAGTAGCTTACATGCAGCCCACTTGGGCATGTCTCTCATAATTGGCAATGAATACAAACATGCCATACACAATTACAACACATACAATAATGATGAAATTGGTTTGTTTTAGTTTCTGATGACAATTTCATATTGGACTGGAAAGAACTAGGCCTAACTGATTATGTGTGTGTGTGTGTGTGTCTGTGTGCCATTTACTACCATATCACAACAGATTTAAAATTGGAGTTGTGCTCTAACGCGTAAACTAAATATACCTCTTGCATTCTGTGTCATGTTTTCCATTTATATGGAAATGAAAAGACTGCAAATGTTCTGGAGAGGTGTCCAGCACTTTTTCAAATGGAAGAGGTCTGTTTTGATGCAAAACTATGTTTATATTCTCATTCATTTGGTATTCATAACAGATTTGAGTAATTTGATTACAGCTTTTGCCACTAATTTAAAACGTTTTATCAGTTATTAATCCCAAACTCTTTATATTGGTAGGTCCTTTTTGAAGAGGACTGAACATGTTTTAAATGTCATTCAATGTGTTTCCTTTATTTTCATGACTATTTACATTGTAGATTATCACTGAAGGCATCGAAACTATGAATGAACACACAAATGTACTTAACAAAAAAGTGTGAAATAACTGAAAACATGTCTTATATTCTAGTTTCTTCAAAGTAGCCACCCTTTGCTTTTTTGATAGTGCTGCAAACCCTTGGTGTTCTCTCAATGAGCTTCATGAGGTAGTCACCTGAAATGGTTTTCACTTCACAGGTGTGCCTTGTCAGGGTTAATTAGTGGAATTTCTTGCCTTATTAATGGAGTTGGGACCATCAGTTGTGTTGTGCAGAAGTCAGGTTGATACACAGCCAACAGCCCTATTGGACAACTGGTAGAATTCATATTAACACAAGAACCAATCAGCTAAGTAAAGAGAAACGAGTGGCCATCATTACTTTAAGAAATGAAGGTCAGTCAGTCTGGAAAATTGTGAACATTTTGAATTTGTCCACAAGTGCAGTCACAAAAACCATCAAGCGCCACAACAAAACTGGCTCACATGAGGACCGCCCCAGGAAAGGAAGAACAAGAGTCACCTCAGCTGCTGAGGATAAGTTCATCTGAGTCACCAGCCTCAGAAATCGCAAGTTAACAGCAGCTCAGATTAGAGACAGAGTTCTAGCAGCAGACACATCTTTAGAACAACTGAGACTGTGCGAATCAGGCCTTCATGGTCAAATAGCAGCTAGGAAACCACTGCTAAGGAGAGGCAACAAGCAGAAGAGATTTGTTTGGGCCAAGAAACACAAGAAATGGACATTAGACCAGTGGAAATCTGGGCTTTGGTCTGATGAGTCCAAATTTGAGATGTTTGGTTCCAACCGCCGTGTCTTTGTGCGATGGAGAAAAGGTGACTGGATGGATTCTATATGCCTGGTTCCCACCGTGAACCATGGAGGAGGAGGTGTGATGGTGTGGAGATGCCTTGCTGTTGACACTGTTAGGGATTTATTCCAAATTAAAGGCATACTGAACCAGCATGGCTACCACAGCATCCTCCAGCAACATGCCATCCCATCCGGTTTGCATTTAGTTGGACCATCATTTATTTTTCAATAGGGCCATGACCCCAACCACACCTCCAGGCTGTGTAAGGGCTATTTGACCAAGAAGGAGAGTGATGGAGTGCTGCGCCTCCACAGTCACCGGACCTGAACCCAATCAAGATGGTTTGGGGAGAGTTGGACCGCAGAGTGAAGGCAAAAGAGCCAACAAGTGCTAAGCATCTCTGGGAGCTCCTTCAATACTGTTGGGAAACCATTTCAGGTCCTCTTGAAGCTCATCAAGAGAATGCCTAGAGTGTGCAAAGGAGTACTCAGAGCAAAGGGGGGGGGGGGGTACTTTGAAGAAACTAGAATATAAGACATGTTTTTAGTTATTTCACACTTTTTTTAATTCCATATGTGTTCTTTCATAGTTGTGATTCCTTCAGTGAGAATCTACAATGTAAATAGTCATGAAAATAAAGGAAACGTATTTAATGAGGTGTACCCAAACTTTTGGCCTGTACTGTATATATATTGAGAGAATTTAAAATGGCAATTTGCCACACATATGCGGTATTTGTGATTGGGTTGATTTATGGTAATTATTTATAATAGTTGAAGTTTATTCTTCAACTCTTGTCTATACAAAACATGGAATGAATGAGTCAGTCTGTTATGTAATAGTTCTTTCATCCCCAATAAACTGTAAAATATCCTGCCTCATTACAAATATTTGTGACAACTCTATGATAGCCAAACATGAAGGCAACTTGCCAAAAATGTATGTGTTTATGTATATTTAGAATAGTGGCTGTCTGATTCATTGTGATTGGATTACTTCAAAAGTGTCAGTCTCTGTGTTAGGTTCAATATGCAATATGAAAAAAAGCAATCTAAAAGCAATCACTGTTACATAATCTTTTACTACTTGTGTTGGGTTAAGAGGAGGCTAAATTCACAACTATATGTATCTAGGATACGGCCAGGACTGAGAATGACAATGTTCATTTTCACCAACATTTACTTTGCTGTAATCACGACATTCTTACTCTGTAATCTCTGCTCACCACTGCTGGTCTGTTGAGGACAGACAAGCATTTACACTCTCTGTCTCACGCTGATAAGACACACTAACAGACACATTTACCCTCATAGCTGCAGATGGCACAACCTCTGTTCAGATAAACAAGTTTGGACTTAACACTTTCAGAAACTATGCAAGGCCATGACATTAGGTTTGGGAAAACCTTGTAGTACAATTTCTAAATGTACTGTATTGCCATTTAGTCATTTCTTTATCTGCAATGATACTTGTAAGAAATACTGAATAAAACAGTATTGGTAAAACTTTATAATAAGGGTACGTGAATTATCATGAATTAACACATTACTTCATTCATAAAAAGCATGGATCATTAATCATAAACACTAATCATATTTTATTTATCCATGTTAAAGACGGAAGTGCCACAAACATGATGACGTTTTCTAGCCTGTCACTTTAACTAGTTTTACCTATGAAGAAGAAATGAACATCATTAATAAATCAGAAATCTTGATGATTGAAATACCTTAATTGGTGTATTAATTAACGTATTGTTCCTGCATTAAGTCAAGTAAATGAGATCCTATTAAACCTTTTGCATTACTGAGAGTTCATGAACTACTACAAACTATTATTTTTTTAGTCACTGTTCCATTATCTTTTATTGTGGCGGGCCGTCAGACTCCGCCTACTAAAAAGGAGTTTTCCTCACCACAGTTGCACTGTTGCTTGCTTTGGAGGGAAATACTAGAACTATTGGCTCCTTGTAAATTATAGAGTGTGGTCTAGACCTACTTTAACTGCAAAGTGTCTCGAGATTACTCTTGTTATGAATTGATACTATAAATAAAATTGAATACTAAATGAATGAATTCATGCTTTTTTATGATAATTCATGCACCCTCGTTATAAAGTGTTGGTACAGTATTATCATACAATCCATCTTGAGTCTTTACCGTGTTTTTGCAAATACAGCGCCAAACTGTCCCGGATTACTGGACTAATTGAGGGTCATGACCATTTTGGGTCCTAAAACTGGGCTAATGGGACATATAGGTTAAAAACCTTGCTGTATGATAACATCGGGATGTATCAATAGGATGATATGCAATATGGAACATGTCCCTGTTTTATTATTATGTTACAGTAATATTTACAAAATGTGCACATTTGCTGATGATATATGTGATTTTGGAGAAGAAACCTCAAATTTCAAAATTGAGAAAAAGAATAATTCTATCACTTTCACATTACAAACAGGAAGACAATCAGGTAAAAAAGCAATTGCCCGAAGACAGTTTCAATGTACTGTAGGTATTTTGTTGCAGAATACAACTGTATACATGTATTCCAGGTAGCGTGAGAATGCATGATACACAAAGCATTACTGTAGATGTGTGTTTGTCAGTAGGGCTGCAACTACCGATTATTTACATTGTCAATTAATTTGTCAATTATTGATTAATAGATTAGTTGTTTAGTCTATAAAATGTCAGAAATGATGAAAAATGTTGATCAGTGTGTCCCAAAGGCCAAGATGACATCCTCAAATGTCTTGTTTAGTCCACAACTCAAAGATATTCAGTTTACTGTCACAGATGAGTTAACCTCCTGTTCTCCTCGGGTCAAATTTGAAACGTTTACAAAAACTTTCTATATCAGAACATTCACCCATACAGCAGACACAAATCAACATTAACGTTCATTACCATCTAACATGTATCATTTTCTGTGCTCTTGATAAAGTCCAATACTCATTCTTCTTTTCTGGTTTGGTCTCTATAAACTCCTGGGAGAAATATATGGCACTTCAACTACAATATGTTTCACTTTTCCCACCAAAAAGTTGCTCCTCCAATGAATCTTCATATTTAAGTAAAATGTTTGGGTGTAAAATCTTTAAATGTAACTAAAAGCCATCAAACGATGCAGTTGAGTTTAAATGTAACATTAAACCTGTCAATGTCCATTATTGATTAATCTACCGATCATACTTTGTCAGTGAAATGTCAGAAAGCAGCAAAACATCCCCATTACAATATCTTTATCTTTAAAGTTATGTCCTTTTGAATGTGTTTTGTCTGAGAAACAGTCCTAAAACAGAGATATGCACTGTACAATCACATGAGACAAAGACAAAGAGCAAATCCACAAATAAAAAGCTGGAATAAGAGAAAGTTTGGCATTTTGATTAGATAATTATACACGATATTGCAGAATATTTCTTATTTTTATATTAATTTATATTAAAATGAAAATTGTATTAATTTATTCTGTATGCTAATATTTAAAATGGCATATTCCAAGAAATAAACAGATAGTATGTCTGTTTCTCTCCAGTAGTTTCAGTTTAATACGTTTGTTTTTCTTCCACATCAGCCAGCCAGTAGCCTAGATATAAAGCTTAAAAGCTCTGACACGTAACATACAACAACAATAAGCTGCCTTCACTACTTGGTTAATATTTCAGTGTATGATTAAGAGTAAAACGCTATCCGACGCCTAATGTTGGTATACACCAGGTTTACAGACACACACACACACACACACACACACACACACACACACACACACAGAGACGTGGGACCTAACTTACCGCTGTTGTGGTAAAGTGGACGAACCTCTGGTCTCGCACGTTCCCTTAATAACACTGTAGCCTAACAACATCGAAATCTCAGACAAACACACACACACACACACACACACACACACACACACACACACACACACACACACACACACACACACACACACACACACACACGGACGTGGGACCAAACTTACCGCTGTTGTGGTGTAGTGGACGGACGTCTGCTCTCCGTCCTAAAGGTCTCGCACGTTCCCTTGAAAACACTGTAGCCTAACAACATCGAAATCTCAGACACACACACACACACACACACACACACACACGCGAGCGCGAATTAACTCCAAAATCTTCTAAACAAACCGCTGACACCCGCTAAAAAACAACCGGGAATGTGTTTAACCGAGGTCCACGCAGGCAGCAGGGGGGGCGGGTAACGCTGTCGAAGAATCCCAGCCTTACTCACCGGATGACGGTATTGAGTCTATGTGCGGAGCCGTAGCAGCAGAAGCAGCACCAGCACAGCTGGAACAGTCTCCCTGACTATGCTAAGGCATATAGAATGGCGCCATCTGTCGGTGGAGTCTGGTTACTGCGGGAAAAACAACCATATATAGATAGACCTGTCAACGTCGGTGGAAGAATTTCTCTGTTTACTACTGTAGCCTACATTAGGCTAACTTTAAAAGAGCACTAGCCTACTGCATTGTTCTACCGCAAACATTTGTCTGCGTAATAGCAGTGCTCCTCCAGCGCATTTCTCAGCCTGTAGAGTCAAATTTCAGGTCTCAGCCACTATATCACAACTTGTTTTTGACAGACTGTAGGGACCACCCACACACTCTCCACATGCTTTGCATAGCACACACACACAGGCAGACGCACACACAGTTTTTGTTGTCTAACCCTCCCCAGAAGAGCACTAAAGGAAGGTCTGGCTACTCCACATATGGGAAGAAAACAGGAAAACGTGTGTGTGTTTGAGTGTGTGTGTGTGTGTGCAGTGGCGTAACGAGCCATCACCGGGCCCTTAAGCAGTATTATCAAGGCGCCCCCCCTACTACAGCACGTGATGACAGCACAATGTCCACTAGTAGACTACCAGGAATGGGACAGGATAGGATCATAGAGTAGGGTGACCAGACGTCCCAGATTTTGGTGACCTGTCCCAGGCTGGATCTGTCCCCGGAAATGTCCCGGTTTTCACTGTGACTGACAGACCCAAAATTGGAATGAAAGAAAGAAAACTCTGACCAAACGGAGCCGATCGAGCAGCTCTGCTCAGAGCTCAGAGATGTTTTAGAAAGCCGTATTTTACCATGCTAAAATCACTGATTATTTACATGGAGTCTGGTGGGTTTAGCCAACACAATTTCGCGGATTTTTAGAAATCCTTTCCATAATGTTATCAGACACTTAGAATATTAATCTGAGTCTGTCAGTATCAAAACGAGCACTTTATGAACGTAAATACAAGCTGGACAATTATCTCATTAACTTCCATTGTAGCTTGTTTCTCTGCTGCCGACTGCAGCGATCTCGTTTCATACTGCATCAATGTCAAAGGAAAATCTTTCCTCAATAGTTTATATTGTATCCGATACTCAGCTCTAGGTCTAGTGTCCCCGTTTTAAGTTTTACAAAAATTGAAAACATGACATGTTTTGGAGGTATAAACGCTTCTGAGCTGAAAATGTCCCCGGATTTTGTCTGAGAAATCTGGTCACCTTATCATAGAGACACAGCATATAAGAGATGATGTCTGACGCGCACCACAACAACAAAAACACTGGTGAATGCGCACCACAACACATGAAAACACACAAGCGCAGTCCCTCCAGGATTTAGGTTGTTGCAGTCCGAAATGCCTGATTTTGCGGGAGCTTTTGTAAAAAATTGCGATAAAATAGTTAGTTTCCTATCCTGGCCTGGGACACACATACGGTTTAATAAAGGACTTATTGGACTTTAACTTATTATTGCAAATAACGAGCGTAGCTGTCCTCAATTTAGGCCATCACTGTTTTTTTCTGCATCCACAGTGTGTGTGTGTGTCTGTCTGTGTTGGGTGGAATTAATGAGTTGCTCAAAACAAAAGAAACTAAAGGAGAAAATAGAAAATAAATAGTGGTTGAAATGGAAACTGTAAAAAAGGAAAGGACATAAATAATCCAATGAATAGTGAGAGGTAGAGGCGAGCTGGGCCTTGTGGGATTGCAATTTGCAAAACAACTTTATTACTTTATTAATGATATTAAATAAAGCAGGGGTTTCAACAGTTGTTAAGCCAAGGACCCCTTAACAGAAAGAGAGACAGAACAGGGATTATTATTATTGTGTAAAATAAAAAAATGGAATTGTATAAAATTGAGTTGCATATTAAACTAGGTCTATAATAATGTATTGGCGGCCTAAAGCCCTTATACATAACTTTTTTGAGTACAATTACTATGCTATTGAAATAAGAATTGTTTTCATGATTTTTATAAATCATGTTTTAATATTAAACATACCTGTGTCACAGTGAATCCTTATGATGACCCTTAGTACCTATAGGCCAGTTAGCATATCATCAGTGTTTTTTTCACAAATAAGCTGATTTATATTTGCTAATAACATGTTAACCCTTGTGTTGTCTTCCCGTTAACCATGAACTTGTCCTTCCGGGTCAAAATTGAATTTTTTGGGGGGCTTTTCTGATGTTTTTGTCATTTCTTTCTGATTTATTTGTCACTTTTTCCATGCATTTGGTGCTTTTTTTTAACCCTCATGTTGTCCTTGGGTCAAACTGACAGTAAAAAAAAAATTGTCACAAAAAATGGGCCGTCGAAATAAGACAACATTAAAAATATCAAAAACCTTTGGAAAAAACACAAAAAATTGTCAAAGAAAGCACCCAAAACATTGAAAAAGTGACAAAAAAGTTGGAAAAAGTGATAATAATATTTTAAAAAAGTGACCATGGTTGACAGGATGACAACACAAGCGTTAAAACCTGAGCTGGTTTAATCATAGATTTTACACTTATTCTTGGAATTCAGGGTAAAAAAAACTCATTTATATCAAATTATACATACGTTTTTAGTTAAAAAAACAGAAATTATGAATTATTTTGACTAATAGTTAAGATCAGAGGATGTGGAGTGGATCACAGATGGAATATGTCAAAGTTTAGTCCGGATACGGTTTTGAAAAATAATTCAAATTCTATAAGATTAAATAAAACACCCGAACAATTCAATGAAAGTAATCATTAATGTTCCCCGAAGAACGTTGCATGGAATCATCCATGTTTTTTTGGGCAATTTGGTTGAAAGAAATCCATATTTCTGATATAAAACACTTTGAAAAGGGTCAAGTTGACCCAAATACACTGTCCCATACTAGCAGTATAAAATCTGCTATTTTATCTGCTTTTATATGCTTAACTGTTTTTAACTGCTCTTTAAAGTTTAATTTCTTATACTGCACTGTAACTTTAAGTTTCGTATTTTATTTTGACTGTTTTTAACTGCTCTGTAATGTTTCATTTCTTGTACTACACTGTAACTTTTTACTATTTTAATCATTTTATGTAAAGCACTTTGAATTGCTCTGTTTCTGAAATGTGCTATTCCAATAAATCTGCCTTGCCTTGCTATGCCTTAACATGCTGGCATAATCTTTTTTATTATTATTACAAATAAAGATGGGGCTTGTAAATAGGGATTTTTCTGACCTTTTGCCCAAATCATGCAGACTCAGCAGGATCTTGTCCAGGAAAAACAGTTGTGATGCAACTTGTCCTGTTCTACTCCAATCACGTTTCATCTTGTACCCTTCAACACACACACACACACACACACAAAAACAGGATTATCCAAATTGTTACTGGAAGTAACTGGCCTTGGACTGAAACTGTGGGAAAGAACACTGGGTTAGTGTTACTGACTCCCTGAATCTGGTTGCTCAGATTAGAGTTTCCTCAGCAGAGGAATTCCTGACCTCGGGGATCTATTGAGTAATCCGCCCCCCTCCCACTCCCCCCTGATTATATGACCCAGAGTGTTCCAATGCTGGATCAGACTAGAGGGCCGGACTTTGTGGAGCACACCATGAAGGTACTGTAAACTCCACAACATGTACATGTCTATCATTCAGATACTGTATACTGTATTCAGATATATACTTATAGTATTAATTAATAGTATTAAAATACTCAATGCAGAAAGATCCTCACATTTTAGAAAGTGGAAACAATCCAAACAGTTCTGTCGAAGTGTTTAATGGTGTAATCATTCCAGCTGGACTCATAGATTGTTGTATTGTTGGGTAGTTTAATATACAATAATACATCACGCATGTGTTTTGTGTGCAAAAGTAACTTAATCTGTCAGATTATTGTAGTGGAGTAAAAAGTACAATATTTCTCTCTGAAATGTAGTGGAGTAGAAGTAGAAAGTGGCATGAAAAGAAAAGACTTGAGTACAGGTACCTCAAATGTGTACATAAGTACAGTTTGTTCATAACTTGTATAATTTATGAGATTTTACAGCTCAAAGAACGAAATAAACAGGGAGTGAAAATGGCTTTTCCTGCATTCTTACACAACTAAAGTTGTTGTGTTGTAATGACTCCCAGATTACATCAGTTATCATGGCGCACTCACTTTTGTTAAAACAATAGACTACAACTTAATTTGTTGGCACAATTTCAATGTTGAAAATTTATGTTGTTGAGAATTTAGGTTTTTATAGCCTAGACTTGTTATAAAATGGCATTTTTTACAGTGTACGGTCTGGTAATGATCCAGAATAATCAGATCTTCTTGGAGAAACTAGGACCTCTATTCGTGGTGAACAATAAGTAATTTCCTCATGTCATAATGATAAATGCTGCCAATAATTTGTCAATAACCCTCATGTTGTCCTTGGGTCAAATTGACCCGTTTTCCTATATCAATGTTCTTTTTATTACCCAAAATAACATGATTAATTCCACACAACGCTCTTTCATTCCTTTTGGGGCGTCTTTTTCAATTTTATTGTATTTAAAAAAAATAATTTAAGTGGTTTTGAAAATAGTAAAAGTTAGTCTATATAATTCCTAATTTCTGCTTTTCTAACTCAAACATTAGGTATAATTTCCTATAAATGAGGTTTATTGACCATAAATTCCAAAAATAACTGTAAAACTAAAGTTAATAAGTTAGTGTGACGTAGTGTCAAAAAAACACTATTTTGAAAATGTCAAAAAAAGTGACAAAAAGTGTCAAGTGTTGAAAAAAGGGACAAAAACGTAACAAAAAGTTAAAAACAATTTTTAATTTAATTAATTTTGGCGAGAAGACAACACAAGGGATAATAGAATTTATTTCCATAATGCTTTTGTCTTTTGATTGTTTTTCTTTAACACGATCAAGATTGAGTTGACCGTTTTCTTGCTTTTTTGTGTCCAGTTCCATTTGGTTGCAGCTCTGTGTTGTTGGGCATTGTTGGTCGTCTTTGTGTCTCCAGCTTGGTAGGTGTACACACATAAACCACACAAGCTGTCTTCACATCTTACCACACTATTATAAGTTAATGCACTTGTGGTATAAAAAGAATTTGTCGTGATTTTAAACACATCGTTGACATTGTGGAACGGTCGCAGTTTGGTTAGCTTTAGGCACCAACATTAGTTAAGTTTAGAAAAAGATTGTGGTTGGGGATAAAATCAGGTGCTCCTTCACTTTAGATACGCACGTGATGCAGTAGGTAACTTAGCTCCGTTTGGTCTGTAAAATTTAAAAATAAATCTGGATGTTTAATTTTATTGTCAAACGGGATACGGACCCTGGTCTTCTACGTGAAAGTTAAGTCCTGTGTCTGTTTGACCCATCCACCAGCGTCCTAATTCACAAATATCAAGGGGGTCAGCCTCTCCTCTCTAAGCGTAGCTCCTATGGCGCCATTTTAATGCTACGAAGCCATCACCTGCCATTAGCATCCCATTGACTCGCATTCATTTTGACGCCACTTTGACAGTGAATAACTACATCCGAAGGGTTTAAAGACTCTATTTGTCCGTTGTTTATTTCTAAACAAACACAACAATGTATAAAAGGCTCCGTTACCTTGTAGCTCACGTTATGGCTCCATAGCAGACGTTTTTGTAAAAATAGGCTAACGATTGTTTCATAACCACGCAACTTACTGTCGCATTGTCGACAAATCACCGTATGGTCAGGAGAAGCTCGAAGACAGTTTGGACTTACATCAGCTGTATGAGTTTATTTACTAATGTTAACTAGCATGTTAGTTAGCAGTAATTAGCCTGTGCCTATGTTAATGTTAACTAGCATGCTATATATAGGTATATGTTATCTTCTAACATATACCTACCTCTCAGTCTCTGCTGATTGGGAATGATTGAGATTTCTCTTGCACAGCTACCAGAAGACTTACAACTTTCAGACAGGTTGCCTACACATCTACATTGTTGTGACATTGTTGTCACATCTACGTCTTAAGAGCTTCTAATAGACTTCACTCTACGTCCAGAACAACGGGATCTGTTGGTCCACTTCTTTAACTGTCTATGAGAAATATGGCACTCTTACACTTCCTGCTTTGCTACCGTCATCCCTACTACGGCCACTAGAGCGTTACATGCCACTATAAACCTAAATACAGGCCAAACTTGCTGCTTGAACAAACAACTTATTGGACCTTAAAGGGAGATAACAGTTTCAATGGATAAGTCTCAGTTCATTCTCAAGAGAGGAATATAAAATAAATGTGGTTTAATAGTGTTCATGTCTATTCCTCTCAGCTGTCAACAACCTGTGAATTGCAGATGGGGACCTTTTGGAGAGTGGTCTGAGTGTGACGGCTGCTCCAGTACAAAGGTACACACAGATACTCCGTACTGTACTTGGGGGGACATTGTATAGACTTATATTCATTGCCTATAGATGTGGATCAAACCCAAACATACCCAAACATAACTGTAAATGTTTAACATTATTTTAGGGTTAAACCCTTTAATACCCGACAGCAAATAGCTAACCTTGTAGACAATAGACTATAAAAATAATGTAAGAACTTACGGGTCTACAAAATGAAGTCAATGAGAAAGTGGCTTAACCCTGCATTCTATCTAATTTCCTGCAGAGGGCGGCTCCTCTGGTTGCAAAAACAAGTCCGTTTCCATAGAAATATAGGGAAATTACCCTACTTCTCACTTGATTTATATCCTCAATAAACATTTTTTTATAATGAGTTTCTGATCTCAGTCTTCTTCAATACAGCATAAAGCAGGGGATGCTTCAGCGGCATAGCTACGCACCGACATGGCAATCATGCTTAGCAATGCTAACCATGGCACTGTGGACATTTAAATAGCCATGAACTGGATTTTGGGTGTTGTCCATGTTTTCTTTGGGTGTTTTCACTTCATCAAAGTTAATTAACCCTCCTGTTGACCTCGGGTCAAATTTGGTCCATTTTCAAAATGTTTTCTTTGGGTTTCTTTCAACCAAATTGTCAAAAATAAAAAATAAAATAATTGTAGGGATGGTTCCCTACAACGCTCATAACAAGTAAAATAATCGATCAGTACATTACTTTAGTTACATTTGGTTTAACTAAATTTTATAGCATTGGGAAAAAATGATAAAGGAACGCTAAAAAAGTGGAAAAAAGTCAGAAAAAGCTTTAAAAATCTGGGAAAAATAACAACAAAAACGTCAAAAAGCACAGAAGAAAATGGATACAAATATTGGAAAAAGTGACAAAAGTGTTGAGAAAAGACAAATAGTTTTAATTTTAAATGTATACCCAGAAAAACAAAAGTTGCAGGTCAATGGGAAGACAACACAAGGGTTACATTAAAAATGTTGAATTTCCATACCCGCTGAATTTCCGTAGATGACTGGCTTCAGAAGGGTGTAAAGTTAGCAACTTTCGCTCTTAGCGTTTAGCTTAGCACAGCGCTATCATAAAAAACACCGGTTTGACTGCTTCGCCCTCCCCCTGCTCCACCCACCCCTGCTCCACCCTCTTATCCTAAAACATATTGTACAGACATCTTGTATCAGTGTGTGCCTTCCATTGTGGCTGTTACAGGATGCCAGAATTATGCATAAAAACAGTAAATAAAGTCTGCTAATAATTCCAATTGTTCATGTGTTCTTTCAGGTGCAGACTCGCCATGTGGAGGTGTACGCCCAGTTTGGGGGTCAGCCATGTTCAGGAGAAGCCACACAAACGCAACCATGTGTCCCACAGAAAGGATGTCCTCTGGCAACAAACTGTGGAGACAGGTTCCGCTGTTCCTCCGGTATGTCAGGAACATTACAACACATTACTATGAATTAAAATGTTCATCACATAAAAGTGCCACAATGCTTATTTATTTTTATTTATTTTTTTTAAATTATTATTTAGGCTAAATTAGGTTAATATTGGTTTTGCTCAGGGTTTCACTTGATATGGGAAATATAATTTAAAAAGACTGTACAGGTATAATGAAACAGGCTGTCCTTATTCACTGTTTGTACATATACCTAGGATAAGTAATGCACAGCAAATTAGAAGCCACCGGTGTTCGTTGTTATTATAAGTGACTTTCATAAGTTAACTTCTAAATTAACTTTCAACGTAACTATGTCATGGTCAACGTCACTATGTGAAATACTAACGTACGGACAAACGTAGGCTGTTTCAACCCAACCATGACCGTGTTGTCTAACCTTAATGTGGAATTTAGAGCCCGACCAAAAAGGATTTTTAAGGCCGATACCGATACAGGTATTTGGTTATTTAAAAATCTGATATTCCGAACTATTGGGCGATATATATTTAACAAAAAAAAATCCAGAAACACGTTACAAAACAGATTTCCCTAACATTAGTTATTAGTAGTTATTTGAGTTCTCACTAAAATAATATGATAATAATTTTATTATCACAGAACAGAGGAACATCGAAATATATTAAACTTCAGATAAATAAAATGTATAAAATACAAACTTAAATATGAAACTTAAAGTCCGTTGAACAAAAACACAATAACAGTGAAAAAATATTAAGTAGTATTGCCAACAGGGACGTTGTAGAACGTCCTCTTGTGGACAGACTATGCAACGCCATCACTAACAGGGATGTTGTAGAGCGTCCTCTGGTGGACAGACTATGCAACGCCATCACTAACAGGGACGTTGTAGAGCGTCCTCTGGTGGACAAACTATGCAACACAATTACTAACAGGGACGTTGTAGAGTGTCCTCTGGTGGACAGACTATGCAACGCCATCACTAACAGGGACGTTGTAGAGCGTCCTCTGGTGGACAGACTATGCAGCGCCATAACCGACAGGGACGTTGTAGAGCGTCCTCTGGTGGACAGACTATGCAACGGCATCAATAACAGGGACGTTGTAGAGAACATTAAACAGAACATTCATATCATGTAAGATATATCAAACAGTTGTGAATAAGTAAGATATAAGGACATTTGCATGAAAATATGTTAAATAAATAAAAGTTTGTGCATGTTTTTTTCATTTCTTTTTTTCTAAATTATGGTTCTTGCAATGTGGACTGAAAAGTTTTTATTGAAACCTTAATGTAGGTCAGTGTATCAGCCGGTCTCTGGTGTGTAACGGAGACCACGACTGTGAGGACGGCCTGGATGAGAGAAGCTGTGATGCAGACAGCAGCCAGGACTCATGTGACATCGACAACCCCCCCCAACTCTGACATCACAGGCAGAGGGTGAGTAGCTACAGCTGGCTTTACTGTAGCAAGTGAGTTCAGAGGGAGAATATGTACCGAGTATCACAAAATAAACACAGCGTTCAAAGTTAGCGAGAGAACACAGTGGTGGTCGAGCGAGCTAGAGAGTGAATGTAGAGAGGAAGCGCAGTACAAAGCGGTGACTCAGAGGAAGAAAACTCGGCATTGCGTTGGATAGTAGAGCCACAGTGTCAAAGTCCCACCCGTACACCAGCTCAACCAATCGCCAGTCAATCCCAGCTGTCAATCATGGCATTTCACTCCGTTTTTATAGCATCAAATAGCTAATAAAAAGCAAACGTGCTAGAGAAATGAACAACTGAACAAACAGCGTGATAAGAACTAGCTTTGGATTTTGAAGGGGCAGGGTTTAGGACCTATACTAATACCTATACCTAGCCAGCAACCAGGGGGCGATCCAGATGTTTTAGTTTCACTTATACAGTCTATGCAGCAACCCCTGTCAATAAGTGATGCTAATGGGCAAAGCGGTTGGAAATGAGAACAGGCGGCACACCCTGCGCGCTGTCATTGGCTGGGGGTTACCCACCCAAAGGGGGCCCAAAGGCACAGGCGGCACCACCGCGCACTTCATAAGTGATGATTGAGTAGGATACTTAGATATCTTTTCTTTAGAGTTAACCCAAATTTAGTTGCTTTTAGAAATGAAAATATTTAATTTAATATTTAAAAAAAAGGTCTTATAAAAAGGTGAAAAAATAAGTGCCGTAAGACTTGTTGATTTATTTCAATTATATATTGATTTAAGCCCCCGCCCCACCTATTTAATTATTTTTTAATTCATTTTAAATCATCTTAATTTATTATAAGTTCTTGTTGTTTAAATTTGATGTTATTTTATCTCTTTTATTTATATGCTGCTTCGGAGTATTTTTTAAAATGTTAAGTGAAAACACTGAATTCCTTTCCAACAATACATTGTTAATTGAGGAAAGCACTTCATATTTTCTCTAAACACAGCACGATTTCGGCCTGTAATTCAGCCTTTTAGATAACCTTTAAATAACAGTCAATCAAATAGATTTGTTGTGTCATGCTTTGCAGGTACAACGTGTTGACCGGCAAACTGAGAGGACCTGTTATCAACACTCGGAGCTTTGGAGGGCAGTGCAGGAAGGTGTTCAGTGGTGACCATAACGTCTTTTACAGACTGCCACACAATGTCCTCAGGTACAACTTTGAGGTGAGTCAAACAAGACATTAATGTTGGCGTTCATGTTTACAGATAAGGGAAAAGGCCTGACTTCTCTGCTCGCAAATGACATAGGATTTTACACATGGATAAACATTGCCATCCACAGAGCCATGCGGCTAGCATGGCTAAAAAGAACGTAAATAACCATGGGTAATAAACTAATCTCACAGCAGTCTTTATCCACAACGTTCCACTTCTGGTGATTGTTGTTTTGCGGCCTGAAATTCTGCCTCATTTCACTCTTTTCAGCGGAATGACCTCTGCAGGGTAAATCCAGACAGCTAGCTAGACTATACAGTGGTGCTCATAAGTTTACATGCCCATGCTTAAGTTGACTAAAAAGAGGAATAAAAAATCATGTTTTGGAAATTGATCTTAATGCCTTAATTAATAAATTATGTAAAATCCAACCTTTAAGGACACCAATTTTCTTTGTGAATGAATAATGTATTGTAAATAAATAAATGTTCTTCCTTAAAATACAGAGGGCATAAGTATACACACCCCTATATTAAATTCCCATAGAGGCAGGCACATTTTTATTTTTAAAGGCCAGTTATTTCATGGAACAGGATACTATGCATCCTGATAAAATTCCCTTGGCCTTTGGAATTAAAATAGCCCCATATCATCATATACACTTCACCATACATAGAGACTGGCATGGTTTTATTTCAGTTAGACTAATAGTCGGTTTGATTTGCATTGAGAGAGGATTTTATGGAAAGTATCCCATGCCAAACTCTATGTATGGCAAAGGGTATGTGATGATGTGGGGGGGGCTATTTTATTTCCAAAGGCCAAGAGACCTTTATCAGGATGCATAGTAATCCATGAAATAACTGGCCTTTAAAAATAAAACTCTGCCTGCTTCTATGGGAATTTAACATAGGGGGGTGTATACTTATGCCCTCTGTATTTTAAGGAAGAAGATTTATTTATTTACAATACATTATTCATTCACAAAAAAAATTGGTGTCCTTAAAGGTTGGATTTTACCTCATTTTTTAATTAAGGCATTAAGATAAATTTCTAAAACATGTTTTTTTTATTCCTCTTTTTAGTCAACTTAAGCATGGATATGTAAACTTAAGAGCACAACTGTATGTCCAATCTGAGGACCATGGTTACCTGGTCCACAGATCTCTGCAGGGTAAATCCAGACAGCTAGCTAAACTATCTGTCCAATCTGAGGACTATGGTTACCTGGTCCTCAGATCTCTGCAGGGTAAATCCAGACAGCTAGCTAGACTATCTGTCCAATCTGAGGACTATGGTTATCTGGTCCTCAGATCTCTGCAGGGTACATCCAGACAGCTAGCTAGACTATCTGTCCAATCTGAGGACTATGGTTATCTGGTCCTCAGATCTCTGGAGGGTAAATCCAGACAGCTAGCTAGATTATCTGTCCAATCTGAGTTTTCTGTTGCTCGACTAAAACAACTTTTGAACGTGTACATGTTCCACCAAAACAAGTTCCTTCCAGAGGCTATTTTGCAGCAGCACCGTGGCTGCGTCCGGCACTTAGCGCCGCCCGTGAAAATTGCGACTCGTTTAAAGAAATGCCAATAAACCAGAGCACGTTGTTCTCCCATCCCAGAAAGCTGTGTGGACTAGCCAGACCCTCCTCCGCAGCGCTGTGGAGGAAGGTCTGGCAATGTGAGACTAATCTCCCAGAAGCTGCTCTGATGAAAGCAAACGTTGTGCTGTGTGCAGGTGTCAGTAGACAATGAAGAGAGCGATGAATCCTACGAGAACTCCTGGTCCTACATGCAGCACATCCAGTCCAACGCCTTGGTGGGACATGACCGTCGCTCTTTCCACAAAGAGCTCACTGAAAATAAGGTAATGATATAACCTGATCTTATTTTACACGTCGTACTGTGACAGATTGAGAGAGCTGTCATTGGGCTTTGTCACCAGCTGGGTTAATGGTTTCTGTTCAGCAACTAACAGAGAATGACTTTCAAGAAGGGATGGCTGATTATGCAAATAATCTAAATCACTATTATATATTATATATATATATATATATATAATATTGAAATCACAATTATTTCACATTGATGATGATTACTCATTGACTTTTGGAAAGATGTTACAATTATTGAATTAAAAAAACAAACACCTTGAACTGTGAGATTTCCCTTAACCCTCATGTTGCCCTGGGGTCAAATTTGACCCGTTTCCAAGATTTTTTAATATCAGATATATGGGAGGTAACCGAAAATATCAACAAGGCGACAAAACATTGGGGGAAAAAGCATAACATTTTTTGGAAAAAGTAACAAAAACGATTTCGAAAAAACGGCTAAAATGTTGAAAAAGTGACAAAACGTCAACAAAAGGGACAAAGACATTGACATTTTTTCATGTTGAGGGAAAGACAACACAAGGGTTAATACTTTTCCAGTTTTCCAGTAATCATTTTTCTCCATTACTCTGTTGAAATCGTATTTACGATTAAAAATGTAATATTTGCACAGCCCTACACATTCACGTCTTTTGATATGTATCGTCCAGGCCCACAGACTTATAGTCCTGAAGAATAAAGTGGAGCTGGCCCAGTTCCAAAACTCTGCCCCTCAGTATCTGATGCTGGCTGAAGGTTTCTGGAAAGCCTTGTCCTTGCTGCCGTACACGTACGACTACTCTGCCTACCGCCGGCTCTTTGAGATATACGGCACACACTACCTCTCCGAGGGCTCACTCGGAGGGGAATACCAAGGCCTGTTGGAGTTAGACCGTCAGGCGCTTCAATCTACCAGTAAGAATTTTGATAATAATAATAATGTTATTATTTTTGTTCAGTTTAACCCTCATGTTGTCCTTGGGTCAAATTGACTCGTTATCCTATATCAATGTTCTTTTTAATTCCCCAAAATAACATGATTGATTCCACACAACGCTCTTTGGTAAGTACAAATCTCTACTTTTATTAATTTTGGGGTGTCTTTTTTCAATTTTTGTCAATTCTATAGCATTTGAAAAAAAATTGAAGTGGTTTTGAAATAGTATTGAGTAAAAGCTGACATATTCCAGTCTGTGATTATCCATCAACATCCATTCCTTTAATTTTAGTCTAAATAATTCCTAATTTCTGCTTTTCTAACTCAAAAATTAGGTATAATTTACTATAAATGAGGTTTATTGACCATAAATTCCAAAAATAACTGTAAAACTAAAGTTAATAAGTTAGTGTTACATAATGTTGAAAACGTCAAAAAACATGAAAAAAGTGTTGAAAAAGGGACAAAAACATAATAAAAAGTTAAAAACTGATAAAAAGCATCAACAGAAGTGTTGATTTTCAATTTTGACGGGAAGACAACACATGGGTCAATACCAATAATATCTTTAAAATGTCTCCCATTACTGGTATAGTATCTACACTATGTACTAAAAATGGTGCCTACTAATAATTTGAGATTTTTAGTTTTGAATCATGTGCTCCTGCCTTATTTGTCTGAAGGTACAACACATATTGACTATCAGAGGTGCTGGAGAAAGGTGAAACGCCGTCTCTTTAGGAAGAAAGTTACGACCACCTGTGAAAAGCTAACACAATCTTTATCCTCCAGCCACGGTGAGTGAACGCTTTCTTATTCAGGGTGCACACAGTGGGCCCTTTAGTAAAAAAAATACAGTTATACCATTTAATTTTGTCTAGTTCGGATTTTAATTCAACTTGATTACCACATAGTCTAGCCTGAGCTCCGTTGTCATTTCCCTGCAGGACACAACGTGAGCAAGATGCCCATTAAGGTCAATGTGATTGGAGGAGATGCATCCTTTATAAGCGCTCTGTCTCTCCTGGATCTGGAAAACCCAGAGGCTAATGGAGAGATCTACGACAACTGGGCCTCGTCTGTCAAAGACTTCCCTGAAGTCATAGACCAGAAGGTATGCCAGTCAGCTGGTTGGATCTTAGTGTTTGATTGGTTGATGTACAGCTTTGTTTAGATGTTGATATTTATTTTTCTGACCTTTGCTTTCTACAAATATGGATGTAGTTTTTCCATCCATCATCCAAATAAGCATTTGCTACGCCCCCCCCCACCCCTTAGTTACTGTTGTTCATCTTTAACATGGCAGGTTTGCAGTCCACAGTGGTGACAATGTTTACCATTATCTTATTGTTTTGAAACAATGAGAGTATTTCATTTCAACTGGATGAAGACAACCCTAAACCTAACCATCACGTTTGTGGGCTGAATTTGACAACTGCTGCTGCCACACTAGCTTTATTTCTCTAGATAATTCACCTTACCTCCTTAAATTAACTTCAACTGTGTCTCAACCTTGCAGATGGTTACATACATGATATGATAAAAGACTGATGTACCAGGCCATAAAAGTCTGCAAAATTAGGGAGCAACATTGCTGTTGTATTGCAGGGTGATATTAAACCATATTGTTATAGACACTCCTCATTCTAACATAACTCCTGTTTGGCTGCTTTATAGCAAAGCATAATTGGACAAGCAAGGTTAGATTCATGTTTTGTTGTTTTGTTTTTTAAATAATATATTTCACTTTTGACTTTTTTTTTATAGAAGTTAATGCAGCATCATTGTTTTCTCACCGGTGCCTCAATGTAATGTAGGTGTGTGATTAGGTTAATTTATTAAGAAAATTAAGTTAATCAAACTTAAATTGTAGGTTGCTCACTTTAATTGTGTTACATCATGTACACGAGTTACCTTCACTAAGAAAATTAAGTTTATCTTACTAATATCAGTAGTATTCATTAACTCAATTGGATTTTGGTGGGTTCACTTTAAGTAATTACAGTGTGCATTTTACTTAAGCCTCGAACTAAACAACTCAAAACGGTCTATGCAACTACTTACCTCATTCCTTATGCGTAAAACAAAGGTATTACTTTTTGGAGTGTGCTGTAAAAATGTGTTTACTGGATGCATTGACCCAAACACTGGGTGGGCTATGATCTGTCAGATATAGGCCTCTTAATTGAAATGAACCTTTGAAACACAAAGTAGGGCCTGCAATCACTTTTTGCTAAGTAAAAAAGTTTTTTTTGCTAATGATGATATTGGATTTATCGCTAGGTTGCTATTAGTACGCTAGTTAGTTAGGCATGCTAATGTTTTAATGTCCTGTGAGTGGTGACAGATACAGGATGTTTCTGTACTTTATCAATTGTTACAATAATAATATAATAATATGGTAATAAAACACATTTTAATAAATATATTCACACATTTTTACCGTTAAACTTGTTTTCCAGCTGCGTCCTCTGTATGAGCTTGTGAAGGAAGTGCAGTGTGCAGGTTTGAAGAAGCTCCACCTAAAGAGAGCCACCGAGGAGTACCTGGCCGAGGAGCATCCCTGTCACTGCCGGCCGTGCCAGAACAACGGGCAGCCGCTGCTGACGGGCTCCGAGTGCCGCTGTGTCTGCCTGCCGGGGACGTCTGGACAAGCCTGTGAGAGAAGGGCTGCGATCGGAGCACAAAACGGTACAAACAAAAGACTCTGACCGCATAATGGATGGTTAAAGGTGTAGTTTGAAATTTGATAAAATAACCCCCCTACATAGAGCAATTTGCTTTAACGGTTGCATCTAAGTCTAAACACATCAACAAAATGAATATAGAAAATACACTCACCGGCCACTTTATTAGGTACCCCATGCTAGTAACGGGTTGGACCCCCTTTTGCCTTCAGAACTGCCTCAATTGTTCGTGGCATAGATTCAACAAGGTGCTGGAAGCATTCCTCAGGGAGTTTGGTCCATATTGACATGATGGCATCACACAGTTGCCGCAGATTTGTCGGCTGCACATCCATGATGCGAATCTCCCGTTCCACCACATCCCAAAGATGCTCTATTGGATTGAGATCTGGTGACTGTGGAGGCCATTTGAGTACAGCGAACTCATTGTCATGTTCAAGAAACCAGTCTGAGATGATTCCAGCTTTATGACATGGCGCATTATCCTGCTGAAAGTAGCCATCAGAAGTTGGGTACATTGTGGTCATAAAGGGATGGACATGGTCAGCAACAATACTCAGGTAGGCTGTGGCGTTGCAACGATGGTCAATTGGTACCAAGGGGCCCAAAGAGTGCCAAGAAAATATTCCCCACACCATGACACCACCACCACCAGCCTGAACCGTTGATACAAGGCAGGATGGATCCATGCTTTCATGTTGTAGACGCCAAATTCTGACCCTACCATTCGAACGTCGCAGCAGAAATCGAGACTCATCAGACCAGGCAACGTTTTTCCAATCTTCTATTGTCCAATTTCGATGAGCTTGTGCAAATTGTAGCCTCACTTTCCTGTTCTTAGCTGAAAGGAGTGGCATCCGGTGTGGTCTTCTGCTGCTGTAGCCCATCTGCCTCAAAGTTCGACGTACTGTGCGTTCAGAGATGCTCTTCTGCCCACCTTGGTTGTAACGGGTGGTAATTTGAGTCACTGTTGCCCTTCTATCAGCTCGAACCAGTCTGGCCATTCTCCTCTGACCTCTGGCATCAACAAGGCATTTCCGCCCACAGAACTGCCGCTCACTGGATGTTTTTTCTTTTTCGGACCATTCTCTGTAAACCCTAGAGATGGTTGTGCGTGAAAATCCCAGTAGATTAGCAGTTTCTGAAATACTCAGACCAGCCCTTCTGGCACCAACAATCATGCCACGTTCAAAGTCACTCAAATCACCTTTCTTCCTCATACTGATGCTCGGTTTGAACTGCAGGAGATTGTCTTGACCATGTCTACATGCCTAAATGCACTGAGTTGCCGCCATGTGATTGGCTGCTTAGAAATTAGGTGTTAACTAGCAGTTGGACAGGTGTACCTAATAAAGTGGCCGGTGAGTGTAGAATCAACCAGTGTAACATTTGTAATTGTCATACTTACACATTAAAAATCTAGCTTTCAGAGAGGCTCAAATAGGTTTCTTTTCAAGAGTAGCATCTTAAAGAATCTAAACTACAACTAAACTAACTGACCAAGATTTGAAGATTTAATAAAAGAACATGTAAAGCAAGCGTTAACCCCCGTGTTGTCCTCGGGTCAAATCTGACACTTTAAAAAATGTCTATATCTGAAATATGGGTTACTTTTCAACCAAATTACCACAAAAAATAAATTGGGTTCCTCTGACTTTAAGTATTAGTCAAAATAATTTATAATTTCTGCTTTTTTAAGTCAAATATTAGGTGTAATTCTATATAATTGAGGGTTATTGACCATGAATTCCAAAAAGTACCGTAAAACTAGTGGTAGTAAGGTGGTGTTATTGAAAACTAAAAAAGGTTCTGAAAAAGGGACAAAAATGTAAATTTTTGGTCTGTTTTTGACCTCTTCTGAATCTTTTGAATCCTCTTTTGTTTTAAATTATGCGTTTCAGAATTGCAGGATAAATTCTTTTCAAATCCAAGTCTCAAATTACTCCAAATTGGTATAACCCACTTCCCTGTAATATATAGTATACGCCGTCTACAGACCAGTTCTTTCTATGATTAACAAACAAAATGCTGTCTATTCAGGGACTGAAGATTAAGGAAAACTCTCTCTTTCTCTCAGGGGTGATCCATGGCAGCTGGAGCTGCTGGTCCTCTTGGGGATCCTGCTCTGGCAGTCAAAGGTCAAGGACCCGAAGCTGTACCAACCCCGCCCCCAGCAGTGGGGGCCAACACTGCTCTGGACTGCAGGAGGAGCGGAAGCCTTGTGAGGACGCAGAAATTCAGTACTTACAGTAAGGACACGTGCACATATAAACACTTTGGTCCGTTTGAGGACTTGAACCAGCGGCCCTCTGGTTCCCAACCAACAACAAGTAAAAATAATGGACGAGCTTCCGGGTCTGAAAAGGGAAGCCAATGCAGAAGTACCTTAAACATGCTATTCTATTTCATTTCCAGCAGGGGGAGACTACACTGGTTACAAAAAGAAGTACATTTTAATAGAAGTCTATAGGAAAATGACCCCACTTCTCACTTGATTTATTATCTCAATAAACATTTTAATTTTTCGAGTTTATGGACTTAAATAATCATGTTGTTCATTCAGTAAATTATGGTCCCTTTTATTATTAAATGGACGATAAAGCAGTGGATGCTTCAGGGCACATAGGGCTTAGCAGGGCTTACCATGGCACTGTGGACATCATTAACACTTTTTTATTGTCTGTGTTTTCGTCTTAAACTTTGACCCTCTCACTGTGTTTTCAATTAATTGGAACATTTTGATCACCTTAATGCCTTGTTCAGCATCCACCCACTTGGTTGCTTCATCCTCCCTAGCGCCACCCTCTCACAAATTGGCACATCCCGTTTCAAAAAACCAAGATGGCCAACAGCCAAGTTGCCAAACTCAATGCTTTAAATGGCAGTCCACAAATCAATGGGTGATTTCACTGCTGCTATATCCATTATTGTTACATTCACTGGTCTTAACTGTAAAATGTTATTGTTTTTCTTGTGGGAACCAGATTTGTGTCAGAACTATGATATTAATATCACAGAGGAAGTAAGACTTATTTCTGGTATCCTTGATGATTTGACCAAATAACAACCATGTCCTTGTATGTTTGTGTGCAGGATGATGGAGCCTCAGTGCTTCAGTCTCTCTGTGACTCCACCAAAGACATGCGGATTGCCCCCAAACCTCCGGAATGGATTTATTGAGGTGAGTGTGCTGATCAATGCTGTATCTTCATTCCTAAAACCTTGAAGAACTTGAGTGTTAGAACATTATGAACATTATATTTTAGTTTCTGTGTTGTTTCTAGTTACTGTATGCCAAATAGTAAAGGGGTGATGATTAAATGCATGTTTTTGAGTGTAGCAACTGTTTGTTTGTTTTTTTCCTCAGGATCCCAGAGACTTTTACCTCATTGGAAACAAGGTGAGGTACTCCTGCATACATAGTCATTACCTCAAGGGAGACGCTGTGGCTGAATGCACTGAAAACCAGACGTGGAGGACAGGAGCAAATGTTTGTAAAAGTACGTCTTTCCTACATTAACTTTGTGAGGAAGGTTAGATGTTCTGCTCTTTTTAGATATTCTGCAACAGTTAGCAGGATACCTCAGGAATGAATACTGTGATATATACACGAGAATGTAGTCAATTGCCATACTAGTCCAAGCTGTTCTCACTCCCAAGTCGTCACATTCGCTTGGTCAGTGGCTGCCGGCGTCAGATACCGACACACAAGGCACCCTTTAGCGTCGGTATGGGACGCACCGGGCATAGCAGTAGCTTGAACGAGGAGCGGTAAGATGACGTAGTATAAAGCGTGACAACAGTAATGATCCTCATAAGGAGATAGGTTGGGGTGGTGGATGGGTCAAAAAACTGAACTTTCAACCAGGAGACCGGGGTTTGTGTCCCGTTTTTGTACCACGTGTCACCTAAATGTACATTTTAAACCCTGACCCTAACTAACTGGTTTCACCCTACACGTGGAAAAACTACACCAAGTGGTCCCGACCAAGAGCATCAAAAGCTACGTTCAGACTGCAGGCCTTGATGCTCAATTTTTTTTTCAAATGTGGCCCGCGTCAGACCAGGAACAGATCAGATGCCATGTGACTTGGGCTGTTTACACTGTCAAAACAAAAAATCTGACATCAGCAAAAATGTGGGTCCCTTTGGCCTGCAGTCTGAACGTAGCCAAAAAGTGTTGAAAAATGACAGCAAAGGGGTACTCAAGGGGTTAAAAAGTGACACCAATGAGTTCTAACCAAGTATCAGTATTTCGCGAGTTGGGCTTGAGAATGTGTTGCAGTGCATAGATGATTCTGGATGTAAATGCAGCTGCAAGTTCAAGTGCCCATATTATGAAAAAAAAACTTTTTCTGGGATTTGGGGTGTTATTTTGTGTCTCTGGTGCTTCCACATGCATACAAACTTTGGAAAAGACAAGCCATGCTGTTTTGAGTGAGATCCGATTGTCTTCAGTCTCCGGGTGAGCTGTTCAACATCTGCACGGCTTTCTACGTCCCTAGAGACAAGGTGGCTAACCACTGCAAAACACTGCTACAACACACACTAGTTGACCACAATCTCCAAAAGAACTACTTCCTGTCCCTTTTCTGGAGGTATTCCACAAGTGTCCCTCGTCTAGAAGACTCTCCCAGCTAATCCTGCCTTGGACTGACCAAAGCTGGAGAAAGTTATCTAGCTGATGGGATCTTACCTTAGCTACTGAGCATGTGCAGCTCCCAACAAAGATAGGATAGAAGTGAGATGTCTCACTCTGGAGCTAAAACAGTGACCTAAACACACGGGGAAAACAGGATCTGCAGGAATGTGCAGTATAACAAAAATATGGTGATTTTTGAAAATGAAACAATGGAAACCTATTCTGGTACAACCTCAAAATACAATTATGAACTTGAAAATCAGCAGAATATGGGCACTTTAAACATTTCGAAAGATCCCCTACTATTCACTCTAAGGAACCCTAAAGTTATCTTTGTGGACTCACATTTGTCGTTGTGTCTCTTCCCGTCCCAGGTAACACTTGTGGGATTCCGGTACTCAACAGTGATGTTATAGCCACGCCCACTAAAAAAGCTTATCAGATCGGAGACAGATTGTCCCTGTCCTGCCCTGCAGGGTCAGTCCTGGTCGCTGAGGAGTCAGAGACCATATGCAGTCCCAGCCTGCAGTGGTCTCCATCACCAGCCAGCGCACACTGTAAAGCCGGTACAGTGAATATGTATACATTAGTATCAAATGTTAATGTTGTAAAGTGTTGTATGTATGTTTGCACTTGTTGCTCATATTGCTACGTTTAGACTGCAGGTAAATCCGATTCCTTTCTCAAATCAGATGTTCAAGAAATGGAGGTCCATCCGTGGAGATGTAAAAAGATTGGGTCCATAATTATGGCCTTCCAATTGTGCTTTCTTATCTGTATTACTGTGTTTTATGTTAATCTTGACATTATTTTCCATTGGATAGTGAAATGTATTGGTATTGAAATGGGAATTTATTTCTTGCATGTTTTTTAGATTTTGTGCATGATCAAAAACATCTCTCTCTTCACAAATCTCACCCTGAGTACACACACACACACACACACATACATACACACACCAATCCTGCTGTCTACATTTCTTTTTCAGCACCCTCAGTTGCCTCTCCTCCATCAGGCCTGAAGTGTAAGCCGTGGGAGAAAGTGGGGAAAACTCAGTGTGTGTGTAAAATACCATCTCAGTGCTCGTAAGTATGATTTTGATCATCACACAAAGGTTAATGCCTTGTGAAAAAGTATGAAATTAAAACAATAACCCCCCCCCCCCCCCATACATTGTCTTCATTTAGGACTTCTCTGCAGCTGTGTGCCAAACTCGGCTCAAGCAAAGCCCGTTTGCTTAGTGTCTGTCAGCTCGGAGCTCTGAGGTGTATGGGCCGGAGCTTTGAGTTGGTTAGTGACAGCGACTGTGCCTGGCCAGAGGAGACGGTGACGTCCTGCGTGGACTGCAAACCAGGGACAATCTGTCAGGGTGAGCCTGTTGGACCTTATTTGAAGGGTCATTACTTTTTTCGATAACTTGATTTTTATTATTTTTGACCGACACATTAAAGCTGTACTAATCTCTACATTAAAGTCCAATGGGACAAGAAACAGGTAATTAGACAGATTGCTAGCAAGGTAGTCTATATCCACGACGTAACACTTCTGGGATTGCTCCGTTGCCGCTGGAAATTTCGCCGGATTTAACCCTTTTTTTGGCCAGATGTCCGTTACCTTCCGCTGTCTTTGTGTTGGAATTCTAACCTCCGGTGGATTTCTGAGGACTATGGTTACCTGGTCCTCAGATCTCTGCAGGGTAAATCCAGACAGCTAGCTAGACTATCTGTCCAATCAGTTTTCTGTCGCACGACTAAAACTACTTTTCAATGTACACATGTTTCACCAAAACAAGTTCCTTCCTGAGATTATTTAACAGAGCCACCATTGCTCCGTCTGGTGCTTAGCACTGCCCATGATGATTGTGATTGGGTTAAAGAAATGCCAGTTAACTACAGCACATTTTTTTTCCATCCCGGAATGCTGTGATTAATAACAAGGTAAAAGTTTAGCCAGGTTATTATGGAGCCAGAACAGTAGCTATGTTTCCATCCACATGTTTTTATCCAAATTAAGTGATATCAAATTAAAAATGCCTCATGGAAACAGTAAAATCTGATGGAATTTCATGAATATCGACTCAAATGAAATACGATCAGTCTCATCTGATTTTCTCTTGATTGATATACGGCTTATGCGATAACCGCTGATGGAAACGTTATTTGCCGAATGAATAATCAATTGTGATTAAGTTTTAGGTCATTTTATGGTTGCAACCCTCCAAAAAGAAAAAGAAGTTTAATTAATTTTCGAGTCGAGGTTCCAAGCGAGCTAAGGCGATACCAAAAGGTGACGTGAAAACCTGCAGACTCCTGATTGGTCAGAGAGAATCGCCACTAATCACTGTGTCACCATTGCTAGCGACAGACGGGGTGGGAGGGGGGGTCCTGAACAAATCTGCCGTGTTTAGTGTTTTTTTTTTTTTTTTGCTGCCAGCTTCTTTTGATACTAATTTGCCTTCTGGCAACAGCCAGATGCCGAGAATGAAAAACACCTTCGACACGGCAGTTTGCTGCTATGACGCTCGCCTCACGCATGAGGTGGAATGTATAGATGTAATGAGAAAAACCATAAGTTCGGTTATTTTTCCAAATAGGTTCACCCAACCTAGAGGTTTGTTTAAGTGCTTCTGCTCATTTGAAGAGCAATCATTCCCTGATCTCAGGAAGCAAATGAAATTATTTACTGTATGTGGTGTAAATATACTGTATATAATATGTGTATGACTACATCATTACATAATCCTTATTTTTCAATTCTAGAATCTAAATGCGTATGTCAGAACGCATCAGAATGCCCTAAAGACTCCGCCCCACTGTGCGTCAGATCTGGTGCTGCCAGCGTTGCCATGGCGATGACTGAATGTGAGGTGGGAGCCAAACGGTGTGCCGGGGAGCAGGTCAGCGTTTCCAGTATTGATGCGTGTCCAGAATAAAGATGTGCTGTTTTATTTTAGTCAGCACACTCAAAGGATGGAGAAGCCAATATTTTTCCCAACACTTAAATGATGTAAATATCCACGAGGCCGGCCGATAAGATGAAACATATTGTCAAAACGATATAAAAATGCCTACCGTAGATATTTTCCGGTATCCTTTCTACCGCAGTGTCAAAAAAATAGCAGCAAACATTTACGTAATTTGGTTGGCACGTTATGTTCTTTTTGCACTAGCATGTAATGAAAGGAGAAAATACTCCATACTTTTCATTTGTAAATGTTTAATCCACACAGGAGTACACAAATATAGGCTTTACTTTGTGATTATTTCATCTAGACAATTTATTTATTGAATTACAACATGCTATATTGTGATAGATATTGTTATTGAGATATGAAATTACTTATATTTCGGGTTAGAAGTGTCTTTATATTTGTCATGGAGTTGCTGATGATGGAAAACATTTGCATGTAAAATAAGATTCTGTTCTAAAGGTTTGACAAAATGCTAAATAAATGCCTTTGATTGTTTTTGTTGTAGGAAGTTAATAAAACTTTTAAGAATGCATTTTTGTTGTCTTGTTTTTGTTAAAATATAACAATATGAAAGCTCTTCACTTCTGAACCACACCATTTAACAAACCACTTCCTATGAATTCAAAATGGGTTGATTTCCAAATATCTTGCTTTGATTATGTGGCCTCATAACTTGGAATTTCTTTCTTTATGTTTTCCATAGTTTATAAAATCACGTGTCATTTTAATAATAGTGTAGAATTCCATACATTTTAGTGCACTGAATACGCTCTTATTTAGACAATCCTTTGGGGATGGTTGTTCTGTAATTTGGTCATTTACCAAATCATGGTATATTACTCATCTTACCAATTGAGTCATAAAATAATGTTTTAAATAAAGAAATTAAGTGAAAATAAATTGGCCATTACACAAAGATATTTTTCAAGTTGTTTCAAACAGAGCCTAACTTTTGGGTTTGGTTGGAGTTTTCAAAAAATGACAGCACATTACTTGCAACATGTAAAACTTCATTTGCAACTTTTTTTTTCCTTAAAAATGAAATCTGCAACAGCAGTGACAATTTTCCGATCTTAGGACTAAAAAACACACATAAATGACTTGATAGGAAGTATATTTTGCAGTGATTATCTATAGTGTGCATCCTTCCTTGTGAATTATCACCCTTAGGTGTTTTTGACAAAATTGAATAAAAAGAGTAAAAAAACCTTAGTCTGGGTCTTGAGTATCTAAATATCTCTTGATCACATTCCTAAGCATGTAAGGTTAGAAAAATATTCTGAGGTGGGATCCAAATAGTACAAAATCTCAGTAAGAAATAATAGGAATTTATGATTCTATATATGTGTTAATATTCCACTCTGTGCATTAATTAATTTTCCAAACATTAAAGCCCCTCTTTGATAATGTTGTCTGTGACCGCTGAGAAGTGATAAACCTTTCACATCACATAGGGTAGGCCAACCACAGGTGCAGATTTACTGCCAGTCCAACATATATGTGTCCCTATAACTGTTATTCCTATATCAATCATATCTCAGGGTGGTTTTATGGCAAATTGTTGTTCAACTGTCACCAAACTTATACTGGATATGTCTATCCAGTATAGTCATATACCAACTTGGTGGAAATCAAGCTTTGATGCTTTTACACGTATGAGAATATTAAATGATATTTTTGATTCAGATCCCCAATATACGTATTATCCAAATTACATATGGTATGTACACCACATTTCCCGTTCCAAATTTGGTGCAAATCTGACATTAGGTGTCGGTATGATACATATTGTTGTCAGATACAGTATTGTCATAAAAAAAAAAAAATCTGATGATGCCCTTTAAAAGAAAATTGTATATACCGTAGCAGCTATTTTCAGAAAATAGCCTCTGAAAGTTCACTAGTTGAACCTACCCCAGCAAAATGAGTGTATCCAAAACACCAGTTTGAGTCCAATTTAGACTTAGAGACAAATTCTTGCTCACCAAGTATACCTGGCTACCAGTCTAGTTTTCTTTTATGATTTTTTTTTTTTAAAGAAAAACATGCAATGTGAGATGGTAGATGAATTCAGAGGTTGAGTGCAGAAAAAGCTTTTGAAGGATTATGTGGACTCACAGACGCCTTCATTGAGAATCTCAAACTGGTAGCTGGCACATTTGAGGGCAGCCATAGAACAAAGGTCCATGCTGCGAGTCGTCCGGGTCCGGGTCAGCTTCACACAGAACATGTGCTCTTGAACTCTGGGGCAGTTCCGAGCAGCCCTGCACTCACACTTCTTAGACGCTGAGGACAGACGTGAGGAAAATAATTTGATATAATACAAGTGAAGTCTTAAAATAGGGTAAGAAGTTAGTGTTAAAGCCAAATTTCTAGTAACATCTAACAGTAACATCAGACAATATGTTGCTTTATTTTTGGTAGCAGGAGTGAAAATGACTCTTCCTCAACATTTGCTGTGTTCTGTTTTCAGAGTGATGAAGACAATTAGATACCAAACAGGATGTAGGCTCTACATGTTCTCTCTCATCCTTCATCCAACTTTCATGTTTTTCCCAAATGATGTACAGATTTTGAGGCATTCTATTATCAAATGGGTGGAAAAATAGAGCATATAGCTGCTGTAAATAGAGCATGAACCATAGATTATGGGCTGAGACCGGAATGTTTCCAATGTCTAGCTACGCCCCTGGCTTTTTGCATGATTTAGCTAGTATGATTAAACTTCAGGTCTGCTCTTCAGGTCTAACCTCTTTTTGAATCCAAGCATGAACTGAGTGTAAAAATGTCAAACTCACCAGAGCAGGTCTCCCATTCATAACACGTGTTGAGATCACAGCGCTCCTGAACAGAGCTCTTAGAGGACATGTTGGCTCTGAAGATGGCCCACTCCAGTTTGGCCAAATCAGCCGTGTCACACGCGCCTTCGTTAACAAAGAAGAGCGGATCACCGTGGCAACGGCCAACATGGAAGGAGCACAGGGACATTGGCACGGTGACACCAATGTCCAAGTTTAGGATGCAGAGACTGTTTGCTTGTGATCTACACACACACACACACACACACACACACACACACACAGACACACACATACACACACACACACAGTCAGATGTTGGTAAAGAATAATGCATTACACTTAGCTTCCACGTATTCATTTCCTCATATACTGTGAGAGAGGTGTCTGTTATCAGGAATTAATGGATGACTCCTCTGGCAGAGTCCACTAATTACCAGATAATGGACACCTCAAAGGGCATTAACCCAATTATACCATGTGTGGTTTTTTAAGACCATTAATTTATTTATTTGTGGTTTTTTTTTGCTAAATCTAAAGTTTTTTTAAACAATAACTCTGTTTTCCTGGTTACACCCAATGGTTTGACTAATACCTGGAACAATCATTCCCATCCCATGACGTTCTTTTACAATGGAAACGTCGTTCACTGCTCCAGTAAGTAGGATGGACCTTAGATATGATGTGGTGACGCTGGGCAACGGGAGATATTTCTAGTCCGCTCAGCTCAGAACCCTTTGGCTCATCTAAGTTACGAGCCACAAAGCTAACGTTATGCTAGCAAAATTTAAAGTTAAATTACATTGCGTATTGTTGATGAAAAATACAATGTGACCGTATGTTAAACCCTGGTAATGTCCTCCGAATGCTTTACACCTTTTGTCCTCTGGGATCAAAATGACCCCACCTGGTTTGACTGTTATTTAAAGTATACAGTATAAATTGTCATTCAATTCTGTGTTACACCTTTCGTCTTACTTCAGTTCAACCCACTACTACACATTTTTCCCTTCGTTTTGGAATTTAGAACCAATAGACCTTGTTTACATAAAAGTATACCCTGTTTTTTAGTAAAAAATAAAACTATGATTTTTTTTCAGCTAATATTATTTTGACTATTCGACTTATCATAGAGTGGTAATATGTCAAAGTTTAGTGAGAATGCTGTTTTTAAATCATTTTAATTTTTTTTTAATTGCAGCCCATAATCACACATGTTGGGCTCTGGGGTCATCTGGATTTACTGTTCCTTAAATAATATTTAGTGGATACTTCACCTACATTCTGTATTAAGTCTTTAATAACAACTTCATTCAAACACAGTAACACCATTTTCTTTTATTTCATTTGAAATTTAAGGCCAATAAGACAGGTCAAGTGGACCTATGTCATCAATTGGAGACTATGGCGGCTTGCTTCTCTCTCTGCTGTCAACATGCATCGTCCGTCACTGGGAGGGATGGAAGACCAGATCAATGTCTAGTCCTTTTTTATTTTGTTTAAGATTATTTGGGGGGCATTTTTAGGCCTTTATTGACAGGACAGCTGAAGACATGAAAGGGGAGAGAGGGGCCCGCTGCGTCGAGGAGTAAACTTCTATACATGGGTGCCTGCTCTATCAGCTGAGCTATGTGGGCGCCAATGTTTCTTCCTTTCACTGGAAATATTCTTCTATCTCAGCTGGGTCCTCTTTCTCACTGATTCTTTCTCATCAGTTGATTCTTCATCTTCATCATAATAGATGCAGTCCTCCACTTCTGACATTTCCACTATTTCAGCTTTAGGTTCTACCTCATCTGTTGATTCTTCATCTTCGTCATAATACATGCACTGCTGCACATCTGATGCTTCTTCTATATCAGCTTTAGCTTTTACCTCATTATCAAGTTCATAAATTTCCTTCAATTTATACTCATCTTCCATTTCTGCAGCAGGCAATGTGGGGGCTTTTTTCAGAGGAAAAAGCAGCATGTGGTCTGTATGTTGGATCTATCACCTCATCATTATTTTCCTCCTCATCAGTTGATTGATCCCCTCGTTATGTTCTTTTCTTTCATATTAACAAATATCTCACAAGCCTCCTGTCCAGCATAGAGCTTCTGTCTCTCTCAGATTAAACTGGGAAATGGCCCAACAAAACACCTGTTCTGTTGTTTAGTTGTTGTAACCATTGCTTGACCCGACACATCAAACCTCTATGATCGAAGATGTTTTGGCGAGCAGCACGGTGGGACTATTTGCTCCACTGAACCACTTTGTGCTGCGGGGTCTTCTTGACCCCAGAGGACAACAGAAGTTATTATTCTGTAAAAACACCCATAACTCAATCAATAAGTAAACAACTGCAATTATTTTCAGAGCATTTGATGAATAAAAAACATTTTGATGGCAAAAGGTTTCATTTGGGGTCAGGATGACCCCAGGACATCACGAGGGTTAAGAACAAGACAAGCTAGCTATCGAGCCATGTCCCTGTGACCAAAACATTAGCCTAGTTCCATCTTTGATTGGTGCGTTTTGACTGACAGCTGGCCCGACCTTACATGGACAGTTGAAATTACGTTTCTACTTAGTAGGTGTCCTATGTCACTTTTTAATGGACACCCTGCAGCTAATCCGAATTGGGTATTCACCCAAACCATGGTATAATTAATAACATTGACGAGTGGTTTTAACACCCACAATTGTTTGATTTCATGAATCATAAAAGCAATTTGTATCTACCACAATGGATAAAATACAACTGAAATAGGATTACATACAACTTCCTTCAAAGAACTTCAAATAATAAAAACAAATACATGCTCATAAGATATAAAGAAAAAGAAGAAAAAACTTACAGGCAGCTCTCGCGTTGAATACAGACACATTTAGAGCCCTGTCGTTTCTGTCCTGGGCTGCACTGACTCTCAGGAACAAATGGTACCTCTACACACAGGACATGCACAAAAAACAACAAGAGACATCTTTGTCATTTCTTTCATACATATACAGTATATATATATAAAAAAAAAAAAAACATAAGTGGTCTCATCCACACTGTGGGAGACAGTCCTGGATGTAATGCAATAGAAAAGCTGAGGGAAGTAGCTGCACTTTCTCCAACGTGGGGAACCAGATGTGTATGGTAATTACCAAACCAACTGTTTAGGCCTCATCCTCAAAGCAAAAACATGGTCTCAAAAACACTGATGGCAAACAGACAATTAAAGAAATGGACATAGCCACGCCGTAGACTTCCACGGAGACCAGTGAAATCTATTAAAAGCACTTTTCCAGTGATGGCTGAGCGTTACTGCGCAGCCTCCAACTGAGCTTGAAGACGTAGATGTGACGTGAGCAACCTGTCTGAAAGTTGTAAGTCTTCTGTAGCTGTGCAAGAGAAATCTCAATCATTCCCAATCAGCAGAGACCGAGAGGTAGGTATATGTTAGGAGATAACATAGGTACAGGCTAATTACTGCTAACTAACATGCTGGTTAACATTAACATAGGCACAGGCTAATTACTGCTAACTAACATGCTGGTTAACATTAACATAGGCACAGGCTAATTACTGCTAACTAGCATGCTAGTTAACATTAACATAGGCACAGGCTAATTACTGCTAACTAACATGCTGGTTAACATTAACATAGGCACAGTCTAATTACTGCTAACTAGCATGCTAGTTAACATTAACATAGGCACAGGCTAATTACTGCTAACTAGCATGCTAGTTAACATTAACATAGGCTAATTACTGCTTAGCATGCTAGTTAACATTAACATAGGTACAGGCTAATTACTGCTAACTAACATGCTGGTTAACATTGACATAGGCACAGGCTAATTACTGCTAACTAACATGCTGGTTAACATTAACATAGGCACAGGCTAATGACTGCTAACTAATTAGTGATAAGTAATTGTAGTAAAACTGTCCGCTGTACTGAATTAGCCAAGTAAAGCATACTAATGAATTGTGTCTCTGTTTTAACACCTATTCATGTTTTTTGTTTTTTGCTCTCTGTTTTTCATTGTTTTATATATCTCAAATGTTACTATTGTATATCTTTCTTTCATTTTTTATTATAACTTCAAACGGCCTAATGGACTACAGATGGATATTAGCCGTCGGGCTACAATCTTGCATTTCTACGTGTACTATTTCACACGTTCATTAATGTCCATGGCCCTGAATTATTAAATAAATAATTTGACTTAAATACCTAATGGAAGTCCAAAATACCTGCGAGCTTGACCTGACTGTACGGTGATTTGTCAACTATGTGACAGAAAGTTGCGTGGTTACGACACAATAGTTAGCCTATTTTTACCAAAACGTCTGTTACGGAGCCATAACATGAGATACAAGGTAATGAAGCCTTTATACATTGTTGTGTTTCTTTAGAAATAAACAACGGACAAATTGAGTCTTTAAACGCTTCGGATGTAAAGTTATTCACTGTCAAAGTGGCGTCAAAATGAATGGCAGTCAATGGAATGCTAACAGCAGGTGACGGCTTGTTAGCCTATGAACCTCTCCATAGGAGGGACGCTTTTCAGACAGCTTGCTTACCCCTTTGATGACAAAACATGATATACTACAGCACTTGCTCATTGACTGTAATTGCAGTGGGGGTTTTATATTAGTGCTGCTCACCAGAATGAGACAAAGAAGATGCCACTAGAAAATTTTTGAAGGACAAGAATTATTTTTATCTTTATATTAGTGCTGTGAAACGATTAAAATAGTTAATCATAATCAATAGTATTAACTCGCAATTAATCAAGCATTTTTATCTATTCTAAATGTCCCTTGATTTTTTTTCGTCCCATTATTTCTCATTTTAATGCTCGTATCAACATGGAAAAGAGGATCGGCTTGCTTTGTGCAAGTGTTTTTTTGTTTTTTTATTGAAAACAACATTGGCATATACCCTACTAGTGTTCAATTTCACACGTAACATTTCACTTGGAGCAAATAATCTCTCACACAATGTACCACCGTCCATCAATAAAAGGGTGAAAAAATACTTTGACGGGGGGAGTGCCACCAAAGATAATTGTGATTGGTTTAAAGAAATGCCAATAAACCAAAGCACATTTTTTTCCCTATCCTGGAATGTTGACCATCTTCTGCAGCGCTGTGAAGGAAGGTCTGGCAATTTGAGGCTACACCCTCGCTGGCCAGCTGCGTAAGGGTGAGAAAGGAGACAGCGTTTGTACCTCTCTCTAGCTGTCTTTCCTTATTCTATACACAGCTTCTGTCACTTTTGTGTGAGTGCAACACTGTGAATGACTTCCAGAAGAAACTGTCTGACAACATGCACAAATTTAGATAATATGGCGTATCTATGACTGCCAGCTTTACACTTTAGATTTCCGATGTGGTTGAAAAACACGTCTTACAAACTAGTTCTGTTCAAATGATCATCAGCTAATGTTATTAGTAGACTGTAAGTCAGCATTTTGAAAACAGTTCTCATAAAACACAAGGGTGCATGAATAGGTCATAAATCCACCCTTTCCATTTTAGTACTTAGCAATTAACTACGTCCTTATAAAATACATGTCAAATGAATTTTTACCAAAGATGATTTTGCTCATTTTAGTTAGTTCTTCATGCTGATGTTTGCTCAAGTGTTAATCTTTCTGATAAGTATGTGTATTATTTGGTGCCATAAAAACGGGGTGAAATGTGATGATTGAAAGCTGTGACTGACTCGCGATTGGTTGTGCGGATGTACGGGCGGGACTTTGATAGCGCAGATCCACCGCTCGATCACTACTGCACAGACTCTGGCTCCGAAATTACAAGACTACATACGGCATATTTTGGCTTCACTTTTGTACAATAGGATGAAGTGGAGATCCATTGTCTATGATTGAGAAGGACAATAAGATCAGTGATGTGACTATGCTGATAAGAGACATGTTGGCTTGTAAAATTATGTTTTGCAAAAAGCTTTAAATAAATTATAGTATTATCATAGACATGAATTACAATTCACTAATATGTTTGTATCTAAACACATTAAATGGTTTGTTCAGAAAGTCTGATGAAAGTCCATGTGTCCAATTAATAGAACAATGGCAATGCCCTTTCTTGAAGGTTTGTCAACTCGTCTGTAGTCTATATCGACAACCTTCCACCTGATGGATTGTTTAAGTGCCGCAGGAAATTCTGCTGGATGTCCGTCACCTTCCTCTTGCTTTGTGTTGGCGTTCTAACCTCCGGTGGATTTCTGAGGACTATGGTTACCTGGTCCTCAGATCTCTGCAGGGTAAAACCAAAACAACTTCCTTCCTGAGGATATTTTGCAGCGGCACCGTTGCTCCCTTTCCATCTTAGCGCTGCCCAAAAACCCATCCCATCCCGGAATGTTATGTTTTGTGGACTTGCCAGACCTTCCTCTGCAGCCCTGTGGAGGAAGGTCTGCGAGACTAACTCAACTGTGACATGCCTGCATTAAAAGTAGTGGATGTGAACGTTTTAGCTAATTTATCATGAAATCATCTACTGTACCATTAGTGCAGCGTAGGTCAGACGGTAATGGAGGCTGCCATGTGGAACTGTCGCTGCATCTGAAGAAGGCCACTGGCAGCGGCCACAGGTCCGGCTCATCACAGCTCAAACGCACGGATTCCCCCACCCTGTACTCGACTTTGTTGGGAAACAGCGTCATGCTATCAGGGATCTCAGGAGGAAGGCACACGTTCCCTAAAAAACAAAAAAACCTTTTTTTTAGAGAATGGCATAAAAGGAATTTGCAGGGACGTGGTTACAGAATTACCAGAGTTCTCGGATCACTGTTCACTTATCTGGTGAGAAAACACTTACTGGTGCATCTTCCTTTTGGTTGACTCCACGTCCCATCAGGAAGACAGTTGATGAACTGAAAACCCTCCAGATCAAATCCAGTGTAGCACTGGAACTCCTCGTCGTCACCAAATTCATAATACTGCTTTGCTTTCTGTCAGAGGAAGTCCATGAATACCAGTTAGGAACAAGAGAGATACAAATATAAACCCTCCTTGGCATCTTTCTTTAGTTTTCATAATACTACTACGTTATACTCCCTTCACTCTTCTACAACTCTACCTTTTTCCATGTTTTCCTTTCTTTATTACTCTTTTTCTTCCCCCCAACTGTCAATTCTGCCTCCTTGATGCAAATTTGTAATATTGGGCTATATGTAGCCTAAAATAAATAGACTTATTCTGTACATTATATGCTTTTCAATGAGATAGTATTACATAATAATATCTCTCTACTGTCATAACTGACATATTTATGATACAGTAAGTGATCATTCATAATGGAGAGATACATTTGCAGATACTACTACAAAAAAGTGGCACACTCGCAAGATGGTCTCTTGAAGTTTCTCACTATTTTAGTCAGTTAGCTGCCCCCTTTATTAGCATGATAAGCAATAAACCACACTCTCTCTGTTTCTTGGTTGCTGTACATATCAATCACTAACGACAGGCTAGAGGCTCAGTGATTACCCGGAGGAAGCTGTTGGCGGGCCTCTGTGGCCTCAGGCAGCCCTGCACACCAGGAGGCAGCTCGTCCTTCCAGCCTATAGTGAAGTCGTCGTCATTGTCGCAAGTCTCCTGTCTGGACACAAAAACATGAGCCAGAATATACAGTAAATCCAAAGTTAAATACATTTAGGGTGGCAGTGGCCCATACGGACCAAAGTATGGTGGTGGACTGCTAGCTGGAGAGGTGTCAGTTCACCTCCTGGGCACTGCCAAGGTGCTCTTGAGCAAGGCACCGAACCCCCAACTCAAGGCACCTTTTCATGGGCAGCCCCCCTCATGAACCACCTCTCCATTAGTGCATGTATAGGACCTGAGCATGTGTGTAATTCAGGCCTGTGTGTAATGTGTGTAATAACAGAGTGTAAAAGTGTAACTTCCCCTTGTGGGCTTAATAAAAGGTAGTTAAAAATGAAGAAAAAAACATACAGCCTCCACATTTTGTAAATTTCAGCTTAAATGTCTGAAACAGCAATAGTGGTTGCAATATCAGCATAAACAGGAGAATATAAGAAAAAATACAATGAAAAACAATGTTTTAATTTTTGATTTTTGATCATCATGAGTTAAATGACTTTCTTAATGGGATGTTGGGCTTTCAGACTGCTGTAAAGACATGCCAAGTGTCTAAAATTGGACTTTTCATGACTGTTTTAAGATGGTTAAAGCAAACAGTTCGTCCTACTTTTCAAAGATGGAGATGTGACATGGATTCTCATGTCTCTCAAGACCCTTGCAGGGTTGGCCTCCTCGGAGGGGGGCAGGGTTATCGCATCGCCTCGTTCGATGTCTCTTCATTGAGGCTCCACAGCCACTCCATGGCCCCCAGCAGCTCCAGTAACCATCTACCGCCTCTGTGGATATTACACACCAAACCACATTTGCAGAGTGAACACAACCAATCCTGGTTAGAATCACTGTGTTTAGTGTGTATATACGGAATTACCGGTACATCTTAGGTTAAAAGTCTAACACTGCTAGCACATGGCACATACAGATTGCAGCTTGTGTATGAGTCTTCGCATCCTACAGTAAGAAAGTGTTGGAACCAAGATCACACTGATGAATTCAAACGTTTAAGAATATTTCAACCAGTAGTGCAGCTACAAATTTGAATTTTATCCTGAAGGGAAATACCTGAAGAAAAGTCATGGGGTTTTAGTGATTCATCCTCTAGGAAGCTGAGTTATTAATACAATTTTTTACAATCAGCTTGATAAAGTTTGATTTCAGGTCAGGAGTTAAAATACATAATAATATGGACACACCTAATTAAAGATATCTGGCTCTGAACCAAAGAATTGGGCAAACACATGGATGGACAAACCAACATTGCCAAACTAGGCCATAACAAAAGTACATAGGCAGGTGTTGATGGGTGCAATGTACAATTATAATCCATGAAATGTGCCAAGGCTGGTGCACCAAAAGCAACACTGTCATGGTAAACTGTTATTTTGTTCATTAGAGTTGAAGGAGTTAAGTCAGGCACCCCTGGTTCTGCAGTAAAAGTCCTTATCTGTGTAGGCAATAGTTGTGACTGACAGTTGTAGCACTCAGGCTTGAATAGACATAAACTCTCCTGATTGAATCCTCAGTACAAACAATGAACAACCTCAGTAGAAGTGCCTGGTTCTTTGACAAAAGTACAAGCCTGTGGACATAAAACTGAAAGAGATATGTCAACTACATCTCCCAACGTTCAGTAAGAGAGATCCAATCACAAAGATTCAAATTTAGTTTTATAAAATCAATGCCAACAATGGAGAAGCATGGCTCTATGGATAGCAATGGTCTGTCAGACTGATCTGTCTTTCAGTCCACTAGATTGGTCCAGAAGGAGATGTCTTCACAACTTTGGTCTGGATTGCCATGCGGTTTGATAGAGAAATACATGGCCCCCTCAGGATGAATTGAAATGTATTAGGTGATCCTTTGACCTGTCATCTAGCGCCATCATCAACCAGTACTTTGATTTACAAAAGAAACCCCGGAAAAAGATACCTGCAAAACTAGTGCCATTCCCATCATATGTACTTTGTTTTTAGTGCTAATTAACAAATGTTAGTAAATGCTAACACCCTAAACTTAGATGGTGAACATGTTAAACATTTCTCATTCATCACTCTTTGTTCTCATGACTTAAGCAGCAGTCCAGCTGTACCTGAAGTGTAGTCGGGAGCTCGTTTCTCACAGTTAGTTCCAAATGTTCCATCTTGGCAAACACACTTGCACTCTGTGCCGGAGAGAACGGGCCTGGCATTGTTGGGGCAAGGAGCGCACTTGCAGGTATCAAACTCCTCCAGGTACTGCAGCAGGGCCTTCCTCAGGTGTCTCCTCTTGGTGACAGCACATGGGATTCCCTGAACCAGATCTATGATGGTGAAGACCTAGACCAACACAAACTATTTCAGCTTTTGGTAAACTTTTTTTCATTTTCTTCAATATTGAAGTCATTTCATTGGTGTTTGATTTAACCTGGGATTCGACCACAGCAGGGTTCTCAAGAACAGACTTGGCCCAGTTCTTGTAAGAAGTTTGGTCCGGGAGTGGGGCCCTGCCTCTCCCAGGCCAGAGCTGCTGCCTCTCGGGGTCGACCTCCTTTCACCATGGAGAAAGATTTTTCTGCTGACCGAATATACGAGCCTGGATCAAAGAAATGTATAGGGAATGAACATGATGTAAATAGCATCTTTTCACAGTAAGCCATGAACAGTGTTGGAATAAATAATGTGTTTCTTTCTGGCAGATTTAATAAGAAACCTTCATATTTCTGAGTCATCCTGTTGTCGTGGCATCGGGTTACACTGCTGTGTTGTGTGTAGAGGATGACGGTAAAGGTGGTCTCTCTGCCCAGGCAGTTCATGGTGTGCTTTTCTGTTTGACCTGTTTGACAGCAAGAGTGTAGAGCAACATGACACAGAAACAAAGGAACTGACAACAAAACATTATGTGGTACTATATATTTAAAATGAACAGGTGAACTACATGTTCCTCTAGTTCTGTCTATTCAACAACACTCATTTGGGGTTTCTTGCGCTTCAACAATTTCTATCCAAACCTCTGAACTAGTTAAGGGACATTTAGTCCCATCTATTACTGATCTCTCTCTGCGTTCATTCATGTCTCAAAAAATGCTTTTTACTAATTTATCTCCAGGGAGCTTATACCCCAGACTTCTTATGTTTTCTCGACTAGCAGTTTTCCTTGGATTGGGGTGCCATTTAAATCATGGTTGGAGCTGCTGCCATGGTCTTGCTCGATGCTCTGCTATGACCTACTATGCCCCACAGCGCCCCCGCAACACGCTGAACTGCTACAACTATTATTTCTAATCATAATTCCACTATCTTTATTGTTACTATAACTGCCATTGTTCATCATTCCAACTGCTATAACTATTATGAATCATATCTCTCTGTATCTGTATGTCTGTATCATTGTCTGTGTTCAAACGGGCAGCAACACATGCCGCCCACAAACCTTCCTGGGTTCTACCGAGGTTTCTGCCTAAAGGAAGTTTTTCCTTGCCACTGTCGCACCAAATGCTTGCTCATGAGAAATTGTTGGATCTTTGTAAATTATAGATTGTGGTCTAGACCTACTCTATTTGTAAAGTGGCTTGATATAACTGTTGTTATGATTCAAGCCTATAAATAAAATTTTATTAAATTACCTCAAAACTCTAGTGGAAAGAGAAGACAGTATACAGGAGCAGAATATCTTTAAATAACCTTTAATACAAAAAATGTACCTAATAACTGGTAAAAAAATAAGAATTAAATATTTATGCTATTGTTTTGGACTTGTTGATATAATTGTACCTGACCTCTTCTAAAATGTACTCAGAATATAACAGAAGACATTAGTGTGGCTTATGTCAGAGCAAATACATTTAACATGTAAGCGGCTGTGCTGTTGTACCTGAACTATTGAGCTCTTCTCGGCTGTACTGATACAACAGGTCATAGTGGCCCCCTAGTTTTCCTGAGCTGTAGTAGTGCGTCCCAAAGCGCTGGAAGATATCCCTGTAGAGGGGGTAGTTGTATTCCAAAGGAAGTGCATGAAGGAACTGGAGAAAAGGCTGTGCCAGGACAAGGTCCCTCGGAGCCCTCACCTTGAACGTGGATATGGGCAGAACCTGGTGCACCCGGAAAAACTTGGAGTCCTACGCAAGCAAAGATGCAAAATTAAATGAATGAAAAAGTAGAGTATAGTTGCAACCAGCAAGCTGTGAGCATGTGAAAAGGGTAGTCTTGCATTACCAGACCAGTCTCCACAGCGCTGTGTCAGCGCTGGAGCGTAGTCTGGGAAAACCTTCTGGCTTGTTTGTATTTCTTTGAACCAATCACAACCACCCTGGGCAGCACTAAGCCCCAGCAACGATGCCCTTGCAAAATAGATAGTGGCCATAACAGAAGGGTGGGGGCATCTTTTACCCAGCAATGTGTATCCATTGAGCCAGACTAGTGTAAGGGTTTGGCAAGTAGTGGTCATGGTTATCGTGGTCTATATCCATGACGTTCCACTTCCGGGATTGCTCAGATGCCGCCGGAAATTCCACCAGATGTCACTCTTTTTGGCCGGATGTCCGTAACCTTCCGCTTTCTTTGTGTTGGAATTTTAAACTTGGGTTGATTTATAAGGACTATGGTTAGCTGCTCCTCAGATCTCTGCAGGGTAAATCCAGCCAGCCAGCTAGACTATCTGTTGTATCAGATTTTTCTGTTGCACAACCAAAACAACCTTTGAACAAACACAAACCACCAAAACAAGTTCCTTTCCAAAGCTATCTTGCAGAGGCACTGATGCTCCGCCGCCCATGACAATTGTAATTGGTTCAAAGAAACCATCCCAAAATGCTGTCTGGACTAGCCTGACCTTCCTCTGAGGCACTGTGGAGGAAGGCAATGCAAGACAATGGTTAGGGCAAGTGAAGGTAATGAATGCTAGAGGATGGGGGATTTATCTATACTGCTAATTTTTCAACAAACGTCTCCTATCCTCTCTTACTTCTTTATTTTAGGGTTAGGGGATAAGGAAATGCATTGCGTGAATAAAGGTCCTCACAAGTATATTACTACAAATGTGTATATTGGTGTTTGAGTCACTCACCGTTTTCTTTGAAGCTTCAAAAGCTTCCTTGTTATTGGTGGTACTCGACGTAGAACTCCCAGTGAAGAAAAAAAAGGGAAGAATGGGGATGAAAAGGTCATTTTGACCATTTTGGCTCATTCCCAGATGAGCTGGACGTCTTGAAATTGATCGGCTCAGTGTGCAGCTGATGGGGCTCTTTGCTGAAGTCCTCCAGCTCTCCAACCTTTTGCAATCACAACCACATCCATTAATCAAGGTCAATAACAATAAGAACAGTAACAACAAAGCCAAAGTTCTCTGCAAACCACTTTTCACATTGTTAGATTGAATGTGAAGGATGTGAAGATGTTTGACCATAGATGCTCCTAGTGGTCAAAAATATAGTACAGCACATAGTGATAACAGTTAAATCCTTTTGGTTTACCTACAAAGCTGAGCTGGGAGATGTGTGTGAGCGTCGAGTTAACTGTATTATATGATATTAATATGAAGTAATAAGCTAATTTAGGAGTTGTTATTTCCGGTGCTCTGAATGAAAAAATAAAATGTACTCTCGTTCACATTATCAAAGTATTTTACAAAATGTTTTGTCACAGTGTATCTGCCATACAATGCTCTGATTGGTTGGTTGGTTCTTCAATCACAAAAAGATTGTACAACACAGCACGGCTGGCTAGTGTGAGCATAAACATATGGGTGCATATGTGTAATTATATATATTTATTTTAATTTTCTCAACATCTTTTAAACAGATGTAAATTCTGCTTTTTATGAATTTTTTTTTAACTGTGAGCATGAATTCAATTAACAAAAACATCTAACACACAGCTTTTCAGTAGGCACAGCTACTTAAAGATGTGGGTGGTGATTCAGAAGTCTGGAACCAGGCTTGCTTTACTTAATTGCTTTATCATTAATTTGTTAAATTGTTATTAATAACAACCTTAATTTCAAAGCTCTCAAAGTTGTGAGGGATTCGGTGGTAGAGCGTCGTGCTCTGAGGCCTCTTGATGTTGCAACTTCCTCCCATAAACATGTTGTCCAATACCGCTCCCCTCGGCTCCTCTGCTAGAGCATCAAACCTTCAAACACAAATCACTGAAAAGTCAGAACTCATTGACGTTTCATGTGCAATAAGCACTAAAGCAGACCGATATTAATGGCCTATATCCGATTATGTAAAAAGAATTTGCAGAGCAGTAAAGTGGAGCTACTAAATATATACTTCTTGTATATACTATGTGTTTGTTTAATAATATTTCTTTAATGTGTTTTTATTTATAATTATTTAGCGTATTTTAGATTTGTGATGTTCACTGTTGAGAATGTTTTTGCTGTTATAATGATTTTATAAAAAGCTGATTGTTCAGCTGTAAGATCTGTGTTGTTGCAGATTTGTTTTTGGTCGGTGTAGATAGCGTGCTTAAATAAACTCCTACGTTGTCACAGAATTGTCCAAAATATGCAACTTTAAAGGTCCAATAAGCAGAGATGGGAAGTAACGAAGTACAAATACTTTGTTACTGTACTCAAGTAGATTTTTCTGATATTTTGACTTTACTTTACTATTTATTTTTGTGGCGACTTTTTACTTCTCCTCCTTACTCCTTATTTACAAAATTGGCTCGTTACTTTCGTTTTGTACAAGAGGTTGTTATGTCGGAGAATAGCGCGGACACGCGCCTCACACCGCGAGCGGGTGCGCGCGCCACACGGAGAAAAAAGTGAGAGAAAAGAAAAAGAGACTAGCTGTCCGGAGTATAATCAGCTGAGATTGTGTGTGCGCGTCTTTGAGAACTGTAAGCCATATAACTCATGTTGTCAGTTCACTTAAGCCTGTTATTGGTCTGTAGTTCTTGGAAACTTAGCTAGAGAGAAGTTGTCTCCATCCGTGTTTTAACAGACACACCTGGAGCGAAGTTGGAAACCAGAACCAGCTTTAATCCAGTCCTAATCTTATCCTCAACTTTCACATCATTTAACTGGAGTTATCGTTATTATTGTTTACATCATCAATACCATATTTGCAAGACAAGCAGCAAGACATTCCCATCATACTCGACCTTCTCTGAGAGAGATGTTTGAGACAGTAGGCATCAAGAAGGACTCCTGGCCAATGTGCTGGGGAACTTCTTCATTAATGTCTGTTTAGTCATTCATTTATTTAACCCTTTATTTTCTTTTCAGAAGCCATATTTGAGCACACACACATACTCGTAGACTCATTTAAATGTTAAGGAGAAGATTAAAAATAGAAACTGGATCTATGAATCCTCACAGAATCACAACTATATTCATATCTTGCTAATAAGTCAGAATCTTATTAACCTGGAGTCCCAGTTTCTGTCATAATAATCATGTTTTAGGCATATTGGCAGACATCCATTTAAAATGTAGCCATTGCCATATAAAGACGTGTTCTCCATGTCCACAGAAGTTCCTCAGCGTGCTCTAACATTTGTGTGCTCCAGGTAGCTTTGCATAAAAAATGGCCATTTGCAAGGCTACTTTTACTATTATACTTTAAGTAAATTTCCAAGCCTGTACTTTGTTACTTTTACTTGAGTAAAGAAGTTTAATCAGTACTTCTACTTTTACCAGAACATTTTTTAAACACAAGTATCTGTACTTCTACTTAAGTATGGAAAGTGAGTACTTTTGCCATCTCTGCCAATAATATACTGTATTTACTCTATTAGACCAGAAAATGACCACAACATGTCATCAGATATTAAGGAAACATGAGAAGCTGAAATACTACCCATACTTCCCATTTTAACACCCGTGTTGCCAGATATGAAACACTAACACGCAAAAACGTGCTGCAGCCATGGTGATCCCGACTGGTGCTAACGGCGCCATGCTAACACATGCTTACTGCTAACGTTACTGGAGGAGCAGACTGGCGGGCTACGGCTGTATACTATCTCGGTTGTGATTGTGATAGACATATGACAGAAACCGCAAGCTTGACCTCTTCATAATGGAAACATGCAACTATGGCAAAATGGCTAAATTTCTGATTTTGGACACAGCATACGTTCTCTACAACGTATGGTATGTTATGTTATATACTTTTGTGGCTTTACTTATGAAATGTTGGACGATAAAATGATTCCCACTTTTTGACAAACTGACATGCAACCATAATGTGTGATGTACAGAGTATTGACAAGCTGCTTTTAGTAAATTAGTTTGGCGATTGTGCAACAGATATTTGTTTTCATCTACACAAACGTAGACAAAGTTAAAATCTTAATGGATGAAAGGCTCTGTGTTTATTTAATGTTTTATACATAACACTTTCTGGAGTGTAGTAGAACCAAAAATCTCCCCCCTTGCCAAAATTCTTCCCCTGCTTCAGTTCAGCAGACACAGCTAAACGATGACTGTGAACTGGGTACAGACTCATTAAGGTGTGAAAGGGAGGCTGTCAGTCGGATACAGAGAACCCCGAGAATACAGGGTTTTCTGACCGTTAACATAGTCAGCATCTAGCGGCGGAGTAAGGTCTGTCAGTGCCTGGCAATTTTCCTCACCACTCGAGGTTTCTGCCTAAAAGGTTTTTCTTTGCCACTGTTGCACCAAATGCTTGCTCGTGGGAAACTGTTGGGTCTTTATAAATTATAAAGTGTGGTCTAGACCTACTCTATCTGTAAAGTGTCTTGAGATCCTTTTTGTTAGGATTTGATACTATAAATAAAATTGAAATGAATTGAATGCCAGACTATCATCTCACTGACATTGACATTATGGGATATTGGGTTCGGTGTTCGGAACCTGGCAACCCTTGTGAATTTTGTGTCTTTTGAATTTGAACTACAGTTACCATTTTAAGTCAGTCAGTATTACATATTGCAACTTTAAGTTGGATATGTCAATCATTTTTTTTCAAAACTCTTCCTAAAAAACTCAAACACAATCTCACGTTTCAACAAATTGTCGACCTCGATGTGTGCAACACACTTGTGGCAATTAGTCCACACTTTAGCGCTTTTGTGGTACTAATTAAAAGTGTAGTTATGTCTTTGTATCAGAACATACATACATGTATACAAACGTATTATCAAATTTAACTCAGCAAAGTGCAGGAAGTACTTGAAAAAAAATGTGTTTTTAACAGGAGAAATGCGGGAGAAGAACACTTGACAGAAAAGTAATTTATGAAAACTGCAGGAAGGTGTAAACTCAGAAGTGAACTTTTGAACTTTAGCTTACCCATTTCCCACCAGGTCAGCCCCGGGGGCCACTCTTTTCTCCGCTGGACACACAACTTTAAATTCACCGCAGTCTCTTTCATCAGAGTTATCTCCACAGTCGTTCTGCCTGTTGCATGTCAGCGTCGAGTTGATGCAGCGTCCTGCAGCAGAAAAGACGTTTGTAGAAGATAAAATGTTGACATAGTATGTCTTTCTGTGTGTGTGTGTGTGTGTGTGTGTGTGTGTGTGTGTGTGTGTGTGTGTGTGTGTGTGTGTACAGCAGATTACAGATAAAAGAAATCCTGTGTAAAATGTAAATAGCTAGGGGATGTGATTCTTTTATCTGTTTCACACACCAGTCATGTAAAAACACTACTCACCATTTTCACACTTGAAGTCGTCTCTGCAGTCGATGGGTGCTAACTTGCACTCTGTGGCGGGGTAACAGGGCCTCTCTTCTGTCAGCTCCGGGCTGCAGGCCGATCCACCAAACTGGGACGGCCTCTGGACAGACCGCGTCCGTAACTGTGGCGACAACATGTGAGACAGATTGATCAAGATTTTGATTTATTCGATTAAAGACCCTGTAAATCTAAATTTTTAAACAATCACCAACTTATTTATCAAAACTGAATTATTAAAGAAAATAGTGGTTAGAAGGGCTGTATACATAATACACATTCTCAGTATTGTTCCTGAGGATGTTCTACAATCACAGACAAATTATACATCATGGAATGTTTAAGGGTCATATGCTATTAATGTACTCCTTTTTGTATATTCCAGTAACTGCCAATAAAGCTTCATTGAATTTAACTGAATTAAGACAGAGTGTCCAGGGCTAATGCGTGTCGACCCCTGGTTGTTTGTCATCAAATGGTACTAAATATAGATTGTCATAATGGTTTGCCCTTTTTATGCAGTAAGTATTTAGATGTACTATGTTATTCTATACTCACAGGAAATTATACAATACATGTGTCAATGGATATTAATCAAAGTGCGACTTTGGAATGACACTGCTAATGAAAGACCAAAGCTGTGAGCAGCGCCTTTGATTGTGCATTGGGCAGTCAGTATACTTCATTTAGTCAATTCATTTTTACAGTCTGAAAAGACTGTAGCTTAGAGATAAAACACAGCTATGACAGGGAATAATATGGCAGGGCTTTTGCAGCGGGATTTGTGTTTCTTGCCTGTTTCTTGGCGCAGGGCGAGCAGTCGGACCAAGGCCCGAACTCCGTCAGCAGGCAGTTGATGGGACAGGCCTGCTCGTTACAAGCTCTTCTGTCATGTCCCTCACACAGCTGAAGGCAGCTGCTCTTCCATAAATACTCATCAAAAATATTAAAAGCCCTGAGAAAAAGTATGAAAATCACTTCTACATGCAGCAACTGTTGGCATCATTGACATTAGCTTTGTTATATTTCAGAACAATAATTGAAAAAAGCCAAGGAAAGAAATTGCTTTGTCTCTATTTCACAAGTTTCAATTTCTAAAATTCATAACACAAAATGCTATACTGTGTATTCTCAAAAGCCCTCTGTGCCGTGTCTGTTCAGTCTCACCTGCATTAGTGTGTCCCACCTGCATCAGTGTCTCACCTGCATCAGCGTGTCTCACCTTTATCAGTGTCTCACTTAACTCAAGGTGTCTCACCTAAATCAGGGCGCCTCACCTTTATCAGTGTCCTACCTGCATCAGTGTGTCTTACCTACGTCAGTGTGTCTCATCTTCATCGGTGTGTCTCACCTGCATTAGCCTTACCCACGTCAGCGTGTCTCACCTATTGTGAGGCTCGAAAGTTTGGGCACCCCAGGTACATTTTTTTATTAATGTGCATAAAGAAGCCAAGAAAAGATGGAAAAATCTCCAAAAGGCATCAAATGACAGATTAGACATTCGTATAATATGTCACAAAAAGTTAGATTTTATTTCCATCATTTACACTTTCAAAATAACAGAAAACAAAATAAATGGCGTCTGCAAAAGTTTGGGCCCCCTGCAGAGTTAATACCTTGTACTGGCCCCTTTGGAAATTATCACAGCTTGGAAACGCTTCTTGTAGCCAAGAGTCTTTCAATTCTTGTCTGAGGTATCTTCGCCCATTCTTCCTTCCAAAAGTCTTCCAGTTCTTTGATTTCTGGAAATCTTGTTCCCACAATGCATCAGGCTTGTCTATATGTTCATTTGCAAACTTCAAACGCTGATTTTTGTGGTGAGAAGGATGTAGAAGAGGTTTCTTCTGATGACTCTTCCATGAAGACCATTTCTGTACGAGTATCTCTTTATAGTGGAATGGTGTAGCACGACTCCAGTGTCTCCAGGTCTTTCTGGATCGATCGTGCAGTCAAACGTGGGTTTGGACTTGCTTTTCTCACAATCCTGTCTGATATTGTTCTTGGTCTTCCAGATCTTGCTTTAACTTCCACTGTTCCTGATAACGGCCATTTCTAAATTACAGTCCTAACAGAGGATATTGGCATCTGAAAACGCTTTGCTATCTTCTTATAGCCTTCTCTTGCTTTGTGAGCGTCAACTATTTTCAGTTTCAGTTTTCTAGCCAACTGCTTAGAAGAAGCCATGGTGCTGATTGTTGGGGCAAGGTCAGATGAGTCTAAGCATTTAAAACCTTAAGATTGACATCACCTGGTCTTTCGACGGAGATTGAGAACAATCCATGACGCTGTCAGGTCTCAGCTTTCCAAAGGGGGGGGGGGTGCATGCTATAAACTCTGCAGGGTGCCCAAACTTTTGCAGACACCATTTTTTGTTTTCTGTTATTTTGAAAGTGTAAATGATGGAAATAAAATCTAACTTTTTGTAACATATTATAAGAATGTCTAATCTGTCATTTGATGCATTTTGGAGATTTTTCCATCTTTTTTGGCTTCTTTATGCACATTAATACCAATTTTTACCTGGGGTGCCCAAACCTTCAAGCCCCACTGTATGTCAGTGTGTCTCACCTGTCCCTGTGCTGTGTCCCGTGGTTGCAGGTCTGGGAGCAGGCGGACCAGGACCCCCAGGGGTAGCGGTCACAGAAACAGGCCTGGCCAGCTGATATCCAACTGAGCAGCGGTAGCAGCACGACCAACCGGCTGGAAGGGGCCATCAGGGAAATCAAACTGCTTTCACCTCCTCTGAAAGGAATTTGATGACCAGAATCAACAACCTTTTCTTTATTCAGTAAGTTAAATACATTCTGACCTTTAACCTCCTCTGAACTAAACGTCCTTTTTTATATTTAGTATCCTAGTCTCGGGGCGTCCTGGTGGCTCACCTGGTTGAGCGTGCACCCCATATACTAAGGCTTTTGAGTCCCTTTGCTGCATGTCATCCCTCCTTTCCTGTCTTAACTGTCCTATTAAATAAAGGGTTAGTATTAGAAAAAAATAATCTGAAAACTTAAAAAAATTGTAGTTTCTCCCACAGTTGAAACCTAGAGATATTTGGCTGCAAGTAATACAAACATTGCTAACATTGTTATCCAGTGAGCATCAAGTTCCCTTTGATTTTTTTCTTGATGTTCACAGAATATAAAATGATTTAATTTTAACATCAACATGTGAACACGGGGGATTATTGCTGCAGCACCTTCAGTATTTGCTACTTTCCCCCTTCATTTTTTTTCTTAAACATATTAAAATGATTCCTTAAACGCAGTTTCCAAAGTTTTGTATGCAATACTACATGTTTTACATACATATTAAATATATGTATGACTGCATTTTAGGCAAGGTAAGTTCTAGTTTTAGCACATTTCATTAATGGAATAATTCAATGTTTTATATAATGCATAAAAAAGCATTCAATAAGAGAAAAGAAATAAAGTAGTACAGAGAAGGGTCACGGTGCAATCAATTACATTTTATGTTAATGCTGCTTTTATTTTTGCCACATTTCATTTTCTAAAGTTCAGTCAACATGCATAATAAAGCTAAATCTGACTCACCACATGTACTGGCGTCCTCTTCAGCAGATATGAATGCATACAGTTCTAGCTCCTGTGTTTTCCTGCAGTTAACTGTCCTCTCGCTGAGTTGACTCTGCACTGCAGGCGGAGCTGAGTCTGACTGGAGGTTTGTGGCCACAATGTAAAACTCCCTCTGTGAAGTCTCATGGGAATCCAGTAGTTGTTTTTTTACCTACATTGCTCAATCTGTGTGCTACTTTTTGTAATAATTTGAAAAAAATATTCAGAAGATATAGCAGCACTTCTTACATAAGTCCTTTGTCCCACATGGTTACGGGAAGTAAATACCTCTGGAATTTCCCAGCTGCAGAGACGTAAACCAGATGTTTTTGTATTTGAGACTTGACAGTTACAGATTCTGAGGGAAAGAACACTTATTTTCTTTCCACACTCTCTTTAGTTGTCCAAGTATTTTCACAATATGGCATTTAAGAATCATTTCACAATTTAAAACCAATAAAGTACAAATATCTATCTATCTATCTGTACTGTTACTCTCAATGTTTTTATATGAGATTGCACAGGTTTACTTTCATTTCCACTTATGAAGCGGAGTACATTCTTTGCATTCCCAACACATGTTATGTTCTACAGTGCCTTGCAAAAGTATTCGGCCCCCTTGAACTTTTCAACCTCTTGACACATTTCAGGCTTCAAACATAAAGATTTTATTTTTTGTGAAGAATCACCAACAAGTGGGACACAATTGTGAAGTGGAACGAAATCTATTGGATATTTTAAACTTTTTTAGCAAATATAAAACTGAAAAGTGATGCGTGCAAAATTATTTACTTTCAGTGCAGCAAACTCACTCCAGAAGTTCAGCGAGGATCTCTGAATGATCCAATGTTGTCCTAAATGACTGATGGTGATAAATAGAATCCACCTGTGTGTGATCAAGTCTCTGTATAAATGCACCTGCTCTGTGATAGTCTCAGGGTTCTGTTGAAAGCGCAGAGAGCATCATGAAGACCAAGGAACACACCAGGCAGGTCCGTAATACTGTTGTGGAGAAGTTTAAAGCCGGATTTGGATACAAAAAGATTTCCCAAGATTTAAACATCCCAAGGAGCACTGTGCAAGCGATCATTTTGAAATGGAAGGAGTATCAGACCACTGCAAATCTACCAAGACCTGGCCGTCCCTCTAAACTTTCAGCTCAGACAAGGAGAAGACTGATCAGAGATGCAGCCAAGAGGCCCATGATCACTCTGGATGAACTGCAGAGAACTACAGCTGAGGTGGGGAGTCTGTCCATAGGACAACAATCAGTCGTACACTCCCTTTATGGAAGAGTGGCAAGAAGAAAGTTATTTTCAAAGATATCCATAAAAAGTCTCGTCTAGTTTGCCAAAGCCACGACACACCAAACATGTGGAAGAAGGTGCTTGGTCAGATGAAACCAAAATCGAACTTTTTGCCCACAAAAAACGATATGTTTGGCGAAAAGCAACACAGCTCATCACCCTCAACACACCATCCCCACTGTCAAACATGGTGGTGGTAGCATCATGGTTTGGGCCTGCTTTTCTTCAGCAGGGACAGGGAAGATGGTTAAAATTGAGGGAAGATGGATGCAGCCAAATACAGGACCATTCTGGATGAAAACCTTGTTGGAGTCTGCAAAAGACCTGAAACTGGGACGGAGATTTATCTTCCAACAAGACAATGATCCCAAACATACAGCAAAATCCACAAAGGAATGGTTCACAAATAAACGTATCCAGGTGTTAGAATGGCCAAGTCAAAGTCCAGACCTGAATCCAATCGAGAATCTGTGGAAAGAGCTGAAAACTGCTGTTCACAAACGCTCTCCATCCAACCTCACTGAGCTCAAGCTGTTTTGCAAGGAAGAATGGGCAAGAATGTCAGTCTCTCCATGTGCAAAACTGATAGAGACATACCCCAAGCGACTTGCAGCTGTAATCGCAGCAAAAGGTGGCTCTACAAAGCATTAACGCAAGGGGGCCCAATAATTTTGCACGCACCACTTTTCAGTTTATTTGCTAAAAAAGTTTAAAATATCCAATAGATTTTGTTCCACTTCACAATTGTGTCCCACTTGTTGGTGATTCTTCACAAAAAATAAAAATGTTATATCTTTATGTTTGAAGCCTGAAATGTGTCAAAAGGTTGAAAAGTTCAAGGGGGCCGAATACTTTCGCAAGGCACTGTATATCACTTTGTGTTATATATATTTCTGTTTGTCTAGACAATAACTGAGACTTCTGTGAGCGTCACAATCTCATTTGTAAATGCTTTGTGAGGCATAGATAGTATAGTTCTCACTTTAAATGAGGTCACACAAAATACAAATAAACTAATCGCTAGTAAATGCTTAATCCGTAGGGACTTGGTTGCCGGTCCAGGTCGGTATGGACCAGGTACGGAGTGTGGACTTGAGCAAGGAACCGAAGCCCCAACTGCTCGCGGGAGCCTGTCCGTGGGCCTCACTCTGATATCTCTCCATTAATGCATGTACAGGTGTGTGTATTTCAGGTGTGTTGTGTTTAACAATTCCCTTGGGAGATTAATAAAGTATGTCTTCTTCTTCTACCTGAATTAATCATGAACTGCTGTGTTAATAAGTATTTCTAAAACATAACACAATCACTTACCATTAGTATATGTCTAAATGTATTACTGTATATGGACAAAGGCATGAATAAATGTACATCTATATAGTTTATTATCATTTACTTACTCTTTCTTGATATCTATCTATCTATCGGTTATAGTATATGAGTATATCATTGGGATTGGGTTTGGTGTTAGAGCTTGATTTTTCCAATTTTTTTGGGATAATTGGAAAAATGTATGCAAAGTGTTATAAAAGATTATGAGACATGACATGGCCAAAGGTTGTGCATTCATTAAGTAATTTAACAGAAGAATGGTGCAAATGCCTCATTCAAATACTATTTTGAAGAAAATAAGAAAGTGGAACCTCTTGAATGACACAATCTCTAGTTGGTTGGAGACATCTTCCTCATGGAAAAACTCAATGGGAATTTTGCAATCAGAGGAAGCACACCTGGAGGAAAACTGGACAAAATGGGAATTATTAGACTGAGCCCAAAATCACTGAATGGGCAAATACAACTATATTTAGTAGCACGAAACATTAGATATACTGTAAGTATTTTATTATTATTTCCAAATCATTTATTTTTTGTGCTGCTTTTGTATGATTACTTAAAGGAATAGTTCATCCTCTCTTATTGGTTTTCTTCCCAAAGAATAGATGGGGAGATTGATATCAGGCTCATGTCTGTGTATTAAGAGGTCACATTTTCACTTTGGCCAAAACCAGGCTAGCAGTTTCCCTCTGCTTCCACTATTTATGCTAAGCTAGGCTAACCGTAGTCTGACTACAACTCATCAAACTTTATTCACATTATAAAATGACCTAAGCTGTTTAACTTGCCAAAACAAAGAATTTAGCAACACCACGTTAGATTACAGTAAAGAAATCGATTAAAAAGTCACACATTTACAAATTACACTTACATTGAATGGGAAAATGGCTCTAATGGAGTCAAATGAGTAGTTTCAATTTGATTTTTTTAATTCTGCTGTTTGGAGTGTGGGCCATCTGCAAAGCCCTTATGATGTTAAACTGAAGCTGAAAGTAAAAAATCCAGAAAGACTGCTGATGAAATGCTGCACATTTGTATACAGTGCAACCAAACGTGATTCCAGTAGGCCTATTTTCCAACCCGGACTGTATTTTCCCATTTATTTGTGTCTAAGAGACTAATGTGAACAAACATCTTTGAAATTGTTCCAGTATTAAGCGTTTTATAATGTAATCCTACAGGGCAAAGGTGCATAATCAATTTCAGTCCACTAAAAGTGCTGTTTTTGCCACTGACTCACTCAGACCATTATTCTGAATGTGTGACAACATTACGGAGTGGATCGCTACAGAGATAGACCTTTTTGTTAAAGAGTAAGACCCTTTTTGTTTAACCAGAAACAACTCAGAAATCACCACCCTCAAACTCACCAGACTCCATTTAAATAAACGATACTGTTAGAGAGAAGACAAACTAAGATGGCTTTTGATGTTTTCTTTTGTTTTGGTCTTCTTCAAATTAATTTTTTTTCCCACGATGATAAAATGACTGTTAAGTTAAATGGAGTTTGGTGAGTTTAGCGATTTCAGGGCTGTTTTAAGTTAAACACAAAGGATCTTAGTTTAAAAAAAAAAAAATTTATTTCTGCATGGATATTTTCCATAATACTGTCAGACACATAATCTGAGCATGTCAGTGGTAAATCAAGCACTTTCAGTGGACGGAAAAGGTGCGCAATTGCCCATAAACATTAAATTGTATATCGTTTCGCTGCTGTTGACTGCAGCGTTCTCACTTAAAACGGAACCACTTTCAAAAAAGGTTGTTCCCATCAGTCACTCAGACCCCAAAAACATTGGAAAATAGGGTCTAGTTTGAAAAAAGTTACCCTTTAACGCCCTGCTAGAGGCTGCAATGATCATTACACCCCAAAATATTAAAGTGTTGGACCGAATAAACATGATGTAGCTCAGGGTAAATCCTTTCAGGAAGACCTAACTCTTAGTCAATGCTCTCTTCCTAAATCCAATCAGCTGGTGGAGGCGTTCACCTTCCTACTAAACAATTCAGAATTTGTCCACAAATCCAACCCACACAACCCTGCTTTAAATCTGTTTCTCCCTTTGCTATCAGCTGTAGTTGCAGTCAAAGAGTGCAACCCTCCACCCCCCCTTCCACCTCCAGTCCTCTACTCCAGCTGACCGGTCCGGAGCCTCCTTCGGTCGGGTCTTCGGGCTCCTTCGTCGCCACCACCGGTGTCTAGACTCCATCGGGGGGTCTGATGGTTCTCTACCCCTATAAACAAACGATTAGTATAACAATGGAGTATAATCTCCAAAAACGTTGTACTTTTTATTATGCTGTACAATAAACCTTTGCATATCTGCAAACATGACATTGAACTGATAATACAGCTATTCTTTACGACAATCAGAGCATCATAATATTACAAGTTGCAATTTTACGAGACAAAGTCTTGATATTCTGATAAGTAAGTCAAGGAAAAAGATTGTTACATTTTGAGAACAAAATACCATGTTCAAGATTGGACAGATTAGATTAAAAACCTTCACTTTGAAGCAAGAAAAGAAACATCTCATGATTTTATTTCCAGAATGTTATGATTTTCTTTTGTCAAAGTTTTTTTCTTGCTCTTACATTACATTGATTTTACAACTTTATGCTCAAAATCTTTGATTCTATATACCATATCTAGCCGAGGCCTTGTTGTGGACTAAAGTGTTGGTCAAAAGGAAATGTTCACAGGGGTCAACTAAATGATTTAAAGAAACCCTTTCTCTAGACAACATATACAGTACAAGTAACCTGGCCGGTAGTGGCTGAATATCCCACTCTATGCCACAGTATTAAAGTAAAGACTTACTGACCAACATCATGAATGCATCATCGCTGCTATCTGGGAGAGAGCAGAAAGGGCTGACAATCTGCTTAAAATATCTAAAAGCTTTCACTTATCTGGCATAACTTATTTTTGCACACACAGTATGGAATACATTTTTAAATTTGTTTCTTCTATAGAAAACGAGACGTCATAATTATAGTAGCCAATTAGGTGTATACTGTACGTCATAATGCTGTAGATTAATTGCTTTGTTCACAGTGTGTCACACCATACAGGCAAGTAGAGACTCACCTGGCAAGAGCCTCTACTAAACCATGTTCAGATGAAATACATCAGGAGGTTGACGGGGCTTAAACATCTCACATCGTGACACATTCAGACATGGAGGCGTGATACAAGCACAGGGAGACAGCTGGAAACAGAAAATGCCAGTGCATAGCCTGAATATGTACATTTGTTTTCTTTCATTATATAAAATGGCACAAAACAGAAAGACAAATTGGGATGGCTGCTTATGTAAGAATAAAAAGAGATGACCCACCTAAAAAAGAATGAGGAAAAAATAAACAGTTCTGCACGGGCCTAAAACTGAAACCCTAACACAGTGCCTGTCTTTAAGGTTCCCCCCAGCAGAACCCTTAGGGTACGGTACCTGCTCACACACACTATATTTATACTTGATTGTATTCATTACTGACAGGCTAATGCAACATTTTCCACTGGGCATTGTGCATGTACTAGAGTTGGGTAAAAATAATCCATTCAATTCAATTCTTAATGTAAACATTAACCTGGTGCATTTACAAAAATATAACAGGGTTGCTTCTTGTCTGCTTGTGCAAGTTAGAGTTCTCAGAGAATATCTTTTATATCTGAGCAAAATTGTTAACGTCACCGAAATTTCCCCTAACCTAAGTGACACTGAATCGAATCAGAAATGCATGTTCCCTCTACTTGGAAGATGTCTTAATAAAATACATTTAATAATAACCAAACCCAACTTCCAAGCCCGAAATGGCACGCCCTTAAAAAAACTGAACAAGGTGAGCCCGTCGCAGAAGAATCAAAATGACAGACCAGGAAAAAAAAGTTAGCATCAACATGAAAAAGACAAATGCCATAGAATTACACAACAGGTACAAGATTACAATTTCAGATAATATGGAGGGGGGGGTTTAACTAAATAAAGAATTGAATGAAATAGGATTAATGACTGGAAAAAAGAAGAAGAAAAAAGGTATGTGTGACGAGTGTAGTGCTGCCTTCAGGCGCTCAGCCAGACACCATGCAGCAGAGGCCAGGGAAGCGTCTCTTCCTCTGTCTGATTAGCGGCTGTGGAGTCAGATTCAACAAGCTGCTGTCATCTGGAAAAGATGGAACAACATGTGATGGAAACAGAGCAGGAGGACGATGATGCCTGATTACAAAGAGACAAAGGCTACATTAACACCTCTACGTTTTGGTTTTTAAGCAGAGTTTTGAGCCAAAAGCGTGTTTTCAGCTCTAGTAGAAGAACTAATCTAACTAACACGCCCAAACCACATATTTAATGAATATTTACACTAACGGTCAAAAGTTTGGGGTCACTTACAAATTTCCATACCACAGATAGATAGACAGAATACCAGCTGATCTGAGTGGGGGGCTGATCTTTAGTGCAATATCTGCATTGCCCATTTTCAACAACCATTCATCCAATGTTCCAAAGGCCCATTCTGTTTACTAATATGATATAACTTTAAAAAACTAACTGAGAAAATAAAGAACCATTTTGCAATTATGTAAGCACATAATGTAATCTGAAAACTGCTGCCCTGGTTAAAAACCAATGCAACTGATCTCAGCTGGTATTCTGTCTACAATGGAGTGCAATGGAAATTTCTAAGTGACCCCAAACTTTTGACCGGTAGTGTATATGTATATGTCACAAAGTGTAGCCAGGCAGCTGGTGTTTTGTTATTGTTACTGTATATATTGTGGTGTTTTTTCTTGCCTGGCACAGACACTGCGACTACTCCTAACACACCTGAGGCACATCTCCTAATCAGGGGACATGCTGGATTGGCACGAGGGTGCTCTTCAAACACACCGGTAGCGCATCTCCTAATGACAGGGTTAGACGTGAGATCAAGGCAGTGCTAAGTGTTCTGGTGGGGAAGAGCAGCAGGAGAGTGAGCTGTGGAAACGACCTGCGGTGGTGCAGGACTAGAGGGTGGTGGAAAACTACCGACACACACTCTGCAGGTGCAGGACGATGCAAGGTTAGACGGGATGGACAGCGAGCTGACACTGAAAAGTGTGCAGAGGACATCTAGCGGATTGGCGCATCGGCATTGCACTGCTTACCAGACCAGGAAGAGTGCAGTGGACAATACAGGTACCACCAGCCCCTTCCCCGTCGCCAGTAGGGTAACGACTGTAGTCCCGTAGTTTAAGTCAGCTCCTATTCTTTTGTCCACTACAAACATGTACCTGAACATTTGCTGCCGCTGAATGTATGTGTTGCATGTATCTAGCCTGGGAATACTTTTGTGACATAGACTCCGCCCATTGCTGGTAGTTGCCATAGTAACACTAGTAGCTTAATCTCAGAGACCGAGAAGTCGTGACCCAATCAGGCAGTGAAACATTGTCGGCATTGCCAAACATCTCCGTTTGTGGCCGTTGAGACTCTAAACCAAAACAGCGTCAGAAGTCTTTTCAAATGTCTCCGGTTAAAGGGCTCTGAAACGCCAGAGCAGCGTGAGTGCAAAAGATATTCATTTTTAAACCAAAACGAGGCAAAGTAAATGTAGCCAAAGCCAAGTGTCACTGGAACCCTTAGGCCATGATTACAATTGCCATCTTTTTTTGGAAAGAAAAAGTTTACTTGGGTTTTAAGTTTACTTTACTTTTATATTCAAGAAAAAAAGCTGGCAGCGTTATGGTTCAAAAAGCAGCTTTTGTTGCTATACCAACAGCTACTGCTACAGTATCCAAGAGCGCCACGTGCAGCGGTGCGACATGAAACAAAGCGGTCGAGTGATTAAGTTACATTCGTGAAAAGGTATAGTAAGTGAATCCAAGCCCTAGTGTGTACTCAAACCCTCACACTCCACCATGTGAGCTACCCAGGTGCCCATGCTTTACATGTGCCTGACAGCTTGTGATTGTAGGTGTTTTTTTTCACCGGTATGGATGAATATTAAACAACTGAAAACAAGGTCTAGGTCTTTGAAGCTGTAAAATGATTTTGTGCCAACATTTTTAATTTGTTTTTCTGTGTTTTGAACACCCCGTTTTACTACCTAGAAATTAGCATGTCATTCAATGCATTTCTTTATTTTCGGTCTGTTTGCTCTCTGTCCAACGTGCTGAACAATGGAAGGTATTGTATAGTGTTGCAATGGGTATTCACAATTCACACTAATGCGACAAATGTCATCCCTGACAAACATTACAGTACATACCTTGGTTTTTCAGTGGCAATGGCATTGTGTCCCTGATTTTGCTGAGTAGGTTTCGCATCTCCGCATATCTCTGTGAAAACAAAGAAGCACCGACTTGTTTGCAGTGGAACAATACAACGCTTCAGTGTAAGTAAGTATGGATTTAAGAAAACCGGTGTCGATGTACCTCTCTATATTTTGAATATCCATTCCCACCAGCCATTGCTCCTGAGGAAAGTCGATGGGGGAGGACGATCGCTCTTCCAGGATGGGAACGTCCGAGCTTTCATCTATCCTCAGGTCCAACCTCGACTCTGAGTCCGTTCCTTCAGGTCCGAACAGAGACGTAGCACGCTCACACTCACAGCAGCTACATCTTTTAAGCAATGGATGACATACATTCACGTACTGTGATGTTTGTTTTTTTTAATTCTAAGTATTTATTGAGCGTAGAGCTCCTTCAGGAATTCATCTTTTTCAAAACGTGAACTATGCTGTGGCCCTACAGGGACTGTATGTTAGGCATGTTCACTGAAAAGTCACACAATCTAATGATGAACAGCTGAAAGATGCATTTCAGCAAAAGGAGTAAAGATGTGCAATCTTTTAGATGAGGACATGGAAATGTGCAACACACTACAAAGATCTAAAAAAAAAAATACAAAAAAAGAAGATGCTGAACAAATATAAAAGCAAGGCATGTATGGCATTGCGTATATGGATGGGATCTTCCTCACATAATATATGAGAAAATATGTAATATGTATATTACAGAAACATACACAAATGAAGAATACATTCAAAAACGAGTTAAAACGACACTATGAATTAGGGTGACACATTTTTTTATTTTACCATTTATGTATGTGATATTGTGTTCCTATATGATCGAAATAACCTAAACAAAACTACATGAACATCATTCTATTAGTTTTTTTTATACATATAACAGATTTGATTTTTTTTAAATAATCTTTTAAATAACAGAAAAAAAAATTGCATTGTTAATTAATCTGTGGATTATTTTCTCGATAAATTGATTAGTTGTTTGGTCTATAAAAATATAAAATTCTAAAATAAATGTGGCTCAGCTCTAGGTGATGTCCTCAAATTGTTCTGTCCACAACTTAGAGTTTCTGTCATAGGGTAAAGAATCTGAAAAACCTTCACATTTATAAAGCTGGAATCAGAGGTTTTTCTTCAGTCTTTTTTTTTTTTTTTTTACATTAAATCAATGAAACAATTATCAAAACAGCTGATGGTTCTTAATTGTTGGCAACTAATCGATTAAGCTTTGCAGCTCACACATGCTGACAGCTCTCTACTGCCCTCTGCTGTTTCAACAGTGGGTGTGACTTGAACTCTGATGTCATGGAACGGTAACGGGAACATTTAGGGGCCCCATTGCATTTAAAACTATATTTAGACACATTGATGTTGAATACGCAGTTTGGAATTGCATTTTAGGTCAAACTAGAACTAAGTTCTAAGAACTAGAACTAAATCCTAATTTCTGAAACGAGTGCCAAGAAAGCATGGGATCTGATTAAGGGAGAGGTACAATAAATATACTTTAAATAGATATTAAGAAGGATTTCAAGTCAAAAAATAGTAGGGGGAAAGACACTGAAATGCAACCGAAGTTGTTTAATAACTGCATTCATTAATGCATAGTCAGATGTCCAGACTTTCATGTGCAATGCTTAATAGTTGGAAATATACTGTATGTTTGTTTGTTTTTAAATAATTGAATGGATACACAGTGCGGAAGATGGGAGAAATATCTTACAAAATAAAGTATGTAGGTATATACTAGTATGTACTAAATATAGTTTAGAATATAGAATTAAACCCTTGTGTTGTCCTCGGGTCAAATTTGACCGGTTTACAAAAACTTTCCATATCAAAAAAAGAACATTGAAAAAAGTGACAAATGTTGAAAAAAAAGCAGAAAAAAAGCAACAAAAACGTTATTTTTAAACGCTGAAAAAAAGTGACCCCAAAAAAAAATCAGAAAAAGTGACAAAAAACATCAAAAACACTGGAAAAACTGACAAAGAACTTGTTAAAATATTGACTAAAACATAATTAAAAAAAGTGACAAAATAAATAATAATAGGAATAAAATGTTGAAAAATGTTGAAATTTCAACCCAGAAAAACACAAAGTGAGATCAATGCTTAATATTCCTCTTGTTTGTTCACTGCAGGTTTGTAATGGTCATGTCAAATTAAAAACAAAATGTATCCTCACGCTTACAGTTATGTGCCTTTTTTAATTTAAAATCTTATTTTTCAGTTTTTGTTGTTTTTTTTCTGTTCAGGGGTTAAAGTTTAAAATGGGAGGGGAAAGTGGGGACTAGTGGGGTGCAGCTACATAGAAAAGAAAAAAGAAAAAGGAACTTTTCTTTTGTGAACCATTCTTTGTTGAACTTTAATGCTTTACAAACACCAAAGCAAGTGTGCTGTGACTACTCTTCTTAGGTGATTTTGGAGAGCGAAATTACAAATATGACAAATACATTGTTTGACTGACATGACCATTGTATTAATATAATAAGCCAGGCTAAAGTGATTGATATTAATAATCAGGGTTCCTACGCATTTTAACCAATACTTTTTCATGACTTTTTGGCAAATTTCCTATTCCTGAAAATCTCAGTCGACATTATACAATAAGAATAAAAATCCGTGTTAACGTTTATCCTCAGAGGTTTTAACAATAAATGTACATGACATGACAATGTATGTGGTTCATAAAAAATGCCATGACTTTTCCAAAACTTTCTGGGTCTTTTTATTTTTCCAAAACCTTTCCAGGTCCGGAATTTGCATTTTTCAAATTCCATAACTTTTCCAGGTTTTTTCTAAACATATGAAGCCTGTGCATGCTTGTTTATTTCATAATTGATCAACACTGATTGTGATTGGTGGTTCGCAAGAAGAACACTTAAATGAGTGTAAATGACGTTATATCAGACCCAGACTGCTGTTGTGCATGAGCATCACGGTGTCGCCGGCAGCTGCTACTTACAGTACTTTTCTACACATAGAGAGCCTCACTTCCCATAACAAGAAACCCCGTGGGACTAACGTTATGTCACATACACACACGCTGTCCACATGGCTACCTGTCTTAGGGGAAGGGGAAGGGTCACCGGTAACGATTATGTAAAAGGAGAAGGGTCCGCAACGTCCAGCGATGTGACTATCGCACAATACAATGTAGACGATGAAACAAAATATTGTGCAGCCCTACTCAGTAGTACTGTCAGTACTGTCCACATGGGTACCCTTATTTGTAAATTGTAATTAAAAGTATTATTAATAAGCTGATATTTATACCAAAATATGCTATATTTCATGATTTAATGGGGAAAACGCAAACATTTTAAATTCCCCTATTTGTGAGTCTGTCCATGATTCTGTCATCACAGAAGCCATTGGGCTGTACATTAATGCTGCCATCAGCCTGTGACTGGCCCCAGCCGTGCTCTCGTCCCAAAAAGAAAGACACTTGCCACTGGGCTAAACAACCTTTCTTGTATTTGCCTTTTTAAAGAATTATAATAAATAATTTCAATGTGTGATTGTTGTTACTGCAGGCCTTTTTCACTGCATGCATTTGGACTTGTCATAGCAGGAAAAGCACAGGTGTTAACATAAATGATGGCTCTGTCCTAAGTGTCCCAGTTGCTGTGACAGTGTGACAGTGAGCCAGCCTGCACAACAAACTGAAACTGAAGCAGCTAAATGGAATCCACCATTAAGCATTTCCTAATTTACACTTGTGCTATTTCTACTGTCACATAACAATGTCTTCTGTGTTTTTCGGGCTTTTTCTGTCCTTATTGGTGGGCAGATGTCTCCAGTGACATTTAGTATTGAACCTAAAACCAATACAGAATGAATTGATTAGAGCCACGGTTGTCATGGTAGCCATGTGATGCACAAGGAGATGGTTCGACTGAATGAATCTGTACTTGTGTGATTTTCATTAAATCACCCAATTACCTGAATGACGTTCATTTCATTTTGTTTAAATGAAATGAAGTTTCAAATATTACAGTTTAAAAGAATTCCCTGACATCTGTTCAAGCAGATCAATGTTTAAGAAACTGTCTTTTTATCACTCTTGTATGTGTCTTGAAATTTAATGGCATACTAATATTGTGATTTGTTTATGTGACGGTACTTTTTCTGTGTAGCTGCAGCACCCCCAGCAGGCACATGGATTTGAGCATCTCTGTTATGAACATCTCCAGGCAGCACTGCAACTGGATGAAGAGGCGACAGATCTCAGGGTGGATCTCTCCGTCCTCTAAACTGCAGCATAAAGAGGAGGGGTGAGAGGAAGAAAGGACAGATGAGAGCAAGGAAAACAGAGAGAAAGATACAATCAGACAAACAGAGGAGGAGAATGTGGACTTTATGTTTAAGCTTGTCTATTTCCACAACGTTCCACTTCCGGGATTGCTCCGTAGCCATTGGAAATTCCACCAATGTCCTTCCGCTTTCCTTTTTTTGTCGTAATTTTAAACTCTGGTGGATTTCTGAGGACCATGGTTACCTGGTCCTCAGATCTCTGCAGGGTAAATCCAGACAGCTAGCTAGACTATCTGTCCAATCTGAGGACTATGGTTACCTGGTCCTCAGATCTCTGCAGGGTAAATCCAGACAGCTAGCTAGACTATCTGTCCAATCTGAGGACTATGGTTACCTGGTCCTCAGATCTCTGCAGGGTAAATCCAGACAGCTAGTTAGACTATCTGTCCAATCTGAGGACTATGGTTACCTGGTCCTCAGGTCTCTGCAGGGTAAATCCAGACAGCTAGCTAGACTATCTGTCCAATCTGAGGACTATGGTTACCTGGTCCTCAGATCTCTGCAGGGTAAATCCAGACAGCTAACTAGACTATCTGTCCAATCTGAGGACTATGGTTACCTGGTCCTCAGATCTCTGCAGGGTAAATCCAGACAGCTAGCTAGACCATCTCTCCGATCGGAGATTTCTATTGCACGACTAAAACAACCTTTGAACGAACACATGTTCCCGAGGCTATTTTGCAGAGGCAGTGTGGCTCCGTATGGCGCTTAGCGTTGCCCATGACGATTGTGATTGGATTAAAGAAATGCCAATAAACAGATCGCGTTTTCCTCCCATCCCGGAATGCTGTGTGGATGTTGTGGAGAAAGGTCTAGTAAAGCGAGACTATATTTAAGATGACCATGTTCCAAAACATGCTGCAGATTTACATGTTTTTTTTGTACTTTTATTTTCATTCACTCCATTACAAATGGACAAAATGAACTTGCAGAGTGAATTTTTGTCAAAGTTATGTCACTGTAGCAGGGTGTATTTAAAAGGTCTGTACTAGGGCTGCACAATATTTAATTTTGTTATCATCATCGCAATATTAACCAGTGCAATACACATATCACGAAAGACACTGAGATTTCAGATTAGAGATCAAAGCGAGGACTCTCGTCACGGATTTGATTTTCGGCCTCCCGAAATCACACTCATTTCATAAATCACATTCATTTCATGATTTAAAATGACTTACACTTCATAAATGCTTTGGCCACCCCGACTACTTTTCCTAGTTACCCAGCATGCATATCTTTATTGTGGGAGGAAAGCGGAGCACCCAGAGGGAGGAAACTCCACACAGAACTCTCAAACACCTTAAGGCGTTATACTCGCTATTCCTGACATGTCGCGCGACAGTGTGAGCATCATAACCGCCGTAACACTTTACTAACTACTAATTTGTAACTATTTGCAGTCTTCTCCTGAACAGAGGTGTAACTGAGGAAAGGCTACCGACATTGCTATTTCTACAGACTAGAAAAAGAAGAAAAAGGAAACAACGGCAGAACTGCAGCATTGACGTCAATAGGCTCGTTCGAGATGAACTGTGCCTCGCCTGTAAAGTGGACGAGAGCAGGCGGCAGCAGCAGGGGGCGGTGTCTGACAGTTTCCAGCCGTTTCCTGTCGCCTTCAGGCTGAACAGGAAGTGACATAACCCATGGTTTCCGATTTAATAAAATGTTATCAGACCCATATATCAGTTTGTACAGTCTCCCGTTTTTATAATTATGACAGAGCAGCTCTACATGCAATCTGTTGCTGATGTTAATAAACAACAGACTGTAAATGATCCATGATCTGAACAGATTTAGTCTCTCTGACTTCTAAACATAACTATCAGCCGCACTACGTGTGTTCTGTACAGAATAAGCCAAAGTTAGCATTTAAAATCCCTCCGATTCAAAAGTATTTTACGTTTATATAAACGTCACCATGGTGAGTTGATTCTGAACCAATCAGCTGTTAGATCAGCTGAGAGGCCGGCGTCGGTGAATAGTAACTGCGATGCCTGCGTCTCAAACCTGCGGCCGCCTTGTTCTCGTGAGGTTATCGTTGCCCGCATAGACATATAAAGAGTAGACGCCGCATCGGCAGGCTGAGCGCGAGAAATCCAGCCGCCATCTTGGACCGGTCATACTCGTTACTTGGCAGCAGAAGATACAAGATGCCAGAGCACTGTGCAGCATATTCCTGCTCAGATCGGCGGATTTTTTTTGTCTTATCTCTTTCACTCTGGGTTCTGTGAAGCATTTTGTAGGCCTATCTGTGTTTTGAAATTTACTCTTATAAGATAGATAGAGAGATATATAATTATATAGCCTTTTCAATAGCAATGTGCTTGAGTACAGAGTCAACACAACATAAAAGAGGTGTATCTGTCCAAATACTTATGTAATAAGAGCTGAGACAGCTGGTCATTTATCAAATATATCGAAATTCGCAATAAGTATGCAATATTTAGTTTATTTTGTGGAGCTGTCCTGTTAACTTTATTTATATATTTTATACTGTCCAACCAGTAGAACCCGTCCTGTTCTGTAGACATGGTCCTTAGTTATTTATTCATGTTGGACCAGTCCAATATAACTTTCAGTTAAAATAAACCTTGTGTTGTAAGAAAACTTGTTTAATTTGTTATGAATCTATTTTGTAATTTTATATATGTTTAAAAATATCGGAATTCATATCGATGTTGCAATATCACATTTTGTCAATGTTGTGCAACCCTAGTGTGTGTGTGTGTGTGTGTGTGTGTGTTGGGAGTGGGGCTGCTAAATGTCAAGGTCTGGGAGGCAATTGATGCAGAACAACGTGGTAGTACTGTGCGTGTGTGTGTGTGTGCTTGCGTATGTGTGCGTGTGTGTGTGTGTGTGTGTGTGTGTGTGTGCGTGTGTGACAGAGAGAGAGACAAATATAAAAAGCTTCAAGTAGACTCTAATAATATAATCATATTGTTTCTTGTACTTAAATATCTGACTTTACGGTCACTATCTGTTTCTTCTTCCCTATCATATTTATAATGTGTGTGAAAATTATTTTTCTATAATAGGTATTTATACCTATTATAGCCTACATCATATATGTTATGTAGGGGTATTTTGCAAATACCTATCATTTACAAATGATAGATACACCGAGGATGTCTTGTCTAGGGTGACCAGACGTCCTCGGATTTAGGGGACAGTCCCCCGTTTTTGTCCCCTGACTAAATACAGAAGAAAAACTACCTCTGTCCTTGTTCTTTTTTTTTAAAGACACAACATTAGGTTTTTCAATCAGATTTATAGTCAAATTGGAAATATCCCCGTTGCTCTCCCTTTTCGGGGATTATGTTCCCAGTTTTGATCTCGGACGTCTGGTGAATTTATATCATATCAGAATATTCTATTACTGTTAAGCACACTATGAATATTAAAATATGCCTAACCATGTGTCCTGTATCATAGCTACATGTATGACCTTTGTAGCAAAAAAACCCCCATGAAAACCAGTTGGGTATTCAGTGAGATTGATTAATTAAACGCGCTGACAGCTCATTGCACCTGCCAAACACATTACACTGAGTGGAGCGGGTGACCGGTCCAAGATGGCGGCCCCAAATCTCGTCAGCGCCAATAGGCAGTAGCGGTCGATGCGGCGTCTACTCTTTATTATGTCTATGGTTGCCGGGCGTGCATGACGTCAGAGCGAGTTGGACACAAATCTAACCGGCATGCAACAGGCGGCGACCGCCGGTGATCGATTCTGCGCAGACCTGGCTCATCTCCAAGGAGCCTTAATGTCAACAGGGACTTAGATATTGGAGTCAATGGATGATTGCTTTTGTCCTGCTTGTGAAGAAACAAAGAAAAAGAAGGTGGAATGTTCGTTCTCTGAATAACGCCAGACATAAATATGGTGAGTTCAATATCCTCATGAAACAAATGAGGATAGCCGAAGAGAAGCACTTTGAATACTTCAGAATGTCTGCACACGATTCAGTGCCCTTTCATTCACCATAAAAGACCTCATCTTAACCCAGTAAATTTACAAGAGAGACTTAGTCACTATGTTGCGCTACAGGTTGAGAATGGCCACTGTAAAGAGGCCTTAACTCTGTAGAGCTAGCTGTAAGGCAGTAGTTCTGACCACTGAGCCACCACTTTCTTTTTAGCTGTGTCCATTCCAACTGGGCTGTGGCCTATTTGTTGCTGTATTTGTTGTTTATATTGTGTTTTGTTCAGCTTTTAACTGCATAACTTATCTCATTATTTGAGAATATCAATACCTATTACATCTTTTGTTTTGTTATTCAACTGTCAATCACTTGTCAGTAACTTATTTTTTTAGGATATTCATTTTATAATTGTTTAGGCATGACATAGCCTACCGTCAAATGAATTGCCGAAAGAAGTATGTATGATATGTAGGCCTGATCGCTGTCATACAGTGTGAATAATTGCTTTTTCTAAGAGGAAATGAGGGTTCAGGAGTGCTTGGGAACACATGCCTATTTCTTTCAATAATAAATGTGCTTTATTCTGTTCTTACCCTGAAACAGAGATGAGGGTGAGGTCGTGGTGTGCAGCCCGGGCCATGGAGCATCCTTTGGACCGAGTGTTGTACATCTGAGCCCGCAGAGACGGACAGTCGGCGGAGATCTCCCCGACGGATATCACCTGCTCCCGGTACAGCGCTACCAGGGTGTTAAATTCCTGCACTGTCTGGAGAGAAACAAAACGACTGCTGATTAAAACCAGACCAAACAAAGAATATCATCTTCCAATGGAAGGCAATAAAAAAAATTAAAAGGAGCAATAAAAGGATTCTCAGCACTTGTGCTGTGGAGATAGCTAGGTCTGGCAAAGACTACTTTCGCGCCAATGCCGCACGAAAAAAAAGAAATAACGTTCTATACAACAACCTGTCGTCTGGTGCACCGCCGTGCTTAAAACGGACCACTTGCTAAACGTTAACAGAGGTGACTTCTCAGTACTCACCATCCTGCTGCGGTCCACGGCCTCCTCCGTGCTCTCCCGGCGCTCCAGCTCCGTCTGCGCCACTTTACTGTCGGGAAAAATGCTCCCTGCAGATCTTGGGCGCTTTTTCCGCCCGTACGGTGCAGAACACATGCATGCACAGCCACCACCGGAGCCCAGCCAGACACAGAGAGACAGAGACAGTGAAAGAGCGCAAGAAAGAGAGAGAGAGAGAGAGAAAGAGAGAAAAGACACCCTCTTTTCTGCTAGCAGCTAGCTGTGTCCTTTACAAAAGAAGAAAATGGCCAGCAGACACAGCAGGTCCGCGGGTTAACGCTTAAAGCCCCCGCAGGTGTGTGTCGTTCTCCCGGAGCAGGACCGTGTACCAGGCCGGTCGGACCCCCAGCAGCTCGCTCTGCATCCCAGCCAAGAAGAGACAGTCACCTTCAGCCCCTCCTGCAAGCCGAGAAAAAGGCTCCTCCGTCTTCCTGCGCGCGCTCCTCAGCCTTCCTGCTCGCGCTCACGATTGAGAACCGCCGACAGCGAAACAAGTCGTCACACTACGACTGACAATTAACTCTTTAGGAGCACCATAAACCAGGGCCGGATTAGTAGTTAGTATCCCCATGCCCAGTGGCCCCTTTCAGAATCTATTGACAACCAGCAAACTGCTGACAGAACACACCAGACAGACTATGCACACACACACACACACACACACACACACACACACACACAAAATCAGGTATGCCTTTCCAGTTCAATAAACCAAGTATTGTCATCTGACTCACACATCACAAGACAATGTTACAATAAATTAAATCATACCAAAGTATTTTATTGCTTCAATGACATGGTGCTCTTTGGATGTACCTGAAGTATTTTATATAGACCTTAGTGGTCCCCTAATACTGTATCTGAAGTCTCTTTTATATAGACCTTAGTGGTCTAATACTGTTTGAAGTCTCTTTTATATAGACCTTAGTGGTCCCCTAATACTGTATCTGAAGTCTCTTTTATATAGACCTTAGTGGTCCCCTAATACTGTATCTGAAGTCTCTTTTATATAGGCCTAAGTGGTCCCTAATACTGTATCTAAAGTCTCTTTTATATAGACCTTAGTGGTCCCCTAATACTGTATCTGAAGTCTCTTTTTATATAGGCCTTAGTGGTCCCTAATACTGTATCTGAAGTCTCTTTTATATAGACCTTAGTGGTCCCCTAATACTGTATCTGAAGTCTCTTTTATATAGACCTTAGTGGTCCCTAATACTGTATCTGAAGTCTCTTTTATATAGGCCTTAGTGGTCCCCTAATACTGTATCTGAAGTCTCTTTTATATAGACCTTAGTGGTCCCCCTGTATCTGAAGTCTCTGTATCTGAAGTCTCTTTTTATATAGGCCTTAGTGGTCCCCTAATACTGTATCTGAAGTCTCTTTTATATAGACCTTAGTGGTCCCCTAATACTGTATCTGAAGTATTTTTCCCAAAATTCCGCCTTGGTGCAGGATTACAGCCACTAGAGCCAGCCCCACAATAAGCTTTCCTTACTATGTGCCATTTCTGAGGTTGTAGCTTTTGAGGAGGAGGGGGGGGAGGGCTTGACCAACTGCCACTTTCCTTGTTTGAAAGCCATGAGGTGGGTGGGCCAAATTCTCTGGGTGGGCAAAGCAGAGAAAGGGGAGGTAACCTTTCCCCTTGTGACCTCATAAGAGCAAGATTCCAGATCGGCCTGTTTAAGCTTTCATTTTCTTTCATTTCTGGCCACTGGGGGACCATAGGCAGGCTGGGGGACGCATAGTAATGTTAAAAAACCTCATAAAGTAAAATTTTCATGCCAAGGGACCTTTCAGACTATGGCGATATAGTAGGCTATTCGCTAAAAATCAACCAAGCAGAAAGCACAATAGTAATTTGAAAATGTGATTGACTGAATATATAACAATGCCATCACATAACACAGCTCAGTGCAGGTTGCAAAATAACAGTCACTAAGTCGGCTGGCAACAAACTGCAAAGCCAACATATACTGACCTTGACAACTAGTCTCAAAAATAATGATGCAATACACGTCTGATACACATGGCATTTCAATAAACTAGACAAAATATGCAGGACAAAATATGATGGGCTGACATTCAGCTTTTAAAAAAATGCGGGATATTTTTTTTTATGCTGCATAAAGTCTTTTCCAAACTTTGTGATCCAATCTGAATGACAAATTAATTCCAAATCTCAGATTCTTAAAAAGATCTTGAATCAGTATAAACAACCTGCTCTCTGCCCACCCATCTTTACCATTACACAATGCATGTGGCATAAAGTCTACTTGTTCCACTTGAATGACAGTTAAACAATTCCATGGTCAGGTTCAGGACACTTTATCTTACTTAATAACCATGGTCAAGCAAAGAAACGAGACGCAGACGGCAAAATGTGCAGTTAAAAGGACTTTTGCAAAAGGGGAGCACCGCAAAAGCAACCTGCCTGCCAGCATTGCTTCCACGGAACTACAACTAGAAACTAAAAGCAAAGTCTCTTTATTGAAGCACACACACACAAAGATTTACAGTTGTTGAGTCTAAAGCATCTGGTGTTTGGTTTATGCCTACACAGACAGGGTGCAGCGACCTGCACTCTGCCTGACCTCGAAACTAAGACTATTTAAAGGATTTACAACAGAGTAGACTTTATGGCGGTGCTTTAAGGAAAACATAGTTGGTTAAATGTGCATATAAGATTATAAAATATAAAGCATACATGAATATACGTCAAGCAAGATATGAATATATGATAAGCATGAAAGTTATGATTATGATATGAATATGAATTTAAGCATGCAAGGTATAATATTCTAAGACACTACTACAGAGAATTGTCTAATAAGGGACTTATAAAAAAGAATTTCTCTGTCAAGTATCCTATAATGTTCCCAGACATTTTGCTTTTTAAACTGTATTTAAAGCTGCAATACTTATTTAGGCCACTAGGGCTAGAAGGAACCCTAACATATTGACACCATATAAAGTTAGTTTTAAAGTGTTAGCATTGTACATTGTAACATTGTAGTCATGTTTGTGTTCCCCCGAAGAATGTAAATCCATCATTTATTCCCCTTTTAGCTCTGCTTTGGTTTCCACCAACTCCTGACAAGAATATCTCACTGTTACGTAGCTAAATGTTTCAACAGTCTTCATCAGCAAAACTAAAAAAGATTAAAAGGAATTAACATGTTAACACCCCCCCCAACACACACACACACACAATAAAATTGAAACAGATTTGATTTGATGATTGGATTTATTCTTCCAGTCATTTTCAAGAACAAAATTCAAAACCTGACCCCGTGTGTTTGAATTTAAAAATGCAAAGATGCATAGGTCATATGATATAACCTTTTTTTAATATACAATTCCGTCTTCACACAATATGAACACCATTTTTTTTTTTTAATCAGACTTTGTAAGAGTTTTGCATTTTCCTTCAAGAGACAGAGAGACACAATAAGTGTTCACCGACTGGTATTCTGTGTTTAAAACTTAAATATACTATATATATATATATATATATATATATATATATATATATATATATATATTCCAGTCTTATAATATTTATATATATATATATATATCAATTCCAGTCTTATAATATTTGGTATAAGCAGAAGGCACATTTGTGCAAAGGCACCACTTCTTTATCAGCCCCTCAATCAGTCAAATGAATTAATCAGTCACATCCATTAATAACTGCTGCTGTCTTTACAGGTTAGATATTTCAGTCCTGAGCACAATAAGTGTAAAACAACATGTACTGTACATGTAGAAGCAAAACCTTTGAAGCAGTGCATCTCACTTCTTTTAACTTAACTACATCATTTCAAGGAGACACATCTCAAAACACACAGACACAACTTCCTCTCTCGTTTTTTTTTCTTTTTTCAGTTAACTGACAGTTTGTCTCCTAACGTCCTGCCTGTGCAGACTGAGCTCACAAAATGGCGTATGTATGACACGCCAATTTGTATGCCTTTATTGGCGTGTTATTGAGATGCATACTCGCTTGTAATTCTTCCCGCAATAAAAACGTTCTTCCTGCAACAAAACGTTCTTCCTGCAACAAAACGTTCTTCCTGCAATACCACGATCTCGCGATAACACGTTCTTGCGATACCACGTTCTTCCCGCAACAACACGTTCTCGCGATACCATGTTCTTCCCGAGAAACACGTTCTTGCTGCGATAACACGTTCTCGTGATACCATGTTCTACCCGAGATAACACGTTCTTCCCGAGATAACACGTTCTCGCGATAACACGTTCTGGTGATACCATGTTCTCGCGATACCATGTTCTTCCCAAGATAACGCGTTCTTCCCGAGATAACACGTTCTCGCGATAACACGTTCTCGCAATACCATGTTCTCGCAATATCATGTTCTTCCCGAGATAACACGTTCTTCCCGCAATAACACGTTCTCGCGATAACACGACAAGTGGAGATAACATGGCAAGAGGCGTGTATGTGTATGCCCGCTGTATACAGCATGAACATACACGCGGATAGCTCAAAACGCGTACAGATAACACGCCGTGGTTGCTGGATTTAAGTCTACCATCGATGGTTATCATGGCTTACACTCAGATTGTCAATGGAGAAATTGAATTGTATTTTTCCTTACAGAACCCGCTGTGGGCGGGACTGTTGAGCTCTAGGCATGTGCCTGAGCAGTGATTGACATGCAGTTAGACACACCAGTTTTAACATGACTTAAAAATCGACATCTACTGAGCCAAAATGCTCATAGCTCATTCTGGTTTCCTAACTGCGTCGCGAGTTACGCGAGCTTAGCTGGGAGCTTCGTGGAGACAGCTAAAGTTTAATGTTAGCTGTCCTACAGCTGTCAGAGTTAGTTTCAACTTCATATGTTACCTTCTAACAGCTGTCTCTCAGTATTGTGACAATCGGCAAGAAACAGGTGGCTTTTAAATCACTAAAACAGTAGCGACAGCGCCGTTTGGCTTAGTTAACAATGCCGTTAGCATCGTGGCCTGTTGTTATTTAGTTCATGACAAATCGTTCTGTGCTTTCTAACATGATGTAGTTGTGCTAACCGGGCATTTACAACAAAGCCACTTCAATACACTTGTTAGATAATGTTTCATTATAGACTTCTCTGCTGTTTTGTGTTGGTTGCTGTGTGCGTGGTGGAATATAATGTAAACAGAGCGGTGTGCCAGAAATGCAATGCACCATGAGTAGTGTCTGAGTAGTGTAGAACATACCACGGTAGGCTTGTATCATGTGGATGCTTTGACAGTTACTCATACAGTATGTCATTACAGAAACTATGCAGTATAGCTTAAAAAATTTAAGATACACCTGGACTGCAAAACGTTCCTCATTGTCTCAAAAGTAGAAGTAGTAGATGAGGAAGCAGAGGAACAGGGAAGCCAGGATCCAGTTGATTGAGTGGGTGTAGACGATGACCAGGCCGATGTCAAAGAGCCAGCCGCGCACGTCGTTGAAATCCAAAGCGTTCAGCGTGAAACCGTGGACAAAGGGCCAGCGTCTCCTTGCCGCCGCTGCCTGTCTCGGCTCTCCTGAAGTTACACAGGCAACATTAGCGTCTGTATTCAAAAGTGATTAAACACAATTTCTCTTTATGCTGGTTTGGATTTTTGTGTTGGTAATTTATTGAAACATCTGGATTTATTTGTAGTAAGCAATTTCAATTGTCATTCCTTAAATAAAGAAAACTGTTCCAGGGCTGGCATAATGGTTAAAAAAGAAGTCCAATTCCATTTCATTTTCTTTAATAGTTATGATATTTAATAATCTAATATGAGGATATACCTAACCAGGATGGTTTAGGTTGCATATTGTCTGCCCATTGCAGTTTTCAACACATTTTTTGATTTGGCAGAAATTCTCTATTTAAAAAAAATAATTTCATTAAAGTTTCATTAAAGGCAGGGTTTGTAACTTATACTATATCTATCTATCTATCTATCTATCTATCTATCTATCTAAAAGTTATATAGTATAAGTTACCAACCCCAACCCATATAGTATAATTGTTACCAATCCCCGCCACCAGAGTTACTGCAAGTCTACTGGAGATTGGAGGAAAAAAGTTGCTGCGATAGCATGTTCAACACTTTCTCACCCCAGAAGGTACGGAAGCGCTTACGACAGCTGGGCAGAGGCCATTTTGCACACAAAGCACTCTGGAAGTTCTGCTTGCGGGCGTAGTACACCTTCGGGAAGAAGGCCTTAGCGGTTTCGTTGAGCTCTGAAGTGGAAAGAGAACAGTGCCTACATTCAATCAGGCCATTATTCCTTCTTACTGTCCCACAGGTCATTTCTATCAAGGCAGGGCTGCGACTGACAATTCATGTGATAAATGTGTTGCTTTTCGATCCATCCACCCCTCATCCTCTGCAGGGTGGCAGAGAACTGCAGCCTATTCCAGAACACATACTGAATCTGAAGAAAACCAACACAGATATGGGAAGAACCACTAATCATTTAGTCTATACAATGTCAGATATCTGTGGGAAAATACAAAAGGTGACGCCTTCATATTGCTTGTTTTGTCCAAATAACCAAAGACATTCAATCATACAAAATAGAGAAGAGCAGCAAAACCTCACATTGGAGAAGGCATTTTTTGTTGGATTATAATCTAATCATTGTTTATTAATGTTTTGTCTATTTGTCTATGACTTAACAATGGGACCAGATAGGAAAAAGGACAGGATGTCCAGAATTCTGGCGCATGAGTCCTGGAGGAAGCTCACCGTGGTGCGGGTTGGTGTGTGAGATGAGGGCGCGGCAGAGAGGGCAGGGGGTGTTTGTCGGTCGGTTCTTGGCGATTGTGCGGAGACACGGCTCGCAGAAGACGTGGCCGCAGGGCTGACAGCTGTACGGGCTGAAGTAAAGCTCCAGACACACGGCGCAGGTAAGGCCCTCTCTGTCCTCCTCCTCCTCCTCACTGTCCATGTGTGAACCGCTCACACTCCCAGCCTGGCACACACACACACACACACACACACACACAGTTATAGTGATATCAACTGCTGCAATAAACACATTCGAAAGGCTGCAACATATTACAAAAGACATTTTTTTGAGTTAGCGTAGCCTTTTATATTCAATTCCATGGTCAATTTGTTCAATTAAAGAATCTGGGAAATCATTTCCTTTCATTTGTTTTGAATCAAAGAAGCAGTTTCTTGTATTAAGCAGAATACTGAAAGCAGCAGAAAAGCAGAACTGAGTACACTTTATGTATCAAAAGTAATATATCGTATTGCAAAATTCAATGTTATGGCATATTTCATTTACCTTTAAAATTAACTCAGAGTAAAAGTTACTTACAACAGGGAAAATATACTTTTTTATATTTATACTTAATATCTTATTTATACTTATTTATCTTTTGCGATTTGATAAGGGCATAACACCGCTTTCGATTAAAAAATCGCTAGGGATCTTTTCTAAAATTGACTTTTTTTACTCAGTAATGAATGTGATTTGAAATGTAGCAAAGTACAATACTTCAAACAAAACATACTTCAGTAAAGGTACAAATTACAGACTTTAAAAACTATTTTGATGAGTAAAAGTACACAAACAAAGTCAATTACAGCATCAGGAGTAAATGTAATTTGTTACTTTCCACCTCTGCCCACCAGCGGGAGCGTTTATTGGTCTGGTGTCACAAAGTGCATTCTGGTAGTTGTAGGTTTTCTACCTTTTTCTCTGTTTACTCTTGTCATATAGCAACATTCTACTGCATTAGACAGCGCAGTTTTATGAAAGGACCTTCTTTCCTGCGGTAAAATACTAAAATACTCCATAATATAATCAGTAAGTTTTACATTTTAAACAGCCTAAGATGCATACTGATAGAATGACTTCCCCAGTGCCTTTCTATATTTTCTGTTTATCTTCCTGAAAACAAAAGAAATATTCAATAACTTCAAATGAGGCTTTTTTCTTATTTGATGAGTCTGTAAAAGTAAATATGTTTTTGTTCAGTGGAAGTCACTTTGAATGAATCCCACAGTGTCAGTGGGACTACTGACCGCTCACCTGCTCCAGCTGGCTGAGCAGCCATCGCTCTCTCCTCCTCTGTTTCCTCCGGAGACCCTTCTGGCGGTTCTTCTCTCTCTTGCTCAGTCTGTTTGAGGCCGGGGAGGCCACGAGGGCTTCAGGCTGAGAAGGTAAGACATACACACATTTCAAGAGTCCTGATCCCTGACACAAGGTCTGCTGGGTTACGGAAAAGAAAAATCTTAAATCCCTATTATTTTGATAAATTTTGAAATCACGATAATTTACTACAAGTACTCACGGAGCAAACAGACACATATTAAAAATATGGTGTTTGCTGTTCAAAAGAACACTCCTGCTCATATCCCTGAATGTTCATGTTATGTCATTAAAGTGGATACATTGCTAAAGATGAAGGGGTCTTCATTTCAGGCGAGATGGCCTAACCCTGAATGTGCTGGTTTCTGCTCTCCTTCACTCCTATATACCTTACAGAGGCTTCCCATGTCTCTTTGAAGGTTAAAAAAAGAAAATACAGAAACAGTAAAATAATGTATAAATATATATAATATATATAGTAAAAAAAATATATATATATATATATATATATATATATATATATATATAGGATAATATATGAAAATAATCGTTAGTGTCAGTCCTGATTAAAGCTTTAGTGCGTAACTTTTTGATATTATTGAACGTTGTTTACATTCAAGTCATTGCCAAATGAATTGCTACAAATCTAACTAAGCTCTTCACAACTCTCTCTGGATTTCTCAACATGGCTGGTTCAGAAAATGGTGGCGTCCGGGGACTTTTGCGCACAAAAACTCAAGTGAAGAGTCTGTCATTTGTTATTTGTTTTTTTTTTGTAATCCTTTGTGTCCTTCTTGGCTACAAGGGAGGGTGGTGCGCGATTATGGATGGCTTGTATTTTGTGGATAGTTTTCTTAGAATTCCTTGTGGGGGCGACAGAAACTATGTTGGAAGTCCCTCTAGTGGACAGAAGGTGTAACAACAACCACATGCCTATGGTGGCATTGACAGTACATAAGCCAGAGTACTGTGGTACATATTTATAACAGGCTGTATATGAGAATGAAATAGTAAATCCCAGCGACATACCCACACTTCCTGGTCCTGCTCGGCTGCACTGTCAGAGACGGACCTCCCTCTGTGGAACAACCGGGATGAAGCAGACACTTCCTGGTGGACAGCCGTGGTCTCCGGATAGGACTCAACCTCCTCGGACGCCTGCAGCAGCTGTCCGCCCAGGCGTGACCGCCGTGTCCTTCCAGAAACAATCCGACGGCCTGCGACAGCACCGACTGACGCTTCGCTGTTGGTGTCAAACCGCTGACATGTGAGATGCGGGACAGGTGACCGTTTAGACCCATGTGTGCCTGTCCTGGAACTCGCCAAGGCAGACTTGACTGCAGGGCTTACAGGGCAAAAACACGCCCCGAAGGCAGAATCATCTTCCAAACTGCAGCGTCTCCTATGAGAGATGCAGTACAGAGGACTGAAAGAGAACGACTGGGGGTGTTCACGGTATGTTGGGGAGTTTGAGGCCTCCGCGGGGCTGAGGTGGGACACGACAGCGGCACAGTTGAGCTGCACGCCGTCCAGCGGGGTCCTGTTAAACTCAGGCCTCTGATCTCTGTTCTGTTCGGGTGTACCGGCCCCTTCTTTCTCGGGCCTTGTCCTCCCTGGCTGGACGATGAGGACGTAGTGTCTGTGGTCGCGATCCACGCGGCTTTTGTTGAGGTGGACGGTGGCGTCTTGGCCACAGGGACACTCGCTGCGGTTGATAAAATTAAAGCCGCCCAAGCGAGCTCCGCAGTTCTGGCAGTTCAGTTTTCCTGCAGTCCACTGGGCCTTTTTAACAGAAACCAGATACACAAAAATCTTTAAATTGATTTTTTTTATTTTTATGCCACTTTCTGCTTCTACTCCACTAAATTTCAGAGAGAAATATTGTAATTTTTACCCCACTACATTCATCTGACAGGTTGCACACAGCACAGTTACTAGTTACTTTACAGATTAGGATTTTTGCACACAAAATCCTGTAGTTTATAACATAGGTTTTCAGTGGCGTATGTGATACGCAGGTATACGCAGTATACCCACTAAGAAAAGCTCCAGGATTTCCATATACTAGGGGTGGGGTGGGGGGTGGTGGGGAAATTGATAGCATAGCATCGCAATATTTTCAGTGGCAATACTGTATCAATACACAGGCGCCAAGTATGGATCTTTTATTATATATGTGTTGGTCAGTTTGTCTGCTTGACAATCCCATTTTGCAGCAATACAATTGACGTGAGATGAACAAACTGAGAAATGGATCTTTCTAGATAAAACAGGGGACATCATTTGAAATTGGGAAAAATTAAAAGTTGGAAAAAAGGTTATAAATTGCAATATACCGCAGAATATTATATTGTGTTAATATCACATCGGGAGGCGTCTGGTGATTCCCACCCCTACCACATACCCACTTAAAAATGCGCAATAACACATAACATCATACTTCCCATTATGTTTTTATATATTTTGAATAGTCATCTGTGTTTTCCTGCTCTCTGCAGGAGGCAGGCAGTTCAAACACCTGGTGGAAAATAGGGGTCAGCGTACCTGGTGAACTGAGGCGAGGATCCACTCTGGCAGTGTGTCCACATCCATGTGCCAAATACTGCAAGCAGCAGCTGAGCTTTCATCTGTGGCCTCAACCTGCTCCCACATGAAGGACACCCAATCAGCGAGAACAGCTCCCATCAGGCCCAGTTTCTCTAACACTGACAGCCAGCCATCTTTTTTATAACTGAAACACAAGCTGTTATCTTTGAGCTTTCCCAACCGCGACGTCCCCAAACAACTTTTTTTTTTTTTTTTTGGGGGGGGGGGATATTTATTGATTAAGCATGTAATCTATACAATTTGAAATAATAGCGAAAGAATGGTCATTGCAATTTAGAAGCAGCGTTAGAACACAGTTTAGAACACAAATTGCTAAATCATCAGTAACAACATTTTCACCAACCATCGATAAACAAGTCGAGTCTATGATGCCTTTCCGACACCTCCTGCAGCGGAGCATGGTTCTCTCTCTTCAGGTTGTCTTTGTTTTCAGTCCAGCTGTTGATGATGAGGACAATGACAGTCAAGACACAAAACTGAAAACACACCTGAACTTCAGAATGTCTCTTAACTTCTGCTCTCTGTGTGTTGCTGTTCTCAAAATCCCTTCACTAAAGGGGACACAACAACAATCTTAAAGCTAGCAAGCTACACGCTGATAATGGCAAGTTTAGATTAACATCTGGATCATGCAACTTTCAGGGAATGATTGTAAAGATTTATAAAGAGTATGTTTACAGCATTTACTCTCTAAGTGGGACGCTTTGGGATAAGGTGACGAGATTTCTCAGACATTTTCAGCTCAGAAGCGTATAGGCCTACCTCCAAAACAAATTTTTGTAAAACTTAAAACGGGGACACTAGACCTAGAGCTGAGTATCGGATACAATATAAACTATTGAGGAAAGATTTTCCTTTGACATGATGCAGTATGAAACGAGATCGCTGCAGTCGGCAGCAGAGAAACAAGCTACAATGGAAGTTAATGGGATAATTGTCCAGCTTGTATTTACGTTCATAAAGTGCTCGTTTTGATACTGACAGACTCAGATTAATATTCTAAGTGTCTGATAACATTATGGAAAGGATTTCTAAGGAGGCTGACCTTTGTGTTAAAGATTAAGATCATTTTTTAAAACATAAAAGTCTGCGAAATTGTGTTTGCTAAACCCACCAGAGTCCATGTAAATAATCAGTGATTTTAGCATGGTAAAATACGGCTTTCTAAAACATCTCTGAGCTCTGAGCAGAGCTGCTCGATCGGCTCCGTTTGGTCAGAGTTTTCTTTCTTTTATTCCAATTTCCAAGTCAGTCACAGTGAAAACCGGGGACATTTCTGGGGACAGATCCAGCCGGGGACAGGTCACCAAAATCGGGAACCCCGGAAACCAGGGACGTCTGGTCACCCTACTTTGGGACCGATTGGTGGGGACTGCTGTGGACTAAGTACACATGGTGTGAGCAAAGTACACTTAACCAGACTATTACGCAGTGGCGTGGAGGAGGGTCTGGGTCAGAGGTTCCTCTGGGAGGAACTTGTTTTGGTGGAAGATGTGTACATTTAAAAGTTGTGTAAGTTGTGCAACATAAAACTGGCGGTCTATATTTACCCTGCAGATTATCTGAGGAGCAGTTAAAGAAAGCGGGAGGTAACAGACATCTGGCCGAAAAGAGTGACATCCGGTGCCATTTCCGGTGGCACCGAAGAAATCCCAGAAGTGAAAAGTCATGGACGTTTAACCATGTAGCCAGCTATTTTCAATAGTTACTGTATTATGTGATTTAATATTGAAAGTGGCGTTTTCTTGAAGGGTTCCCACCCGAGACTATTTAGCAGAGCCACCATTGCTGCGTCCCCAAGACGATTGTGATTGGCTTAAAGAAATGCCAGAATGTATGTGTAGTGATGCCAGACCTTACTGTGCAGCGCAGTGGAGATAGGTCTGGCAATGCTAGACTACATACTACAGGGTAACCTAATGCTGCACCTTGTAGGACTACATTCATGTTGACGGGACTATTTTTTAGAAGGAATAAAGGAATATCTTTAGAATTCAGAGAGGGGAAAATCATGTTAGGTAAATACAAAAAAATGGGATACACTACACTAACACCACAAAGCTCTAAAGCCTGTTGAGCCTCCGATACCAGCCTATGAAGTTATAATAACTTATAGTGTAGGTGTTGACAGGAGCTCCCGTGTCTCTACAGTGTTCCAACAACAACGCGTGTTAGCATATAAGTTAAGTTACAGCACATAGCTAGCTAACAATCCCGGTGGCAGAATAAAAACAATGTTTTGCTAACTTGGCTAGCTCTGCTAACCACAACAACAGACTCTTGTGGCGTTTCCAGCGGTAAATAACATAACGTTATTTAAGATAATGACACTATTTTTTTTATTATACATACACTATTTTTATCATACATATATACTCCCTTACTTGACAGCGCTGGAACGACTTTTTCAGTTTATGAAACGAAAACCTCCTGTGCTCAAAACAAGAAAGTTCAACTGTGACGTCATGAAAACTGGTACTCTACGGAAAGTCTAATAGACCAAAAAGACGACCACTACGGCGGAATACGTTTTGTTTCATTTTTTTGCCACTCTCTTTTACTGTTATATGTATATGTATTCGTATATATCTGCTTAAACATTAGGCAATGTATTACTGTTTATTTGCATAATTGTAATGCCTAGTGATTTAAAATAAAGGAGATAAAGAGAAGGCAAGAAAAGAAACGGTAAGACAAAAATAGATATTTTCACGGCGGACGTGTTGGCATGTCATAGTATCTAACCACAAGTGTATTCACAACCTTTAATGATGGCTGCGTTCCATTTAGGAGAGACCCTGGTATTGTCTATGTCGACTCACTGAAATAGCTTACTGGGACACTTGATGGAATTGAGCCATCGTTAAGGTTATCAATTTCAGCTGTTTTCCTACAATGACAAGTCAAAATGTCTGCTGGGAAAAAGGTCCATACCGCTGTAAACTCCTGCTGCCACCCAGTGCATTCTCTTACCTTTAGAGAATTATAAAATGACATAGCCTAACTAAATGTAACCTGGGAAATGAATTATAAAAATTATAAAATGTAGTCTACATTTCTTGCATAAAAAGTATTCATTTTGACAGTTTGCTTGCTAAAGGACAATATTAACTGGCTTGTCCTGTAAAACAGCAATGGGGGGGTTAATAGGGACCCAGCAGCATGTTTTGTTGCCCCAGAGCCAGCCGTGATTAACCTGAAAAATAATGTAACTTATTGTATGTACTGTATTATTACAATTGTGTATTATGTAGAAGAATCCCTACTTCTCACACTTTTTCTATTAATAAAAAAAAATCCTGTATATAGAAGCATCCATATCTTACTAATACATACATTATTCTCTTGTGTTGTTCCTTTTAAAAAAATAATGTTTCAAATTGTTTTTATCACTGTTGCTTTGCCATCTTATAACTGTCTGGTTAAGCACTTTCTAACTTTGTTTTGAAAAGTGCTATATAAGCAAAGTTATTATCATTATGATTATTATGATTATTATTATTGTCGAAAGATTAAAAAAAATATTAATTCTAATATCACTTTGCCACTTTTTCGAAGGTGAAGCCTATGTTCGCATACTGCATACAATCATTTGACATAATTCCCCTTCTTGAATGTTTTATTTTTCCACAATGAGTTTACAAACATTCATTCATCATAGATCATAAACATACAATTATAGATAAAGAATTGCAACTGATATAATGTGAGAGCAAGTAAGAAAGTGATAAGTACAGTTTAACCCTTGTGTTGTCCTCGGGTCAAATTTGACCCGTTTTTTTATTTTTAATATCAGGAACTTGGCTTTCCAAGTAATGACCGCGGAGCGCCGCCAGGTGACGGTGTGACACCTATAATGACCGCGGAGCGCCGCCAGGTGGCGTTGTGACACCTGTAATGACCATTGAGCGCCGCCAGGTGGCGGTGTGACACCTGTAATGACCGTTGAGCGCCGCCAGGTGGCGGTGTGATATCTGTAATGATTGTTGAGCGCCGCCAGGTGGCGGTGTGACACCTGTAATGACCGTTGAGCGCCGCCAGGTGGCGGTGTGATACCTGGCGGCCGCAGAGCGCTGACCGTGGTCCTGAAAAGAGACAGGGTCACGCCTTTAACCCTCGTGTTATCCTCGGGTCAAACTGACCCGTTTCAATGTGTTTTATATCAGAAATATGGATTTCTTTCAACCAAACTGCCCAATAATAACATGGATGATTCCATACAACGTTCTTCATTGAACATTAATTATTACTTTCATTGATTTTTTTTTTTTTTTTTTTTTTTTTTTTTTAATGGTTTCCAAATCTGGACTAAACTTCGACATCTACCATCTGTGATGCACTCCACATCCTCAGATCTTAACTATTAGCTAAGACAATTCATAATTTATGCCTTTTTAACTAAAAACTTATGTATAATTTGATACAAATGAATTTTGTTGTCCCTGAATTCCAAGACAAGTGTAAAAAAAAAGCACCAAAAGCAGGAAAAAGTGACAAATAAATCAGAAAAAGGACAAAAACATTGGAAATTGGAAAATTTTGACCTGGAAGGGCAAGTTCATGGTTAACGGGAAGACAACGCAAAGGATAAAGTCAATATTTGTTAATGGATTATGAAGTAAAATTTTATTTCAGAAATGTTTTTAAAACCCCAAATAAGTCCCGGGTCAGTTTGACCCGAGGGACACAAGAGGGTCCCGAAAGTGAAGACAACACCACGGTTAAAATATTACAAATATTATTGTAAACAGTAGGCCTATATTAATCTGCATTTCCTTTTCATTCCACTGTGGTATGTTTGAACTTTATAAACAATACTATCACTCCTGAACATCGGCAAAAAAATCAATCCCGCAAAGCTTTCTACTTTAAATTATTTTTTTATTATAATAACAATCATTATTATTAAAGCAAATACAATTTTGTTAACAGTGTGTTGTCATTTTGTCTCAGAATAGACAATCAGTGTTGGTTTACTGTGATTGAGTAATGTATATGGCACCTTTCACAGATAAAAATCCCAAAGTGCTTCACAATAAAATGAAATACAATTAATACAAGAAAAATGAATACAAAGGAAAAACATAGATACATGAAATCAGACCGCATTAAAAAAAAACTCGCCTAATCCTGTGATAGAAACTTACTTATATAGGCTACATTTCAGACAAATATTCCTGTTTGAGTTCCTCTCATGCCTTCTGATACAGTCAACACAAATACTCATCATAATGATGTTCATTATTTAAAAAAAAAAACAAGAATACCTTTATATAGGCTAACTGTTAAATGTACAAGGCCTGAGCATTCTTTTTTGGAGTGTCCCATGACATGGTGCTCTTTGGATTGTTTTAAATAGACCTTAGTGGTCCCATAATACTGTATCTGAAGTCTCTTTTATATAGACCTTAGTTGTCCCTTAATACTGTATCTGAAGTCTCTTTTATATAACCGTAGTGGTCCCTAATACTGTATCTGAAGTCTCTTTTATATAGACCTTAGTGGTCCCTAATACTGTATCTGAAGTCTCTTTTATATAGACCTTAGTGGTCCCTAATACTGTATCTGAAGTCTCTTTTATCTAGACCTTAGTGGTCCCTAATACTGTATCTGAAGTCTCTTTTATATAGATCTTAGTGGTCCCCTAATACTGTATCTGAAGTCTCTTTTATATAGACCTTAGTGGTCCCCTAATACTGTATCTGAAGTCTCTTTTATATAGACCTTAGTGGTCCCCTAATACTGTATCTAAAGTTTCTTTTATATAGACCTTAGTGGTCCCCTAATACTGTATCTGAAGTCTCTTTTATATAGACCTTTGTGGTCCCCTAATACTGTATCTGAAGTCTCTTTTATATAGACCTTAGTGGTCCCCTAATACTGTATCTGAAGTCTCTTTTACATAGACCTTAGTGGTCCCCTAATACTGTATCTGAAGTCTCTTTTATATAGACCTTAGTGGTCCCCTAATACTGTATCTGAAGTCTCTTTTATATAGACCTTAGTGGTCCCCTAATACTGTACTGTATCTGAACTGTATCTGAAGTCTTTTATATAGACCTTAGTGGTCCCCTAATACTGTATCTGAAGTCTTTTATATAGACCTTAGTGGTCCCCTAACACTGTGTCTGAAGTCTCTTTTATATAGACCTTAGTGGTCCCCTAATACTGTATCTGAAGTCTTTTATATAGACCTTAGTGGTCCCCTAATACTGTATCTGAAGTCTCTTTATATAGACCTTAGTGGTCCCCTAATACTGTATCTAAAGTCTCTTTTCCAAAATTCATCCTTGGTGCAGAATTCCAGCCACTAGAGCCAGTCCCACAATGAGATTTTCTTTAGAATGTGCCATTTCTGAGGTTGTAGCTTTTGAGGAGGGGGAGGGGGGTTGACCTTGACCAACTGCCACTTTGCTCGATTGAAAGCCATGATGTCTCTCTCTCGTGGGTGGGTCAAATTCTCTGGACGGGCAAAGCAGAGAAAGGGGAGGTAACCTTGCTCCTTATGACATCATAAGGAGCAAGATTCCAGATCGGCCCATCTGAGCTTTCATTTTCTCAAAGGCAGAGTAGGATACCCGGGGCTTGGTTTACACCTATCACCATTTCTAGCCACTGGGGGACCATAGGCAGGTTGGGGGGACTTAATGTTATAAAAACTCATAAAGTAACATGCTGTGGGACCTTTAACTGTTTGTTTTTTTAATCAACATAATCCACAGAAGGTAAAGAGAGTGGCAATGCATTCCACAGCCTGAGTGTCGGAAACAGAATTTGAAATGCATTCTAAAATAAACCGCGTTGTGCCGGCTGATCCATTGACTTCCTGTGGGGAGAGCGGTGCGCTGCGCTCCAAATTCAAATTATTTCAACTTTGACTGAGTTGCCGCTGACGTTTCGAAAGTTCAACCAATGAGATAACAGCTGTTGGTACCTAGCAACGAGAAATAGCATCCTTGCCTCCCTTCGATGACGAACACCTGCCCTGCGCCCTACCTAGCGGTGCGCATAGAGCAAATCGCTTATCAGGCGGTCTCAGCCTTGCAACAGAGTTCTGAACAACCTGGGGACGGTGAACCTCCCTCTTGTTCAAGCAAGTAAAAAGGTTTTTAGCTAAATAAAAGCATGGATGATCATTTCCTATTCGCAGTTCAGTTCACTAACATCAATAAGAAATTAGACTTAAAGAGTGTCATTTGACACAAAGGAGCATATCTTCAAAACTTCTTTTCGCAAAGGCAAAATCCACTTGTTTCAAGAAAGTTCAACTAAGAAAAAGCATTCAAATAGATTTAACTTGCAGCAAGTAGAGAAAAGACAAAACTAAAAGGAACTTATTGAAGTTTATATGTCTATGACTCCCACATGCTCCATGGCTCAGCTGCCGACTGATCAGCCACAGACAGCCCGGTGTTACATCCTCACAGACACATGACGCATTTTCCATCACTGGTATAAAAGCGCAGCGTCATTCTCAGTCAGCAGCCGACACTCGCAGTTCACACTTTCTCTGCTGCCAGACCAGCAGTCCGCTATGCGCTCTCCAAGGTGCCACGGTGTGACGCGCACAGGGCTCTCCATCAAGTAACGGAAGCTCTCCAAAACACTTCTTGTCTTGTTATTATTATTTTCTTTTTTTACCAACAATGGAAGGCACAAACAACACGACAGCCTGGTCTCAGTTTGAAAACTCTTCCAACAAAACACCCAAACTTGAAGACGAGGAGGTGAAGCTGAGTTACCAAGTGGGCACATCCTTTCTGCTCGGCGCGCTCATTCTGTGCGCAATATTTGGAAATGCGTGCGTGGTTGCGGCCATCGCCTTGGAGCGGTCTCTCCAGAATGTGGCCAACTACCTGATCGGATCTCTTGCTGTCACAGACCTGATGGTGTCGGTGTTGGTGCTGCCCATGGCGGCGCTTTACCAGGTGTTAAACCGCTGGACTCTCGGACAGATCCCGTGCGACATATTCATCTCTCTGGATGTGCTGTGCTGCACGTCGTCCATCCTGCACCTGTGCGCCATCGCTCTGGACAGATACTGGGCGATAACGGAGCCCATAGAGTACATGAATAAGAGGACGCCGAGAAGAGCCGCCGTCCTCATCGGCGTCACCTGGCTGGTCGGGTTCTCCATCTCGGTGCCGCCGATGTTGATCATGCGCTCCCAGCCCGGCAGCATGGCAGAGGACAGAGCCAATCCCAAGCAGTGTAAGATCAGGCAAGACCCCTGGTACACTATATACTCTACTTTTGGGGCTTTTTACATCCCGCTGACACTAATGCTGGTTTTATACGGACGGATTTTCAAAGCTGCCAGGTTTCGGATAAGGAGAACTGTGCGTAAAACGGAGAAAAAGAAAGTGGCCGACTCTTGCCTGGCGTTGTCCCCCGCGCTGTTCCACAAAAAGACTCCCGGAGACGCGCAGGGCAAAAGCTGGAAAAGGAGCGTGGAGCCCCGGCCGCTGGCGAGCATCAACGGCGCGGTGAAACACGCGGAGGACGGCGAGTCCCTGGAGATCATCGAAGTGCACAGTAGCACCAGAGGCAACCTGCCACTGCCCAACACCCCCAGCGCAGTGCCGCTGTTCGAGAGCAGGCACGAGAAGGCGACGGAGGCGAAGAGGAAGATCGCAATGGCCCGGGAGCGCAAAACGGTGAAGACCCTGGGCATCATCATGGGGACCTTCATTCTCTGCTGGCTGCCCTTCTTCATCGTCGCCCTCGTCATGCCTTTTTGCCAGGAGTCGTGCTACATGCCCCGCTGGCTGGAGGATGTCATTAACTGGCTGGGCTACTCCAACTCTTTACTCAACCCCATCATTTATGCGTACTTCAACAAAGACTTTCAGAGCGCGTTCAAGAAAATAATCAAGTGTAATTTCTGCAGACCGTGACGGACCATCAGCCCATAAAAAAAAGAAAAAACCAACAGCCTTTAAAATGCGGCACAAAGAGATTGTTCTGAAAACAGAATGATGCTATAAAACTGAAGAGGGCTCATCATGATTCTGCTGTTCCGTTGATCATCGCCGCCGTTATCAGTGTGCAACACCCCCACAGATGTCTGTAGCCTATGCATAGATAAAGCTGTGATCGTTTTTGATTCAAGCTCCATGTTCCTCATCCTGTTCTGTAATGTTCAATAAAGAAGTCCCTTTTTCACATTTTTTTTCAGAAGTCCTGATTTTGAAATGGATGTAGCCTACAGATTTAAAAAAAATATATATACTTAAGGGGGGGGAGTGGACGTTCATCTCCTTTGGCTGACTTTAACATACAATCAGCAGACAATTAAGTGATAAGAATTTAGAAAAAGGTATTATTATTATTATTATTATTAAATAATAAAGGTAATCCCATTGAAACACAGTGTTTCATTCTCAAGAGTGACCTTCTTGTGATAATACAATAGTATTATAGTAATCAGTAATATAGTAATCAGTGGTATACCAATAGTACAGACAATATTTAAATGAAAGTGCTAAGTACAAGAATACTTCAAACACTAAAGTACTAAAAAATAATAACAAGTTTCCAAAGATATTTTCACCTGTGCCCTAAAAATGAGGGGGGGGGGGGGGGGGGTTGGGGGGTTGGGGGGGCAGAGTTTTCTGCCAAACTCTGTACAGACTGATGGAACTATGAAGGTAATAATCATTCATGATAAAGCTGAAATGTCCAACATTTCTGTTTTTCTATGTCCGTAGAAATGGAGTATCTTAAGATTTGGTATTGGCCCTCTTTGACATTGCGATGAGTACGTTTCATTATGGATTTCATCAAAAAAAAGGTGCAGTAGTAAGTAAGTAATTCAGCCTGTTATGATCATCGCGTGTGTCAAATCATCACAGTGTTCAAAACTGTGGTCATGAAACTAAGAAGTATTCCCTTTGGGCTATGTGGGGGTGCTGAATGTCGGATTTTACACAGCAGTGCTTGGTTTGTTCCAATAAATCATAAAACATAGCCTGTATTTTGGTATAAATACTTTCCTAGTAATAATACCGTAATAATAATTAGAAGTAGGGGTACTTATGTGAACAAAAATCAAAAGAGCCTGTAATCAGTACTGGTGAGTACTGCTGGCCCATTTCAGACAGTTTCTAACATTGCATAGCCAAAACCAAAGTCCATTATTGGAAATAAAGAGATTTATAGATAATCAAAATATCATTATTTCACTCCACATGTTCAAATACTTAATTATTCAATAATGAATACTGTGGATGTGACAATAAGATTGCGAAGAAACACCCGCACTGTCAAACTTGCAAAAAGGAAATCTAATTGTGTTACTATAGAGAGTGTTGTATATTAAATTCAAGTGCTATCTATTGTGATGTTAATGTAAATGAATGGGAATGCCTTATTTCATGTGGAAGTTGTAGATTGGTGCAGAAAAACAGTCACCGCCTCCAAAGATGGCTTCTCAGGGTGTAGCATGTTGTTTTGCTTTATGAAGCTCTACCACACGTACCAACACAACAACACGTTGCCTACTATTATATTTATGTTTTGCAAGTTAGACAGTGTGCGGGAGTTTCTTTGCAACTTTTGACCTACTTGTCCCCCTCCGACGCAACTGTCTCATGTTATAGATATGCAAATTATTTTTCTGCATTTGTACAATTAGGATAAAAAATTAAGGATCACAATATGCAGAACTCATGATTTAGCTAACACTCTTATCCAGGACACCATTCCATATATATATATATATATATATATATATATATATATATATATATATATATATATACTCTGATTAAAACACTGAAATGGGGTGTTTGACATCCACACTGAAATAATAAGAAAAAAAAACCCACTGTTGTCTTGTTCCTTAAACTTGAATCTTGAGTTTTCTTCTTTCCGTGCAAATAGTCTGGAAATGATGGCATTAAGCATCTCGCCTTCAATACTGCAGAACCTTCAAGCAAGGTACATAATGGGACACTAGTGGAAGCTGTCAAGAGTGGAGGATGTGACTATGTAGCTTCCATGTGTGGCTATTCTTTTTTCTGTGTGGCAAATAACCAATACAAATAACTACAAACTCATGCCATACAGGTAAGAATGGTTTAAACCCACATAACTTTTTTTATAAACTATAGTGTCCAAAGTCAAATATGTTATTCTGAATCTTGGGGAAGAGAATATTTAAATTGGATGGAAAGGTGCAGCCATAAAAAGTCTTTGATTTGAACATTTCTCTCTGTGTAAACATAAAGCTTCAGATGAAGGGGGGGGAAATGAAATAGAATATTTATGTTATTCATTCAGGCAATGTGGAAAAAGAAGACTTTAATCATCTAAATGTTACTTAAAGGGGAAGAAAATGAGAAAACGGGTTCAAACTGTGTGCATGTCATATTTTTGGAGTTGAAATGAATCCCAGTGGGAATTTGATCCCCTGCAAAAAAATAGGTGTCATGTCCTCAAATTGTCTTTTTTTTGTGAATTGTGAAAAGACAGACGGACAGATAGACGGACGGACGGACAGACGGACAGACACACAATCCTCACAATACATGAGCGCTCATAAAAAGAGTTGCTGTTAAAGTGATCAGGGTGCTTCTCTACCCTGTCCTCTATCACTCACAGCCTCATAAGCAACAAGTCATCTTAAAAAGGCTGCGAAGGGGGCACGCAGACATGCTGGAGAGGTGGTTGCCATAGTGACATATGGTTGATTCAAACTCCCGTGGCCGAAAGGAGCAATTACCTGATCAAAGGCCCGCTGCAACACAGGACACAACACACACACACACACACCACAGTACATACGGTGTGTGTGTGTGTGTGAGAGGCCCACAGCTGGCCGCGGCCGCGAATAATAAGCAGGTGTGGTGTTTTTATTCTTTAGCTAACAGTGTTACACAGTGACGGCTACTGTACTAAAAGCTCGGTGACACAAACTTTTTTTTCCTTTTAAAGTTGCTTTTCTCCTTTTATTTAACCCTAGAAGGTTACTGCCATGCCCTTGTCCCATTCCGTCTGATTGGATCAGATATATTTTTGCTATATTTGTATCTTAATATGTATGTCAGTGTATGTATTTGAGCAGAGTGAACAGAAACAGGTTTTTCTCTCATGAAACACAGGGAAATTCCGTTGGATATGAACATGCAATGACATAAAGGCAGTTTCACTTTGCTCCAGTTCTGCATTAGAGCTAAAAGAGGTTTATATTGAATGTAATATTAAAATCAAAGAATCTTTTTTATGTTGCCCCATTCCACCCAATAGAAATATTCTAAATGTCTTGAGCATCAATTCTAAACACATTTGCCTAAAGTTCAGCATGAAATATTTGGTATCTTTGGTATCAACCCTCTAAAAATAATGGACAAAGCTGCCATAAACCTAGTCTAGAAATCTAGACAAATGTAATTAGTTGTCTAGCAACTCTCCGTTGTCTTGCGAGCTGGAAAAACCAAACTCTAGTCAGGCCAATCGCATCGTGTGTAGAGTCAGTGGGCGGCCTTAAACCAACTTTGCGACTTTGACGGTAAACTTAGGGAATTTTCAGACCCTCTTAATGACTTTTTTCCCTAAAAAAGAGACAAATCTAGCGACTTTCAGTAGAAGGTAGTTGCCAGTATTGTCCGGCGAGTGCAAGGTCTTGCTCTCTCTGTCACCCTTTAGCGTCTGTATGGAACGAACCCAGGAGACCGACGGTTTGTGTCCTGTTCTTATCCCGCGTGTCACTAAAACGTCCATTTTCTGACTCCAAACACAATCTTTTCCTAAACCTAACTCGTGCTCGTGCCGCATGTCAGTTAAACATACGTCCTGACCCAGAGCGTCAAAAAGTGCCACCAAGAGTGCAGGAGGAAAATAAGAAAAGGCATTCTATTGCTTCTGAATTTCTCTCTGTGTGGTCATTTTGTATACACATTATAAAGTTTGGTGAGTTTGTGGGATGATTACAACTTACAACTCGTAAATTATTGCTGGAATGAAGTCTGAATCTGCCAAATTTTTCTCACTAATTCATACTTCTTCCATTGTCTGACAGAAACAGAAAAATATGTGAGTGAGTACATCTTTATTGGGACTTTGGTTGTGTTAAAATCCAAAGCAAACGTGAAGAGCTGACATTGGCTGACAGACAGGGTGCAAATATGACTTGATGACGTCACGAATATTCTAATGCATGACGTCATGTAGCGACGTTTTTAGCGACTTTTCGAGCAGGCTTCAGCTACTTTCCAACGGAAGTAGTAGTAGTAACACGGACTACCGTATATGCAAATGAACGGTGTCAGTATGGGAGGTTTGTGTTTACTCGCCAGGTTGGAAATATACAAAAGAGCATTTTTTCAAATGTATCTACTTTAGCCACTTTTAGGCCAAAAAATAAATAATTAAAGTCATGTCAGGATTACTTGTATACTAAATGTGCAGATCCACATTAAATCTTAACCAACCAAATAAAACTGATAAAAAAAACTACATGGGTTTGTGTGTCATATGTTCATAACCTCGGCATTGCTTAAAGCCCTGGATGTTGCAAAAAAAAAAAAAAAAAAAAAAAAAAAAAAAAAGTCAGACAGGCAAGAAGCATGAACAGTCAGATAACAAGACCTAAACTGTAAATAACCTTCTTTCTTTGTTTTATGGCAACATAGTTTACCGATAGCTACATTAAGCAAGGACGGAGATGTGATGGAAAACAATGTGTGGACATAATTAAATAAACCATGATATCAAAAGAATAATTTTAACAACAATAATGAATCAATCGAACGATATTAAAGCTTAATTGAAACCTCTTAACTCTTGGTCCACTTGACTTCTCTGAAGCTTTAACTCAGTCAGTTGTCATGCTAACTCACCCTTTTTAAATGTGTTCCTAAAAGACAAAGTTGTTGTGGTTTGGGGTTTTGTTTGGGATTATTGTTCCCTTTTGGCCTCCTTGTGTTTGTGTCTCAGTTTTCTCCCCGGTCTTGTGTTGTCGGTCCTGTCTTGTGTTCCCCTCAGTGTCTGTATGTTCGGTTTCCTGCTTTATTTTGAAGTCTGTTTTTTGTCTTGTCTCGCCCCTAGTTTTACTTCCTGTGCCTGCCCACTCAGGTGATTACCTGATGTTTTCCACCTTCTTCCCTGCCCTCTCGTCACCTGCCTCTTGTTATCTAAATACCTGGTGTATTCGATGTCTGTGCTTCCCTTGTGCCTCGGCTGATCCTTCTGTCTGGTCAGTGTTCCTGCAATCCTCCGTGACTTTTCGTTTGGACTTCTGCCTTTCCCTGTGCCGGTTTGGATTTTTGCTTGGCCTTTGCCTTTTGCTCCCTTGTTTGAACTGAGTTAAATAAACCCCCCTGATTACCGACTCCAACCTGCCTCCTCGTCTCTGCATTTGGGTCGTCACTCCACCTCAATGTCACAAAAGTGCTCATAAAACATGTTGCTTTGCTGAACAGTATTTTATCCTTCAGTATCAGAGAAATCTGCAATAAAGAACATATTCAGTCTGGCATTTTGGGATTTGGATTGATCCAATCAATATATTTTTTTATGGCACCATATTGTTGTGTGTTGTCACATCATGACAACAAATCGTCCTACATAAAAAAATAAAACACCAACATTTGTGTCCATGCATTTCCTCAACAACACAATTGTTAAACTGTCTCATTCCCTCTAAACAACAGGATTTGTCAGTCAGATTTAGATATATTTTGGGCCTTTATTTGTATAGGACAGCATGAAACTTGCGACTGCTGCATCAAGGAGTAAACCTCTATATATGGCAACCCGTTCTACCAGGTGAGCTACCTAGGCACCCCCGATTTGCCTTTTTAGACAAGTGACATTTCAAAAGATTATTTCTGAAAAAACAACAGAAAGCAGAAACTTGATGGCAAAACAGGATCTGCTGACGGAAACATTGGACCTTTCCCTGATAGGAATCAAATTCCAAAAATCCACTTGAAAATGTACGTGGTGATAAAAGCAAAGCACTGTAACACAGTTTGAATGTATCTCTGCAGATGCTTGTGTATTCCTCAGGTTGATGAGTGCACTTGGTTGTAAATCAGCCTGAGTCTTGGAGGAGGTGAAGAGTGTGGATTCAATTTCATCCGTACGCTCTCAGACAGTCATGTTTCTCATGCTGGGGGTGCTGGTGGCATTCTGCTGTCAGAGGAATTACGTTACGGGCTTTCAGAGCCAAGCTGGGATAAAGCCTTCTCGTCTTTTTGGGATTACTTCTTGGAACTGTTTTTGCTTACAAGAGGCGGAAAACAGGAGAGCTGCGGATGATTCTATTTAAAAATGGAAACAATCTAACATTTTAAATAGTACTTACACACATACATATATACATATATACCTCGATATATACAAATATATACATACACATATATACACATATACTGTACATATAGTGTATACATGTATAAATACAGTGAAGAAAATAAGTATTTGAACACTCTGCTATTTTGCAAGTTCTCCCACTTAGAAATCATGGAGGGGTCTGAAATTGTCATTGTAGGTGCATGTCCACTGTGAGAGACATAATCTAAAAAAAAAAATCCAGAAATCCCAATGCATGATTTTTTAACTATTTGTATGATACAGCTACAAATAAGTATTTGAACACCTGAGAAAATCAGTGTTAATATTTGGTACAGTAGCCTTTGTTTGCAATTACAGAGGTCAAACATTTCCAGTAGTTATTCACCAGGTTTGACACACTGCAGAAAGGATTTTGGCCCACTCCTCCACCTAGATCTTCTCTAGATCAGTCAGTTTTCTGGGCTATCGCTGAGAAACACGGAGTTTGAGCTCCCTCCAAAGATTCTCTATTGGGTTTAGGTCTAGAGACTGGCTAGGCCACGCCAGAACCTTGATATGCTTCTTACAGAGCTTGGTAATCCTGGCTGTGTGCTTCGGGTCATTGTCATGTTGGAAGACCCAGCCTCGACCCATCTTCAATGCTTTAACTGAGGGAAGGAGGTTGTTCCCCAAAATCTCGCAATACATAGCCCCGGTCATCCTCTCCTTAATACAGTGCAGTCGCCCTGTCCCATGTGCAGAAAAACACCCCCACAGCATGATGCTACCACCCCCATACTTCGCTGGATGGTGTTCTTGGGATGGTACTCATCATTCTTCTTCCTCCAAACACGGTGGAATTACGACCAAAAAGTTCTGGTCTCATCTGACCACATGACTTTCTCCCATGACTCCTTTGGATCATCCAAATGGTCATTGGCAAACTTAAGTTGAGCCTTGACATGTGCTGGTTTAAGCAGGGGAACCTTCCGTGCCATGCATGATTTAAAACCATGACGTCTTAGCGTATTACCGATAGTAACCTTGGAAACGGTGGTCCCAGCTCTTTCCAGGTCATTGACCAGCTCCTCCCGTGTAGTTCTGGGCTGATTTCTCACCTTTCTTAGGATCATTGAGACCCCACGAGGTGAGATCTTGCATGGAGCCCCAGTCCGAGGGAGATTGACAGTCATGTTTAGCTTCTTCCATTTTCTAATGATTGCTCAAACAGTGGACCTTTTTCACCAAGCTGCATGGCAATTTCCCTGTAGTCCTTTCCAGCCTTGTGGAGGTGTACAATTTTGTCTCTAGTGTCTTTGGACAGGTCTTTGGTCTTGGCCATGTTAGTAGTTGGATTCTTACTGATTGTATGGGGTGGACAGGTGTCTTTATGCAGCTAACGACCTCTAACAGGTAAATCTAATTTAGGATAATAAATGGAGTGGAGGTGGACATTTTGAAGGCAGACTAACAGGTCTTTGAGGGTCACAATTGTTGCTGATAGACAGGTGTTCAAATAATGATTTGCAGCTGTATCATACAAATAAATAGTTAAAAAATCATACATTGTGATTTCTGGATTTTTTTTTTTAGATTGTCTCTCTACATGCACCTACAATGACAATTTCAGACCCCTCCATGATTTCTAAGTGGGAGAACTTGCAAAATAGCATAATAATAATACTTAATAATACTTATTTTTCTCACTGTATATATACTGTACATATATATATATATATATATATATATATATATATATATATATATATATGTACAGGATGAAATGACAAAGATCCAGGAGTACATCAGAAAGATGGCCCCCAAAGATGAAGGGCTTAGTGAATACCTCAGGTAGCAGAAACCCAAAGGTGAGGACAAGGAAGAAGAAGAACCGTCATGGAGGGACAAGCCGCTGCACGGCGTGTACCACAGACAAATAGAAGAAGTGGCTGATATCAAGAAATCCTTCCAGTGGCTGGAAAAGGCTGGACTGAAGGACAGCACAGAGGCACTAATCATGGCAGCACAAGAACAGGCACTCAGTACAAGATCAATAGAGGCCGTGGTCTACCACACCAGGCAGGACCCCAGGTGCAGACTGTGTAAGGATGCCCCTGAGACAGTACAGCACATAACAGCAGGGTGTAAGATGCAGGCAGGAAGTGCGTACATGGAACGCCATAACCAGGTAGCTGTCATAGTGTACAGGAACATCTGCCACGAGTATGGGCTGGAAGTCCCAAGGTCAAAATAGAAGACACCTCCTAAGGTAGTCGAGAATGACCGAGCTAAGATCCTGTGGGACTTCAAGATCCAGACTGACAAACTGGTGATGGCTAACCAACCAGACATCGTATTGATCGACAAACAGCAGAAGAAGGCAGTAGTGATAGATGTGGCAATCCCAAGCGACAGCAACATCAAGAAGAAGGAACACGAGAAGCTTGAGAAATACCAAGGGCTGAAAGAGGAGCTAGAGAAGATGTGGAAAGTAAGAGCAACAGTGGTGCCAGTGGTAATCGGAGCACTGGGGGCTGTGACGCCCAAACTGGGAGAGTGGCTCCAGTAAATCCCAGGTAAAACTTCAGAGCTCTCTGTCCAGAAGAGTGCAGTCCTAGTAACAGCTAAGATACTGCGCAGAACCCTCAAACTCCCAGGCCTCTGGTAGAGGACCCGAGCTTGAGGATGACACATACCACCCCACAAGGGGTGAGAGGCAGTTGTTCTAAAGATGTGTCTGCTGCTAGAACTCTGTGTGGTATTCATCTGGTCTCTAACCTGAGCTGCTGTTAACTTGCAATTTCTAAGGCTGGTGACTCAGATGAACTTACTGTTAGGGGACCACTAAGGCCTATATAAAAGAGACTTCAGATACAGTATTAGGGGACCACTAAGGTCTATATAAAAGAGACTTCAGATACAGTATTAGGGGACCACTAAGGCCTATATAAAAGAGACTTCAGATACAGTATTAGGGGACTACTAAGGTCTATATAAAAGAGACTTTAGATACAGTATAAGGGGACCACTAAGGTCTATATAAAAGAGACTTTAGATACAGTATAAGGGGACCACTAAGGTCTATATAAAAGAATTTTTTTCGTTGCACAAAACATTTATCTTGCCTTCTTCTCCTGCCTGCCTGCATTTTGGTCCTTATTTCCCTACCAAACGTCACAGTTTCCTATGCTTTCCTTAAAAAGGAACTGATATGTAATGGGAAATTCATAGGAACGTTCTGCAGAACCTTTAAGAAGTTTAATTTGGTAGAAATTACAGGGAAAATGGAGAAGATTCAATCAATTCACTGACTTTACTGCCACATTGTTACTTAAATGTAGTCAGACCCAGACTTGATGATGTCTGGGTCTGAGGATGAGGAGTCTGTTGTGCACATAGATTGTGGTTGTGCAATAAAATTGGCGACTAGCAGACATATAACAATGGTAAGTGTAGTTAGCATCTTTTATTTGATTATGTTGTTTATTAGCTTGTAAGATTGTAGTCTCGCATTGCCAGACCTTCCTCCGCAGTGGGGGAAGGTCTGGTTAGTCCATACAGGATTCTGGGATGGGAGAAAAAACATTCTCTGGTTTATTGGTATTTCTTTAATCCAATCATAATCATCTTGGGTGGTGCTAAGCGCCGAGTGGAGCCACGGAGCCACTACAAAAAAACCTCTGGAAGGAACTTGTTTTGGTGGAACATGTACACGTTCAAAGGTTTTCATGAAATTGGACAGAGTCTAGCTAGCTGTCTGGATTTACCCTGCAGAGATCAGAGGACCAGGTAACCATAGTCCTCAGATTGGACAGATAGTCTAGCTAGCTGTCTGGATTTACCTTGCAGAGATCTGAGGAGCATAGTCCTCATCCACCAGAGTTTAGAATTACAACACAAACAAAGTGGAAGGTAATGGACATCCGGCCAAAAAAAGTGACATCCGGTGGAATTTCCGGCAGAACTAGGGAACATCGTGAATATAGACTATTAAGCTTGTAACTGGCAGTGGCTGACACAGCTAAAATGATATCGGTTTTCTCTGTACTGACGGTTTGCTTCGTGCTGGAGGTTTTAGGTTTCTTTGCTGGCTTTTGCGTACATGAATAAGTTTACAGATTAATAACATACCTACAGTAATCAAGCTTGCCCGGGATACTCAAATTACAGAGAAGTGCACAGACATCTCCCCCTTCTGGAGAAGGAAGTGAAATCACTGTTTTAGTGACAACCTTTGCACAGATTAAATTCAGTATGGTAAGACATTTTAGGGGGACATAGAAACATATTTATGAGTGGAGGGGGACTTTAAGATACAACATTAGTATTGTAACACAGTACTTCACAGTATCACTTCAGTTTATCATAATAATGTCCCTAGTCTTACATTGCCAGACCCATCTCGCTGCAGAGTAAGGTCTGGCCCATTCACACATACAATCCAGGATAAGAGAAAAAACACTCTGGGTTGTTGGGATTGCTTTAAAGGTCCCATGGCATGAAAACTTCACTTTATGAGTTTTTTTAACATTAAGTCCCCCCAGCCTGCCTATGGTCCCCCAGTGGCTAGAAATGGTGATAGGTGTAAACCGAGCCCTGGGTATCCTGCTCTGCCTTTGAGAAAATGAAAGCTCAGATGGGCTGATCTGGAATCCTTATGAGGACATAAGGGGCAAGGTTACCTAATCTTTCTCTGCCTTGCTTGTCCAGAGAAATTGGCCCACCCATGAGAGAGAGACATCATGGCTTTCAAACGAGCAAAGCAAGGCCACACCCCCAGCCTCAACATTGCCCTCCCCTCTCCTCCACAAAAGCTACAGACTCAGAAATGGCACATAATAAGGAAAGCTCATTGCGGGACTGGCTCTAGTGGATGGAATTCTGTACCAAGGCTGAATTTTGGGAAACAGACTTCAGATACAGTATTAGGGGACCACTAAGGTCTATATAATAGAGACTTTAGATACAGTATTAAGGGACCACTAAGGTCTATATAAAAGAGACTTTAGATACAGTATTAGGGGGCCACTAAGGTCTATATAAAAGCATCCAAAGCGCACCATGTCATGGGACCTTCAAACCAATCACAGTTGTCTTGGGCGGTGTTAAGCTCAGTTGTGGTGGATCTGTAAAATGGTCTCTGTAAAGAAGTTGGTTCTTTGTTGGAACATTTACCAGTACCAGTGTATCGCTGCTGTACATCATCAATAGCAAATCCCCCGTAAATTGTCCCAAAATGTCCCAGTTAGAGTAAATGTTGTAAACATATTCTTTGCAAATCTTTACAGTCCTTCCCTGAAAGAACCAAGCAGACCTGCCTTGATGCACAATCCAAATTTCCTTCAAAACTTGCCATTTTTTGTATGCAACCTTAGCTTGCTTGCTGGTTCTGGACCTGGAAGGTGAGGGACACTCAACAGAACTTCCAGCGGCGGTAAATGAACAGTCGTCAATCCAGACAATACTGCCCCTTACCTCAGAAGACACCTGGAGGCAAAGCTAAGCTTTTATGGAACTCTAATGTACAGTAACAACTTCCCAGGTTACACGTGTCAGTCTACTCCATCGCTAATAATACTGACGTCCTTAAAGTCTTCTGCTACCCCTTTTCTTTTTCTTCTTCTCCTCAACTCAAAGGGGTGGCTGTGGCTCAGCGGTAGAGCGGTTGCCTGCCAATTGGAAGGTTGGTGGTTCAATCCCTGGCCCTGCAGTCGCATGTTGAAGTGTCCTTGGGCAAGACACTGAACCCCGAGTTGCCCCCGATGCTGTGCATCGGAGTGTGAATGTGTGTGCATGTTTATCTGATGAGCAGGTGGCACCTTGTACGGCAGCCTTGGCCACAGCGTATGAATGTGTGTGAATGGTGAATGGTTCCTGTATGATGTAAAAGCGCTTTGAGTAGTCGTTAAGACTAGAAAAGCGCTATATAAAAACAGCACATTTACATTTAACTCCGCAAGCCTCTTAGTTCAGAGACAACATGCCCCAATTATCGTTCAGCATTCCACTTCTTTTTTTTGCTGTATTATTATTTAATATATATATTGTATATTATTTTTATTAGCTGCATAACACTCACACTTTGTGGCTAAACTAAACCATAATGTCCTCCAAAACTGCTGCTCGGCCTCATGGAGCTCGTAGGCGGCCACTGTAGCAGGGGTGACCAGCCGTCGGTTTCCTAGTTTTGTACGCTATCCTGTTTTGGTGTGCATACATTTTTGTATGATATCATTCGGACCCGTTCGTGAGAATGTGTTGCTCTAAGTAACTCGGTCAACTCAGCAAACTTCAGATTGTAAATTGTGCCGTTTTGACATTGTGTAACTTGTTGTGTTAGTGGGATCATGTAAAATATGGATTGCTGGTCATGCACAAGTGACTCTACAGGAGCCAAATGCAAACAAATGAAGTCTCTGCTGTGGGGTCGTGATGTTTCACAGGGCTCCTCCAACAATAATGAAGTCACAACTAATTATGCGTACATCTTTAATAAATGAACTTTATCACCCCTGAGGGCTGGTTTGTCTGGTGGTGCGGTACAGCATTGGAATTCAAGCCAAAGGAAAATATATTTTACATCTGAACTTCAGCGGTCAGGGTTTTGCTTCAGTATATTAATTAATCTCTTAATGTAAAAAACTATGTTTATGGGCCAATCATGTTGTCAAGTATGGAATTTTAATTTAGCAACTTCAAATTCTATTAAAAATAAAGAAATTGTGCTTTCTTTCTGAGATTGAGAGGACGAGTTAAAGTCAGGAGATGAAGGGGGAAAATATCTTCAACGATAAAAAAATCACCTGCTAACACCTCTGAATCCCACTAATTAACAGGTTATTTCTCATTAGTTTAATCCATCCACAAACAGAAATGTTTAACCTGTTCTTTTAAATAGAAACTACACTCATTTTCAAAATTCACACATTATTCCTCCGACCTAAACCTGCCTACACATGATACGCAATTTGCTCTCTGCACACAGCCAGGTAGAGCATAGAGCAAAGTGCAGCTCCGGTAAATGGATAGGCAGTATAAAAATGGACAATATGACCCCAGACCAAAGGATATTAGAAGCTCTTTTCCAGTGATTGGCTGAGCGTTACTGCGCAGCCTCCAACTGAGCTCGAAGACGTAGATGTGACGTGAGCAACCTGTCTGAAAGTTGGAAGTCTTCCTAATGTAGGTGGTGGTTCCTCTTTAAGTCTTACAGCCTGGTCTGTTTTTGGCTCCATAAAGTCAACCTTGCTGAACCTGAAACTGAACCTGAGGCAGGTGTCAGTGCAGTCACGCTGTCTGTGCCGTGACGTTAAGTAGGACATCAAACAGAGGCTCATTGTTTGTTGGCTTTGTGTTGTTGTTACCTTCTGCAGGTGTTCCTTCTTTTTCTTCTCCAGCTGATTTAAGCACAATAAAATAGCATCATTTGGTCTGGATGTGTCAGCTGATTGCGTGTACTGCGTGTGTAACCAGTGTAAAGAGAGCAATTGAACAGCGCATAAGAAATGCAAAGTTATGCAGGTTTTTTAACAAGTAATTCTTTTATGATAAAATGATCACAGAAGGACTTTAAACCTTAATGATGGTTTCACTTTTTACAATAAATAAGTATTAAATAAGTGATTTATAACCCACTAAACTTATGTTTCAATAGGAGGATGTAAAGTGTTGCAGATGGATACTGGCAAGTGTCTTTCCATTTAATTTAAGGATGAACCATAAGAACTTTAGCTTTATAACTGGTGTGGTCAGACAGCATGCAAAGCAAATTGTGTACCAACTGTAATGATGTTAGATGTACGCAATGTAAGACTCTCCAATATTAATTGTTATTGTCCTTCAGTTTCTCTCCTTTTTTATTTTTTTCCCTTTATTAGACAGAGACAGTGGATAGACATGTGAAAAGGGAAGAGAGAGAGAGAGAGAGAGATGGGGGATGACACGCAGCAAAGGGTCACAGGCTGGATCCGAACCCTGGCCACTGAAGGACTAACATGGAGCGAACGCACTTACTCAGTGAGCTACAGGCCACCAGTTTCTCTCCTTTTTACGCTCATCTTTGCATGTCAATGAATATGAGTTATAAAGCCTTGCGAGGAGCCAGGGGTGATTCCAGGATTTGTTTAGTAGGGTGGCACAAGGGGGACCAATAATCAGTCAGGAAGGGCCTGGGGAGTGAGGGGCACTTTATCAGAATACAGCATGCTTTGAAAAAAATATATTAAGATAGGATAAAACACAATGTAATTCTGCTAAATAAAACATCCGATTTATTATTAATTTCACTTGTTTTAATTTTTAAACAAATTATATCTGTATACAATAGACATTTTCTAAAGGCTCAATCTGCCACTTATTTTTATTTTTATTTTTTTAAAGAATTCCAGTGCTGGTTCCATGATATCAAAATTTTGGACAGTCATCATGAATTGGTCATGTGACAAAGACTGGGAAAATTGGCAGAACAGGCAGCCAAGTGACAGTACTCTTAAGTCGCAGGGTTAATGCACATCCGCATTGACTTCACTTTCTTAAAGCTTTGTCCATTATTTTCTATAGCTTGACTGGTAAAAGAGCATTATTGTATATTATACATTTCTCTATAGGGCAGACCGCTTACAGAGCGCTGCAAGCTCTTGATCTGTAGCGATAGTTTTGGTGTCCTGTCCCAGATGAGGAGTCTGTTGTGCACTAAAATCAGATATATCAGAATAGTAAGTGTAGTAAGCATTTGTTGTTTTTTTAGCTTTTAACTGACAGTGGCTACACAGCTACAATGACAGTGTGTTGTTTGCTCTCCATACTGACAGTCCACTCTTTGCTGGGGATTTAGAAAAACAATTGGTTTATGGATTAAAATGTGAATCTTAGATTACAGGGAAGTGCACAGATATATCCCCCTTTAATAGAGGAATGTAAAAACACCTCTTTACTTACAAACATCCTACAGATACATGTCAGTATAGTCAAGTTCAGACATCTTAGGGTACATAAACATAAGAAAAACATGTTTTAGTAGAGGGGAACTTTAACCTCCACCTTCCCATGACAGGAGATTCTGACCAAGAGCAAGACTTTACTGTGGAGATCTTAAAGTGCCCATATTATGGAAAACAAAAATCACTTTTTCTGGGTTTTAGGGTGTTACTTTGTGTCTCTGGTGCTTCCACGCACATACAAACTTGGAAAAAAGTATCCATGCTGTTTTGAGTGAGATACGTTCAATCATTCTTCATTCTTCAGGTTAGCTGTACGGCTTTCTATGTCAATAGTCGAGGCGAGATGGCTAACCCGTAGCATGCTAGCGCGTTCTCAATGTCAAAACACTGCTACAACACACACTAGTTGAACATCTCCAAAAGAACTACTTCCTCTCCCTGTTCTGTAGGTATTCCACAAGTGCCCCTTGTCTAGAAGACTCTCCCAGCTAATCCTGCCTTGGACTGACCAAAGCTGGAGAAAGTTATCTAACTGATGGGATTTTACCGAGCTACTGAGCATGTGCATGACATGTTTGTCCCAACAAAGATAGTATAGAAGTGAGAAAACAGAGACCTAAACACACAGGGTGAAAACAGAATCTGCAGCAATGGTCAGTACAACAAAAATATGGTGTTTTTTGAAAATGAAAACCTATTCTGGTACAACCTCAAAATACAATTATGAACCTGAAAATATGCATAAAATGGGTGCTTTAATACTCTTAATACTAGTTTTGTGGGCCAACATTAGAAAGAGTTTATTTTTTTCCTTGAATCTCTTTTAATATTTTGCCTCCCTCAAAATTACAAGTAAATGACTTGTTTTGTAATTTGAAGAATGACCATTTCCTCCCACTGTGGCTGCAAAGATTAGAAAATGAGAATGATGATGCAATTACCATGCATCTGAGCTTTGAGTTAAGGGCTTCTGGGACAAACAGTCACTTCTGTTAGATTCATGAAGCAGCAGACTGTTGACTATCAGTCAACTCTGTTCCACACAAACTGTGTTTACATCCATTTCAGGAACAAGGACACACAGTTTAGTTGAGGTGATGCACTTGAAACTGCAGATCTGAAGGTGTGGACATAGCTTCTGCAATTATTACCCTATTGCCGCCTGCAGACAAAACATCTTTAGTTGGTTCCTTTTTGTAACGCTGCTATTACTGATGTTGTGGGGACAAACATCTGTTCACACACGGACATTTTGAGGACTTCTATCTGAGGTTAAGCTTTCTCATATAAATATTTTGTTTGTTAATTTACAAGACAACATAGGTGGTTACCCAGGCCACACTCTCCATATTTAACAGAGAGATTGTCCTCCAACCAATGACTTAATGCAACGCAAGATGTTATTTTTTTCTTCAGTTTATCAAGATTATTCTTTGTGCCAAGAGACATCCCAGCTTGAAAAGATGATTTGTAAGAAATAGGCATACTGCTTCAAATTTCTAGTCCAGCAGATGAGCCCATTGTCATGGCAGTTTGTGATATTGCCACGTTATTTAATCTATTGAGTTGTACAGGACACATTAAAGTTGTTATTTTCGTGTGTTGATTACGAATTTTGAAGTAATGTATTTCAATGGGAAGCCTATTTCGTGATCACAGAAGGATTACGGTAGCAAGTAGTATTGAAAAGCCAAAAATCAGCTCAGGCAGGTTGGTCAGGGGGGTGGACGGTTCAAACAACACAGGACTTTCACCCCGGAGATCGGGGATAGTGTCCCGCGTATTGCAGTTCCATTCTGCGTTATTCTCTTCGTTGTTGTTGGCGTGTCCCACGTGTCCCTGCACCCGTAGATCGCGTCCCGCGTATGGTGGTCCGTCCCGTTGTTGTGGCCGGCGTGTGGTGTTTCATTTCCCCGTTGTTGCGTCCCCCAGAGCACGTTCGGAAAGTTACGAGTCACGTTCGAAAATTGTGACATGTACACAAAATAATAAATCAAAATTACCTGACAATTTCACGAACTGGCGTGAGACCAGGTTGAGCAGACATACTACAGAACAAAGTTGACAATCAAGATTTCTCTTGTTCAAAACTAACTTGGATCAAATAAATTCTAACTTTTGCGTATTTCCACAATAGATGTAACAACAACAACAACAAAAAAGCTCTTGCAACCATGCCAACATTGGTCATGATAATTATCCTCAATTTTGGAAAGCATAATACAAACAAAGGAAGAAATAAGCACTTTAATAATGCCTGAATAGGGCAATAACATGTTTTACACTGCTTTAAGGTTATACACATAGGCCATACTGCTGGAGTTAGGGTTTGGGTAAGTTATTTAAACAGCACACATTTTTACACTAAATTATGTCTTATTATGCAGATGTCCATATTTTGAAGTCTGTACTAGTTTGGGAGTAATTCAAATTCCGTACCCATGAAAGCTGAGTGGAGCAGTAGATATTCGGAGCTGCACAGGCTAAATGATCTATACATATTGGCAGCTGTACCCTTTGGAGGCCAGTGGTGAAAACCTATAACCTATAAGATGAAATGCAGGTTGAAGGCACTTTGGCAGAGGGACAAGGCACAACACGTCATACTCTGAAAGCCACGCCCACCGGAGAGGAAAACAATCGCCGCCCCAATATGCAACCAATTATGCAGGTAGGAACCATTGGTTCCCAATCAGAATGAATTGGCTGACACACAACTGGTTTGGCTGCGGGCAGAGGAGTGGAGGCAGCGAGGGTGGTGTTGAGCTGATCCTGCAGGGTGGTGGCACAGGTGGAAAGCGCCTTGAGGTCCTCCACAACTCCCTGGAGGATATTTCCATGCTGGCCCAGAACCCAGCCCTGATTAGATAACTCCTCCCGAACTGAATTTGAGTCTGCTGGGTTCATACTTGCCAGATAGTAGGCTACTGTCAGGATTTGTGGCTCGAACACACACGTATCAGTTTATATCTGAATTGGAGAATTCAGCAGAATGGACGGGTGGGGGATTCCTCTCAGGTGACGGAGCAGTGAACACAGGCAGGAAAGACGAGTCATGCAGGGCCGGGTGGCGTCAGCGGAGGAAAAGATGAGCATTCTAAACTGGATAAATAACATTTTGAGATATAAACCTTTAATTAATATTATTCAGATCTGGAGCACAAACATTCATATTCATGGCAATCACTTGTTTTATTTAATTGTAGCAGCAGTATATTGTTACAAATGGTTTTAACTAATTAAGATACGCTGCTGCTATACATCCACAGATTGAATTAACTAACTCATCTTAAAAGCTTATTAGAGCCAAGGTGGATGATCAGGTTACCATATCAACAACAGACCAATGTTAACCCTCATGTTGTCCTCTGGTCAATTTGACCCGTTTTCCTATATCAATGTTCTTTTTAACTATCCAATTGTAATTACCCAAAATAACATGATCGATTCCACAACACTCTTTGGCAAGTATAAACCTCTATTTACATTCATTTTGGGGTGTCTTATTCAATTTGATAGCATTTGAAAGAAAAATTGAAGTGGTTTTGAAATAGTATTGAGTAAAAGTTGACATATTCCAGTCTGTGATTGTCCATCAACATACATTCCTTTAATTTTAGTCTAAATAATTCTTAATTTCTGCTTTTATAACTCAAACATTAGGTATAATTTCCTATAAATGAGTTTATTGACCATACATTCCAAATAACTGTAAAACTAAAGTTAATTAGTTAGTGTTATTTAGTGTTGAAAACATAAAAAGAAAGTGACAAACATTGAAAAAGCATCAAAAGTGTTGAAAAAAGGGACAAAAACGTGAGAAAAAGTTAAAAACATTGATTAAAAAGCATCAACAAAAGTGTTCATATTCGATTTTGACGGGAAGACAACACAAGGGGTAACTGTGTGTGGACAGTGCTACCTTGGAGAATGAATCTATGCTCATCTGTAACAATTAGTCTGGTCATTAAGGAACAAATTATTGTGAAGTAGAGTGTACTGATTACATGTGTGTTGTTCTGTGAATTTGAATAATTTAAATAGACAAAAGAGACATCTGCCGAGTCATTATTTCTGACTGTAAGTGAAGGAAATGCAAAGTAACATTGCTACATGAGAGAGAGTCAGGAAGGAAACAGAGAATGCAGATAATGATGTGTATCAAGGAGGGGCCGTGCCATGGAAAACGGGCTGAGGAACTACCTCCCATTTCGGGAAACAATGGTCTCTCCCACAAGACCTACACTGTTAAAAAAAAAAATGAAGACATTATATCTTAGGAATATAAATTATATAATATAATAAATCAGCATTTAGGAAACCAAATGAAGTTTACTGTGAGAGTGTCACAGTAAATACATTTGGCTGAGATGCATTACAAAGTTCTGTTAACTTTTTAAGTAATGGAATGCATGAATATATTTGCACCCTACTAACTTTCAGTTTTATGGATACAGCCCTGTGTAATCCCAAGGGCTGGGTACCGAATTCAATACTTTTTGGGCAATTGCCTATATACAGTACATAGTATGGAAAAATGCATACTCATTCAATACCAAATTTCATAAAGGATTATCACTGTCAGTGAGCCAATAAGCATGCAGCATGCTTCTAACAATATTTTATAATGTTTGTGAAATGCTGTCTAACGTTGTGATGATGTCACAGAGGCAGGCAGGAAAAAGTCTTTACGCACAGAGAAGGGGCTCACGTAGATATGTGCCGCAATGTGAAATGTTTTCATTTCTAATGTTTAATGTTCAGTAACCGGTATCAAAGTCAGGATATTGGTATTGGTACAGGTCTGTGAGAGCTGTGTGGAAGCTATCCCAGACCACTTTTTGTTCTGAATATCGCGTACAGCTCCTTTAAAAAAGAATATACTGTGCGTATACTGTGTATAACAGTATACGTACAGTATATTCTCAAACACACTCATCCCCCGGGTGATTATCAGTCCATCAGAAGAATATGTTTTTGGTAATCATTACAGTCTTCTCAAATTGTTGATGTCTTCAGTCATGTTCTGGGGGTCAGAGGGACGAGTGTTCAAAAAGGATGACTTTTGAGTGGTTGGAGAGACTGGAGAGTCTGGAGGGCCTGAAAGCTCCAATCCGAGAGTACACATCCGCGTCCGAGCAGGCGCCCCACGACAGGTGAGGGCTGGGCGGGGTGGTGTGGAACACAGGCAGCGGGTTAGGGAAGGCCAGGACAGCAGGTTGAGTGTGGAGGACAGGAGGTGGGGGGAGTGGCAGTGGGGGTGGAGAGGTCACCAGTGGGGGTGGAAGCGGGGCGACAACAGTTGGGGTCACCGGGGTTACGACTTGTACAGGTGGTGTAGCTTCAGGGAGCGTCCCGTTTTTGTCCGGCAGATCCTGACACGACGCAGCGTGTTTGAGTGTGTAGGTGGCGGTGTGGTAGAAGCTGTAGTACTCCAGCGCATGCCTCGCCCTGGCCAACCTCAGCCTGCAGGACACAACACAAACCAACATCAACAACCACAATTTTTCGTTTAATCAGGTACAATTCTCATTGGAATTCATTTAACTACTGTTCTTTTTTTTTTGGACCTTATTTTTCTGTTTTTGTGTGTACGTGATTATAATTGGTCCAGTATTAAGCTTGATCGCTGTAACCGGTTTCCACAGACCAAGCTGTGATGTAACCCTAAGGGGCAAATCTGCATTGTCAATTTGGTCCACTAAAAGTGCTTTATTTCCACTGAAAGGCTTAGATTGTTATTGGGTAGATATTTTATATGAAAAGGACCTTTAAAAAGCTCTTTAAGACCTTTCTCTTTAATCAGAAACAGCTCTGAGGTCGCTAAACCCACCAGACTCCATTAAAAAAAACCAATACTTTTAGCGTGTATAGAGAGGCAAAATATTTTTATTTCAACCAAAACTAGAGTTATGATTGTTTGAAAAGTGGAAAGACAACCCAAATTGGCTTTCCATAGTTTTATTTTGTTTCTGTCGACGTTCAATGAAGTGTATTTTACAATGCTAAAATTGCTGTTTATTTACATGGAGTTAGGTGGCTTTAGCAAATGCAATTTCATGGATGTTTTTATGTTTAAAAAAAGAATCTTACTCTTTAACAGAAAGGTCAACCTCCTTAAAAATCCTTTCCATAATGTTGTCAGACACTTAGAATATTAATCTGAGCCTGTTAATGGCCAAATAAGCACTTTTGTGAAAGTAAACGCAAGCTGCACAATTGCCTTACTAACTTACAGTTGTATTAACTTACTGTATTAACTACGGCTATCTTGCTTTATACTGAAGCACTTTCAAAGATTGTTATTTCCATCAGTCACATAGACACAAAAACATAGGAAAACAGGGTCCAGGTTGAAAAAAAGTACATTTCAGGTTAGATCAAAATTCATTTTAATGTCTTTGCATTAAGTCCAGAGCTGGAGTTGGAGAATGGTTAACCTAGCTTAGCATAGGGGAGGCAAGGGGAGACAGCTAGCCTTTCTCTGCCCAAAACTAAACTTTCACTAGACGTGGGAAATAGAAGAAACACGGTGTGTGAATGTCCGAGGTAGTGAACTCCTGAACTCGCTGTGTAATAAATCCTACTGTGAAGAAATAAAACTGAACTTTTATACACTATAAGTCTGAGTGGTGTAACACAAGCCTTCTGTGATCGGGCACCCAATACATCACGTATTGCTCTGCAACATGTACACACCTGTGTTTCAGCTGCAGGAGTTTGTAGAGCAGCAGCAGGATTACAGCTCCAGCCAGAGTCACCAGAAGCACGGCCACTCTGGCATCCAAGCTCCAGCAGGACTTCCCAGAATGTCCGGGTGAGCTGCAGGTCCTGGGGGGCTGTGGTGTCTGGAGTGGTCCTTCCATACCTCGCTTAGGATTGATGATGGCCTGGACCAGGAAGGGCTGGAGGGTGTTTTTTGCAGTCCCAGGCTTTGGCAGGATCTGGACAGAGGTGCTGCTGGTTACCTGAAGACCAGCCTGCATTGCTGCCAGGTTTGATCCAATGGGAATGAGTGGTGTGGTGTTGTGTGATGTAAATTATTCCCACGTGTTGATTACACTCTGAGAAAGCAGGTGTGTCCAAGGAGGTGGCTTCAGAAGGCTTTAAATGTCCGATGCTCTGTAAGACAAAAGGCTCTCAGTTACTGCATGTTTGATAATGAAGCACCTAATTAATCTTATCCTTATATTCTCTTTCCTGTTCCCTGATCAAACCCCTACTGTTCTGTATATTTGGACTGTACTTAAAACTATTTAGCTAATCAACAACCTTTAGTGTATACTGATTAAATTAAGTCTATCTGGATTTGTTTTCTAGCTCAGTGTTACAGGAAGAATTTGATCACAGAGTGGGCCAGCACCTTTTGATTAGTAGGAGCAGAAAGTATTGAGCCTATGCAAATCTACTTGTGAATTGAATGTCTTGTGAACGTTTGTTGATAACTTGAGGGTATCTACATAAGAGTGACATGAAACTGTCATGAACACACGACACTGTCATGACACATGAACCCTAACCCTAACTATAACTTGTCATGACAAAACCTAATGACACTTACTAAAAGAAGTGTTATGTCATAAAAGTTGCATTTGTTTTTAAATGTCCAATGACATGGTGCATTTTGGATGCTTTTATATAGACTTTAGTGGTCCCCTAATACTGTATCTGAAGTCTCTTTTATATAGACCTTAGTGGTCCCCTAATAGTGTATCTGAAGTTTTTTTTATATAGACCTTAGTGGTCCCCTAATACTGTATCTGAAGTCTCTTTTATCTAGACCTTAGTGGTCCCCTAATACTGTATCTGAAGTCTCTTTTATCTAGACCTTAGTGGTCCCCTAATACTGTATCTGAAGTCTCTTTTATATAGACCTTAGTGGTCCCCTAATACTGTATCTGAAGTCTCTTTTATATAGACCTTAGTGGTCCCCTAATACTGTATCTGAAGTCTCTTTTATATAGACCTTAGTGGTCCCCTAATACTGTATCTTAAGTCTCTTTTATATAGACCTTTGTGGTCCCCTAATACTGTATCTGAAGTCTATTTCAGGTGGAGGAGCAAGTTGGAGGCTGGGGTTGTGGCCTTGACCAACTGCCACTTGCCTCATTTGAAAGCCATGATGTCTCTCTCTCATGGGTGGGCTAAATCCTCTGGGTGGGCAAAGCAGAGAAAGTGGAGGTAACCTTTCCCCTTATGACCTCATACGGAGCAAGGTTCCAGATCGGCCCATCTGAGCTTTCATTTTCTCAAAGGCAGAGTAGGATACCCAGGGCTCGGTTTACACCTATCACCATTTCTAGCCACTGGGGGACCATAGCCAGGCTGGGGGAACGCTATTAATGTTAAAAAACCTCATAAAGTGAAATTTTCACACCATGGGACATTTAAAGTGTATGACACGTTCATGACAGTGTCATGTCACTAAATACCTTCAAGTAAAGTGTAACCCTTTTGTTGTTTCCAGTACAACTCTGGTCAGAGACTTAATCTGGTCAGGGAAAATTGTACAGCTTCTTGTGACTTCTATCTCCACTGTGCAGTGGTTAAGACTAGTAAAGAAGAAGAAGAAGATGATATAAGAACAGTCCATTTACATCTATATTCTCTGTGTATTTTGCATCTATTACACCATTTAGTGTAAGAAACTGCTGTTTAGGATACAAATCCTCTAAAAAAATGACCCACTTAAAGAGCAACAGAGCCACTGAATACCAGCTGAAAATCCTTTTTTTTGTTTACATTCTCACATTGCTGCAGTAATGTCCAAGTGTACTCCAGGGTGTGTCATTTCACGGTGATATCACTGTGGTTATAAAGTCTCCCATTGTCAGACTTTCCCCCACAGCGCTGCAAAGATGCTCTGACTAGTCCAGACAGCATTCCAGGATGGGACAAAACATCCTCTGGTGTATTAGCATTTCTTTAAACCAATCAAATTTGTCTTGGGTGCTGTGAAGCGCCAGACGGGGCCACCGTGCTGCTGAAAAAAAGCCTCGGGACAGAACTTCTTTTGGTGGAACATGTGGACAATGGGGCCTAACGCTAGGCACACACTGACAGCAAAGCACTGCGAGGCCTGATTGGGCGCCTGGCTGTTCACACACATTTCTCTTTGCCGGTCACTCAGAGATCTAGCTCTTCTCCACGCTACAGAACGTATTTATTTAATCATAAGTACATTTATAACCGCATTAAATTATAATGTAATGTGTTCATTGCAACTATATATTCAACGTGTGGCCTGCTACAGTAATGGCTGCAGTCTCTGTCTGTCTCTCTCTCTGCCTGATTGACTGTCTTGCTGTAGTCACAGCTGAGAAGTCAAGACAGCCAAAGTCACCATAGACCCGGGTGTTTTATTTTGAAATATGTTTTATTTTTTTGAAGGCTGCTATGGCGTTCCTGTGTTTGATGACCTACTGATGACCGACCTGGCTTGACAGATTCCAGGAGTCGTTGAAATGGTCGCTGGCGTGGGCCGGAGTGGGACAGCGTAGGGGCTCAGCTCCTGATCACAGCAGGGAAGAAAAGACAGACAGCTTTAATGCGGTCCGTGGCGCTTCTGCAGCCAGTGTGTCCTGAGCATAAGGGAAATATCTGTCTCTTTATCTGCTAAAAGCTCCACTATGTTCCCCAGCTAGTCTCTTAATTGTGTATGGTGGTTTTTAGAGTTTTTTCTCTGAAAACCGCTGCCTCCTGCCGCTGAAAACAATGATCTGTCCCATGAGAGTCAACCAAAACAATGAAGTTGTGGGCCGGACAGCTAAACAATGAGCTGTAACTCCGCTAAAAGCTTTGTAAAGTCAAAGGGAGCTGCAGATTCTGGTGATAATTCCCTAAATGATCATCACTACAAGTGATGATACACATTATGCATTGTTTTCACATTAAAAAATATACATTAAAGCTGCTTTAAATACTACATTGTACACATCCATGTTTGATGGCAAGCACCTTTTTCCCTGCCTTTGCTGACACATTACATCGGCTTACTGGTGCGTCATTCACCACCACCAACTGTCAAAATAATAGCGTGAAACCATCAATATGATGTGCTCCATTGCACTATTAGTGGTCGCAAATTCAACAGAGTACCTTTAAATGATCATATAGTTTTCAAACAATGTCTTTGAACAAGTGAATTCAAGTGTTTCATAAGTTAAATCACTGAACCAAGCAGATATTTACATGTGATAACAAAAACGTACTACTCATAAACTCATTTAATGTTGCTCTGAAAATGCTACCAAAAATTTGCAACTTACTTTTTTCAAATTTGATGGCGTTGTAGTCGGCACATTTGAAATAAAAACAAAATAGAATACTTGGTTAGGAACTGCGCGGCTTTCCAGGACCAAATGCAAAATCCTGAGCACACACACCATCGGGAGGAAGTCAGTGAAAACAGCAGGAAACAGTGCACTTCCCTAACTCATGTGACAATGGTATACAGAGCTGTGATTGGAAAACACTTCCTATCGTCATGGTTACAGGAAACTGGTGGAGGATGTCTTTTTTTTAAGGACTATATTTTGGGTTTGCGGGTGGGTCTGAACTTCACACGTGAGCACACACACAAACTCAGAAGACGGGTCTGCTGAATTGTTTCAGACAGGAATCCCTGCTATATAATACTAGTGCACATCATCCATCCATGTAGGATAAATAAAAAGCACATTATCACACGTCATACAAGCTGGAACATTGGATGAAAGTCAAAAACCTGAGGCCTCCCCCCCCCCAAAAAAAGGGATTTTTTCAAGTTTATTTTTTACTTTGTTAAATCAGGGAACAAAATCCACAGATCCACAGAGCCACATATACACAGCCTGACCTTTATATCCAAGCTTTGTCTGGGGAAAAGAGCCTTTTCAAGGTGAAAGGGAATCAGCGGTTTCAATGCCACCAAAGCAGCCCACATTAGTCCCGGCTGTGCCAGTGGAGGTCAACAGATGCAGAGAGATGGTTGCTGCATTGAAAGGCTGGCCGCTATCTGATTGAGCCAGTATTCAGGAGACACACAGGCACAAAAAGAGGCCCGCTGCGACGCAAGTGCAGCTCTCATTTATCTGTCTAATAAGTTTGGATGGCGGGCCAAGCCAAAAGGGAGAAACTCTTAGCTCGCACTCAATATCCCTGCCTGGCACCCTCACAATCCTCCCATATTGAGGAAGAGAGCTATATTAAAAGATCTGTTATCAGAAGCCCAATTGTACTTTGCAGGGGGAGGTGATTCGCCCAGGCAACCTGCAAGAAAAAGCATTCAGTGTTTTCATTCTACCTTCAATTAGTTTTGTTTTATTCTTAAGACCCGTCCACATCAATAACTATAACCACAACTACAACTATAACGATAATGTTGTGTAAACAGTGGCGTTAGACAAGCACGCACTGCACGCTTCAGCTGATAATAATACATATTATACAGCAGACATGGCAATGTAAGATTACAGGAATAAACGCTTTTACATAGTACAGGAACCATTCATACATATTCATACACTGTGGCAGAGGCTGCTGTACAAGGTGCCGATCACACACATTTACACTCCAATGCACATCGGTGGCAATCTCAGAGTTCAGTGTCTTGCCAAAGTGACACTGACACAGGACTGCAGGGATCAAACCACCAACCTTCCAATTGGCAGGCAACCGCTCTACAACTGAATACAGAGCTGAAGCGTTGTAGCCCCGTAGCGATCAGAAAGATCAGGTCTACACATCTCTCCGAAGTGTCAATGTCTAATTTATTTATGTAGCACGTTTAAACATCTGTGGTTGACCAAAGTGCTGAACAAGTTAGAATATCAATTTACAAAATACAAAAATGATTGTGTCTCTCTCCACCATGCCATCTTGTGAGTTCAGATGGATTTTGATTGGCTGGCAGAGTTTCTATTGTTCATGAAATCGCTCTGAAAGGGATCCCAATCATATTGTTCGCCACTGCCGTTATTGGTTTTGGTGTGGAGTCCGCCATCCACTTGAGTTTTAACGATTTTTAAAACTATATATTCATAGTTATTGTATTGTTCTTGGTGTGGACGGCCCTTTAATGTCTTTTGGGGAGGGTCATAAATAGGGGATGGACAAAATACAATGGACACCTCATTTTTTGTGGCCCAACCCGTCCTCACTCCCAACTCGTAAAATACTGACGTTGGTCAGTGGCTCTCAGAAAAAAAAACATTGCAAATGAAATGCAGCGATTTAAAATAATGAACTTAATCTTTGGTTTTACAAATTATGAAATATTAAATTACCCCAATAATGCATTAAATGATGAAAAAAGTGGAATATTTGAATGTGTATTTATCATAATCAGTTGTAACCTGATACTTTCTTAATGTTATCAAAATTAAAGGATCATGAGACTATAATATATATCATATATATTATATAATGTATATAATGTGTATATTTATATATATACTATAAATATATAATAACACCAATAATTCTGAAAATAAGTTTAATAACATATATACAACCATAATAACAACAATAATTAGATTAGATTAGATACTTTATTCATCCCACAGCGGGGAAATTTCCTTGTTACAGCAGTAAAAAACAAAAAAAAACAAACAAGTAAACACACAAGAAAAACAGGCAAACAACAGACTATGAGCAGAAGTTAGACTGAAAGTAAAGTGGCGTCAAATAAAGGTATTGTAAAGTGCGGTTGCCACGTTAAAATTAAATTGAATATGTAATTAAAGTAATAAAGCAAAAGTAGGTAACCATAATATAAATGATATTGACCTGTGACCATAAATAATATTGAAAAAGTAAGTACTTGTAATGTAAAAATATAAATACAGATAATAAAGATCGTGTAGGGGGTGAGAGGTGTTGTCCATGATGGATGTCAGCTTAGCTAACATCCTTCTCTCCCCCACTTTCTCTGGGGTCCAGAGGACAGTCCAGGACAGGGCTCACTCTCCTGATCAGTCTATTGAGTCTGCTCCTGTCCCGGTCCGAGCTGCCCCCCCCTCCAGCAGACCACAGCATAAAGGATGGCAGAGGCCACCACAGAGTCATAGAAAGTCCTGAGGAGAGTCCTGCACACTCCGAAGGACCTGAGTCTCCTCAGCAGATGGAGGACTCTGGCCCTTCTTGTAGAGTACATGGGTGTTATCAGAATAATGACAAGAATTATAACAATCATACTGGTATGTGTCTCATTAACTCTCAAGGAACATGGCATTTATTTTTAAATTTTGTTCATCAATACAATGTTTGAAAAAGATTTCCAAGTCCTCTTGGTATTGAAAGGTAATTAGGAAGTCATCCTTTCCCTTTCCATCATACTGTTTTTTTTTATCAAATATTGAACAACAAACTAGCATTAAATTAAAACAAGCAGGCAAACAGTAAAAATGTTAATGAAATATTGATGTTCACGTCATCTTTTTGGCCATCTCCTCTTTAGAGCTATGTGAGTCAATGATATCCATTCATTATATAACACATGTAACATAATTATCATTGAGACAATTGATGTTAAACTAGAAAATGCATTTCCTGCAGAAAATGCGTGGGAATGCTGAATAGCTGAATTGCTAAAGCTAACCTGGTTTAATAGTTTAAATCAGTAAAAGTTGTAGAAAAAATTGAAATGCTAAGCTAAACTGGACAAATAGCTTAAATCAGTAAAATTTGTAGAAAATATTGAAATGCTAAAGCTAAACTGGAGATATAGCTTAAATCAGTAAGAAGATGTTGAAGTATTGAGAAGAGATGAAAATGTAGGAATGGTTTTAATTAAGTTGAATAGTAACAATAATGTAAAAAAGGTGGAAACATTTTAAAAAAATGTAAATTTAAAAGCTGAACTGGAGAAATAGCTTAAATCAGTAGGAAGATAATGAAGTAGTGAGAATATTTAAAAAAGTAGGAATGGTTTTAATAAAGTTGAATAACACCCCTACACCATAAGGAGCTAGAGCTAGATTTTAAAAGTGGAATTGTTTTTATTGCTGAAAGTCTGCAGAAAATACGGACAACCAAAAAAGGTACGGAATAATAAAAAAATCATAATGAGGTTAAATGCCATGGGGTTAAATGTCTTCCTAGGCCACCACCAAAGGATGTGTTTTTCAAGCTTACATTGTAATATATAATTAGACAGACAGACATACAGAGTATTGCACTGTCAGGGAAAAGGTTGCCATGGCTACATATAATCAGTGGCCATGTTTGTAAACGCAGCTAGGAAGCCTTTCATCTCTGTGATGTCATCTCTTTCCAAAAAACGTACGGAATATTAAATAATCATAACAGTGTTAAAAGACTTTTTAACATTATGTGATGAGATCCCAGTGTGGGATTTGAACCCGGGCCTACGGCATGAAGGGCATGTCACATAACCACTGCGCCACTACTGTAATAACTTCTAGAAGACCTATACAAGGTAATATATAATTTATCTGTGTCTGTGTGTGTGTGTGTGTGTGTGTGTGTGTGTCTCTCTGTGTGTGTGTATGTGTGTTTGTGTGTCTCTGTGTGTGTGTGTGTGTGTGTGTGTCTATCTGTGTTTGTGCGTGTGTGTCTGTGTGTTTTTGTGTGTGTCTGTGTGTCTATCTGTGTTTATGTGTGTCTATGTGTGTGTGTGTGTCTGTGTGTGTGTGTGTGTCTCTGTGTGTGTGTGTGTGTCTGTGTGTGTGTGTGTGTGTGTGTGTGTGTGTCTGTGTGTGTGTCTGTGTGTGTGTGACTCTGTGTGTGTGTGTCTCTCTCTCTGTGTGTGTGTGTCTCTGTGTGTGTGTGTCTGTGTCTGTGTGTGTGTGTGTGTGTGTGTGTGTGTGTGTGTGTGTGTCTGTGTGTGTGTCTGTGTGTGTGTGACTCTGTGTGTGTGTGTCTCTCTCTCTCTGTGTGTGTGTGTCTGTGTGTGTGTGTGTGTGTGTGTGTGTCTGTGTGTGTGTGGGTGTGTTTCTGTGTGTGTGTGTGTGTGTGTTTCTGTGTGTTTGTCTCTGTGCGTGTGTCTATGTGTGTGTGTGTGTGTCTGTCAAGGGATACGAACTACCAGTGGCCATGTTTGTAAACACAGCTAGGAAGCCTTTGATGTCTGTGATGTCATCTCTTTGATCTGTAATCAGTTAACGACCGCAGCTGTTTTACCCTTTTTTACCTGTGGGAAACAGCAGCTCCTAACAAACAAGCCCTCAAACAAATGGTCAGACAGGCAAAATGAAAAGTTATTTCAGTAAAATAACCACCTCATGAGCACCAGAAGGCCTTTGTGAACGTATTGATATAAAATTCATGTGGATAAAGTGTATGTAAAAAGTGGTTCGCTGTGAAAAAATTGCTTAAAAGCTTAATATTTTAAAAGTATAAATAGTAGAAAATAGTAGAAGAAGTCCCATCATCTGCTTAAAAGGTTGAAGATTGTAAAAGTTGAACGGTATAAATAGCAGAAAGTATGTAGAAGATAGAGAGCCAAAAAACGTGCGAATAATAAAAAAATAATAAAGAACCGAATAACAATAGTTGAATGCTGTAATAAAGAACAGAATAACAATAGTTGGAATGCTGTGGAACAGCATTCCCACTAATTAGACAGACAGACATACAGAGTATTGCACTGTCAGGGAAAAGGTTGCCATGGCTACATATAATCAGTGGCCATGTTTGTAAACGCAGCTAGGAAGCCTTTCATCTCTGTGATGTCATCTCTTTCCAAAAAACGTGCACGGAATATTAAATAATCATAACAGTGTTAAAAGACTTTTTAACATTATGTGATGAGATCCCAGTGTGGGATTTGAACCCGGGCCTACGGCATGAAGGGCATGTCACATAACCACTGCGCCACCATTGTAATAACTTCTAGAAGATCTATACAAGGTAATATATAATTTATCTGTGTCTGTGTGTGTGTGTGTCTGTGTGTCTCTCGTGTGTGTGTATGTGTGTTTGTGTGTGTGTGTGTGTGTGTGTGTGTGTGTGTGTGTCTGTGTGCGTGTCAATCTGTGTTTTTGTGTGTGTGTGTGTGTTTCTGTGTGTCGTGTGTGTGTGCGTGTCAATCTGTGTTTGTGTGTGTGTGTGTGTATGTGTGTGTGTGTGTCTATGTGTGTGTCTCTGTGTGTGTGTGCGTCTGTGTGTGTGTGTGTGTGTGTGCGTGTGTGTGTGTCTCTGTTTGTGTGTCTCTGTGTGTGTGTATATGTGTGTGTTTGTGTGTGTGTTTCTGTGTGTGTGTGCATGTCAATCTGTGTTTGTGTGTATGTGTGTGTGTGTGTGTGTGTGTGTGTGTCTCTGTGTGTGTGTGTGTGTCTATGTGCATGTGTGTCTCTGTGTGTGTGTGTATGTGTATGTGTGCGTGTGTGTGTGTCTCTGCTTGTGTGTCTCTGTGTGTGTGTGTGTCTGTGTGTGTGTGTGTCTCTGTGTGTGTGTGTGTTTCTGTGTGTGTGTTTTTCTGTGTGTGTGTGTGTGTGTGTGTGTCGTCTATCTGTGTTTGTGCGTGTGTGTCTGTGTGTTTTTGTGTGTGTCTGTGTGTCTATCTGTGTTTATGTGTGTGTCTATGTGTGTGTGTGTGTGTCTGTGTGTGTGTGTGTGTGTCTGTGTGTGTGTGTGTGTGTCTGTCTGTGTGTGTGTGTGTGTGTCTGTGTGTGTGTGTCTGTGTGTGTGTGTGACTCTGTGTGTGTGTGTCTCTCTCTCTCTCTGTGTGTGTCTGTGTGTGTGTGTGTGTGTGTGTGTCTGTATGTGTGTGGGTGTGTTTCTGTGTGTGTGTGTGTGTGTGTGTGTGTTTCTGTGTGTTTGTCTCTGTGCGTGTGTCTATGTGTGTGTGTGTGTGTCTGTCAAGGGATACAAACTACCAGTGGCCATATTTGTAAACACAGCTAGGAAGCCTTTGATGTCTGTGATGTCATCTCTTTGATCTGTAATCAGTTAACGACCGCAGCTGTTGTACCCTTTTTTACCTGTGGGAAACAGCAGCTCCTAACAAACAAGCCCCTCAAACAAATGGTCAGACAGGGGAAAATGAAAAGTTATTTCAGTAAAATAACCACCTCATGAGCACCAGAAGGCCCCTTGTGAACGTATTGATATAAAATTCATGTGGATAAAGTTAAAAATGTGGGCGTATCGGCGATGTAAAAAAGTGCTTCGCTCTGCATTTTGCTCAGAAATGTGGACGATGTTTAACATGGCGGTGAATGGAGGAAGATCCTGAACTCCTGTCATTTGATAGCTCGCTGAGCGAAAAGTATAATTCATATCGCAAGAATGAGCCCATTGACAGAAACTAGACAAGAATACCTACGTTTTGATGTATAAATTGTCCATGACAAGTTAGAATTGTTGGTGTAGGAGCAAGATATAGAGAACGGAGTAAGATAATCTTTTCGAAGCCGTTCACTCTGATGATGTCACACCACACTCTAACTCACGCAATACACACCCATTATAAAGGCAGAAAAATCATAAAATGTACACTGTACTTCAACGGGTTTTTAACAAAAGCTGTAAAATATATCAATCTGAAAAGCCATAGCCGGATAGCTGAATATTTTGTCAACGTTTTAAAGTTTGAACGACGTCTGTAGGTGAAAAAATGTAGGAGGAGATACATTTTGAAGCAGAAGAAGATTTGAAAGATTTGAAGCTTGCTCTCATTGACTTTAATGTTAAAAAAAATTGTTTAAATGCTTAATATTTTAAAAAGTATAAATAGTAGAAAAATAGTAAAAGAAGTCCCATCATCTGCTTAAAAAGCTGAAGATTGTAAAAGTTGAACGGTATAAATAGGTAAAAGTATGCAGAAGTTAGAGAGAGCCAAAAAACGTACGGAATAATAATAAGTAAGAATAACTAGAAAATGCATTTCCTGCAGAAAATGCGTGGGAATGCTGAATAGCTGAATTGCTAAAGCTATCCTGGCTTAAATCAGTAAAAGTTGTAGAAAAAATTGAAACGCTAAGCTAAACTGGACAAATAGCTTAAATCAGTA